>OZ004705.1:154743751-155943751 GCA_963924515.1 Vespertilio murinus | reverse complement strand
TAAACATGTCTCCCAAAGTAATGGGAGCTTTTGTTTACTATGTGTGATGCTTGCTCATTGCTGCTGCATACTGTAAGCACCAGGCTGGTGTCTGACCTGTCAAAAGGCATTCAGGAAGCAAGTATTTTGGCTGCCTCGGGAGTTGATATTGTCACTTGTTACACAACTCAACATCGGTTCAAAGTTGTTTGATACCGGTGTCAACAGATTGATCTAAAAGTCACAGAAGAATGACAGTGCTTTCTCTCATATGTCAACGAAAGAAACGAGGAGTTTCATGAAGATGATTTTGGGAGCGAGCTCTAACTATAAACACATGACAGATCAACCTGCATATCTAATTTTCCTAAGTGGCTCATTTAAGTTTACATTTCTTTCTGAAGCTTATTTTATATTATGGGATACTCAGATTTAAAAACAAAAATATATTTATATCAGAATGTATTAATAATCTCCTGATACTAAAATACCTGTGTTCAAATATTTTTTAAAATTATTACCTGCATTTTGATTGTTTTAAATAAAAATTATAAGCACATGTGAAAATAAATTTAAGTAACAGATTTTACAAACTAAATTGTGAATAACAAAAAAAATCAGATGCGTCGTGTATGGCTTTGCAAAGCCTTTTTCACACAGATTTTTTAATAAGATAATTCTTAAATGTACCTGATTTTATCAATATTTTTAAGTCTTCAACTTATTAGGGAAAAAGGAATTTACTCCTTTTACATTTTTTAAAATCCAGAATTATTTATTTCATCTATATGATTTACAAATATATGCCAACTTAACAAGATAACATCACTCTCTTTGCTTGCACAGATCAGCACAAAATATAAAAAAAAAGTTATATCTCCTCTAAAATTAGACCACAGAGTAGGAATGGAGCATTGACAGGGACACAGATGTAACTTAAATATCTCTCTACTAGTTGCTAATTCTCTCACCTGTGGTTGAATGGTTTGTTTGCCTATGTACCTAGTGTTTACAGAAGTTGTAAGCAACCTGTTGTTTTTATACTGCAAAACAAAAAAAGTTTGCCTATGGAAATTGCATTGCTTCTGTGTAGGTTATTGTTAGTATAAAATAGATGATCAATTTATGCCTACTGTATTGCTCTGGGCTTTTAAACACAATGGGGAATATTGTGAATATCGATCGAAAGCAATAGGTATTTATAACATAGTACCCTGGTATCCCATAACCTTTTATCAGAGACAGCTTTGTCATTTAATAACTTAATAGCAAAAAATAACCTTTCAAATACAAGTAGACTATTGCAATTTTCCCTGCCTTTTAAAGAAATTAGCTTTCCAATAACTATTATATCTGCTACTGTCAATCTAATGAGTATCATCAGCTGGACATTGATATTTAAGATAATAAAGAAATATCAACAATATTGGGCAGCATTGAAAATAGAGAAGTGAAAACTGTTATATTCACATGTAAAAATTCTTTTAAAGCTTCTTTAAGGCAATGCATTGCTTACCCGGATATTAAAAAAAAAACAACAACAACAAAGAAAACACTTTCAGTTTGCTCCAGAAAACAAGTGAGAAGTGCCTGCTTTGTGCTTGGTACTGTGCAGTGTCTGGGAATGTAACCATGAACAATGAGAGTTTCTACTCCAGTGGCGCTCATATTTTGGTAGAGGAGGAAGGGTGTAAATAGGTAATTACCCTAGTTAAATTGAAGTATATACCAAGTATAGAGAAGCTGAGCCTTTGGTTTTCTTGAAGTTGTGAGAAGTTTGCTAGCAGACTAGGGTGTAAGGATTTCCATGGAGAAGAAACTGGTCAGCCATACCATGAAGTGGTGAAATGGAAGGTAAAATACTTACATGTAGAAATAAGAAGGAAATTATAGGTGATGGTGCTGGAAAAGTAAATAGGAGCCAACCATGGCAGACCTGTATGCTGGGCTAATATTATGACAGCTACCCTTTATTTTATACTTAGCCTCCCCATTTTTCTCATTGAATGCTTCCATCAGCCCCTTAAAACTTGATAATAGGATCTCCATTTAAGAGAGGAGAAAACTGAGGCACACAATGAAATAGTGAAAAGTGGAATTCACATATCTCAAGGTAACCAATTCTATGACTTTAGCTTATCTATATACTAGTAGCCCTGCACACTGATACGTACACCAGTAGCTCGTCAGTAGCTTGGTGCTGCTCTCCAGTAGCTCTCTGCCCACTGTCCTTCCCTCCTGTAACCCCTCCCCGCCCACTTCTCTCTTGCCTCCCCCCATAGCTTGCTGCCTGCCCCCTCCTGTAGCTCTCCTGCTGCCTGCTTGTAGCTCGCTGCCCCACCCTCCTGCTGATCTGTGATCCAGTCATTACACAGTTGTTATGCTTTTGCATATTACATCTTATTATATAGGCTATAAAGAGCCAGGGTCCATAACATCCAAAATGACCGAAGGGACGACCAAAAGCAAGGTTGCATGTGCAGCAGACTTGGGTGGTCAGGGACTGGCAAGTGGGCTGAACTGCTGACCTCTTGAGAGAGAGAGAAAGAGAGAGAGAAAGAGAGAGAGGTGGGACTCCTGACAAGGCCCAGAGAGAGAAGCAGGGTCTGACCCACAGCCTCCATGGCAGCTGCTGATCAGCTCTTATCCTCCCCTTCCCTCCCTCTCAGATAGGGGATAGGTCAGTAGTTCACCCCACTCACCAGCAGCTGCTGATCAGCCCCGCCTCTCTGATCAGGTCCAGAGATATACCTGGAAATCCTGACTGTCATAGAAACCAACCAATCAGAAACTAATCTGGGTAAACTGCAAAGGCAGAACCTAAGGTGGGGGCTAAGGAAGGGCAACAGCTGTTTGGTGTAAGGTGTAAGAAAGTGTTTCAGTTTTTCAATGACCAGTTTGGCAGTATGGTGCATATGGCTGGCTATCAGTCCAGATATAGGGATTTTGTGTTTTTGTCTGCCAAGAGCATCTCCTGCTGAAAAAGGCTCCCCCACTCCCTTTGTAAGCAATCATATCCTATATAATCTATCTATACTAATACAAGGGTAATATGCTAATTAGATCAGTTTGACCAGCCATCTTCTGGACATCTGACTTCCTTCCAGACAAAGCCATGGTGGTGGGGACAGGGGCAGAGGTAGTTAGGGGAGATCAGGCTATCTGGGGAGGGCAGTTGGGGGTGAGATCAGGACGGCAGAGGAGGTCAGTTAGGGGCAATCAGGCAAGCAGAGGCAGTTAGGATTGACCAGGCCAGCAGGAGAGAGCAGTTAGGGACCAGATCAGTCTGGTAGGGGAGGGCAGTCGGGTATGAGATCAGGCCAGCAGGATAGGGCTTTTGGGGGGTGAGATCAGGCCAGCAGGGTAGGGCAGTTAGGAGTGGTCAAGCAGGCAGGCAGACAGGTGAGCAGTGGTTAGGAGGCAGTTGTCCCAGATTGCAAGAGCGATGTCCAAGTGCAGGGGATTGAGCCTAAACCAGCAGTCAGACATCTCCCAAAGGGTCCCTGATTGGAGAAAGTGCAGGCTGGGCTAAAGGAACCCCCCTCATACACAAATTTTGTGCACCGGACCAATAGTGTCTAATAACAGCTGGGAATGACTCTTTTCTGTATGACTTTAAAGCTTGTAGAGTTGGGAAGGAGCATCATTAGCAATACATTTTCTTTCTGTTTATTATAATTACTCTTAGACATGTACAAACAATACCTAATCTATAGGTAGTCATGGTGATGGTTGATTTCAAGCATGGAAAATCAAATTTAACTTAGACTGATCTGAAAATATTTTTCCTTCTAACTCTGGGATATAATCGAGTTGCATTTTTAGCATGCACGTGTGTGTGTGTGTGTGTGTGTGTGTGTGTGTGTGTGTGTGTGTTCCAAGTGGCCAAGTGTCCTTTTGCATGTTTTATTTAAAGATTAATGTACAGTTTTCCAAATGGGTCATTGGGAAGTAGCTAACATAATCTGGTAATCTGACACCAGAAAATTATTGCCTGTCTGTTATTTAGTAAATTCCATTTGAATTGATGACTGAACCAGGTCATAATCAGTATCCTTGTATTCCCAATTACTATGATTCAATAGGTAGACAGCAAGGAAGTTTGATAGGAAAAAATTATTCCTTTGGAGGAGAGGATCTGCCTGGACCAGCCGTGGGCAAACTACGGCCCGCGGGCCAGATCTGGCCCTTTCGGCTGTTCTATCCGGCCCGTGGAGCCAAAATAGCGGAGGGTTCTCTTACTCTCCCCTCCCCTCCTTCACCAGCAGCCCAAGATGAGAGTGCTAGCATGGTCAGGTTGCTTTTGTTCCAGCCCTTCGGTCCAGTTTAAGAACCCATTGTGGCCCTCGAGTCAAAAAGTTTGACCACCCCTGGCCCAAACCAATGAGTAAGTGCTTCCTAGAACACATTGACCTCCTGAAACATCCCTGGAAGTAAAAATAACCAACCTGAAGCTGTCCTAACTTGAGTACATCATGAGTAGGTAGGGTTCTTTGGAAAAGACAGTAATGCTGGGAAAAATAGAAGGCGGCAAGAGAAGGGAAAGAGCAAAAATGAGATGTATTGTCTCTGTAAAAGAAGTGATTAGGTGTGAGTCTGTAGGAGCTGAGCAGGGCTGTTGAGGACTGGGCATCATGGACATCACTTACTCAGTCTTCAGGAGTGACACTTGATTCAGTGGCACATCATAATCACTGTTATTTGGTGATTAAGTAGTAATTTATTGTGAAGCTTTAATATTTTATTTAGTGTGTGGTCAGATGCTTAATAATAATTATTTCTTGGCTTAGACTTAAAAACAAAACTGTAGCACTAGAACTTTGTTAAATTCAAAAGTTTTTATTTTAAAATAATATAGGAGTCTTTCATTCAAAATACATCCCACATAATAAAAGCCTAATATGCAAATCAACTGAACTGCTGAATGATCCCAGTTGCTATTATGCCTACTGACCACCAGGGAGCAGATGATTAAAGCAGGAACTGCCCCCAGCCCACAGGCCCCAGGCCAGACAGGGGGACCGCTGATTGCCCAGCCAGTCACCCCTCAGATCAGCCCTGATTGCCACCCAGGCTTAGGAACCCTACCCATGCACAATTTTCATGCAACAGGCCTCTAGTTTTTAATAAATACACACTACATGGAATTTGCCTTTGTACATAGCACAAAATGTGTTGCACAATTGTTTTTGTTTGACATCCAAGACAATGTAGGACAGAAATGAGAGGTGTATTCAGAAATACGATGCAGTTTTATAAAGAAGTGTACCATTGGGCAAAATTTATTACTGGACAAAACAGAAAATGTCCTAATTTTTCACAGCAATAGCGCATTTGTCAGTCCGTGAGCTGCAAATGTTGAGTGAGCATCAAGCAGGGTAATACTTGCAACATAGACAATTGGAATGTATTTCACTGCGGCATCTATTTCTTGCATTTGTATGTTTTGTTTTGTTTTATGCTACTAAGGAATCAAATTTGTAATAATTAGGAAGTAGAATTACCTTTCATGAATCATTCATGCAACTTTCTGCCGGGCCTTACACTGAAAATCTCAGGACACGAGCACCCTGAAGAGGCTTGCCATTGCGCTGAGTGAGATAAGATTATTATGTGAACTGGTAATGGAAGCACTCATCACCTGCATTGCTTCCTTGTCAGGGAACTAAAGCTGCTTTTGAGCCTTGGTTGTAGTTTGTGGCTAGTCTACCGATGTAAGGCAGAGAGCTCCAAAACAAAATACTTCACCTAAAACTAAAAATAGGAGTTGGGGGGCAAAAAGTATATTTTTTTCTATTTTAGAGTAAGGGTTTAGATTTGCATTTTATCAGAATTTTATAACAAAATTTAACTATGGTGGCAGTGGTCTCTCAAAATTAGACCTGGCAAATTGATTCACAGAATTGAAGGAACATTTAATGCTTCTCATGTGTGTGTTGGCTTTTGTTACAATAGAGAGCTGAAGAGTTACTAATTCCATACCTTTATTTAATATGGAGTTGATTTTTAGTGAATATAGCCAATAACATTTATGAGACTGTCATATGTAAAGGAGAAATATCATTGAGAAATATACAAATCATTCATTTCACAATAAGGCTGTGGATAGAGGTCATGTTCGATTTTGGTAACAAATAATGTCCCTGCTATTTATCAGTCTCCAAGCTTTTATGTATACACTTATTTCTGGTTTATAAATAAATAACAGCTCTCAGTTATCTAACATTTTCCTCTAGGAAGCAAATTTGTTTTTTTAGTTCTAGGTTAATTATTCTTTCAAATTGAAGTGCTAAAATACCTGATAGAAATGTGTAAAGTTGTATATATACCTTAAGATCAGTCTTCAATTTTTTTGACTACTGATTGCTATGTATATTGCATATTTTTAGGGAGAAGTATCATAAAATCCCAAACAATTAAAAAACAAACTAGTGATACTGTACTAGGTTAGGATGATACCTTTAAAGTCAGCGATTTTTGGTAATTTTCCTTATATAATTAAGATAAATTTTGATACTAATGAGTTCAAACTATTCAAATAGTTTTTAAACTATGGTTGGAGATAATTTAGAAATAAACTCAAATCTCCATATGGCAAGAGGAGTGAAAGGGGAGGAGACAGGCCATGTATCTAGCTAAGAGACATGAGAATTGTAGGAGGATTTGGGAAGATCATATATATATATATATATATATATATATATATATATATATATAATTGATATTTTACAGAGAGGAAGGGAGAGAGATAGAGAGCTAGAAATGTCGATGAGAGAGAAACATCGACCAGCTGCCTCTTGCACACCCCCTACCGGGATATGCCTGCAACCAATGTACATGCCCTTGACTGGAATCGAACCTGGGACCTTTCAGTCCACAGACCAACCAGACCAACACTCTACCACTGAGCCAAACCAGTTTCGGCAGATTTGGGAAGATCTTAATTAATGTATTGAAGTATCTATATTCAAAATAATAAACACACTTCATCCATTGTTTTTTTTTTTTTGTTTTTTTTTTTTTTTTTTTTTTTTGTGTGTGTGTGTGTGTGTGTGTGTGTGTGTGTGTGTGTGTGTTTGGCTTAGTTACTAGTATTTAAACAGAACTTTTTAATTCCTTTTCTGAACAAATCTACAATATTTAACAATATGCTTAGTCAGATACATGTCTGTGTCTAACCTGAAAATCTAAGTGCTATTCATGATAATGTTTCTATGAGGAATGAAGTCCAATTCCAAACAAGACAAGAAAGGCTCCTGCCACCTCCACTGTGCTGGCCAAGCAGCGCTCCCCCTGCGCAAGGAAGCGCACTGACCACCAGGGGGCAGCTCCTGCACTGAACGTCTGCCCCTTGGTGGTCAGTGTGCATCATAGCGACTGGTCGTTCTATCATTAGGGTCAATTTGCTTATTACCCTTTTATTATATAGGATAATTATATAGGATTGGTAACTTTGGTTACCTACTGTATTTGCCGGCGTATAAGACGATGTTTTGGCCCTGAAAAATACGTATTTGCTGGCGTATAAGACGACTGGGCGTATAAGACCACCCCCTAACATTTCCACTAAAAATACAGAGTTTGTTACATACTCGCCGTATAAGACTACGCCCCACTTGGAGGCATATTTTTCAGGGCCAAAAAATCTTCTTATACGCCGGCAAATACGGTATATCTGTTTATTGTAAGTCAAGATTTTCTCAGTGCATAGAAGTGATTCCGTAGTTTTAAGTGTTGATTTTTAAAGATCATAGAAAGTTAAACTGAATGCCCAGCCTGCTGTGGGGAGGGGAGAAAAAAAAGTGACTTCTAAGATATGGGCCACTGTAGTGAACTTCACTTTCTCTTGGTGCTAAAGTATGTTTTAGTAAATTAATGCCATATTGCACCATTGCCATCATACAGGTTTAGGGAATTTAAAGTAGTTTTCGTTTATGCTTAAATGCCTAGGCAATAGCTTTTACATTGTGAGGCAGCGTGTTTAAAATACAAGCTGCAGTGCTAATTGAAATGTATTTAGCAGACGCTATTAAACTAAATGCTTAGTTTGTGGTAGGTTCTTGAAATAATAAATCTTGACTGGTATTGAGAAGTTATGATTAAGTAATATGAATTTCTTAAGTTTATGCACTTTGGAGATGAAAATATATTCAGATTACCTGGAGCAACTGAGATGATAACCTTCTTTAATTGCACATTTTAAATGAGGTAATTTTAATGAGTTTTTAGAGACTGTACTTGTTTCCTGCTTTTCTTATCTTCCTCTGCCTCATCCCTCCACCACTTCTTTTCTTGTTTCATTCTTTCTTCCTTCCTGTATTCTTTCTTCTCTCTTCTATTCCCTGAATAATTTGACTTAATAGGATGGGAAATTAAAATCAAATGAATTGTGAGGAGCATCAGAGTGATGATTTTAGGGGAAAAATATTTTAAACATTGTGTATATATTTAGGGAGAAGAACTAATGAGTGTTCTTAAGCCACACCATTATTTGTGTAAATATTAATGTATATTATTACATGCTATAAGGATAATTCATGTTTTATGATATTTAATATACAATAGTACATAAATTAAGCTTATTAATCTAAATGAAGGATTATACTCATGTACATTTTATAAGGAAATATAGTTACAGTGTATCAAGTGCAAGATAATTTATATTTTGTTTGATATAAATTAATGGAAAGAATATTTGTTATAAATAGTTTAGCTATGAAAATAATAACTAAAGATATTCATAACTAGCATTTCAAAAATTGTCAACTTGTATTAAAATAATTTTATGATTAAAATAAAAAACAATTATCTCTTTATTGAAAAAACATGTTCCAAAGTCAAATAAAATATACACAATTAAAACTGATTCTTATTACATGTAAGGATGATTTGAGTCATAAACAAATGTATGTGTGTGGGGGGGTGTATCTTATTTTATTTAATTTTCAAAACTAAAATCATCTAGCTATGGCTTTTAGTTATGTAGTCGGTCTTATAAACAAGCTATATGTTAGCTGTGGATTCTTAGAAAATTAGAGATGGAGTGAGAGGGCTGATAGATCAAATTTAAAAGTGTTTTAAAAGAATTATTAAAAATATTACTTTTCTCAGCACCCAAAATAGAAAAGATTGCTTCATTAACTTTATGGGTTATAATATCTGAAAAGGATGTGTGCTGTCATTCCTCTTCCCACTTTGTTAGTTTTTTGTGGTGCCTGTTTTTTTGTGTGTGTGTTTGTTTTTACAAAAATAAGTTCTTTCTAAATGACTTAACATAAATTCTTACTAGTATATATAAAATAGAGAGTATAGCCGAGACCGGTTTGGCTCAGTGGATAGAGTGTCGGCCTGCGGACTGAGGGGTCCCAGGTTCGGTTCCGGTCAAGGGCATGTACCTTGGTTGTAGGCACATCCCCAGTCGGGGGTGTGCAGGAGGCGGCTGATTGATGTTTCTCTCTCATCGATGTTTCTAACTCTCTATCCTTCTCCCTTTCTCTCTGTAAAAAAATCAATAAAATATATATTTTTAAATAGTAAAATAAAATACAGAGTATAAATTATAGAAATTGGTTATGTCTAAATTATATGTTGAATAAAAATGTCAATATAATGTTTTAAAATATAAAATTTGCCACTGATTTTTATGTAGAGTATTAGAATCCCACCTTGAAATAACAATTTATGTTCATGCCAAAGTTTCAAAAGGACTGTTCTGAAACTCATGTGTAGGTCAGCTTCATATGAGGAGCATTTGAAAAATACTGATGCCTTAATTTGATTTCAGAATTAGAGTATCCTGGAGTAAGGCCAAGGCACCAGTAAGTCTAAGATACAGAATACTGGGTGTCACAAAAAATGCATACACACTTTGAATTATTATGAAGTCGATGTTTATTAACATACAGTTCATTTTCAAAATTTAAAAGAATCTACTGAAATAAATCATTTTTTTTTGCAATGCCTGTTTTCAAACAGATGACCATTCTGGTCCAGGCACTGTTGATATAGTGAAGCAATGAAATCACAAACATCAAGAGCAATTTTGTTTGGTTGTTTGGTGTTTGTCAATCCGTCCACTGTTGGCGTTTTTATATCACAAACTTTATCTTTTGTGTATTCCCATAAAAAAAAGGCTAGTGGCACTTAGGGTAAATTTTCTTAGTTTAAAGCTTAGTCTGGCTTCCCCCATTATTTCAAATCAGTTATACCTGAAAAGGAATGAAAATGAGATGAGTTGTCAGCTGTTAAATGGAAATGAAATGTGTTTTTAATAAACACTGCCTTTAAAATTACTCAGTGTGTGTATACATTCTAGGGGCCACCATGTATATTTTCTAAGTTCCTACCAAGTGTCAGGAATGGTTTCAAGTGTTTAACATGTACTTATATATTAAATTTCTAGAATAATTTTATTCATGAAGTATCCAGTCTGATTATAGCTACATTAAATTTTAAATCTGGGAAAACTGAGGCACATGGAAGTCCCGTTCCTTATTTAAGGTCACACAATCTTCAACTAGGCAGTGGGCCCCAATGCAGAGCTGGGGCCACGTTCTTCAGTCCTCCCCTCCCATACTTCTCCAAATGGCCTGCCTACAAGGAGCATCAGAATAACTGAGGAGATAAACAGCTATAAAATTATCAAATGTTACATTGTGTAGTGCTATCAGCAAATAAAATATGTTTCTAGAAATAAATCTACAATAAATAAAAATTGCAATAAGATATCACCTCACACCTGTCAGAATGGCTCTCATCAATAAATAAACAAACTGCTGAGACCGGTTTGGCTCAGTGGATAGAGCGTCAGTCTGCGGACTGAAGGGTCCCGGGTTCGATTCCGGTCAAGGGTATGTACATTGGTTGCGGGCACATCCCCAGTAGGGGGTGTGCAAGAGGCAGCTGGTCAATGTTTCTCTATCATTGACATTTCTAGCTCTCTATATCTCTCCCTTCCTCTCTGTAAAATATCAATAAAATATTTTAAAAAAATAAATCAACAAACAGTAAGTGTTGGGGAGGATGTGGAGAAAAGGGAACCCTAATGCACTGCTGGTGGGATGCAGATTGACACAATCACTATGGAAAACAGTGTAGAGGTTCCTTAAAAATTAAAAATAGAAATTAAAAATAGTGGTTCTATTTCTGGGTATTTATCCAAAGAAACACAAAACATTCATTCAAATGAATATATGCACTCCTCTGTTCATTGCTATGTTATTTACAATAGAGAATATATGGAAGCAACCCAAATGCCTATCAGTAGGTGAGTGGATATAAAAGCTGTGGTACATTTACGCAATGGAATACTACTCGGCCATGAAAAGAATGAAATTCTACGTTTTGCAACAGCATGGATGGAACTGGAGGGCATTATGCTAAGTGAAATAAGTCAGACAGAGGAAGACAAACACCTTATAGTTTCACTTATATGTGGAATCTAAATAACAAATTAAACTAACAAACAAAATAGAAACGGACCCATAGGTACAAAGAGCAGACTGACAGCTTGACAAAGGGGAGGGGACTTGGGGAGCTGGGTGAAAAAGGTGAAGGGATTAAGACTTATAAATGGGTAGTGACAGAACGGTCACAGAGATGTTGGTTACAGGGCAGGGAATATGGTGAGTAGTGTCATAATCCCTATGTGTGGGCACCTCTGGGTGCTTAAAACATCAGGTGGACCACTCTGTAAAGTGCATGATTTTCTAGCCACTATGCTATACATCTTGAAACTAATACAAATCATACTTAATGCAAACTGTAATTGGAAAATATTCTGTATTAGCTGAAGCAGAGGAAGAATGATTCAGTGAGTGGTGACTTATTTGTGACTTAGAGAGAAAAATCATGGGCCCAGTCTTGAACCTGACTATTATTATTATTGATTGATAGAAAGTTACGTTGCAGGTTATAGTCATGATGACAACATTCCTGCTGATTAGTTTAAATATATACCCATACCAGTCAAACACTGAATTACAGGGAATGCTTTTGTATTTTACTCTTTACTGCCTCCCAAGAATTTGCTAGCACTTGGTTCATACTTCATCTATGCTAAGATGTTTAACTGTGCATTCAGATTGAGTACATCTGCCTTCTAACTTCTTTTCTACATTAAAATATTCTTCAAAGTGGGAAATGTGTCCTCATCATCTTTGCAGCCCATGCAATTCTTTGTTTATACTATTATCATCATGAAAAAGTATTTGTTGAATTTATGAAAAAATGAAGTTTTCCTCAGAAATGAATAAAAGGTTGTTATGGTGCTCTTACCCCTAAAGCATGTTAGTGTAACAGTGAAGGGTGCTTAGATTAACGCTAGACTCTGTTTAAAAGGCATTGCTACTGAACATGCTGGAATATGATAACTTGAACCAGAAAAAAAAATCTTCAAGGAGTCTACCAAGAACCAGCAACAATAAAGTGCTTGTTGAGGTAGCTGTTCATTTGACCTACGTTTCTATCTCCTCAGGCCAACAATGTGTGCCTTCGCTTTACAACATATTATTTTACTTTATTTACATTGAAAGTTACAATCTGTTGTCATCCTATGAAAACACAAATGTACCAGGATTTACAAATTAACCCCTCATCAATTAGAATTCTGGTCAGTACTTAGACTGAGATTAGCAGTGGGCTCATTGTGTGTTTAGAACCAACTGAGAGCCATACGGATTTCCCCACAATCCTCACCTCTTTGACCTTAAAAGCATTTGACCTAGAGATTCTGCCAGGAAGTGCTAGCTCCTATATTAAATACCCAAACAATTGGTTAGTAATCATCTGATCATAACAGAGAAAACTTTACTCTCAGAAAGATGTATTGTCTGACCATGTTGTAACTATTGCTTTCAAGAGCAAGGTTGTTCTTAATCAAATAGTAGAACGCTGACTTTCATAGTTCCTGTTATGTTTTATTATCTTACTGAAAATGTATTGGCTTCATTAAAAATTTTCAGATCTTTGTTTTACTCCTATTTAAGTTGTCTTTTCAGTTATTGTGTTTGAGTATATTTAGAAATTCGTTCTGTGATATATCTTATTATAATTGTGTATTTTACATTTTGAATAAAAATTATCCTAATTGGTATGTTAGATAGCAATGCAAATAACATAATTTAAGTTTAAAAAAAAGACAAATTCGTTTTATACTGATTTTTTTCTCAACTATGTATTTCAAATGAGATTTTATGTGTGCGTTTTTTTAGCTACAAATCATACTTCTCTCCTACCAAAAATAATTTGACAGACATCTATCACAAATTGATTGCTCATAATTGCTGTGGGCTCAAATTGCCCTTAGTTCTTGTGCTTCTTTTTGTTAGGTAAATTTCATATTTATTGCTCATCATGTAACTACTAACCCCTTTGTTTACAGTGAGGCAATTATAGTTTAGTGAAATCACATGTTATAATTTTTTTACATGTTCCTACATACCCCAAAATGGAATTGATATGATACATAATACTCAACTCTGTGCTATAGCCTAGTGTTTGTTATTGAAATAAACTTATATGTGTTTTTATATGTGCTTTTTCTGTGGTGCAAAAATGAAACACCTGTGGGGAAGAGTAAGGAAGCTAAAAGTTGTGTGTTAAAAATACTAAGCTGCTAATAATACACATATTTATGATTTCAAAGGGTTGCTAAAAATGAATTCCCTACTGTGCAGCGACAAAAGCATTCAGCAAGGACAATTATTCTGTTACTGTCAGATTTGCATTTGACTGTTCTAAAGATTTGTTCATTTTCACTTTTTTGTATTTATTTAATGGAAACCTAACAAATGGCAATAGATTTAACAGCTTGAAATGCATGGCAAAAGGTCATTCCATGCTTGTTGACCCATCTTACCTCATTGTATTCTTTAGAACTACAAATATTATGTTTTCACTCACCATTTTTTGTTGAAATTCAATGAGAGCATTTAAGTGAAGTAACAATGACAACTAGTATAAATTGCTTTTTAAATCCTTCATGGGGTTCACTAAAGTTCTACCACAAAGAATGTTTTTTTAAAATATACAATGAAGATTTCTTTCCTATACGACATTGTGTTTTGAGTGCTAATTAAGATCAAAATTTCTTGACTGCATGTTATTGCAACATGAAGTTTGACATATCTCATGATCAAACTGTCCTATCACTAACCTTTTTTTCATAGACTTCATAAACAGACCAGTAAGTCAATTTTTTGCTTTCCTACCTATACAAATTGGTTTTCTATTGCTTCCATAAAAATTACTACAATAACTTAAAAATAGTACCTGTTTATTATCTCCCAGGTCCGTGGGTCAGGCATCAGGGCAGTGTGGGCCTCTCTGCTGGATGCTCTGCTGACAGCCTCACTGGGTGGGGTTAGAATTAGCTGGGCCAGGCTCTTACCCAGAGACCGGGGAAAACTTGCTTCCAAGTTCATTCATATGGTTGCCAGAATCCAGGGCCTTTGCACTTGTAGAATCGAGGCCTCAGTCTCCCTGCCTCTGTCAGCCAGGACCAGTCTTTGATCCTAAAGGCTGTCCCCGTATCTTCTCATGTTTCCCTTACGGTTATACCCTCCCCTGCTCCACACCTCCCAGGCCTCTCCTTCAGCAGCACCTCCCTGGCGCTGGTTGGAGAAATATCTCTGCTCTACATGCTGATGTGATTAGATTAGACCAGCCATGGGCAAACTATGGCCCGCGGACCGGATCCGGCCCGTTCGGCTGTTCTATCTGGCCCGCAGAGCCGAAAGAGTGGAGGGTTCTCTTGCTCTCCCCTCCGCTCCTTCACCAGCAGCCCAAGATGAGAGTGCCAGCATGGTCAGGTTGCTTTTGTTCCGGCCCTCCAGTCCAGTTTTAAGATCCCATTGTGGCCCTCGAGTCAAAAAGTTTGCCCATCCTTGGATTAGACCCACAGGGGGAAATCCAAGCTAATAACTATATTGTAAGATCTATAACCTTTGTTACCTCTGCAGTGTCCATTTTGCCATCTACTGTTGCACATTCACGTATTCCAGAGATTAGACTATGGATATCCTTGGATATCCTCCTACACTATGTTTTAATATTGTATTTCTCCCTACTTTGTGCTAGGAAATTTTCCCATGCATGAAGGCAAACTTAACATTTGAGTGTGGGGGTGGAGGGGAGAATGGAGCCTTGATAAATATATGGCATCTTAAATTTTAAATGTGTCTTTTGTATTTGGATTTTAATTATAAATTGATTAAGATAAAAAGTCACGCATGAATGCTTGAAGTGCAAAATCTGTAAATTGTTGATTGGTTCAGGTCTTTTCATAAACCTGACATTCTCACTGATTATTTTTTTAATTCAAAGGCTCTTGCTAACAAACGCAGCCCACAAATTACCTTCCGCCTGTTATTAGGTTTCTGCACTCCTGTTGCATCAACTTTATCAACCTTGTTTGCATACTGTTGAAATTTGTCCCTTTGAGCCACGGGACCCATCTTCTGAATTTCCTAAGGTCATCTTTCACTGTCATTTGTATAGACTCCAGATACGTCTCACTAAGTCGTGAAGATTTTAAGGGCAAAAATGTTCCATCTGTTTTTTTTCAGTTGAAATTAATTTTTGTGTATGCATATATCAAGAAATTTAGGTGAGAAATGAATCTGTTAATCATTTGTTAAAAACTCTACTTACAAATTCATGTTTAAAAGCTCCTCTATATGAAGTCTTTTTTTTCCTACTTTTTCAATTTAGGGAATTTATTGTTGCTGGTTACTACTTATTAACTTCAAATCAGTTCTGATTGTAATATATTTTATTTTCACTTTAACAATTGTGGAAATTACAATTTAAATGTCATAGCACCTTCTTGGTTGTTAGCTATGTATAAAATTTAATTATGTACATATTCTTTCCAAAATGAACTTCAGATTGTGGTAAATTGAATATTTTGGTTTAAGTGTGAGTATTATTTTTAGGGAAACTGTAACCATGTGATTAATTTAGTAGATCATATATATATATATATATATATATATATATATATATATAATCACCTTAGAAAGCATTGAGGTTTAAGATTATGCAACTTCAATTTTACTTGTACACATCAATGTATCTGAACGTAATGACCCTATTAGAATCTGACTAGCTTAGCTATATATCTTTTGGGTTGTATATCCTTAATGCCTATAGTGTTGAAACTCAAGGGAAAATATTATCAGTTTTCCTGCACCAAAATATTGTATTTGAAGGACATAAGACAGGGAAAGATTTTTTTCTCTCATGCAATTTATCTATTCTCTAGGGCCATGTGCTAGTACTTCTGTCTCTGATCCTCTCAAATGTGCTACAGTATCACCAAGGGATAATTTAAAAAAAAAAAAAAAAAGGAAATAGAAAATGAGGACTATAGTCACAGATACGGCTGCTTGTCCAAAAAGGAGGGCCGGATGGGGTGAGATGGAAGAGTAGCACGCTGCACTGTTAGTGCTGACACAGGTTTCAAAACACTGTCCGTTTGAAAAGAACTTTAAGTGTTTCCCCTGCAACCCTCAATTATCATAACTTCATTGGTTTCCCGGGATGAAACGATATCATTTTAGTTTGTAACTTGCAGAAATCCAGTCTGTCTATACTTAGATCTTGCTGTGACATATCAGAAACTAAATGAGGTAAATTTATACACCAAGACCCTCCTTCCCTTGGAAACTTCGGTGTCTTCTGTCTCCTTCACCTTAACAATTAAGGACAGAAGCTAATCAAAATGTCTTACAGTTTGACTTAGCTGGAAATTACATTTAACTATGTGTGCTACTTGAAAGAGACTTAGAGATTGGTACCAACTAGGCCTCGCACCTGTTTTGGGCTAACCTGTTTCCAAATGGCACATGCTGTGCTGTAAACCAGCAGCTTTATAGGATAATTAAGGGTATCGGCTATGATGGTATTCTTACCTGAGCTATGGCGTTCTATTTTTTGCTAATTAGAATGAAAATACAGGTTTCTCTGAATGGTTTTATCTAAATTAGACAATTAAGAGATCATTTCCTTAGTAGGCTCTCCCCTCATGCTTAGGTGGGGTTTGTTTTCCCAGGAAGCAGCCTGGTGAACATCACAGGGAGCTGAGCTATGCCAGGCATGCCCCGGGTAGAGAGGCCGATCACTTTAGAAACAAGTGCTCCTTCCCTGCGTATCACCAGGTTTGCAAAGTGGCAAACATAAGCTTTCTTATTAGAAATGTGCTTCGTTGGAGACATCAGACACGCACTGGCTCTGTAAGCACCGCGTGCCGAGCCCTTCAGCTGCATCCCCCGAAAGCAAAAGTTGTTTCACTCCGTCTTCCCTCGTTATGCTTTTGTTAGTCATCTGTGAGGAAAGGGGAGTCGTGCCTCTTCCCCGTCCTTCCCTCCCAACCGCCATGCCAGAAAGAAGTGAAGAATGTTTTCTCTAGACACTGGGACGAGAAAAATATTAAAAAAAGGAGAAGCGGCAAAATAAAGCCAAGAGGATAAACATCAGAGGCTTGCTTAAACAGCTTTGGCCTCCTGTAATTGCTTTTCTGTCAGCGGGATTATTAACAAATTTGGACATCTGAAAATTAAATTAACAGCCCGAAAATATTTTACAGGATGAGATAGAGCATGATACAGGGAGCATAATGACCCCCTTGAAATCCAGCCAGGCCCGGGCAGCTCCTCATTTAGACGGAGAAGAGAACTAGTTAATCATCGCTGAGCAAATTAGACAGAGCAAATTAGTTTGCTGCATTCCACAGCCCTCGCTACCAAAAGAGAGTATATGCCACTAATTAGAATGAAAGGGCTCTAAGCGTATTATTATCTATATGGAAAGGGAAGGCAAAATTATAGCGCGGGCTGCTTCTTTCAAAGCTTGAGGCCTAGGTCCCCTAAGTACAAAGTACACGTGCAAGAGTATACATGGGTTTTCACACGAGTATTTGAATACCGGCAGCTTTAGCATTTTCTTGCCCTTGACCAAATAAAGTGTAAAAAAAAAAATGTTTGCCAAGGTTAATTGGAATTCTTTGGAAATACGCACACGCCCACGAAACATAAAAACATTTTTTTAAAAAAGTGTGATTCCCTTTGATTGAAGATTAAAGTAGCCATTTCATATGTTTTTTTCCCTTGCATGATATTAACGTAATTTTTTTCTTTCATAAGCGTATCGCTGTCGCATGCAAAAATAAATATTTGGACTCCGTTTATCACCGGAGATTAATCCGAAATCATATTTTGTAGCCTTAATTAGCATTCACTTGCTTAATTGTCATTCCCAGCCCCCTGCGTTTCCTTTTTTTTTTTCCTCACTAACTTGAACAATGCTATCTTCTGCTGTTTGCACTTTAATTTAAATTCCTATTAAGGTTTATGAACAGTAATAAGGTCCTGTTTGAATATTCATTACCTCCTGGATCGTGAGCTATGAAAAGGTGCTTTCTTTTTACCTTTAATGAAACCGGCACGGCACGGAGCTGATCAGTGGTGACATTTGATGCGAGGCACCCAGTGCATTTTTCTCATTGTTTATTGACGCATCTTGTCCAAACAGCTCCCTCGCAAGTGAGCGGAGTCATGAAGGAGCGGGTGCTGCAGCGGAGCGTGGAGCTCTCCTGGCAGGAGCCAGAGCATCCCAACGGAGTCATCACCGAGTACGAAATCAAGTACTACGAGAAGGTAAGTACCAAGTACCTGGACAGGAAATGCACCGCGGCACTGCGGACCGAAGTTGGTCATTCTGCCAACTCTTCGGAGGTTCTCCAGGATTCTTGGTTAATTTTAGCCAGTTTCGATCATTAACTCCTGGAAACTGTGATTCATTATTGTAATTTCTGTGCTATTCGATTTCTGCTTCTCCTACGCCACTGAAAACCTTCCCCTAGGAATATATTTGCTTATTCAGATTTTGAAGTCATGCTAATGAGGTGGAGTGTGTTTTAGTGCAACCTAAGCCACACAGCCCAATGCATTTTTTGGAAAAAAAATGTTTATGTTAGGATGTCTGCTTGGACCTTGAATGGTTTATCTTATGTGTGTGGTTTCAGTGGTAGATGATGGCCTAAAATTTTGTAGTGATTTGAAAATTAAGGATTTTTTTTTTTGCAATAAGTTTGCAGTATTCTCTAAACTTTAGAATGGGCTGATGATGGTCTATTCTTTAAATTCCGTGTGAAATGTAGTTCATCTGTGTTATCTTAATCATGTCCAAGGCCACTTCTTTATATGCCTTTCTCCGTAAAAAAAATATTAGTATGGGAAAAACCCAAGTGCTGCCTTTTTAATTCCCTATTTGCTACATTTTAATAAATAGTGCCATGCCTGAGCATACGAGTGCATTTATTTCTGGCCTATCTGGAGAGACTGGGAGCATGGTGCCCTTCCTCACAAATTGTTAGGCAGGCTCTACCCCACGGAAGGACCTGGTTTGAGGTTTGAAACATGGAAACTATTGTTATTACTGGTAGTGATAGTGATAGTGTTACTCTTATTGACTTAAGTGAGTTAGCTGAAGTGTTATAATATACATATAACTATTTTAATCATTTATTTATTTATTTTTAATCTATTTATATTGATTTCAGGAAGGGAGAGGAAGGGAGAGATAGAAACATCAAAGAGAATCACTGACGGGCTGCCTCCTGCACACTCCCCACTGGGGACCGAATGCACAACCCGGGCACATGCCCTTGACCGGAATTGAGCCAGAGACCCTTTAGTCCAACAGGTTGATGCTCTATCCACTGAGCCAAACCAGCCAGGGCTATTTTAACCAGTTAGACAGCTCTTAAAAATAGGAACTTAGAGGAGACCAAAACAAGATGGCGGCCTAGGAAATCTCCTAAACGGCCACCTCCTCAACAATTTGGAAAAAAAAAAAAAATAGGAACTTAAAGCTTTGTAAAAAAAACTTGGAGGCTGATCTACTTGAATAAGTACTTAACGTGCACCAGCGCATTGGCAACAGAAAATGTTTTTCCTTTTGACGCAAAAACAGATCGTTTAAGATTAGTTTCAGTGTTCAGATTAAGATTACAATATTGTGACTTATTGTTTCCTTTATAAATTACTGACTCCACTGCCAAAGTTACATTTTAAATACCTCGCCTTGTACCAGGGAAACATTTTTATCCCATCACAAATGTGTTTCTGAGGGAATCCTTGTTTTTTAATGTTGGTTTTTATGTCTGTTTTCAATGAGCTCTAACATTATAATCCCTTCTGAAATTACATCAGATTTCAAAAGCAATAAAACGGATTTTTTTAAACATAAGTTACAAGGTAAATGAGAGTGAAGTTCTCACAGTGAAACAAGATATTTTGCAAATCCTTACTCAAATAGTTCCTTTTCTATTTTGCATGACAGAAAGAAAATTCGTGTACATTCTCTGAACTTACAGACTAGGCAATAAAAGGGAATAACTGTATTGCACTATAATGTATGTAAACACATGGTCTATACATACCTGGTATATACATATACATATATATATATATATATATATATATATATATATATATATCATTATGTCACTTAATATTAATTATGCCTTGTTTTGTTTTAGATAAGTGCATATGTATAATACCAATTATCATTTTTATGAATGATTATAATGAAAACAATCACAAATCAGTTTCACTATAAATCACAAATATAGTTTGGATATACAGTTATTTACACTTTTGTAAATATCAGTGTGAAGAAAAATCAAACAACCAGACTGACATTTTCAGATTTCCATGAGAGTTTTATGGACAGTCACAGTTGAGCGCAGGAATTTATTATAGAACAAATAATAAATTCTCTAAAATTGTGTATGTGGATGAACAGTTTTTATTACTTTTTTCATAAATAGCCCATTAGCGGCATATCAAGTAAGTTTTAAATTTATATTCATTTGCACATTGTTTTGATGGAGTTTTCATATTCTTGAATTTTAAAATTTATTTTATTCTTAAGCTTAGCTATCTATAATAATAAAAGCATAATATGCTAATTAGACTGGACTGCTGAACGACCTTCCGGAATCCCCGATGAACTTCTGCATGAAGCCAGGGCTGCGAGGGCCAAACCCCTTGCCCAGATTTCGTGCTTCCGTTCTCTAGTTATATGTAATAGGAAAGGCACATTTTTAAACTCTGTAAGCCTCAGTTTATATCTCTGAAAAATGAGGAACTTGAACTAAATGACATTGTTTAAAATATTGTTAAGCCTTAAATTATACAATATTTTGACTTTTATATAATACTTTTAATTTAAAATATTCCTTTAATTCCTATATTGTAAAAGTGGTTTTATTCTGTTATAAATGGAGTTTTAATTAAAACAATTGATAATGTCACTATGGCAGCATTGTTCAACCTTTTTTCATCTCATGGCACACAGAAACCACTGAAATTCTGTTTGACGCCAAAAATATATATTTTTGCCAATCTGATAAAAGTTAGTATAATTTTGATTGATTTATTTAAAAAGCACAGGAATAATAGTAACTGTCTACCCTTTTTGCTCCAACGTGAATAAAAAAAAAATCAGGTGCTTATACTTGTATATAAGGATTCTGGTACCAAGAATTAACCAATTAGATGCAACCTTATTATGCAACATGACCCGTAAGATTCAACTCTATTATATGACCTATGTATTTATGGTTTAAGACAAGGCATTCACACCACACTTATTATTGTGTTGGCTGTTGTTATTTTTTTTTTTTATTAGACCATCTAACAGAAAAGAGGTCAGTATCTCTGGCTAAATACTGAGGTATTGCATGTTTTAAAAGTTCTTGCGACACACTGGTTGAAAATTGCAGTACTATGGTAATAGTGCTAGATAAATTTCTTGATTTAATAGCTTTCTTCAGCCAAAACCAGTTTGGCTCAGTGGATAGAGCGTCGGTCTGTGGACTGAAAGGTCCCGGGTTCAATTCCGGTCAAGGGCATGTACACTGGTTGAGGGCACATCCCCAGTAGGGGGTGTGCAGGAGGCGGCTGGTCGATGTTTCCCTCTCATCAACGTTTCTAGCTCTCTATCCCTCTCCCTTCCTCTCTGTGGAAAATCAATAAAATATATATTTTTAAAAATGGCTTTCTTCAGTTTTAGCATATGCTTTTTGCCTGCTAAATAACATTCAGGAAAAATATTAAAAGATCTATCTTATGAAATGGGAAACCTCTACTAAACCATAGTGTTTACAGGTGTGTACCCACGTCTTGGTCATTAGGGCATTTTACTTTCTTTATGGCTGACTAGTTCTCGCCACTCTGCCCTCGACGAACAAAGCGAAGGTTCCAAATATCATCAATGTTTAAACAGAAACATTTCTCTTTGAAATTTATACAACAAAGGCATGTGTTCACATTTACATTTTATATTCTTTGAGAAACAACTCAATGTGCAAATATTCCACAGAGTATCTAATGTAGCCTTTATAATAACAATGCAGCAAATTGAAATAAATTGCAAAAATTGGCTGTCAAACTGCCTGCTTTGCGATCACAGTTAAATGCGCCCTGTATGTATTGTTTCCAGGATCAAAGGGAACGCACCTACTCCACCGTAAAAACCAAGTCCACTTCGGCCTCCATTAATAACCTGAAGCCAGGAACAGTGTATGTTTTCCAGATTCGGGCTTTCACCGCCGCGGGGTATGGAAACTACAGCCCCAGACTCGATGTGGCTACGCTAGAGGAAGCTACAGGTAAAATGTTTGAAGGTAATTACCACCTTTGGTTTGGATTCTTACTCTCTATATTTTTAAACTCTTGCATTTTTTTTTGTTAACTATTGGGGATGGTGATTTGGTTTAAGATAATTTTTACTTTTAAAGGTAAATATGTCTGCAAATATATGTACTTTGTAAAGGTTATTCAGGGTAATCCTTTTAAATGTGTGGTTCTGTTTTTGCAATAAATTAATGCATGCCCCCTGTCGGGGAAAGAGCCCACAACCCGGACATGTGCCCTGATCGGGAACGGAACCCGTGACCTCGCAGTGAATGGGTGGACATTCACCACTGAACAACACAGGCTGGGAAAATTTTTTATGTTTTTAAACTAAGCAGTAACTCTCAGAACCTCACAGAATAAAACATTGAAGTAAACTTGAAATATAAATTATGCTTTTGTAATTGTAGATATAACCCTAGATATTTGCTGTTATAAAATTAATGCCATTATTCTTTATTATTTTTAAATGGAGTATGCAAATTTAAAAATGAGAATAAGTTCAACGGCCCCAAAAACATTAAAGGATTTTAAGTTGAGAATTTAACATTTAAACATCCAAAAGCATTAAAGACTTTTTAAGTTGAGATTTCAACATTTAAACATTTGCATGGTCTTATGTTAAATGCTTCTCATAGTCTTCAACTTAGATTGACCTCATGATATTTGTGATTTCTAGTGTAATAAGAACACTTCAAATAATGCTTCCATATTCTAATGAATAATCGAAACTTAAAAACATCAATTAACTCATATTTACCTGCACATTTTTTTATCAGTTAAACCATTAGGCTTGAAAAATTGTGAAATACTTTTATTATATGTCTGAATGTATTTTCAAAAATGGTTTTTAAAATATTTTCCAAATAGGTTTGATAACTTTATAAATTACTGTGAGTTGTGTGCTGAGGTTTGTACATATTATTTTCATTATATAAAAATGAAGCAAATAAGACTCAGAGAGATGAAGGTGAACTAGTGGGATCTGAATGATTACACAAAATAAATCTTTAAAAATTGACATTTGCATTAGAAAGGACTTGGTGATTTTTAGCATAAGAATATTCTCTTCCCCTGGAATATATAGTAGGTGAAAGAATGATCAAAACTCCTTTTCTTACTATTGTCTTGCTATGGCTTGACACATAGAAAGCACTCAATGAATGAACAAATTAATAACTAAAAGTCATCAGTTTAGAACAGATTATTAGTATCAATCCATGTGAATAGATATATTCCTGGTTCACATTTCAGCTCTGCCATGTCCAGATGTGGGACTTTGGATGATTTGTTTCTCTGTACCCTAGTTGCTATGATAGCCACTTCCCAACTCAGAGGGCATTCTGAGGATTCAATAAATTAATGTACACAAAGTGCCAAGTTCAGTGCCCAGCTCACAGGGAATCTTGAGTGTCAGCTAATATTATTGTGCAGGCCATTTCAAGCTTTTTGGTTTCAGGAATTAAGATTTTTATTATTTGTACTAGAGGCCCTGTGCACAAATTCATGCACGGGTGGGGTCTGGCCAGCCTGTCCCGATTTGGGACCTATCAGGCTGGCTGGGGCCACTGGCTGTCAGCCAGCCAACCCTGTCCCCGAATGGGTGGGTGGGGGAGCAATCATTGGCAGGGCCAGAAGGGGGGGGGGGGGTTGCAGGTGGTTGGCTGGCCAGCAGTGTTCCCAGTAGAACTCACGGTTAAATTCCAGTCAAACTCCCGGTCCAGGGAAAATTTGCATATTACCCTTTTATAATGTAGGACTTGAGGCCCAGTACATGAAATTTGTGCACTGTAGGGGGGGGGCGCTCAGCCCAGCCTGCACCATCTCTAATCCAGGACCCCTAGGGAGATATCAGACTGCTGGTTTAAACCTGATCCCTGTGGGCCTAAACTGGCAGTTGGACATCCCTCTCACAATCCAGGACTGCTAATTTCTAACTGTTTATCTGCCTGCCTGCTGGATCACCCTTAACCACACTGCCTGCTGGCCTGATCACCCCTAACTACTCTCCTCTGCCAGCCTGGTCAACACTAACTGCTCTCCCCTGCTGGCCAGGTCATCTCTAAATGCTCTCCCCTGCTGGAGTAATTCCCCTAACTTCTCTCCCCTGCTGTCTTGAGCATTCCTAACTATTCTCCTCTGCCAGCCTGATTGCCCCTAACCACCACTGTCTCAGCCCCTGCTACCGTGGCTTTGTCTGAAAGGATGTCCAGAAGATGTCCGGTCTAATTAGCATATGACCCTTTTATTAGTATAGATTATATCTATCAATATTCACCACATCAGAAATTATAACTGAAACATTTTTTTCAACACACATTTCATTAGCCATCAGGGTGATGATGTCATCCCATATCATATAACTTCTGGAAAACTCTGTGTACTTGTGAGCATATATGAGTAAAAAAAAAAAGTCAAATTAACATGGCCTGGGTGTCTCAGTGGTTTAGCTTTGTCCTATGCACCAAGAGGTCACTAGTTTGATTCCCAGGCAGGGCAATGCCCAGATTGCCAGCTCAATCTCCAGTAGGGGGCGTGCAGGAGGTAGCTGATCCATGTTTCTCACTGGTGTTTCTATGTCTCCCTTTCCCGTCCTCTCTCTAAAAATCAATAAAAGACATATTTTAAAAAGTCAAATTACATTGTATTCTATGAAAATAATGTTGGCCTTCCACATTCCGGGAGAGCTCTTGAGAAATCCTCAAGGCTCCCCAGACCATTCTTTGAGAAATAATGATTTAGCACAAACTACTGTGCTAAGAATTAGAGATGTACAGGCACATGACAGTTGATACTTTCAATTTAAAGTTTAGTGAAAGACAGACTTGTACACAAATTCTAGCCACGCTGTTAAGTGCTGATAGAGTGCACGGCCCAATGCTGTTAGTGTCAGCAAACAGTGGTTCCCTGAGCTCGGAAGAACAGCAGGGAGAATGCCACTGAAGAGAAGTCACTTGCGCACTGTTTGAAAAGAGAAGCTAAACAGACTATTTCATTGCACATATGTCCTAACAGCCCCTTCTAATGCACAGTCAGCTCTGCTGTTTTTATAATTTTTAAACCATGGTGGGTTGATTATGGCACCTATAACTTAGTTTTAAATTGTATTACCCATGAAATAGTTGAAAACGTTAGCCATGGATATTGACTATGGGAAGATTAAAGTGTGACTCTGGCTGGATATAAAAATCATATACATGAACATTTACAAGTTCTATTTCATCATGCACCTGAGTTCAGTTTTCTCATCGGAGTTATGTTCCTGAAGCTCAGGGCAGAACGGAACCTAAGACAAACAAAGGATTAGACCCATGGGACACACAGATTGAATAGAAATGCTTTGTATACATATGTGTATAATTTTCCTTCTTCGTGAACAGCCTACTCCATCCTTCTTTTCTCCCTACCACATATAAAAAGACAAATAAAAACAATCAAACCAACCTAACAAAAAAACTTGAAGTCATCTTTTTTATTATTGTTGTTGATCTGTAATTCAAAATAAAACTTAAAAGTTGTTTTCTCCCCTCAACCCCTGCCTCATTTAGTTCCCTTGGGAATAAATCAGCAGGTACTGAATTGGCAAGTGTGTATAATATCTCTGTTCAGAAATTATTATACCAGAGCTATTTATATGGTTTCTCAGGGCAAAAGCTATCTATAGTTAGCTTATATACAAAATTAAGAGATAAGTTGTCAAAAGGAAGATGACGTAGATAAACTAAAGGAAGGCCATTCAAAAACAAAAACACACAAAAACACATTTAAAAAAAAACCTTTATGCTGCCTATACTGTGGCAAGACATACTCTGCTTACATATAATTTATTGCTCTGGAGACCCAGTCCCTTGCCACTTGCAAGGAGGAGTAATGTTTTCCATCCAGCCATAAATGAAAGATTACTCCCATTGATGGTTTCAGAAACAAACAAACGACATCAGTTGGACGTTATATATGATATGACGTTTGAAACAGAATCATTTAGTGGAAAATACATTTTTATTGGTTTATATTTCTTTGAGTACTTTATGAAGGCTATACTGGCATTCAAATTATAATACTCTGAAGGAAATATGACAATTGCAAATTGCGATATAAGTAAAACCCCACTAATTTGGAAAAATGGTCGTGGGAAGGCCACGTGACTTCCTGAAGAACTGGAATCAAAGGCTGCTTCACAGGACATGTAAACATGGGCCGTTCCCAGGGAGACCCTCCTCAGCCCGCAGGGCTTGCCTTAATGAGCAGAGGAGAATCTCCCAGCATCCTGCAGGAAGGGTCTACAATTAGAAATCTTTTTTAAAGTCCTTGCAGAAAGTTTGCCCCTTCTTACATAGCTAACCTCTTCTATAATCTTAAACTCTATGTGTGCATTGCATGCTTTTTTTCAAATTAATACAAGTAATTGTGCTCTTCTTCATTGTGGTGAATTGTTAAGTCATGATGACTATGACCACATGGTGATTTTTTATTTTATATTAATGACACAAAAGATAAATCTTTGAAAATATACATAGAATATGTATTTTGGTTCATATATATATTTTTTTCCCAGAAAAACAGACCTGGAAGGATCACATATCTTGCTAAGAAAAAATAGGGATTGAATCTCAATTGTAGACGAAAGATCTCTGTCTCTGATTCATAACTAAGTTTCCAGTCACTAAGCAGGAGATAGGCATTTGATGATGTATTTTGTAGGTTTCTTTTATAGCTGAGGGACATAAACTAGAGGAAATACTGTTCTTACCACTTCTTTAAAATGCAAAAAATAACATTTAAACTTACACTGATCAACAATAATGCACTTATTTAAAGTTGGTGGTGAATTTGATAGCATCGCCATCTCCTGTTGATAAGATTTTGTTTAACCTCTGGAGTTCTTGCCTGGTATTGAGTGTTGCTGAGCCCTTTTGCTCTGTCTGCAGCCACAGCGGTCTCCAGCGAGCAGAATCCGGTCATCATCATCGCTGTGGTCGCCGTGGCGGGAACCATCATCCTGGTGTTCATGGTCTTTGGCTTCATCATTGGGAGAAGGTAGAACACACATTTCTTCTCATCTCTGAGCTAAAACTTTTCGATTTTTTCAGAATTAGCTTCCCCATTGCTTGTATCTAGTACATTAGAATAGTAAACGCAAACACTCTTTGTGGGATATGAAACATTAAAGGGCACCAAGTTTTCATTCTCCCAAGATCAAAATACACTTTGAACTTAATCATCGACTTTAGTGTAAGGGGATGAGTATTGTCTTTTCTATTGGGGGGAAAATATTCTTCTAGTTAATGCTTGTGGAAACCATTTAAAATCTGTTGTTTTTGTTGTTTTCTAGGGGGGAAAATTGTAGAAGCAAATATTTACTCGTTTATAAATCTAAACCTATAAATATGTTTCTTCTACATTGTCTCACACAAATACTTTATATTCTGTGCCTTTTTAAATTATATGAATTACTATGTTATTATTATGTTTATATATGGACAGAAAGTTTTTGTATTTTGTTTATATATCCAACTAGCATGTTGTAAAATAAATAAGGTATATTTTACTGAATTTTAAAAATATAAAGGAAGATCGTTGATTGTGTTTGTTACAAATTTGATTTTTTTTTTTTGTTAGGCACTGTGGTTATAGCAAAGCTGACCAAGAAGGGGATGAAGAGCTTTACTTTCATTGTAAGTGTTTGGTTTTTCTTTACTTTTATATATTGCAATTAATACAGAACCTGGTTGTTAATATTGGCATGAAAACATTCCTAATGCATCACCCTTGAAATGAGCTCAAAGTACTGCTTTAAAGCATTTGACAATATATTTAGAATGAAAGCCATATCATGCGAATTTAAAAATATATTCTGATATGTAATCTCATAAGAAATTTTAATATAACCGCAGGGTATATGAAGCTGCCTTTATGTCACAATTTTCCCTTTTCAAATGTTTCCTACTATTTTAATAATAATCCGTTAAATGTTGCATGGCCCATGTTCTAGCTAAGGAATTCTTATCAAATTAGAAGGCTTTACCACCTAATGAGTTATGCTACCTTGAAAGGCTAAGGAACCACTTTCTCTTAGGCTACTATACATTGTCTATCACTGACAGATATTTTTACCAGACAGTAAACATATAATAATAGGATGCAATCCTCCAATGTCTTCCTGTAGATTCAGATAACCTAGTTCTTAAAAATTCATTTTAGAAATCATATTTGGAATAGAGGTTAGATAACCAAGAAAAATAGATATCTGAATGATATCCATCATTACTTTTATTCTTGTCATTATGGATGATAAGTAAATGTTAGGGCTCTATGCATCCAAAGTCAAAATCTAACAGCCAAATGATTTTAGTTCTGATAATCCTTGAAATTATTAAGGACAATTTTACTTATTATTTTTCTTAGTAGCAATCATCTTTATTAGAATTTTTTATGAATAGATAAATTTCTCAAATGGCAAACGAATTCTATCTATACTGTATTGTGTATCAATTTGTTCTGTGAATGTCTAAGAAGATATTGTCATGTACCCATTCTAAAATAACAAGATTATCTAAGCATCTCTCCAGAAAATGTGTTAATCTAAAGACACACATGTTGAGTTTCTTTAATGTGTTTTTATTTGGTGAACCAGCACTGTGACTCTAGCTTTCAAAATAGAAGTGGCTTGAGATAATACACAGCTAACTTGGTTATGAAGCTCATTAGATTTCCCGGCAGGAAGGGTGTTTGGGATGCTACAAGTTAAAGCAAAAGGTGTGACCGGAGGCGGCGTCATCAAGAGGCCTCAGCTCCAGGGCCCCTCACATTCGCAGACCCCGGTTTAGGACCTGGCATAGCCTTACCCATCCTGTGTGTATAATCTCTTTTTACTCAAAGGAGGGTATCACAACTGTAGAAGCCCCCTAAAACTTAACTCTCCCCCTGATTATGGCTGAGTGCATGTGATCCCACCTCCTCCCACTCTGGGATTATCTGATGTGCTCCTGACTTTGGAGCTTCCCCATTGCAAATCCAGCAGTGATTTTTCCTGGGAGAAAACAGCCTCCAGCGATGAGAGTGCCGTAGGCAGTTTTTAGTGAGAGGAAGTACCCAAAAACTGGAGGTTGCTTTTTTTCTCTCTCATGACATAAGAGAATAATTTTAACACTTCCGCAGATAGGAAAAAGAGGTTCCAATCTTGAATGCCTAAATTTTCATATCTAGTTTAAAATGTATATAGGAGAGTAACTTAAGACAATAGTTCCTGCAGTCCCTGATTCTGCCCACATGTGAATAATGTGGTGGCAGAATCATTTAATATTGCTTTAATCAGCATGCCACCTTTGTTTCTGCTGTGGAGTATTTCTGAGACATCTCAAAATTGCCAAATATGTTTTAGTTTATGTAGGTTAATGCAGGTTAATGCAGAAAGTAAGTTAAAATATGGCTCTTGTAAAACTTATATAGCCTTACGCTTAATTGTCATTACTCTTAATATTTTAATGCCATTTGATTTTTTTACATTTGACATTCAGCTTGTAATTAGAAAAAAAATAGGGCGGCACGTTTTACTTTGCTAACGTGGACAATATATGCTTGATAAATATACACTTTTCATCTCCAGAGCAACAATATCTATGGTGGTTTTAAGATATTTAACACTCATGAGACATGTAAATGAGCTACTAACACACAGAAAAATCTCGACGCCTTAATGAGATAAGTGACAGACCAGAATATTCAGAAATTATGTGCATATATTTTATTTTAAAAATCAATTTTTAAATGAATAATGAAGCAAAGTGCACTCCCCATATCCTATTCTGGTTAATCCCGGTTATTTTTGAATCGCCCTTCGAACAAGGATCCCTTTTCTTATCATTTGACAAGAAACAGACCTGTTGTTGGATTTCATGACTGTGTCTAGGTACAGCTGCATGGTCACCAGCTATTGGCGAGGAGGCGTCCTTTGATTCCTTTAGTAAACCAACAATTTCCTTAGGTGCTAAGGCTCCAGATTGAATTTTTACGGAAATCGGAAAGCAACCGTTTAACTAGCTTTCAGAGCACAGGGTGTAATGGAATGCCCAGCCGTTACACCAGGCACACTCCACTCCCCATGGCCCACGGCCTACCTTTAAAGATATAAACGCAATGGCGGAGTTCAGTGAAGCAATTCCCATTTACATTTTGTTTCCTCCTACCATTTCTTCCAACAATGTCTTTGAATCCAAGCTGGGCAGTATTTCCTGTTTTTATGCCAAAATCGCTGGGGCCTGTCAAAATGTTTTATGACAGCTCGAATAAAGAACCATCGGAGACCCCGTTTGAGATGCAGAAGGTTACCTCCATCCTAGCTCCCTTACCGCAAAACAAAACCAAACAAAAAAGTATGAAAGAAAGAGAGTGACAAGGGAGAAGATGGCTCATTCTCCATCCGCCTGCCAATCGAGGAGGTTAACCTATTGTTTTCTTCCCTTCTCTCTCTTTCTCTTCCCCCCTCCTCCCTGTACTCTCCTCCTTCTCTCTTTTCTCTTTCTGTCCCCTCTCTCTTTTCTTCTTGTGTTTTCTTTTTTCTTTTCTTTTTTTTTTTCATGTTCAGCTTTAGTAACAAATGAGCATCTGTCAGTTTTATAAACTGGAACAGTAATTGTTTAAGACAATCAATTTTGGATAAACAATCAACTACAGCAGAATAAATCAAGATTTTTAAACCCCATTTTTCCTTCATACATTCTGCTTCCTTTTGTTTGTTATGTGTTTATTTTTAAAAGACAGTTTTAACTTCATGTGATGACATAAGCACAGTTAGGCTGCAGTGTAATACATAAAGAAATATATTGTTCTCCATATAGTGAGACTTAATGGAAAGATTGTTCAGTGGCTTTGTTAAAAAAAAACAATAAAGTTTTGTTTTGAGGATATAATGTAATTCTTTTCGTTGCATTAATATAACCAAATATATGCCTATCTTATCTTTGTCTTTAACCATATGACTGGCTTGGAATACATTATTGTAACTGAATTTTATTTAAAGTTAACATAGCATTATCTGTTACCTGCATGCTTCCGGGTGCATTTTAAGAAGATTTCAACTTTTGCAACTTTTATGATTCTATGCTGTTTGAATCTTGACTACTTTTTCTGAGGCATATTGTGTGCCTCCTCCCAGAGCCTTATAAATGAAAGTTCATATAAACCGTTCTCCTTTCAAACTGTGTCATACATGGTTAGCAAATCCCAGGAATATTGTAAATTTTCTAACTTTACTCTGGACTCTGTACATTCTGGCCTCTATTGACCTGTAAGGTAAAAAATGAAACTGTGTTTTTAGTAGATTTCTCTCTGAGTCTTGTATTAATTTTATGTACATGTCAACGGTGGTTGGTCTTTTAAAAAAATAAACCAAAAGAATAAGTGAGACGTCTAAATGTTTTTACTATTGCTGTCAGTGTAGTAGGCTACCTGTATATGAAATGTCTTCTTTCCCCAGCGCGTGTATTTGATTGATTGACTGACTGATAGATTTACAAATGTGTCTCCAAGTCCATTACTAGCCTCAGTATGGCTTGAACTATGCCATGATAGCAGTGAATTTAATTAAATCTCCAGTCTGATAAGTCGTGACAGAGAATGTTGGTGATGTATTTTGTTGATTTACCGGAAAAGCAATTCAGTTAGTAACCTATGGGCTGGATCTTACGTAGCCGATAGAAGCTTGCAGATAATACCTATACGCCCGCAGACTGAAGTAGTCTGTTAAAAACCGCTGTGAATCAGGTGATGTGGAAGCAAGTTCCCCGTTCCAAGGAGCACTCTGCATAATGAAATCCCTGGGCTGGCTGCACAATAAGTGCTTTGCTTCATCACAGTCATGCTTTCTTACATCATTACAGTTAAATTTCCAGGCACCAAAACCTACATTGACCCTGAAACCTATGAGGACCCAAATAGAGCTGTCCATCAATTCGCCAAGGAGCTAGATGCCTCCTGTATTAAAATTGAGCGTGTGATTGGTGCAGGTAAGGCTGTTGTAGCTTCCTTATTCAGCTCTTCCATTTAGCCAAGACGGAAAGTCATACATCATAATGACAGGCAAATAATTATACCTCAAGTATAGAGCTTTTGCATTTACCTGAACTGTTGGAAGCAATGAGGCTGTACTTATTTGTGAAATCTGAAGAGAGGAAAAAGTGAAAAGGAAGCATGTGACACAGAAAATCTGTGCATTTTTGCCTTCTGTTGGTTTTTTAAGATACTGTTCTTTTTATAAGCTATCTTTTAAGCTTGGCCTGGACTTCAAGAAATAACAGTATTATAAAAAAAAATTAGCATGTTTCTAAATTTTGCTGGAATATATTTCCTCTTACTTGATGTACCATCTTCTTGCTAAGCTTTCATTTTTTATTTCCTTTTCTTGTATTTGTAAGGTATTCAGTAGCTTTTGTACTATTTAATTTCATGTGGAAACAATATACATGAATTGTTGAAAAGGAATATTAGTTTCTATTTGTTCAATGTATTTTAATAATAACGTTACATTTTCAGTCCAAGTCCATTTCACGTAACAGTCATGGGGCTTATGAATTCAACACTCTTAAATCTTGAAGAACTATTTGCCCCTTAAACCATAAAAGAGGTAGCAGTGTTTAAGATTTGTCGTGGTGTCCCCTACCCTTTAGTAGGCAGTGCGCATTAGATAGGACATTTTAATTCTAAACGTTGTTTCTGAAAGATTTTTTGTTAATTCAGTTTAAAAATAGTAGCTTGTGTGACAGACGTTAGAAAAGCTTAAAAGTATTTTTAAGGAATTATTTGCATTTAATCATTTGAGAGAGGAAATACTTCCGAAATTAAAACACACCTGCCTGTTCTGTTGCTTCAGGAGAATTCGGAGAAGTGTGCAGTGGCCGTTTGAAGCTTCCAGGGAAGAGAGACGTCGCCGTGGCCATAAAAACCCTGAAAGTCGGGTACACGGAAAAACAAAGGAGGGACTTCCTGTGCGAAGCCAGCATCATGGGGCAGTTCGACCACCCAAACGTTGTCCATTTGGAGGGGGTGGTTACAAGAGGTAGATATTGATCATGACTTTCATTTACCAAGTGGACTGTCGGGAATTAGTATCATTTCACACACAGTAAAAAAAAAAATCAACTTGTGAACATATTGCACATTCTAAATGAGTGTTTTTCTTGGTATGTACTGATTAAACAATTCTTCTTTTGTGTTGGCACTTAAGGGGGGAAAAGTCAAATGGATGCAGGATTAGAATAAAAGAATATCTGATAGCGAAAGCAACTGAGATTTTCCTTTGCCCCTTAGCTCAAAAACAGGAGAGGCTGTGCAGTTTTAGTCTCCGTACTTTACATAAAGTGACATTTTCCCCAAGTTTTGTTCACAAAGCAGGAGTCAGAAGAAGACACTGATCTTTATTGTTTAATTTTTTGAATCGTGAGCATGTTCTAGAGACATTTAAGGACCCTTTGACCTTAGCAGCAGTACTGGAAACTTTTGGAACTCTCACGCATTCCGTCTTTCATAAAACACCACGTGTTTTATCTCGGATGAGGAGAATAACCTTGAGGTTGAGGTTGCATTTTTCTGAAACAACACTTCTGTTTTCTTATGTATGTATGTTTTTAATTTTAGGGAAACCTGTCATGATTGTAATAGAATTCATGGAAAATGGATCTCTAGATGCATTTCTCAGGGTGAGTAGCAAAATTATTCTCCCATCTTAAACATATTGCAGACATGCTACCAAAATAATGTCCTAAAGTTTCTGTGTGTGTGTGTGTGTGTGTGTGTGTGTGTGTTGTTGTGTTGTTGTTTTTTTCAGTGAAAATTATAAACAACTTAGAAAGTTGTTAAGCAGGCTAAAGGTCGGCGTCTTAGACTGACTTGAACTAGAATCTTTTTGATCATTCAAGTGATGCAATGCGATGAAAAAACTAGTTTCCCTTAATATGCTACCTCAAGTCCAGAGGACACCTGAAGCCCTGTCATTTGAATACAGATTGAAGAGTAGCATTTCACTTTCCTAGCACAAAATACAGTGGTTATTTCACCAAGAAGACTGAAAAGTGAAATAGCCGTATAATATTGGGACCATGACCCCAGTTCTGCTCTCTGGAGCCATTTCTATTGCGCTGTTAAGTGAACCCCGAGCATAAAATGTCCAATTGTTAACATTTTAAAAATTAATAGCATGTGATTACTTTTATAAATGATACATTCTAAATGTTCAAAATAGGCATTTTCATCCTCAGAGACTTTTCACCTAAGAACACGAACACATGTTGACATTTTTTTAATGGCGAAGAGGAAATAATCTAAGCAATAAGAGGACGTGCAGAGCTGTCAGAGATGATCTAGAATTGTACGTTCTACCCAGACTCATAGGCTGTCGGGAGATTTAGAGACATCTGTATTGCTGCTGTCGCTGCATCTGTGTGACATGCATGACTATAAGCATCATCTAGCAAGTTAATCAACTCAGCACCGGTGTCCTCACGTGCCGTTCTTGCAATTCGTTTGGAGAAATCAGGGGGTTAAACATAGATGATAGCCGGTCCAGTTGCACACGCTGTTCAAGACACTTGCTAGTATACCTTGCCTGGAGACTTTCTGTTGCAAATAATGTTCCTACTAATAGCAAAACCAGGAAAAGTGCAAAAAGAAAACAAAGTCAGCCAATATAATCATCCCCTACTTCGTAGTTTCTCTTTATCTTTAATTTTTAAAAAAAGTCCTCTTTTTTATTACTTGGAAGAAATACCTTAATATATGTATCTCTGTACCTTTATATGTTTTTAGGCTATTTTCATAACTTTTTATCTAGTGAGGAAAACACTAAACCCTTAGCTGTGAGGGATATGTTTGGATGTTCCATTCCCTAACATTCACCTAAAAATTAGCGTGTACTTTTGGATTTGTGTACTATGGAGCTATTATTAATTAATATTAATGATATCAGCACAGATAAGTTATTACTGAAACTCTGCTTTGTATTATTGCATCTCAGTAAAATCAATATTTGTGTTGTTTTTCACAAATGTCTGTATTATATGAAAAAAGAACAAATCCCATTATACCAAAGGAAATGACTAGCGTGCAGTCTCTTTCATGGGGATTTCTTTCCCTTCACAGCACAGTTTACGGGACTTTATTTCTGTCTTCCTGTAGAAACACGACGGGCAATTTACAGTCATCCAGTTAGTGGGGATGCTGAGAGGAATTGCTGCCGGAATGAGATATTTGGCCGACATGGGATACGTTCACAGGGACCTTGCAGCTCGCAATATTCTTGTCAACAGCAATCTTGTCTGCAAAGTGTCAGATTTTGGCCTTTCCCGGGTTATAGAGGATGATCCGGAAGCTGTCTATACAACAACTGTAAGAAAAAGTCTGTTACTGCATCTCTTCATACCCCTAAGACTTTCCTACCAAGAAAGCAAAGTGTAATGATACAAAATTAATGTGTGTGTGGGGGGGGCAAATTAATCTCAGGGTCTTTTTTTGTTTTGTTACTGGGTTTTTCCCCCCCTTTTGGAAAAATCATTGTTGCTTTTATTATCTACATATAGGATAAGAGAAAAAATATGAAGAATGATAGCATGTTTATCTTATATGGGGATGTTAATATATTGTAAAGTCATGTACAACATCTAGTTACTAGTACTCATACTTGTAGCAAAGAAAGAAATATAATTCTATTTTAAATAAAGATTTTAAAAGAAGATTAGCTATGCTAAGTCTTACAACCTTTATGAGATTTTATAACAGTGAAGGTTTACTTAAATACACCATATTTCATTCCATTTTAGTGGTTATTTTGCATAATTTGCCATTGTCTTCTGACTAGACTCCTGAGACCACCTAAGGCCCATTAACTGAGTTGCCATAAAAGTGTAATAGTGTAATGATTTTAAGAAACAGATTAGTAACTTTGAATACACTTAGAGAGCTTCAAGATCGATAGGTGTGATACTGCTGAATAGCCAACCAAATATAAAGATGTTTCAATGTAGCTTTCTGGTTCTGCTGTAAGTGATTTATAAATTATTATACATATTTAAAATGTTGGTTTCTTGTAATAATAGGGTGGGAAAATTCCAGTAAGGTGGACAGCACCCGAAGCCATCCAGTACCGGAAGTTCACATCAGCCAGTGATGTATGGAGCTATGGAATCGTCATGTGGGAAGTTATGTCTTACGGAGAGAGACCTTACTGGGACATGTCAAATCAAGATGTAGGTGTTACACTATTTAAACAAAAATGGTTTAATGCATTGATATCCAGTATTATTAGACTATGTAGGTAATGGCTCCTATGATAAAACGCCTATTGAATTATAAAAATATTATACGAATTTTAGGCACGGGGGGTGTCCCTCAGCCCAACCTGCCCCCTCTCACAGTTCAGGAGCTCTCAGGGGATGTCCTACTGATGGCTTAGGCCCGCTCATCATGGCCAGTCAGGGAAGGCATCATCCCCATCACCCCCTCACTGCTGCTGCCTCTAGCCTCCCTCTGTGGGAGGCAGAGGCGACCTGGCGATCAGGGGAAGGCAATGCCCTCATCACACCTCTGCTGCTGCCAATCCCAGCCATGCAGCTGCCTGAGCCTCCTCCCTTGCAGCCACCACTGTCTGCCTGAGCCTCAGCCCAGCCCTTGTTGCCTGAGCCTCAGGCAGCCACTGCTGCTTTGTCCAGAAGGACACAGTGTCAAGTCCCCGCCCACCCATATGTGCCTCCTGTTGATTGGTGAGTAAGGTATAATGGCATGATGACCATTAGCATATTAGCTCTCTATTATATAGGATAACTGCTGAGTTTAATACCACAAGTTACTAAATAATTGCCATAAATTAGTGGTTCAGTCAATTTCATTTAGATTTCATTTTGAAGAACTGCGTTTTCCTTTTCCTTTAAATCTCTAGACATAATGGAAGACTTCACAGGGTGTTTCCTCCTTATTAAATATAATGATGTTTTGCTCGCCCAGCTACAATGGGAGTAAAAGCATCATTTGTGGAGAGCAGGGTAAAGAAGGTTGTGATTGTGGTTATTTTTTGTTTTTATCCTATTCTTTTTCTTGTATGTCCTGAGAAAATCTGTTTAAATCGTTGTTGATTGAATTAACTAAATTTTGGTTTCATGATAGAATCTAAATTTTATGATCAATATTGGTGTTTCATAGTGATATTTTATAGTGTAATCATAATGGAAGTATTTTTGGACATTCCTAAAGAAGACATAGTGCTCATTAATGTGTATCCTGTTACATACTAAGACAGAAAATATGCTATTATTCTTTGATACAAGAAATTGGTATCATATTGGGGGTTATACATCTCACACCCAGGGACCACTTATAAAACAGTATAAGTGAGTGTGAATTTTTGCTTCTATTAGGTTGAATTTTTTTTGTGATTGACATTTTATAGGTCTAAAACTTTCAAATACTGGCAGAATTATATAGTTCAACTTATTGACGATGTGAGTGAAATTTGGATAAAAAGTAAAGAAAGTGTAAAATCTAGGAAGTAGAAATCTGAAGATCTTGGTTTATATTTGATGAGAAATTCTCCAAGGGAATAAATACACTGGCAAGTTTAGAAGTAAAAAGGTTAGCAAGGTGTATGGGGACCAGCTATCTTTGTGTTTTTATTTATTTTAGACTTTTTCCATATCAAATTTATATGGTTCTTAAAATTTATAGTTATTTTTAGACAACTAAAATCAAATCAGACTGTGGGAAGAGTTATTTTCAGTATATTTCCCTTCAAATTTCTGCATTAGCTGGAGTTCACAGCCTGGAAAGGTGAAACTTTTAAGTCATTTAAATCTTTTGGTATTTTAAATTGAGAGATGACTTGAAACTTCTTAATTTTTATTTGTTTATTTTGGTTTTGGCTTGGTTTTTCAAAGATAAAAGCCTAAGTGATGAGTCCGTTTGGCAGAGGAAAAGTTGTTAATATTTGACAGGTGTCAGTGTCAGAGATTCCATGGGCTGTCAAAACGAGAGCAAACAAATCCTTGGGGCAGAGAAAGAGAAATATTGATATTCCCTAGACACTCAGTAGAGTTTCTTTTGACACCCTCCTTCTGTACTAGATTCAAACATAAAGGGGATGACAGGAATATAAGATAGCTTAAATTCAAAGTTCACCTAACTTCTAAAAGCAAGTAGTAGAAATAGTTAAGAAAACAATAAATAGCTTCAGTTTTCATTTTTAGAATTCTCTAAGTTTTCTTGAAAATTAAATATTATGAAGATATAAGTGTATTATGAATTAATAATTTTTTATCAATTAAATTAAATGATGTCTAGAATTCAGCTTTGTTCTGATGTAGAACATTTAGAACCTCTTTCTTTTTTTAAAAAAAATTTAATGTCTTAATTGTTAAATTCAGACACAATTTTATGTAATAGGAGATTTCCTATGCCAGTTTTGGTAATTAATTTGATGTTTATATTTCTTTTATGGGTAATGTTTATTATTTCATACTTGTATTGTTAAAGTGTTATTTGAGCAGTTATATAGAGTATCCCAAAAAAATGTATACACACTTTAAATGATTATAAAGTCAGTATTTATTAACATACCGTTCATTTTGAAAATTTTAAAAAATCAACAGAAGTGAATAATACTTTTTTACAATCCCTGTTTTCAAACTGATGACTGATCCACCGATAGTGATAAACAGTTGAATTGCAAACATCAAGAATCATTTTGTTTGGTATTTGTTCACCCTCAATTCATCCACTGTTGCTGGGTTTGTACTGTAAATTTTATCTTTTATGTATCCCCATAAAAAAGTCTAGTGGATAAATTGTCTTTATTCAAAGCTTAGTTTGGCTTCATCCATTATTTCAAACCAGCTAAACCTGCAAATGAGTAAAATTTGACTTATCAGCTATTTTTAAAGTGTGTATACCGTTTGGGGGTATTACCTATATGTACAATCTCCAATACACAAATGGTAAAAAACCTGAATAATTTAAAATAATTCTATTCTGGTAAAAGCATTCTCTAACTAAAAGCTTTTTTTTTTTTTTTAAACTTGGAGTCTCTGCTAGGAATTCACGGAGAGGATTGAGATCTCTAAAACCCCTCATGCATATGGAAACCCCGTGTGTATCAGAAAATAGATTGTGTTTTTCTGGGAAGTTTGCCTTCACCAGATCTTCAGATATATTACCTTTCTAATTAGCCTAAATTGATTTATTAAGTGAATCAACTCACTTTCTATTGTTTAAATTTAGTTGCTAGGAATTTGTCAAGAATGTAGAAAGCCCCCAACTATCAAATGCTTGAGATTATGAAAGCCTTTAGTAAGATGCCATGAAAATAAGCAGTAAATTGATGGTTATGTTTATAAGCAAGTTCACAAAATTCCACACTGCATGCTGAGTAAAGGGAGATTTCTGTGATCACGCTGAAGAGAAAGGAAAGGGCTACTGCAGAAGTCAGTGAGGTTGGGAGTTCCTTGCCGGGGGGCTTTAGTTACACTCCAGACATGTGTGAGCAAGAAAAACTTGGGAAAAGATAACATTCATAGGTGTAATGGCACCCACACCCAAATCACACCCACACCCACACCCAAATGCTTTATGACTTAAGAGCACATGCAGTTGTGTACTTACAACTTTCTTGAATTTTCATGAAATGGAAGCAGTTAGAATCTTGTTATTTGCCATTAAAATCAAAGCTGATCATCCTAAATAAGTTGCCAATTTTCATTCTTTTCAAGGAATAAAATATGCAGATTTGTAGCCCTTTTCATAATGACCTTTCAGAGAAAAAAGTCTTTATATATGTAAAATGCAGTCAAGGATAATAGACATTATAGAAACTGAAAATACTTATAATCGGCACTCACAGAAGCTAGCTTTTCATTGAATTTATGTCTTAATTTGAATAAAAGTTTTACACTCATATTTTGAAATTCTTCATTGCACAGATTTGATTGTTTTTCTGTGCATAGTACTCAACTAGTTTTTTTTTTCTTTTTTTTTAGTTAGGCCAATGCATTTTTAATTTTATTAGTAAATGGTCATAAGGATAATGAAGAATAATTTTCAACTAACTTGTGAGCCCTTATTTTTTTTTCTTTTAAAAGCCACGACTAATTTATGTCTTTGTGGGGTTTTTATATCAATATAGAGACAAAATTGTGATTTTTAAAAACTTTGCCATAACCCCTTAAATGGGGTCTGAATTATTTAATTGTGTAAAATGTGGGTTATGTTATAAGAGGTTAATGATATGAAAATGGGCCTGAGCAGAGAACAGAAGCCAATCATGTTATATCCCATGCTGAGTGAATCAGGCCCGTTATCATGGGTGCTGCTTTTTCTCTTAATTACACTGGCCATACTAGAATCATACCGAAACACTTCCCAACGAGCAACTTTGGTGTTTATTCCTAAGTATTTTTTTTACAGTGCATGCCGAAATACTCCTGTTGTGTCCCATTGGATTTTTATGGCATTTACCCTAGTCTTTTCTTATTTCACAGAGAACTATATAGAATTAGAAATTACTTGTGCTTGTTTTTTCTCTCTGGCTTTTATTAAATACTAAGGCTAGATCTGGACAGGCAAAACCAAGGTATGTATGCCAAATTGTGTTCTGGCCAGGCCGAAGTTCCCAGCAAGCATCTCGTGCTCATATAGGTGAAGGCATGATAGTGAATGGGGCCCTTAGAGCCCCAAATTGATTCCCACTCCAGAGCATCTCTTATTTTACATGTTATATATTGCTGCTGCTCCTTTAAAAATGTGTAAACCACTGTATCTTTGAGAGCTACAAGTTTCATTTTGGATTATGATACCTGTTTTTTGTTTGTTTGTTTGTTGCTTTAATGATAGGAATCATGCCATTCCTATAAGACAACTTCAGAGGTTTATTAACTATTTTATTCCTGTAAGAGTCTTGAAGGGCATGATACTGTGTTTTACTGGGACAAAGACGTAAGAATTTCTTGGGTTCAAAACTAAAGAAACCTCTGGGAGAGATGCTGAAGAGTGTTGTGTCAGAAAGATCATGATAAGATGTAGGCTTATCGTTTTAAAATATTTAGAGGGAAAGAAATAAGGAAAGCTCCTTCCACCTGCATTATTTCTGGGCATGGGAGGAAGACAAACTGAGCAGGGAAACAGGCCGGGATGTTATGGGGACAGCACCAGTGCGATGGCCATGGGAATGCTGTCCTGTCCACTCAGAAAGACACTGGTCAAATTCCAACAACTTCAAACACCCCCTTTCCCATGGGGGAAAAAAAAATGACCTCCCAATTGTTTATTCTTTGGTTATTTTGAATACATAAAGTTTTAGAAGTTTTTATTATTATTATTATTATTATTATTATTATTATTTACTTACTGCTAGAGGCCCGGTGCATGAAGTTCATGCACTTGGGGCAGGGGGATCCCTCAGCCTGGCCTGCGCCTAAGCAGTGCTCCCCCTGTGGGAGTGCACTGACCACCAGGGGGCTGCGCCTACATTGAATGCCTGCTCCCTGGTAGTCAGTGTGTATCATAGCAAGTGGTCATTTTGGCTCTCTGACATCCCACTATGGGTCCCAGATTGTAAGAGGGTACAGGCCAGGTTGAGGGACCCCATTAATACACGATCGGGGCAGGGAGGGGTGTGGGAGATTGGGCAGCAAGGGAGGGCTCCAGGGCATGTCTGGCCCATCTTTCTCAGTCCCAATCATCCGGACCCCAGAAACAAGCTAAACTACCAGACAGAGCGTCTGCCCCCTGGTGGTCAGTGCATGTCATAGTGATCAGTTGAGTTGCCTTAGCATATAAGTATATTACACTTCGATTGGTTGAACGGCCAACTGGATGACCAGACACCTAGCACATTAGGCTTTTATTATTTAGAATGCATAATTTACTTAAATAACTTAACCCAGTTTTCCAAAGTGCAATCTTTTTATTTCTCTCTAAGTCGTTTAACATAGAGCACTTTTGAGTCCACGTTTAGGCCTGTCATTGGACTGTACAAAGCCACAGGAAATTGTTTGCATTTAAAAGGCTTTTTTATTAATTTCCCCTACAGTTATATAATTGTGATCTTTGCAGAGTTACCATTTGTGTGTGTGTGCTTATGTGAAGTACGAGATGCCTATGGAAGGTCCACATGAAGGTGTCGAGTAAATTGATATCTAAGACATAGTGATCAGGAGAGAATGTGGGCTGGGGGTTGTATACTCACAATTCTTCTCAAAAATTACTGTAATTAAGCTAATCTATTTACTTTTTAAGCTTCATCAGTTTGCATGTGCGGATATTTCTTAAATTAAAGTGGACTCTGTTTCTTTTCTAAAGGATTTTCTCTAAAAACTGTTGATGTCAGCTACTTTATTAATGCCATCCTACAACCTTTTTACATCTGAATGCGCTATTCTTGAATGTCAACAAGCATCTTAAGGATATGACTCCCTACAAATACTAACTTTATCAGCATTTCTTAAAGCCAGCTTTTGGGTTTATTCCCTTCAAAAACTCCAGGTCACCTTTTTTGTTTGTCAGTTTTTCTTATATTTCTACTGTTACCTTAGCATAAAAGGATTTGTTAATCCCCCTTGAACATTATAATGTTTTGCAAATTCTTATTCGTATTCTTGGCCTTTCTAGTATTTTTCTTGTATTGCTCAGATTTATAACAATTTCTGATTAATAAGATCTATTTTTTCATTCTATATAAATTAAAAAAATAAGTCTGAATAATTAATTTTTAGACTTTCTGATTGCCCCATACAAATGTTTAATAGAAGACAATTTTTTATTAACATTCAAAGCTTGATATAAATACCAGTTTAGGCTGCTATATATACACTAGAGGCCCGTCTGTTGCACGATATTTGTGCAATAGGCCTCTGGCTTCACTCCCACCCACCCCGGAGCTAGCAAGTCCCTGCTCCCCAGGCCTCTTAGAAGCCGGCACATCTCCTCTCCCCGGCTGCCCGGGACCCAGCACATCCCCGCTCCCAGGCCTCCTGGAGCCGCGAGTCCTCTCTTCTGTCTGGACCACCACTCTAGTAGTTCCCTCCTCCACCCTCCTTCCCCTCATAGCAGGCTTCACTCCACTCCCTGCCTGCATATGCAAATTAACATCCATCTTTGTTTGGTTAATTTGCATATTCACTCTGATTGGCTGTGGGTATAGCGAAGGTATGGTCAATTAGCGTTTTTCTCTTTTATTATTGTAGACTAGAGGCCCAGTGCACACAATTCATGCAAGAGTAGGCCTTCCTTCCCCTGGCTGCCGACACTGGCTTTCCTGCGGCACCCGGGACCCAGGCTTCCTCTGGTGCAGGCAGGCACCTGGGACTTGGGCTTCCCTCACAGCCCTGGGTTCTTCCGCAAGGTCGTCCGGAGGATGGCCAGACTAATGAACACATTATGCTTTTCTTAGGACAGATGGGCAGGGATGTTCTGGTAAAAGTATAACAACCAAGGCTCTGAGTGGGAGAGCCCTGCTTTGTAACCTTTTTTTCAATTGCCTGGTGCAACCCTTCCTCCCACCCCGCCACCACCCGCTGCCCACTTCCCCAAAGCCCACTCCAGCCTGGCACTGTGAGGTCACTCAACTTGGAGTTGCAAGGTGATTTAACCACCTTCTTGAACCAGTACAAATAGGCTTCAGCATATAACACGAGGATACTTTCTAAACATGTAAACTTCGTATTATTTAATAGTGTACTTGGTAATATTTACTGTCACAGTACCATTCCACCTCTTTTGATATCTTGATTAAAAATACAAAAAGTGAAATTATTAAGGATTCAATGTTGGGCAACACAGAACTTCCTCTTACAACTTGGAAAATCGATAGGCAAATTATATATATACACAGCCACATACGAGTAAAGTAGTTTCATAGCATTCTCCTTTTTGAAAACTCCTGAGATGACATTAAAAGATTTTCCACCTGTTGTCACCTGAGTGAACTTAATTGCCGTTCCCCTTGCTGAGCTGACTAGAAAATGTCATTGCGTCCTGCTCGTGCACCCTGCAATCGCAGGCTTCACATTTACGGATGTATTTGGGAGGGTGGGGGGAAGTCTTTTGCAAAATAGCATGCTTCACTTTTATCAGGACGAGCCACTTTGCCTACAGGGCAATTCCTTAAATTACAAGTGAGCCTCCGTGGTGTCATGGGTAATGTGTGTGACGTCCTTCTGGCTGTAGGTCATAAAAGCGATAGAAGAAGGCTATCGCTTGCCGGCGCCCATGGACTGCCCCCCGGGCCTGCACCAGCTCATGCTGGACTGCTGGCAGAAGGAACGCTCCGAGAGGCCCAAGTTCGAGCAGATAGTTGGGATCCTGGACAAAATGATTCGAAACCCGAGCAGTCTGAAAACGCCCTTGGGGACCTGCAGTAGGTAAGAAGTGACTAAGGTGGTGGAACCTGGGAGAACTTTCTATGCTCACACGAACCATTTATCTCCTCGGCCTAGCCCAATGGCCAACGTACATGTGTCTTACATTATGAGTCCATATTAAATATATCGTTTACCTTTTTTATTTTTTTTTATTTTCAGACAGCTTGCCTCAATTGAATTGGTGTTTAAAGAGACCTATTAATTATTATTGTGTGTGTGTTTTCCTTAAAAGTTATGATAGCCGAAACCGGTTTGGCTCAGTGGATAGAGCATTGGCCTGCAGACTGAAAGGTCCTAGGTTTGATTCCTGTGTACCTTGGTTGCAGGCAAGTCCCCACTAGGGGGTGTGCAAGAGGCAGCTGATCGATGATTCTCTCTCATCGATGTTTCTCTCTATCCCTCTCTCTTCCTCTCTGTAAAAAATTAATAAAATATATTTTTTTTAAAATAATAATAAAAGTTATGATAGCCGAAACCGGTTTGGCTCAATGGATAGAGCGTCGGCCTGCGGACTGAAAGGTCCCAGTTCAACTCCAGTCAAGGGCATGTATCTTGTTTGCAGGCAAATCCCCAGTGGGAGGTGTGCAAGAGGCATCTGATCAATGTTTCTCTCTCATCGATGTTTCTAGCTCTCTATCCCTCTCTCTTCTGCTTTGTAACAAATCAATAAAATATATTTTTAAAAAGTTATGGTAAATATCTGTGGCTGCCATTTAGAAAAAAAAATTAAATTAGAATTTTGTGATTGGATGACAATTCACATTTTCAAATCATTTCTATTTCTGTTATTATCATTAGGCTTTGCTTTACTAGTCTGTGACATATTATCTATTTGATTGTTTTGCTGTGAGTTATGCAAAATGAGTCTCTGAAATTAACATTTGTAAAAATAATTAGTTAAAAAAGTGTCTGATGGGAGGGTCAAGCGGGGGGGGGGGAAGGAGACATATGTAAAACTTTAGACAAAAATAAATTTTACAAAAAGTAAAATGTGTTACACAAAAACATTAAAATAAAATAGTGTCCTAAACATGCCATTCTTTGAACTTGACCTCCTCCATTGTGAGGCATACTGATAGTTATTCAACTTCAGCTGCCAGGTAAGGCCAGGCTCCGGTCTGCACTGGAGGTCAGCCAGGCCTTGTGGAGGTGTGTGAACTCACAGGGTCTCATAAGGGTGCCCTCAGTACAGTGGTTCGTAATAGCACCCTCATGGTCTAAACAAGCCCCTCCACAGCCAGATGCGCTTCCGTTACTCACACTTGCTTTTAGAGAAGCAAATGAATAAATTTGTACTGATCACAAATACTGCTGGCTGTACTTATAAAAATGCATGGACGATGCAACCTGGTAGTCATGAAACATAAATAAAATATAAATGTTGGAGTCTGCAGGAATTGGGTAACCTTATGCATTATATTTTATTAGTATACTGTTTATTTTAGTATTGACACATGTACAATTTACATTTATATTATTTTAATATCAATTAAAATGTGTGCTTTTTTCTGGTATGCTCTTATTTTTGTATAGGGCAAGACATTTTTTTTTTTCCTTAGTAGTTTGTGGAAAGAAGTGAATTTTTCTGTTTTTGTTCATTTTGTGTTTTTTCTTATCTAGGCCCATAAGCCCTCTTCTGGATCAAAACACTCCCGACTTCACTACATTTTGCTCAGTTGGAGAATGGCTACAAGCTATTAAGATGGAAAGATATAAAGATAACTTCACAGCAGCTGGCTACAACTCCCTTGAATCAGTTGCCAGGATGACAATTGAGTAAGCTTGAACTTGTTAAATTATATGTAGGAATGTACTTACCGTATAATTCAAGCTTTAGACAGCAGAGGTATGTTAAAGAGGTCTGAACTACAAAACAAGGGAGAAAAGTATCTCCTTAATAAGTACTTACTATGTGCCAGCCATTATCCTAAACAGGCCTTCGAACATACAGTATTTTTTTAACCCCCACAGCAACTGTTTTATTAAGTTTATAGTTTCTCGTACAACCAGGCTAAGGCTCTGTGAGCTGAAATGTTTTCCCCAAACTAGCTCAGCTGGTTAGGTGGTCGGTAATTTGTCTCAGTAGCCAGTGTTCTAAGCATCATTCAGTGACACTTCCTTTTCATTAACCACTGTATCATTTAAGTTCCTAACCTTCCTTATTGCAACTAAGGAAGTCTTTTTCCACATTCGTGCCCAACATTAAAAATCTCAAAATTTCAAACCCAATACCAAGATGCATTGAGACATTCAATACGATTGTTTTCTGAAGAGGTCAAAGGAAGCTTAATTTCATTTACTGTAGCTAAGAGCTTACTTTAACTTATCTTTTGGAAAGTGTGTGAATAATTGCATCAAAATTTTTTTAACCTTAAGAATCACCAGATAAAATAACTTTGAAATTGCTATGACCTGGAAGTAAAAATTAATTTTCTATTTTGGCTCCATCACTGATTGTGTGGCCCTATGAAGTCTGTTAATGCACCCCAAACTTAGCTTCCTTGGCTGCTGCACAACCCTTATGGGTGATGCAACTCCTGTGAGACAGACAATGTGTTTGAAAATGGGCAATAGTTTGGTGAAGACCTGGTTAGGGGTGGGGGAGGGAAGGTAGGAGCTGGGAGGAGAAGGGTAAAGGGGAGGGGAGAAATGGGAGACATCTGTAATACTGTCAACAATAAATACATAGATATAGTAAATAAAAAAATTCTGATAGAAGAAAAATGCTTTAAAAATGGGAAACAATCTTGAAGGTTTTATTAGAAGGCTCCATTTTATATGCTGTTGGGTGAAGGGTTTCACATTTTTAAGATGATGAGATGAGATGAGGTATCAATCAGATACCCCTCTCTGCCATGTCAGGAAATGGTGTATACATGAATTTAAGCATGTACATGCCATCTGGTCAAGTTTTCTGCCAGTCACCTCTTGGGTAGAGCCGGCATAATTATGTCTGTTTCCCCAAAATATAGCAACAGGACAGCACTGCTGTGAAATAATGCAGTCTGTCCTGCTGCTATATTTTAGGTGCTTGGACACCTAAGCTCAATCCTAATGGCTTTTGACAAAGGAAAAAGTACATACACAGATCCAGTTACTTATGTCAGATTTAAGCTATTAAAACACGGGCAATGGGTATTGAACTCTTTAAATAATATTTATTTCTGCCGAAACTGGTTTGGCTCAGTGGATAGGGCGTTGGCCTGCGAACTGAAAGGTCCCAGGTTCGATTCCGGTCAAGGGCATGTACCTCTGTTGCGGGCACATCCCCAGTAGGGGGTGTGCAAGAGGCAGCTGATACGTGATTCTCTCTCATCGATGTTTCTAACTCTATCCCTCTCTCTTCCTCTCTGTAAAAAATCAATAAAATATATTTTAAAAAATAAAATACAATAAATAAATAATATTTCTGGAAGGTAGTCAAATAGTTGAACTGAACTGAAAATAAGTATACAACAAATAATAAGCACAGCATTACTATATAATAAAACTCAGTACAAACTTTTTTATGACCATTGATGAATCTTGATCTACTGGAGCCCAGAAGTATCACTATTCGTATGACAATTTACTTTAACAATTAATATTTTTAAACTTCACTTAGGTTCAAGAATACAACATCTCAAATAACATTTCCTAGTCCGACCTTAAGTTAATAATAATTTTAAGACTGATCAATTTCTTATATAAAATTTCAGATTACTTTGAAAGTAATTTATCCTGGCAGATTGAGAGCTGCGCTAATGGCTAGGCTTTCACAGAGGGGGATACTGAGTCCGCGGCCAATCTGACCCACTGCAGGAACACGATCATGATGCCCGAGGGTTCTGCGATTAGATACACCGATTATTTAATTAAAGAGTTGATGACAGGTTAGCACCAAATACATTCTTGGCAAGGTACCTAATAAAAAGCGCATTTGTCTTTTTCAGGGACGTGATGAGTTTAGGGATCACACTGGTTGGCCATCAAAAGAAGATCATGAGCAGCATTCAGACTATGAGAGCACAGATGCTACATTTACATGGAACTGGAATCCAAGTGTGATGAGCGTTTCTCCCTTCTGAGGGAGAGAGTGGACTGTGAGAGAACAGTGCTGGCCTTCAGTGTGTGCGTAGAATGCTGCTAGAAGACGGATGATGTCCTGGGTCCTTCCTACAGTGAAGACAAGATTTAAGAAGCACCTACAGACTTGAACTCCTAAGTGCCACCAGAGTACACGAAAAAGGGAATTTCGGATCCACCGCTGGTGGCCAGGAAAACAGCAGTGACAATAAACAAAGTACTACCTGAAACATCCAAACACCTTGAGCTCTCTAACCTCCTTTTTATCTTATAGACTTTTTAAAAATGTACATAAAGAATTTAAGAAAGAATATATTTGTCAAATAAAATCATGATCTTATTGTTAAAATCAATGAAATATTTTCCTTAAATATGTGATTTCAGACTATTCCTTTTTAAAATCATCTGTTTATTCTTCATAAGGACTTTGTTTTAGAAAGTTGTTTATAGCTTTGGACCTTTTTAGTGTTATCTATGACATATTACTACACTGGGTACTTTTGAAAGAATCTCAAATTTAAAACAAAAAACAAAAAACATAGCAGGATGGTAGATATCTCTATCAGAACATTGGTATCCTTTTCTGTGCCATTTTATTTGTTTAATCAGTGCTGTTTTGATATGGTTTGCGAATTGGCAGGTAGTCAAGAAAATTCAAGTTGCCAAGAGTGCTGATATTTTTTAAGAAGATTTTTTTTGTGTGTGTGAAAAGCAGTCAACACTATCTTTTCAATGAAAAAAAAAAAAGCAATAATGATCCATAAACACTATAAGGCACTTTTAACTGATTGTTTATGGAGGGATTTTACTAGACAGAAATTACTAAAAAAAAAAATCACAAAACTCAAATTGTAATATTTTGACCATAAAAAAGATATGAGACACTTCACCTAAAGAATCTTGGTGAAGGCAGTTGCCTCTGAGAGCAAGAACTATCCAGTGTTATCTAAATAGTGTGAGCACATGGAGATTTTTTTCAATGCCATGCCATTAGGGAATTTAGGAGAAATAGTTGGCCTATATTTTATATCCTGTTTTGTTTAATGCAGTCCAAACACAAGAGGAAAGAATTACGTTTTATATTAGAACTCTGAAGCATGCCACAAGGGGCAGTTCACAATTTTCACCTTGCAAAACGAAGTCGCTGCATAGTATATCAGCAGCGCAGTTACAGAAAAGAAAGATTATTTTATTTGTGAACACTGACACGAGAAACGTAAGTGAAAGAATACTTGTGACCATGGAAGAAAGAGGTGAAGGATCTGACTTTTTTTTCTAAGCTTTATTTATTATTCCATATTATTTGATTACGTGTTAGAATTTCACAAGCAATAATTAAATGTGTCTTTATAGCTATTTCAGGAATGTATACCTATTGTGAGTACTGCTTTCAAAAGTTAGGAAAATCATGAACTACCCCAGAATTGAGCTGTTTGTCCTTCCAAAGAGAATTTGGGCTGTTTATAACGATTTTACTAGAGGAAGATCCCAGGGATCGGTCCCAATTGGTCTTGTTTGATAATGTGGGCAGCCACACGAGCAAACAAACACGAGAAACAAAACCTGTAAATGTTCCTTTGTAAAACTTGTAAATTTTATTTATACTGTCTTGTTTTGTACACACATTTCTCTGTAGTGGGCTCTGAATACATTGAAAATGCACTATATTTTTCTATTTTACTTGCAGAGCATCACAAAAGAACAGGTATTTTCAGTGCTACATAATGTGTTTTCCCACATTTAGGACCAAAGATGGCTATAGAAACATTTCAAATGGATTGCTTCCCAAACCCCTCCCCACTCCCCCCCCCTCTTTGAAGTCACTGTACAGTGTTATTTGATATTTTAATTTATTTTTTTTGATTGACTAGAGAAATCATTTTAATTTCACTAAAGTGTTTTTTTTTTTGGTCCCTAAGGAAAAATAATCTGTAAAATAAGTTTAATTAGCATAATACAGTCACCTAGACACTTCCATTTGTAATCTTTGTAATAGACTGTAAATATATTTTTGGAACTATGACACAATGTGCTTGAGGGTTATTTTTCAGTGTCTGCAGTGTATACAAGTGTTTATACTCAGTACAGCACTTTACAACTCTAATCAGTAGCATTGGCCTTTGTGAGAATGAATGGAAGAGTTGGGAGTGAGTGTTCTTTAATTCCGTTTGGATTCTAGACTCACTGATAATGAAGTTCTGTTCTTGTTCATAGCTTAAGGTCCTTATTTTTTCTATTGAAATTAAATTAACAAAAAAAAGCCATTCTAGAAATAGAAGACATAGTATGGTACATGCAAACGGTGTCTTTCCTGCTTTTTCTAGCACTAGATTTGTAGTTGAGTAGTCTTTCTTGAGTAGAAGGGCAGAAGAAAAGTTTTTTTTGAGGTTTTTTTTTCAAAAATAACTTTTTCCTTCAGCAATATACCTCATCTGCCTTAAATTTTTTACAGCTCTTTACAGGGAAAGGGGAGAAGGGATGGGAAAGACACACAGCACAACAGGAAGTGTATGATGACATCGCTCTCGTATGTAGATTTCTTTTCCCAGTCAACATTATGATTTTTGAAATACATGTATGTGAAAACGATATCCAGAGAAAAGGAATTAACAGTAGAATGCTGATTATAATACTCTTTTCCAGAAAAAGATGAAAAGGTATAACAGTAAGAATGTACAACTTGCACCTTGAAATCTTTTTTTTTTTTTAATAAATTAGTGCTCAGGGGAGGAAAAAATAGAGAACGTATATGTCAAAAATAGAACTCAAAAATTATAAAAATGCAAAAGGAAATGGCCTCTTTGCTTTGATAGAGCCGCCGTTTTTAGAAAGCTGTCTTCACACTTGATGTGTGTGTTGCATTCAGTACTGAAATAAAAGTAACGTTTGTTACATCCGAATCTAACTTTTTCTCAGCAATTGGTCTGGGCCTTGTTTACTGGAACTGGTGGTTTATTGATTGTCAGAGCACTATTAGTTAAATCATATTGTATACTTATGTAATCTACATTAGCTAGTACTATTTAGGACTATATTTTAATTGCTCTTCTTATCCGTGTTTTTAAGGCAATTAAAATGGTGTAATTCACCTCTCTTTTTTATTTTTTATTTAGGTAATGCTGATATTCTCCCTTTTGTTTCCTGTGTAGCCTAGAACTGTGCTACTCACAGATGTGCATGTTCAAATAAATTACTGATGTGTATTTTTTTTTTTTTTTGCTATATGTGGAGAAATCATGGGGAACTTGGGGCGAGATGTGCTCTTTGTTGGTTGAATTTGTCCCTCCTTGCCTACGAGTTACTACAGGGGTCATCCTTTTATAAGGACAAACTGCTTTTGAACAGTGTCTTCGATGTATCAAGCACAAATAACTCTTTCTTCAACACGAATCATAAGTCTCTTTTTACCAGCTTAAAAATAATAAACGAGTCTATTAGACAATGTAAAGAAAGTCCTGTCTCCGATCATTGGCGGATCCCTTGATGTCCCTCACTCATTCTTTATTTCCTGGCACAAGTATCATGAAGGGAGGTGTTCAGAGTACAGGTTTCATTGAACTATTTCAGGAGACCCATCAGAATGCAGAGAGAATTAGCATCCTTTATTCCCCCCTCCTCCTCTTGCACACTGACTTAATTCCATTCTAACCATTACAGAAGAACAAAAAAGTCTTAAAAGAGCGCCATGCTGTCACAGACATTGTAGTTAAAACCCTTTTTTGTTCATTTATGAAACTACAATGACATGGAACTAACTAGAGTATTTGCACGGGGGAAGGTGATATTTCATCATTGGGTGCAGGTAAAAGACAGCAACTTGGAGTGTTTACCCATAAGACTCTGCGGGATGCAAGCCTAGGGCCCAGAGCAGGCGGGAGCAGCGCTCTCTGAGGGTCTGACAGAGTGTGTGTCACTGACACGGACACAGTGATCATGTCAACGTGAGCCTGAACTGAAGGAAACTGCACACCCCCCTTTCTACAGCATTATGGTCATAAGCTCTGCAAGCCCTTCACTGGTATCCAAACGTTTCAGAAAACAAGACCAGGCCATGTCCGGGGGAGGTGCTACCACGGGTTGTCACACCGCTGGTGCTGAGGCTCAGGCTAGGCTGGACTGAAAAAGGTAACCTTGGAGTCTCTGCTATCCCTGAGGATTCAGGAAGCAATTCCCTGGTTAAGTTCCCCCAGTGCAGCCTGAAACAAGGAAGGGCACGCAAATGGGCTCCTCAGTACTGGATTCATAAGTGGCACAAAAATACACTCTCCTGCCTGCACCCTTTTTCCTCCAAAATGATGTAGCCATTCCTGACTTCTATCACTAAGTGAAAATGAGATTTCGTACTCATGAGTAACCCCTTTTGGTTGAAGGGCTTTGATCTCCCGTTACCCTTTGTCCTATATTGTTAACTAAAACGAATATCCAGTATCCATTTTGAGGAAAGCTGCTGAAAGCAAGACGCATACAGCAAAGAGGTGATCTGATTTCTAAATGTAAAAGATCATAGCTGCTGATATATTTTTTTAAATATATTTTATTGATATTTTACAGAGAGGAAGAGAGGGAGATAGAGAGCTAGAAACGTCGATGAGAGAGAAACATCGACCAGCTGCCTCTTGCACACCCCCTCGCAACCAATGTACATGCCCTTGACCGGAATCGAACCCGGGACCTTTCAGTCCGCAGACCGACGCTCTACCACTGAGCCATACCGGTTTCAGCCATAGCTGCTGATATTAACTGATGGTAATGGGCAGTGCCTGGTGACGGGCAGGCTTTCCAGCTGCTCAGAAGGGAGCAGCATCTTCTGTGAGCCTCATTAGATTCACATGCTGTAAAGGAGGTTTATTTTATTTTTTTTAAGTACAGTGTTTGGATATAATTAAAAGTATACTTAAACAATAAAAAAACCTCTTCTGATTGACCTTGAGGTCAAAATAAATGCAATTAATTGATCTTATTAGGCTTATTGCCCAAAGTTTGGCACGTAGCAGTAAGTAGCTCTAGCCTAGTGTTCTTGAGGTATGTAACAGCACTCTAAGTAGGTGGCAGTAGAGAGGATTCCTCAATTGCCAGCATTTGATGATTTAGGGAGAGTAACAAGTGAGGTGTTGCCTATTCTAAACCTCCATGAATAGCAAATAACGCTCAATCAGATATAACTTGCAGCATGAATGTCATTATCTTAAATATCAAAGGTTTCTACTGCTGAAGATTAGTTTTGTTTCCCTTTTGAAATGCATGGCCTATGTTGGTAGATCTTAAAATCTATAGTAGATTTTAGCTAGAAGAATGCACCATATAGTTTTAAATGTGTTGTTAATCATACATCTTAAAGACATAGGGAGAAGCGGGTACATTTGTTTTAAATAATGTTGGGTCTAGCATAAGTAAAGGACAAACATATATTGTTCAGAACTCATCATTTCACTGTGTAACCCACTCTACATAAAGTAAACGACTGGAAAGTAAACTCTAGAAAAACAAACAGGAGAAAATGAAACTGCATTTGCAGAACTAGTGTTCATATCAATGGCGTGTTTAAAAAAAAATATTTGCCAATTCATAGAAATGCGGCAAACAATTCAAGAGCTTTTTTATTACATTGTTGGGCAGACTGTACAGCAATTTACAAGAGAATGCTCTAAATTTAACCTGACATCTCTATGTCAATTTGTTTGAGACATGTACTATTAACATTGGAAACTGTACAAAATATGAGGCTAAAATACGCTCTCTCCAGCTCTAGCTGGTTTGGCTCAATGGATAGAATGTCAGTCAGCCTGTGGACTGAAGGGTCCCAGGTTTGATTCCAGTCAAGGGCTCATGCTGGGGTGTGGGCATGATCCCCAGAAGGGGGCGTGCAGGAGGCAGCCTATCCATGAGTCTCCCTCATCATGGATGTTTCCCTCTCTCCCTCTCCCTCTCTAAAGTCAATAAAATTAATTAATTAATTAATTAATTAATTAATTAAAATGTGCTCTCTCCAGATTAAAGAGAACCACACCTTTCTTAAGCTCTGACATTAGCACAGGTGTTTGGGGGACATTACTGGTCAGGAGATCTATGTGTTTAGGAGATCTTCCCAGGTGGCACCCAAGCTCCAAATATATTCACCAGAACCCAGCTTCACACAAAAGGAACCTGATGCTACAGACAGACCTGCTTAGCCCTACCTGAGGAGTGGGCAGGGCAATGCATGAACTACTGCTGCTATTTCAATGGTTCCACTCCTTGTAAAGGGCCACCTGTTAGGGTAGGTGTGGTGTGGGACCAGCAGAACAAGAGCAAGTAAAGCTCTTCTGATCCACTTATAAAACAAAGCCAGCAAATACCAAATAATATTGTCCTTTCGATTTTGAAAAGGAACAAATAATATTGTATGTAAAAGTGTATATAAAAGGCATTAATAGCCCTGGTCAGGTGGCTCAGTTGCTTGCAGCATCATCCCATACACCAAGCAGATTCAATTCCTGGTTGTAAGCATGTTCGGGAGGCAACCCATCAATGTTTCTCTTTGTGTGTGTGTGTGTGTGTGTGTGTGTGTGTGTGTGTGTGTGTCTCAAAGCATTTTTAAAAATATATATATTTTATTGATTTTTTACAGAGAGGAAAGGAGAGGGATAGAGAGCTAGAAACATTGATGAGAGAGAAACATTGATCAGCTGCCTCCTGCACACCCCACACTGGAGATGTACCCGCAACCAAGGTACATGCCCCTGACCGGAATCGAACCTGGGACCTTTCAGTCCATAGGCCGATGCTCTATCCATTGAGCCAAACCAGTCCTGGCTCAAAGCATTTTTCAAAGGCATAGATGAATTACAGACTGTCTGTAGAGTCAGACAAGAGAAACTGAGTTTAAATGGAGAGGCAATGGAGAATTATTAGCAATTGTAATCAGCAAAGGGATGTGGTGGAAATGAAGTTTAAAGAACCAAAGCTTGGCAGCGGTGCCTAAAATATGAATCAATCTCTCTTTATTTCTGGATCAGGACACTAGAATATTCCATGCTTTCATACCTCTCTGCTCTCCATTGTCACATTCCTTCTCCCTTTTCCAAATGGGGAAATTCCTCAAGACACAACCCAAAATTGGTTATTTCCTCCCAAGTCTTCGCTGACACCAGAGAGCCAGTATTTTCCCTCCTATGTGTTGTTTGTGCTGCTGGTGCTGTGCTTATCCCACTGTGCTGTGTCGGATCATTGGCGTGTGTGTCTCTCTCCCACTGGATCAAGTGCTCTTGGAGGGCAGAAAGCCAAGTGGAAATCTTTGCATTATGTCCTTGGGGACTTAACAGTTCCTGGCACTCAGCAGACACTCTGTAAATATTTTAGAATGCTTGAAGTGCAAATTAATTCAAATTGTTTTTTATCTTAAAAGGCAGTGAGGATCAGGTGCGCTGAAGGAGGCAAGGGGTTCAGTGAAGGTGGCCGGAAGATGGGTGTTGAGGGGGAAGTAATTTCAGAGCGCGGATGAATGCTTCTGTGATAGTCTGGGCAGCAGGGTGCCTCCAGGAACTGAGCTGAGGCGCTCAGAGAGGTGGACCTGTGTGAGAGAGAGAGAGAGAGAGAGAGAGAGAGAGAGAGAGAGAGGTGGGAGGAGCTGATTAGTAAACAAGACCAGGGCACATCAAATAGCAGTATCTTCCAGATGTTAATCAGAAGAGGTATCACTGCTAATAAAAATAGAGCAAGATTAAAGAATAATTTGAAATCAAGTAGAAAGAATTGGTCTTGATGAAACAAGGAAGAACTATTTGTCAATATCTTGTTCCATGAAGTAACACGATGAAAATGTGTTTTGTTTTGTTTTGTTTTAAGGAACAGTAATCTGCAGAAATATGTGAGATGCTCTTGTGACTATTTTTAAATTAGGCCTAGACAAGAGAAAATGTGTTTGTTTGTTTGTTTGTTTGTTTTTTTCTGCAATGAAAACTTCCCTCATTCCAGCTCTCCACCTCAAGGTAGTATCAGTGACTCTCTATGGTTAAGTAAAAATATAACAAAGCCGATTTTTGTGGTCTGGCCTGTAAATCTGCTGTCTACACAGCGAAGAGGAAGCACCTTGTCATGGGTGATTTCAGAGTCTGAAGCCAGACACGTGTGACAGATTCCTATCACTACACGTGTCACAGGAGGAAAATTATTTTATTTCTCTATCTTTCCTCTTATCTTACCTGTCAGATAGGCACACGTAGTGCCCACTTCAAGAGTGGTTACATTTGTCCATTGTGACTTGGAAAGTACTTCTAACAATATAAAGTGTTCAATATATATTAGCTCTTACTATGTCTTTGGGAAATGTGGTTTTTTTCTCTGAATTTTGTTCTACTTAACAAACACACTGCTGTCAATTCTGAACTAACTTACAAATGGATTTTTCAATATAAATGATAGGGTTTTGTTCTAAACTTCATTCTTATTCATTCCCCATTTTATAAAAAATCATTATTAATAATTTCTCTCACATCAGTACCCAAAACAACAAACTTTATTCTGGCCATAAACAATTGCTCACTGCATCCAGCTGATATTAGCTTTCCAGTATCTCTGTAATCTACTACCACTCTCACAGTCCTGCCCTAAGTTAGGTTTTCCTCATTTCTCACCTAGATCAATGTCACACTCTCCAACATGACACCTTCCCCTAATGCTTTTTCATTATGACTTTCAGAGTCATTTTTTGTTTACACATAAAATGTTTTCCCCCAGTTTAAAAGACTAAGTAATGACCCCTCACTGATCAGAGAACTGTCCTCAATTATGAAACATAATAACACCTGGGACTCTACCTTGATTGATCTTGTCTCTTATCCACATCTGCCAGACTCAGCCACTTGTGGATTTGGCATAGAACACACTCCCTTGTTGTTATAAGTTCTTAAAAGGGAGGAGTGAATGTATTTTTTTTCTTTTGGTATTTACTGAGCCCAACATCCATCTAAAGGCCGGGATGGCCTCTCTTCCTATACCTCAAAGAAAGAATAGTTAACTATCTTTAAAACAAATGCTGGATAAAAGAAAGTTAAATATGAGGAAACACATTCAAACTTCCCCACTCCCCAATTTATAATTAATATTACAATGTCTTTTTTTTTTTTTACTTTGTATGTATCTCCTTTTATGACTTGAATATACCTCTGGAAAAATGTAACACAAAACATATACTTTTGTTAGTAAACATTGCATTCTGAATTATATAGAAAATTATGTCTATGTTTACACCAATTTACATTTTATCTTATTTAAATATTTTTATTGATATTTTACAGAGAGGAAGAGAGAGAGAGAGAGAGCTAGAAATGTCGATGAGAGAGAAACATTGACCAGCTGCCTCTTGCACACCCCCTACCGGGGATGGGCCTGCAGCCAAGGTACATGCCCTTGACCAGAATCGAACCTGAGACCTTTTAGTCCGCAGACCGACGCTCTACCACTGAGCCAAACTGGTTTCGGCATACATTTTATCTTATCTAAATATATGTTTTAAATTTTATCTTTCACTACTATTGTTACTGTGGTGGGGAGACTTCCGCATAGCTTTATTCTATCATCTTTTCAAGAAGTCTGAAAATCTCTAATTTTTTATTACCCAGTTATATTACACAATGCTTTACATTGTTTATCTGTCAACCATGTTGCCACACAGATAGGAAGTAGTTTTGTCCAACTCATACAAGCCTGGGACAGAGCCTCCTGCCTTGCAGATTCTGAACAGGGCTGTGCTGAGTGAGTTAGGGTCACATGACCTTCCAGCCAGGGACTCTAGTGCTCTAGCAATAAGTGTTAACCTAATGCATGAGGACCTTCTTCGTAACAGAGCCTCTCAATCACTCTCATTCTACTGCCATGTATCTCTTTCTGGTGTCGGAGAAGTTTCCAGAGGCGGCACTATGCCGTTCCTCACATAGCCCCATCTCCATTGGCCTGAGAGCATGCATGGCCCCATCTGACGTCTCAGGATAATGTGATCTGTACACCTTGTACAAACACATGATCCAAATGGCACCATCAGCTGAGAGTCCTAGCTTAATTTCTGATTGTATAAAACATCATATTTATAGTTAATTAATGACTCACAAACTTTTTTTATTGGGAAACAGGTATGTAATTATAAATTCATTATCCCAAAACACTACTCTGACTAGATAAAATATGGCCGCCGACAAAACATCTGTATATTTCTTCTCCCCATCTTTTACCAAATAATCAAGCTAACCACTTCATGTATTTTCCTAGCCTTATAGCTACATAAAGATCAAGAGATCTTTATGGCCTTAGCACAAGGCATCATCACATTCTGCAATTAGCCTGTTTTCTGAACTTTAATATTCTTAAAATGCACAGGGTCATGTGACCCTGAATCACTCAACACACACTTACTTTACCATTTATTTATGTATGTATGCTAGTTAAAAGGCTACATGCGTGATTTTACAATTTCTACCTCTTTTTCGGCTCCCAAAGCAGCAGCAGACCTTGTGACCTGTCTGGCAGCATGTTTGGGAATAGGGTTAAAGAGGCTTTGCAGCTACTGCTTTCGCACATTTCACGAGTTAATAATAAGAACCAAAACCTGCTACCAAAGGCATACACTTAATTATGTTTTGCCACTTTTCAAAAGTAAAAAATATCATCATGTTTCTTACTTTCTTTCATAAAGATTTAATATTCGATTATAGCATCGCAAAGTTTCTCTTTACATAAGCTATAGCCATGAAATCATTGCAAGGGACCTTTCCTTCCTTATATTTGCCCAGCACTGCACACTGGCCGAATAAAAAGTGCCTTGCACATGGCGAGTACATAATCAATGATTTTGACTGCATGAACAACTACGTCACTGCCATTGAAGTTAAATAAATAGATTTCAACTGCAACTGAAATATAGTCTTTCACTTACTTCGTAGTATTTCAATTTTGACTACTAAGCTTTAACTACCACATTTGTCACTCCATAAACATTTAATGTCAAAGAAGAATCTTCACATTTAAAGAGAATAAGAACAAGCAAGATAGAGGGAAGAGTTAGAAGCTCTCAGATGCAGAAGTGTTAGCTCTGGTTCTATCATTTACATCAGCAGAGCACGTAAACTCTTTGAGCTTCAGATTCGTATCCAATGGGCATATCAGCCTTTCCTTTTTATCTATTTTAACAGTAATTTCATGAGGAACACATGCAATTAAACAAACAAATGAGCTTTAGATAGCATGGAACAGATTTAAAATATTATAATAATTTTATTTCTTTGAATTGAATGTGAATGCTATCTGCTTGCCAATTGTTTTTCTTATAGTTTCCAGTTAGCTTGCTCATTTCAAGTATATGTGTTTAGTGTTAGGTTTGAAAGGAAACAGGAAACAGAACAACGGGGGATTTTAAAGTAGAGTTTATTCCCTGGTAATGGGTGGAACCCATCAAGGAGGTAAAGATATCAGAATTAGAGGGAGAGGGAAGAGGGGATGGGACCCAGCTGGGCTGATGGAGGATCAGCAACAGCCACAGCAACAGCAGCACATGTCTTGCCTGGGGTCCCTCTTAAAGGATGGAAAGGGAGGGGCTTGGGCCCAGGATGGAACAGGAAGGGGTGGGCTCTAAGGGCACTCTGGCCCATGCTGATTGGTGGTTTAATGTCTTGGAGATGTCTCTGTGGCAGTTGCCAGTCATGTGTTAGCTCCACCCACCAGTTTGGGAGGGGGGAGAACCTCTCATTTAGGAAAAAATATTGATGCTTTTTTTTAATTAAAAAAAATTTTTTTGGCATAGTTTCTTCTGAGCTATTGATTGGTATTTCTTAACTCCATCGAGGCTTTTCAAGCTTTATGGCTCACACATCGCCTAGTCTGAAGACTCATCTGCTTGGCTTTCAGCGCCGTGGCTTCCACTCCGGCACAGTTTCAAATTCAAGGTTTTTCCTTTTTAGCTTCTAAAGCTTCCTGCGACCTTGCAGCATGTAACCTGTAAGGTCTCTTAATCCCCTAAACTCTAAACCACGTCCCCTACTCTCCAAACTACACACCATTTATCTGCTCTTAGCGCCCACCTGCAGTGTCCCGGCCCTCCCGCCTCCTGCCTGGTGGCCCCAGGTTACAGGAAGTGGGTGTTCCTCCGCACAGGTGGGAGCTGCCCCAATTTTAGCTTCCGCAGGGATGGAGGAGAGTTTGCTTGCTTGGTCATGCTCCAGGGGACAGTGCATTCTGATTTCTCTGTTTTAATCTTGCCTGTATGCATGTCTAACTAAGCTTGCTGTGTTTGCACTGTGTGTGTGTGAGGGGGGTGTGGGGCAGTGTGACTGTGGAGGGCTTGCTCATCTGGAAATGTCAGCCACAGCGGAAGAGCAGAATAACGGGATCTGAAACAACATGACCGCGGCGGGGTCAGCGCCGCTTTTAGCCTCTGTATAATTTCAGGGGTTTACAGCGGGGATGTAAATATTCCCATCGGACTCAGCCGCAGCAGGCCTTTCCTAACCCTTCTCACCAGTTTCAGATGATTTGAAAATCAAGTAAGAAGATGACTGGCATTTTTGAGGTTTTGTTTGTTTGTTGCTCTTTGGATTTTTCAAATGGCTCACTCCATTTAAACTAAAATAGATGGCGTGACTGCATTTTGACTTTAATGTATTTCAGACAGGTAGAAATCTGTATGCATGTGTATAAATAGCAATGCTTTACAGCTTACTACTTCTAAATTATCGCGGCTGAATAAATTAATGTGTAAGAGCTATCGAGACTAAAGAAACATGACTCAAAGAATTGTTGAAATAAGTTTGACGTGACAGTTTCTCCACCTTTGACTATAAAATTATAACTACTGTTATATGTGTTCATTTAATTTAAAAATATATATATAGCATATCGCGTCCGGATTTGCATGTTGCTGTTTTCTAAATATCCTGTGATTCTGTTTCCTAAAACTCACACCTTTGGTCACCAAATTTGCAATATCCTTTCTCAATTTAACTTTAAAGCATTATGGCAAAATGTGAGAGTGGTCCCTGTTTTCATTGCAGAAGCAGATGTGTGAAATTGTTACCTTCAGGGGATCCCAACAAATGAGAAGTCTCTCCTGTTCTTAGTCAAATTTTAGCAAGATTAAGCAAGGCAGTCATCACACATACTTAAGCTTGGCTGGAGAAAAACGGTTAGTAATGTTTGTATCTCAACAAGGTAGGACATTCCTTTGGTCTTACTTTCAAATCCCAGTTCCACTAGTTACTGTTGGTGTGACCTTGGGCTAGCTGCTTAGCCACGTTTTGTTTCATTTTCTCCTTTGTTAAGTGGGAAGGGCAAATAGCACCGGTTTCATATGTGGCTCTTAGAAATCAATAAGTTAATGTATGTAAAAAAAATCTTAGAAACGTGCCTGGCTCTCTTATTATTTTACTCCTTAGACTCCGTGACTGAAGACCCATCAGGATTATAAATTAAGAGAAACTCATCAGAGAATGGGACTCCTCCTTTTAAGCATCTACAAAGATTTTGCTGAGAGTAACTCCAGGGTTACCTGTTTTGCTGGGCATCAGAGCACTATGATTATGGAAGGGTTAATGATAACATACACAGAGAACACAGAAAATAGTTTTGGAAAACTTGAAGGAAGGATCTATACCCGAATATGCAGATTTCCAGAGCGAAGCATAGACTCCGGAAAGGATGGAAGAAAGCCTGCCTCGGCACTGCCCGGGGCCATGGCTGTGAACTGTGGGCTTCCTAAACCCCTTCCTAGGCAGTTGCCGAGGAGACAGTTGCGCAGATCTGGGAGCTAGACACAGTTCGCTTACAGTGCAGACATGGCCTCTCACTAATTGTGACTTTGCGAAAACCCCTCAAACTTTTTGAACCTGTTTCATCGCCAGCCAAGCAAGGCTCAAACAGCTGCTTCAAAGTGCTGCTTTTGAGAAAAAGAGAGAGAAAACATAGTGCATTGCCTGCTAAAATAACACAGTGTTTCTTTCCTCCCCTTAATTGCACCAAGCACGCAACAGTACATGCTGAGGTATAGAGTGTGTCTTTGACTTGATTTACCAGCATCTGTCCCCTGAGAGAGAAATAATGGCCGACCAGGAAGGTATAGCAGAGGCAATATCTTCACAGTGTACATGACAACCCAGGGAAGCCTAGGGAGCAGAATTTTTTTTTTTAATCTATCCCACCCAAATTGCCCTCTTAGGATGTAGCAGCCAGCATGTGACACAGCCAGAGTCCTTTATTAGTGCATCTAATTTTTATTATGATGAGCAAAGTCCTTCTGTAGGGAAGCATCCAGTCTCCACCTATAGCCCCTAAACCCATGAAATAATCAGGACACTAGGTTTTTTAAAATACACATAAAAATATTGAAAGTACTTAGAGTTAACATTATTTTCTAAAACTCAGCTGACCTCACAAATATATAGCATCCTATATATTAAATGCACTAATATGCTAAGTGTCCAGTCATCCAGTAGTTGGTTCAACCAATCAAAGCGTAATATGCTAATGATATGCTAAAGAAGCTCAACCACTCCCTATGATGTGCACTGACCACCAGGGGGAAGATGCTCTGACTGTAGGTAGGTAGGTAGGTAGGTAAGGTGGCTGCTGGGGTCCGGCCAATTGGGACTGAGCAAGAGCAGCTGGACATGCCCCGGAGCTCTCCGGTGGTCCCTCTCTAGTCTGATGGTGCATTGATGGGGTCCCTTGGCCTGGCCTGTGCACTTTCACAATCCGGGAACCCTCATGGGATGTTGGAGAGCCAGTTTTGGCCAGGCCGAGGGACCCCACTGGTGCACAAATTCATGCACTGGGCCTCTAGTTTAAGTAGAAAAAGAAAAAGAGTCAAGGTGAAATAGATAAAAGCCAATTATTTGTTGAAGCAGATGTACATTGATGAAACACACACACACACACACACACACACACAAGAACAAGTGTCTGTGAGTACAGAGGATGGCCTGGTGCTTATAACCATTACCCAATTCAATACCATGGTAGTGTGGATATGCTAATAGTTTAACAGTCTTTCAAATATTGATATTTAACAGTGAAGAAATGTAAGCCAAAGAAAGAGAAATACCTAATAATTGTTTTTATAACTTAATGTCCCATTTTGCCCAACTTCCAGTTCCTTTCACTATCACAACTTACTGAAAGTTAGTTTTCAAGCAAGTGTACCAACAGCCTGCCTTTCTAAAACTGCATAGGCTTACAAAACCCATTTCTTTCCTATTTTCTAAATAGCTGTAGGCAGAATCATAAAAATTATAGAAAAGCATAACCTCCCTCTACTTTATCTTGATAAGCATTCTACATTGTGTCACCAGAAGGGAAAATAATATCTTGCCTTCATGCACAGTTCAGCATATAAAGGGGAATCTATTTGAATAACTATGCAAAGAGCTTCAGATAAACAACAAAATGCAAATTAAGAAAATATCTATGCCCCATCCTTCTATGAATGTTTTACAATGGAAGTATGCAAACTTCCAGTTGGATAGAAGGCAGTCAATAACCTTACCATCCTAGCCAGACTAATACCATGCTGGGCAAAGTAGACATTTGAAATATTAGGAAAAGCTTAAAAGTTGTCTTTCAGCTTCCAGTAGTTGGACTTTCCTGCTTTTACTAGGAATTTTTTATACTTTTTTTATTGATTTCAGAGAGGAAGGGAGAGGGAGAGATAGAAGCATCAATGATGAGAGAGAATCATTGACTGGCCTTCTTCACAACCCCCTTGGGGATCGAGCCTACAACCTAAAACAGGGCCTTGTGTCCTGACCAGGAATTGAACTGTGACCTCCTGGTTCATAGGCCAATGCTCAACCAATGAGCCACACTGGTTGGAACCTGTATTGTTACGACCTCCATATTTTAGATTTCCTACTTACCTGGAGGCATTGCCAGCTATTTAATGCTGAATGTTTTCTAATTTTTTTTTTCTTTCACTTGGAAGGTAGTAGTTAAAGCTTGGTTGAAATACCTTACTCTTGATAGTTTTTCATGTCTTCACTATTTTTTCCGGGAAAACCCACGCTAACTTAGTTGTACAGATTTCAAGGATAAAAAAGAAAAGTTGGTCTTGTTTTTTTAAATAAAAAATAATAATCACATAAAGCAAACAAAGTATGTAGTATTAGATAACCTAAGATCATCTTGTGAAAAAGAAAAGTTCCAAATTCACCTAAAATAATTTTTATGGCTCTATCAAGAAACATTCGCAAATTGCTTACCAGACTTTAGAAATAAAGAGAAGCATGATTGGTGAGAACCCTCTGGTCACTAACACTTTCTCTCACCATAATCAGATAAGAATCATTTATCAAAGTCCTTGAGGGAGTCTGGAATTTAAAACAAATGATTTTAGTTAAAAAAATCTATGTGGAAAAATAACTTTCTTGTTTATATTTGGAAATAGTGTTCCCACTGCTTAATAAGCTATAAATTAATTATGTTATGTGATGGCCTAACCCCATGCATTCAAATTCTCTTGTCAGTTGCACAACTGATAGCACCCCATGCCTTCTCCAGCAGCTCTGGTCATGTTGCTCACAAATTGTGATTTCACAATTGGAAATCATGCCAGATATTAGTATATATGTTTTTGTATTTTCCCCTTTACTTGAGTATTTTTTTTCATAGAAATACCAAATTTTGTAGAAATGAGCCAACTGCAAATGATTTTGTCTAAATGTTTGTTTTAATGTAGAAATTTTAAGTTTACAAACTGATGTTATACATATGAACGGAGGATTGGTGTCTAGAGTTGGGTCTCCAAGTTCACATTTAAACCAGTTGACTTCCAAACTTGGGCACACTGAAAAAATCCACTGGGGACTTTAAAAACAGTGATCGATGCCTCGCTCTCTCCCGCAGCATTTTTGCTAGAGTTCCTCTGGGTGCAATCTGCATATTGGAATTTCCTTTCCTAACTCCAGGTGGTTTTATTGTGCCACAAAGTTTGGAAACCACTGACTTGGACTGGAGATCGACAGGTTTGGGGACAGGACAGGGCAACACTCTCCCAGCTCTTTCCTTAAAAGAAAAGATATAAATGATGATTGCTTAGAAGCCTTCTTTCCATTCTCACCCCACATAATTTCAAGAAAACAGTTGCCTCTATCTCACGATTTTTCATAAAGCTTTAGACATGTCTACAAGGGAGGAATGTATGGGGAAGGAGAAGGATATTCATCTCAATTATGTTAATCCTCCTTCGCCAAGAAATGGAAGTTGAGATCATCCCTCTAGATCAGCAGAGAATATGTTTATTATCGCCATAAAATTGTTTTAGGTAATTTGAATACAAACTTCAAGTTTATAAAAGATTCATGAACTGGTGCTACACATTTCCCTGTGGGTAACACTATGCCATGTGGAATATCAAAGGCTATGACTCCTCCCACCCCCAAATGTTATTATTTCAGAATTCTAAGTGATTCTGCATAAGGGCACCGATTTAAGGTGATAATAGTCATCATGACTTTGTCTCTTCATGGAAAATATATTTGGCAATTTCAAACATGTGATAATGGTGCTTTGTAATTTCTTTACAAGAAATGTTCAGAAAATGCTTTAAAGAATTTGATGTAATTTTATTGGACACTTTTGAAGTAAATACATGTGTTTAGGACCTTTGTACATGGGCTAAAAGTGAGCCAGATATTTTCAGAGGCTTCATAATTATGAAATCATTTTGTGATACCTGATATTCTAAACATCAGAAGTCTTCTTTAGCTATTTAATAAATGTGTACAGTCAGTACAAAACTTAATTTATTGACTAAATCAGACACTATTGAGCTTGTTTTCAAATATATCTAATATTCAGTGATAAAAATAAATAATAGTTAATCTTCTGTTAACAATAATAGTTAACATTTTGCCAAGAATTTGCTAACCATAGTATATGAATTATTTCAACTATGTCTTATAAAACCCTGTAGGGTGAGGATTTTGTTATTCCCACATCCTAGGAGTGGAGACAGGATTAGAGAGTTTAAATTATTTCCTAAGATCACATAGAGAAAAGACTGTGAGTGCCAGGATTCCAACCAGGATAGATTAGCTCGAGAATCCAGACTCACTATGTTGTAATGATATTAAGAGCAGACCTGAGCCATGTGTGTAAGATCTAAACATCCCGAGGAAAAGATTAAATTCCAGTCACTGTTGTCGGTCAATGTAATATATTATCTAGATATCTAGAAACATGAATGCATGTTAATTTTATTTTTAACCAAATACTTGTTTTCACTTACATGCAGTTTTTTTTACACAAATAGATTAACAATGAACAAAATCCATTTTTTTTTCAGAACAAGTACATAAACATAGAGACTTTAAAAACTAAAGGCTCTATTTTAATTATCACCATCCACATATAAATTATTGTGACTTTCTCTTCTCAAAAGTATTTGAACTGAGAAGCTAAACAGATGAATATTTATTGCCCATTTCGGGTATAAACCCCAGATTATCCTTTACCCTCCTGTTATCTCACAGTCATTAGTGTGAGACACCAGGCTCTTTAGAACAGCAAACTCCAACAGCTTAACCCATAACTGTTTCCTTTCAAGGACTTTTAATAAATAACCCAAACTCCTCTTCGTTTTTTCTGATAGTTACATTCAGAAGGTGACATGTTTGTTTGTTTTTTACATATATTTTTATTGATGTTTTACAGAGAGAAAGGGAGAGGGATAGAGAGTTAGAAACATTGATGAGAGAGGATCATCGGTCAGCTGCCTCTTGCACACCCCCTACTGGGGATGTGCCCGCAACCAAGGTACAGGCCCTTGACCGGAATCGAACCTGGGACCTTTCAGTCTGCAGGCCGACACTCTATCCATTGAGCCAAACCGGTTTTGGCGTGACATGTGTTTTGAGGTGCTGAGGCAACAGTTCCTCCTGTACGTTATTGTCATTCCATAATTGCAGGTAGGACTTGCTTTCATCCTAGAAGGAAGCGCTAATCAGTTAATCATCTATGGGTTCCAAGAAGAGTTACCACTTAATGAATACACTACATGTTAGGGTCAGGGTCAGATGAAAAACCGTATCAGAACCATTAATGAACATAAGCAGAATTATGGGATAAAAACTGTTCCCAATTCAGAGGTGATGTTGCTGAAAAAGACACACACACACACACACACACACACACACACACACACACACACAATTCAAACATGTGAGGAACAAATAGTATTATGTACTGTTTTGATGAAAGAAAAAAAGCACATAAATCTAATAGCTAAACTTCAGTGGATATTTACTGCTGAGCATTACATCAGAGCCATCTGTGGGGAAATGGATTGCTAGACTCAATCTGTGGTCCTTTTTACTCGCCATGATAATTCTATGAGGCAGATAGCATCATCATTCTCTGCCCACAAATGAGGAAACCAAGCTCTCCAACAGTTACGTAGCACATTCAAGGTCTTACAGCCTGGTTGGCTGTATTTCACTCTGAAATCCTATGCTCTTCTCTACATAAACTCACTCAAGTTATTTGTGGTTTTCTGCTTTCCCGATTCTAAGAGGTTGCTTGGTTGGCCAGGAGAGAAATACAGGCATGAATCTCTAGAATGTTGTCAGTACAGCTTTCCAGAACCAGAGAATGTGAATATCTTACATTTCAGTGTAAATTAATACTTGTATTTAAAATTATCTCTATTGTATGCTTGTTTAGTGATGGGTTTACTGTTTAAATACCTTCCAACTAGAAAAAATAAAGGTAGGTTAGTATCTAGTTCCCAAATTAGAGGTATCATTTCAAACACATGAAAGTAAGCTCTAATAAAATTCAATAGCAACATGAAAACATTTTGAAAAGTGAATATTCAATAAAATGACTCTGTCTTCACAGTAAATGTTGTAAAAGCCTTCCTGATCAAGTCTTTCAGGTGCTGGGGGCATGGTGTTTTATGTCATTTTGGGGAAAAGGAGCATAAACGGCATAAAATATGAGAAAAATGATAATCGAATATATCCATAAAACCTATAGGTTAGAAAAGACTATAGTAATTTTATGGTCACAAATTGCATTCACCTACAGTTAATTGTATTAGTGCCCTAAAGTTGTAACAGAATGCTGGGGATCTAAGGCTGCCCGAGAATGATCCAAGGCTGAAATCCTTAAGAAGCACGTGATCTGGAAGCTGTGGGTCTGCCTTTCCACTTCAACCCTGCAGACTTGCCCCACCCCTAACTTCTCACCTACACTCTTTAAAGAAAAGTATTATCGCCCTAGCTGGTTTGGCTCACTTGATAGACTACCGTCGGCCTGCAGACTGAAGGATCCCAGGTTCAATTCTGGTCAAGGGCATGTACCTTGGTTGCAGGCACATCCCCAGTAGAGGGTGTGCAGGAGGCAGTTGATGGATACTTCAATCTCATCTGTGTTTCTAACTTTCTATCCCTCTTCTTTCATTTCTGTAAAAGATCAATAAAATATGATCAATAAAAATGATAAAGTATTACTTAATTCATAACTGAAGTGCAGTGGATAGGTATGAAAGGGATAAATCACACTAGTCAAAGAGACTTGGTTTCTGATTTCACCTTGTCCAAACAATGGATCTGCTAACCTCTCTGAGCCTCAACTTCTTCTTCCATCCAGTGGAGACCTTGAATTGGTCAGTGCCTCTCAGAGGGACGTCACAATCACCAGGAGGGCTGGTTAAACAGGGGCTGCTGGATGCCACCCGGGTTTCTGCTTCTCTAGGTTTGAGATCCGGTGGAAGGATTCAGGTGTGAGCTCACAAAGTGTGCTGCTGTGACCACACTTTGAGACCCACTTAATTGGATGGTCTAAACAGTATTTCCCAAAGTTTGGTACGTGTACCCCCAGGGGTACGGGAAGAGTTTGGTGGAGGTACATGTTGCACCGGAGTTTGGTGGGGATATGCACTGCACCGTGCTTAGCTGCGCCTAATTCTACGTTCTCATGAGTCAAGTCAAGACAGTCATGTGAGGGGTGAGATGGTCTGGTGTGCAAATAAAATGTTATTTATATTATAACTTTTATTTATATTTTATTATGAATAATTTCATTTTTTGGTCATTATTGTTTTGTGTATGTACCAAAAAAGAAAAAAATAAATATATTTTGATTATTAAAACACATTCATTTTTTGACAAGGGATAGCATTACGAAAATTATAGAAGGGATACACATATGTCAAAAGTTTGGGAAACAGTGGTCTAAGATCTTCATTATGTCTAACATTCTGATTTTTCCATACAAGGATTTCAAACTATCTCACCAATTTTTTTCTCCAATAATATCTTTATACTGATCTTTCCACATTTTATTATACAAACAATAGACTAAACATATCCTTGTACTAAACACACATAGATAGTCTTCAGTATTTTCTAAGTTTTTTAGGGAAATAAAATCTATACTATACCCAACCTATTGTGTGTTTTTTGGTCTTTGTTCTTATTGTTAATATTAACAGATATGAAGGCAGAGAAGTTAAATAACTTTCTCAAAACCTTGCTAGTGAAAAAACACCAAGTTTAACGCAAGTTCTTTTCTCCTGGGTCACTAAGTTATGCTTTAGATCAATTTTGCTTTAGAGATGTGCCTGATATTATATCTTCTACCGAGGACAGATTTTGAATTTATTTTGGTATCTCTATATGCTCTAGACATGAATAGATTCAAATCTGAATCAACACAACAATCTCAAGGTGCAATTTTTCTGGGTAATAGTGTGAACACAATGATACCGACAGTCAGAATAATTATTATCACAGCCCAGCATAGTGGTTTGAATGTGTATCTGATGTGTCAGCTTTGATATGAGTCTTGGGTATACGTATCAGTTTCATAATGCTTTTTTTTTTTCCTTTCACAGAGACAAGTTCAACAAGAGCTCTTTAGCAGTCATGAGGCTGGGACAAGGTTATATAGTTGCCTGATATCTCTGGCACTCTCCTGTCACCCAGCTCTTACCGTAATACTTAGCAAATAATTGTCAGCGAGGAGCTAGAGGAGGAAGCCAAGGGCAGACTCACTGCTAACAGGGCGGTTCTGTCACAAAAGCTATGGCTCTCAGGAAGCTTTGGTCAGTTTTCTCACTGTGGATCCAAATTAGGTGTGTGTGTGTTTTTCCCCCCACTTATATAGGTCAATATAAAAAGATTACATTACCTTTTGCCCTTTTTATAATCAATCCATACAAATTACGGGTGCCTGGATTTAGACCAGGTCTTCTCTGCATGGGAACACAGGTGCAATTTAAGACACCTCATCTGGGCAAGATTCTTGTTTGTCTCCTAGTTTCTGAGGCACCTGTGAAACATCTACTAGTCTGCTCTCTCGCCCTGGGCTGGCCCGGGCTGGGTGGTGTGGTGTGTCAGCATCCCAGGAAGTCAGAGAATAAGAAAGCCTCGTTCCTTCCACCAGTCTTCACTTAGTCCTTGTCCTTGACCTGACACTTCTCTCCTCTGTTCTGGCTCCCGAGTACTGGCTTGGACCTCCATTCTTTTTTTTTTTAAAATATATTTTATTGATTTTTTTACAGAGAGGAAGGGAGAGAGACAGAGAGCCAGAAACGTCGATGAGAGAGAAACATCGACCAGCCACCTCCTGCACACCCCCCACCGGGGACATGCCCACAACCAATGCACATGCCCCTGACCGGAATCGAACCCGGGACCCTCCAGTCCGCAGACCGACGAACTACCACTGAGCCAAACAGGCTTCGGCTGGACCTCCATTCTTACCATTTGGTATACATGGTTTCCCATCTCATTTTACCATAAAATTTTCTGGCAATTTTACAGGATTTATTATTATAAATAAGTAATAAAAACATTAGAAGTGAGAATGGTAAAATAAAAAAAACAAAGCAAAAAAGTGAGAATGGTATGATTGCTGGAAATTTTGGTCACTGGGAGAGAGTTTGCGAGGGGAGACACACAGGTCTTTAAATGTCCCTTAATTACCAGTAGGTTCTGACTGCAGTATGGGGGCATCAAGAGCAGAAAACCAAAGTAATGACAGATGTGCTCCTGTTGCTCAGTGTCAGAAAATACTCCCATTAAATTACCATCATGTGAGTAAAAGCACAGTAATTGCCTGGCATGGAGCAAGTGTTTAATAAATGGGGTCAATAGCCATGGTTATCCGATTAGGCATATAAACTTATTTGTGATGAAAATCCTCTATAATGAGACTAAATATCACTTGAATGCACAGCCCTTGCTTCAGCCAAATGTATTCCCCGCAAATGGCCTTTGGGCTAGATGCTCCCCTTCCCCTCGGTTTTTATCACGTGTCCTGCACACACCGGTCCTGCTAAAGTGCTTCCAACACCCTATCCAAACATCCCTCTGCCTCCTGTGAACACCCCAGGAAAATTTGTTCTTCTCTTATGAGCATTTCAACAGTGTTTAGAGATGAGCAGTTCGAATCCATCTCCACCATGAACCAGCTATGAGACTTTGGGAAATTCATTTAGCATCTCTGAGTTTTCTCATCTAAAAAAATGGCATAATAAACCTGTCTCACAAAATTGTTGAGATAAATGGAAATTAAAGTTATATAGTACTTGCACGAGGCACAAAAATAGAAGCTTTTTATTATTTAAAATATAAACAGGCTTGATTATAAAGGTTGTCATAGAGCACCTTAACACTAAGTAGAAAATTGGGAGAGTGAACCTTCTAATTTAAGACATTTTAGAAATCCCCCTAAATGCCTGGACAGAACTAGTTAGAGGACTACTGAACATGTTATTCAATCACATGGACCACAAGGTAAGTCCAGTCACATATGCACATGTATGTATAGATGCATGTTTTACATTATTTTTACTGTGTTGAGAAAAAAAATAATTTATGAAAAATTACCCCTCCCATACTTTCATGATTATTCTTACATTTACTGTAAGAGGGCGTAGATATTCAGACTATAATTTCAACTATAATTAATGATTGGAAGCACTTTGGGGAATGCAAAATGTGGCGTTAACAAGCACAAATGTACATGTGCCACATTGTTAGAGACCTCCCTTGAGCAGCTTTCGTGGAGAGATGGCAAAGGCCAAAAGCAAGGTAACACAGAGGACATGTTGGCTTGAGAGACAAGAGTCCACCATGAACACACTTCAACTTCTGTCACAGATGCCCAGTTTCCCTGGGGAAGAACCCTTGGTGATATCCTGCCAGGTATTTGCCATCGCCTCATCCTCACGGCACTCCAAGAGTAGTATTTTACTTTAACTTTATTTAAATTTGTAATTTTTTTTTTACCTATTTACTTCAACTTTTTAAATTTAAGTTGTTATTTATACTTTAAGTATACAGGTTTGAATGAATCGTCCTGGGTTTGGATACACTTATCCCATTTGTCTAAACAAGGCCCACCTTTATATATGAATTTATTTAGTCAACTAGTTAAATACTATATAATAAGAACCTATAAACTGATATCTCAAAGGTTTAACAATGAAAGTGCTTAATATTGGTCATATTTCTTATATTGATTTTTCCAAAGTTCAAATAAATATAGGTATTGCACTCTGACCACCTAATAAAATAGGTGGCAATGACCAATAGCTTTTGTTTTCTCACTGTTTGCAACCTTCCTTTGGAAAATTTCATGTGTTTCTGGTGGTCAGTCAATTGAAAGACCCCACTCAATTAGCTACAGGAATGGGTATGTGCTTCACGACTCTCCAATCTCAGTAAAACAACTACCATCTGGTTACTGTGATGGACCAAGGATAGACATCTCAACAAAGAGGGACCATCAGAATGGTACTCACTAATGCTGATAGGCAGTTCCTTTTCCCTTCTCAAGACTTGCTAGCCTGGGATTTTATGAATGTTACTAAAGGCCCAGTGCACAAAATTCATACACGGGGTGTGTGTGTATCTCTCAGCCCAGTCTGCACCCTCTCTAATCTGGGACCCCTCGATGGATGTCTGACTGCCCTCTCACAACCCAGGACCGCTGACTCCCAACTGCTCACCTGCCTGCCTTCCTGATTGCCCCTAACTGCTTCTGCCTGCCAGCCTGATCACCCCTAATAACTCCCCTGCTAGCCTGATTGGTGCCTAACTGCTCCCCAGCCAGCCTGATTGCCCCTAACTGCCCTCCCCTGCAGACTTGGTTCCCCCCCCCCCAACTGTCCTTCCCTGCAGGGTCAGTACCTCCAACTTCCCTCCTTTGCCAGCCTGGTTACCTCTAACTGCCTTCCCCTCAGGCTTGATCACCCCCAACTGCCCTCCCTTGCAGACCTGGTCCTTCCCAACTTCCCTCCCCTGCTGGCCTGATTGTCCACAACTGCCCTTCCTTGCAGGCCTGGTTCCTTCCAACTGCCCTCTCCTGCTTGCCATCTTTTGGCAGCCATCCTTTGTCACCAGAGGGTCAGCCATCTTTGGTCACATGGGGGAAGCCATCTTGTGTATTGGAGGGATTGTCAGTTTGCATATTGCTCTTCTATTAGATAGGATAGAGGCCTGGTGCATGGGTGGCAACCAGCTGGTTTTCCCTGAAGGGTGCCCTAGATAAAACTGGAGGTTCCTTTGGGGAGTGTCCTAGCTTGCAGGCTGGCCACGCCACCCGGCAACCCAAGTGGAGGCCTGGTATCTGGAATTTATTTATCTTCTACAATGGAAACTTTGTAGCCTTGAGTGGAGGCCAGGGCCGACCAGAGCTGGTGGGAAACTTGGCCTCCTCCATTTCAGGAGAAACCCAAGCCTCCTGCTTGCTCTGTGGCAGCAGCCATCTTGGCTGGGTTAATTTGCATTCTAGCTCCTGATTGGCTTATGAGTGTGGCTTGTGGGCATAGCAGAGGTACAATTTGTATGTTTCTCTTTTATTAGTGTAGATACTATTGCCAGTCTCCCATCACCTACTGCACTGTGAAGAAAATCATTGTAAATAATAAAATAAAAAAATACTAAAGGAAGCATGTTTATAAAAGCAGAAATTATATAAGGGAAAAGAAAGTCCTGAAGGTAAAATCTGATTCTCTTGAGTGACTGAGACAAGCTCTATCCCTATTAAATGGGACAACAAATTCCCTTTGGTCTGTAAACTAATTGGGCTTTGATTGCTGTTACCAGAAAATAAAGTTTATTCTCAAAATTTAACACAAGGTTTAGCTTCCTACCATGAAGAGGTAATGTGACTCAGTGTTAAAGAGCATAAATACTAAAACTAGACTATTTGAATTAATATCCCACATACATCACCTCCTAATTCTGAAACTGTGCACACTCAGTTTAGTTGTCCCTTGGTTTCTTCATCTGTAAAATGGGATGATAATGGTATTTATGTCCATGGACTTTTGTAAGAATGAAATGAGTGAATTTTATTTATTAAAACATATTTAGTGATCAATAGGTTAACTATTAATATTTCCTTTCAAACCATTAGTATAATCCATGTCTCCATCTGGCAGAATTAAATACAATAATAGAGTCATATATTCTTAACACATTTTTGTTTGCATTTATTCAACAACTATTTTGTTGTTGTTAATCCTAACCTGATTATTTTTTTTCAGTAGGGAGAGAGGGAGGGAAAAAGGGCAGGAAAGAGAGAGAGAGAGAGAGAGAGAGAGAGAGAGAGAGAGAAGAGAGAGAAACATTATCAATGTGAGAGAGACACATCAATTTGGTTGCCTCCTGCAAGCCCCCAACCTGGGCTGGGGATCAAATCTACAACCCAGATATATGCCCTTGAAGTAGGATGTGAACTAAAGAATCGGCGTAATAAAAGCTGACCCAAAGGATTGAATGAATGAAAAAAAGGAAGACCCTATTAACAAATGGGAACTACTGGAAGAGAAGTATATTCAGCATTAGGTAGAAGTCAGTGTGTTTCTGGAGATGTTAACTGTGGGAGGCTATTTGATATCCACAGATCACTGTGGCATGTGTCAGGTAGTTTGATAGGTGGATCTGGGGTTTGGGGCAGTCACTGAGGCCTCAGCATATAGATGGCGAATGAAGCCATGAAAATGGTTGAGATTATGAAGAGTGAGTGTCCATAGAGAATGGGCCAAGAAGAAACCTGGGGCCCTCCTGAGGCCAGAGAGAGGAAGAGGAGCCACTGAAGGGGAACAAGGAAGTAGGAAGAAAACCAGAAGAGAGTGTTGTGAGGGGAGTCAGGGAACAAAGGGCCTTCATGTAGGAAAGAGTGATCAATTCTGTCAAATGTCACACTCATAAGTCAAATAAAATGAGGACTGAGAGTCAACCCAACGAGGGTGATCCTGATCATGGCAGTGTTGAACAAAAACAGATCCAAAGACAGAGAAGCATTGCTCAGACTGTCAAACCTCAGAGGGAAGGTAGGGGAGGGAGTGGGTATTGGAGAGAGATCAACCAAAGGACTTGTATGCATGCATATAAGCCTAACCAATGGACACAGACATCAAGGGGGTGAGGGCATGAGTGGGAGGGAAGGGCAAAGGGGCAATATGGACACATATGCAAGACCTTCATTAATAAAGAAAAAGTATTTATTGAAGTAGGTTCAATGGAGAACAAGAGAAAAGAAATTGAAGATAGTGAATACTTACGTTAGGCTTGCCTCTTGAAGTTTATATCTTACTCTTTTGGAAAGATTTACTTTTAGACATTTTACTAAATGTGAAACTTACATGGCAATTAACCTAATAAATTCCTTTTTAACATCTAATGAAACATCTGTTCCTTTTTGTCCACTGTGATGATTGAGATGTATGGCATGCAATAAAATTATTAATAATGTTATCCTTCTGAATAAGAATCCACTCTTTGATTCACACCATTAAATAACCTTCTAATCTACGAGCCAAAAAGTCAACCAAAACCTTGGACTGGATCCTAAGGATATTGGTGGGTATAAAAGAACATTCCTTAGCTGGTTTATTTTTCTTTAGTATTAGTGTTGGCTTGGCTCATCTCAACGTCTGTAGTAAATTGCTTTTTACCCAGGAATTTGCAAATAATTTAGTTGGAGAATTTCTAACCATATGTATATATATATTTCATATTAAATCCTGGCTAGAATCCATCAGTTCTGGAGCTGTATTGTTTTACAGATTTTGTGGCTGGCTTGTCACAGAAAGTAGAACAAAATCCAATCTTTTTCTTTGTTGCTGGGTATCAGTTTCATTTGGCAATGCTAGTATTTCAACGGCGTCTACAAGATGCTTGATGTTGGGTCGTAGCTGAGGCTGAGCCATTTTTGAGCATTGTTGATAACACACATTCATAATTCTGAGCCCAGTGTATCACCAGACAGACCAAAAAAGGTTGGCTTTTCTGGGTAATATGTCCCTAGCAATCCATTTAGTTTCAATTCCAGTACAAGCAGATGGATTTCAATAGCATGCACAAAACACACCCTGTAATTTGGGGAGGAATATTTACTTTTTTACCAAACTGATCCATTTCAACATTGGATTTTCCTATTTACATCAATTACTAAAAATTGACAACTTTATGAAAGTTACAAAAATTTAACACAAACATTTAAATATATATCTCTATATAGCTATATATATATATATATATATATATATATATATATATATATTTCTGGATATTTCTAGATGCAGGGATAGTTAATTTAAATAAATGTATCATTTGTATTGTATAATAATTTTAAATATCAGAACTTAAATATCTATAACAAGTATACTTATGTATAATAAAAGAAATCACCCAATATATGGGAAGAGTAGGGACACATTTTTGTAGAGTTTTCCAGAAATCTGTATCATCTGTATTAGTTTGCTAGGGCTGCCATAACAAATATCATAGACTGGGTGGTTTAAACAGCAGACATTTATTTTCTCACAGTCCTGAAGCTAGAAGTCCAAGACCAAGATGTTGACAAGGTTGATATCCTGAGATCTCTCTCCTTGGTTTGTAAATGGTCGACTTCTCCTTGTGTCTTTATATGGTCTTCCTTCTGTGTCTCTCTGTGTCCAAATTTCTTCTTCTTAGAAGGACATCAGTCATACTGAATTGGGCCTACACTAGTGACCTTATTCAACTCAATCACCTCTTTAGAAGCCATAAGTCCTCTCCCGATATTGTCACATTCTGAAGTAATAGGCTTAATTCAATGTGAGAATTTGGGGTGGGGGGACACAATTTAGCTCATAATTTTTTAATCATATTAAACAATTTAAAACTCATGTCTAGAGCAGTGGTCATCAAATGTATTTAAATGAACATTCCATGAGGAAAAAAAAAAACTTTTAAATACATACCGACAATGTTTATGCATTTATTTATAAATTGGGACACCTAAAACATACACAAATGTGGACATTTTAAATAATTACCTGAATATAAATTAATATATATGTATTGATTTCAGAGAGGTAGGGAGAGGGAGAAGAGATAAAAACATCAATAATGAGAATCACCGATTGGCTGCCTCCTGGACACCCCTACTGGGGATCAAACCCAGGCATGTGCCCTTGACCAGAATCAAACTCGGAACCCTTCAGTCCACAGGCAGACACTCTATTCACTGAGCCAAACTAGCTAGGGATGAAGATAAAATAACTTCATATTATTATCACTTAATTCCTCAAGAAGCAAAATGCTCTAGGAAGTAGTTTAACATATCAATAATGAATATAATCTTATTTTTCAAATAGCTCCATGTCCACGTAATTTTAAGGGAACAACTTCTAGCCAGATTATCATTGTTTTTAATCTCAGAACATGACTGGAGAAGAGGTCCAGTCCAGATGAATATCGCTCCACATTCTGGTAGTCAGGGATTTTCACAAAGCTTAGCTTCAGGCAATACTTACGGCAATGAGCAAATAAACATAGTCCCTAATGCTAGAAGGGCGAGGAGAAACAGTCAGCAGGATAGATAGAGAAGAGCTGTTCGAGTTGAAATTTCCACAGATGGCCCATGTAAGGTGACCTTAGAACAGGGACCAGAATAAAGTGAGGACGGTTGCCTTGGGCGGGCTGGGGCCGTGCTCCAAACCGGTGACTGCTTTGCTTGTTGCCTGTCTCTTCCCTCAGGGGAATGGAAGTACCCAAAACGCAGGAGACCATGGCTGTCAGGCTAGTGCAGATGCCTCAGCACCTTAGTGGTGCCTGGTGCAGAGTAAAAAATTAATATTTGGTGAAATGTAGCTTAGAAATTATTGAACTTTTTAAAAAATCAGGTGCTAAATTCGGGAAGAAGAATTATAAAAACGCAGTGGACACATGTATTTTAATAATAAATCTGCCAAGATTCTAGGTGAACAATGATGTGAAATAAGTCCAACATAAACAATAAGAAATGTGCAGAAAATTTTCAGCAGGATGTTTATTATTGAAGGTACAAGGAGCACGGTGGGTGTGGCCTTGTGGTTGAGTGTTGACTTGTGAACCAGGAGATCACGATTCCATTCCAGGTTAGGGCATATGCCCTGCATGTGGGCTCTATCTCCAGAGTGGGGCATGTAGGAGGCAGCTAATCAATGATTCTCTCGCATCATCGATGTTTCCTTCTCCCTCTCCCTTCCTCTCTGAAATCAATAAAAATATATTTTAAAAAACTAAAGGTACAAGGAGACAAAAAAGTATACAATTAAATAAGCAAAAGAAAAGGAAATTACCTGGCCAGTGTGGCTCAGCAGATTGAGCATAGTCCAATGGACCAAGAGGTCCCAGGTTCGATTTCCCAGGCTCAATCCCCGGTAGGGAAGTGCAGGAGGCAGCTGATTGATATTTCTCTCTCATCACTGATGTTTCTATCTTTCTCTCTCTCTCCTTTCCTCTCTAAAAATCAATAAAATCATTTTTTTTTAAAAAAAGAAAAGGAAACAAATACTGCTTTAATTCTGTTTCTGTATAAATTCAATTTCCAGGCCGGAAGTTTCAGTTCTTCGTCGATGTGCAGAAAATCCCTGTCATTTGGGCTCTCTGGGAAGCACAGGCTGAGATGAAGTTAGGAGTTCAATAGTTTTATTGGGCATAACACTTGTGAAAGGCAGGAGAATGAAGCAAGACAGCAGAGAAGCCTTCAGACCACAAGGCAATGCAAACTGTCAGCCGAGAAAGGGAAGGCAGAGGTGGGGGCAGAAGTGGGGAGAGTGGGATTGGGCAGGGAGCATCTCCAACTGACTTGATGATCCAAAAATGTCTCCAGCACCCCAAAAGGCAGCTCCGGAGCAAAGAACACCCTTGGATGAGTCCTGTTTGGGGCAGAAATGTCTAGGCCCTCCACTCCCAGGGCGTGGTTATCCCCTGGGTGGCCAGACAACAGCAGAGGCGGACCTTGCAGCACCCATGCCTGGAAGCTGCCAGCTAACTGCTCCTTGCAGCCACACAGCTAGCTCCGTCTCAAAGGGAGACCAGAGAGGGGCTCACACAGAAGAAGCAGCCACAATGCCAATCTGGGTGGCCTTCAGGGAACTTAATTAGAAGTCTCCTCCCCATCATTCTTTTTGAGATTGTGTTGGCATTGCTAGTTTTAAAATATATATATTTTTATTGATTTCAGAAAGGAAGGGAGAGGGAGAGAGGCAGAAACATCAATGATGAGAATCATCAATCGGCTGCCTCCTGCATGACCCCTACTGGGAATCAAGCCTGAAACCCAGGCATATGCCCTGGACCAGAATCAAACCGGAGCTCTATCCACTGAGACAAACTAGCTAGGGCAGCATTGTTAGCTTTATCAACAGTTACAGCTATTTGGCACAAATCATCTTAAGCCCAGTATTTTGTGAGAATTGATTTTAGTAAATTCAAAAAGTAACTCAATTGTCCTCAGGTAAACAGCAGATGCTACAAATTAATAAAGCAAACTGAGCAGTGAGGATGCCCCAGACCCGCTCTACCCTTTCCTCAAAGTCCTCCTGGAATCTCCACCCCACGGGGCTGTCCCCCCCCCCCCCAGTGGAGGGAGGTGCCAGCTCAGCTCTTTATTAACGTGAACAGGACCTATTTTTTCATCTTCATTTTACTTGTTAAGATGGACACAAACACACACAACTGGGAGTCCTATCTCCTCCCGGTGCCCATAGCGTGAGTGGGAACAATCCAGGCCATGTAGGAAGGGCAGGCGTGGAGCGTGAGCAGGTCTGCAGGCCATCGGAGGCCAGCCCGGGCGCGGGGCGCTGCTGTCCTCACCTGCCAGCTGCCGAGGTCAGGGGAGGTGCACCCTGTTTGGAGAGCTGCCGTTAGTACTGATGCAGGTGGCTCTTCATCTAGCAACCTCACGACCATTGTTTTGAGGGCTTCGTCAATGTCAGAGGCTTCTGTGTGTCATTTACTTATTAATTGCCTGAAATTAGTGAGATTAGCCCATCCATTTTGTGGATGGTAGAGTCATAAAAAGCGATTCAGCATCTCAAAATCACACAGAGAGCCTGCGGCAGGGCCCAGACTCAAGTCAAGGTTTGAATCTACATTTTAAATTCTGACCACTGATGGTTTTTTTTTCCTTCTTCTTTCAGAATGAGAACTTACAAGCCTTACTATAATGTAATGAGTATATATATATATATATATATATATACCACTTTTAGCCCATACAGAGGGTCAGAGGATATGTGTGCTTGTTTTGTGATTTCCCACCCCCCCCCTACCTCATTACTTTAGATCTCACTTGCTGTTTATGGTCATCATCTGCTCTTCCCGTGCCTTATTTATATCTGGGAAATCCCGTGGCCGCACTGCTGCGAACAAACAGGTTGCTCATTAGAATTCAGGCTGCAGTGAGCGGTAGCCAGCAAACAATGCCCACGAAGGGGCCAGGCTGCCACCGCACACGGAGCTGATGAGACACAGCCGTCCGGGCCGGTGCTCATGGTCGCTGTGGCTGTTTGCAGAAGGTGGGCACGGTAACCTGCCCACGGCATCAGGACCAGAGCACAGAGCTGAGGGGACATGCCAGAGATGAGGGGACGTGCCAGGGCCGCAGACTGAGCCTCTGAATCAGGAAGGCTCGTTAGCTGACCTTTCACAGAGGGCAGCCAGCCCTGCTCACATCCTAGTTCCTGGCAGAATTACTCAGAAGCGCCAGGTTCCTGCCCCAGGTCCAGAAGTGCAGAGAAAGGGCTGCTCTGACTCCCCAGTGAGGGGCCGCCGGTAACCCGCTCAGCTCTCACCCACCGGTGGGCAGAGCCTAGGGCAGAGGTCACTCCCTCCAGGTGGTAGGGGGCCTGGTGGGCAGAGGTGTGTGACCTCCCGGTGCTGTGCTCTGAGCTGTCCTGGAGGGCCGGTCCTTGGTGGGCTTCCGCTCCTCAGCTTGCCCCTGCCACAGTGGGGAGGGTTCCATCCATTTGGGACTGCTGCGTGGTCCTCTCTAGACAAGGGCAAGAGCCAGTGTGATGGCCTCCAGGACTGGGGGAAATAAGGCAGTGTCCCGGGAGAGCTCTCTCTGCCCACCTTGGAGAACCTGTGTAACTGCGTGGCCGGTCAGCTCGGCACCGCTGCCCTAGAATGTGAGTTCTGGGACAAAAATAACTGCGTCAGCCGAAACCAGTTTGGCTCAGTGGATAGAGTGTCGGTCTGCAGACTGAAAGGTCCCAGGTTCGATTCCGGTCAAGGGCATGTACCTTGATTGCGGGCACATCCCCGGCCAGGGGTGTGCAGGAGGCAGCTGGTCTGTTTCTCTCTCATCGATGTTTCTAGCTCTCTATCTCTCTCCCTTCATCTCTGTAAAAAAAAAAAAAATCAATAAAATATATATTTTTAAAAATAACTGTGTCAGTCTAGATCTGGCATATCCCCGGCACTGTGGCACTGATTCATCACAGGCGGGTGAGGAATACTAGATGGGCCAGGGGAAAAGCGTTCTGTTGGCATTGGCTGGCTGATGGGCGTTAGCCGCATGTCACCCTGTCTGCAGACTGGCCACTTACCTCCGGCAGAGCCGCCTGAGGCTCCTCGCTGCCGGCGTGGCTTCCGCCGCCCACCTGGCTGGTTCCCTGCGGGTCCTTCCTTGCCCACCTACAACTGGTTCCCTGTCACCATAGCATCTCCTCCCGCTCTGGCCCACCCTCCCTCCGGGGTCCGGCTTCCCGCTTTCCCTGACCTCTTCTTTCCTGCCTGCTTCTTAACAATCTGGTCTCTTGCTCTCACGACCTTCGCTTCCCAGGGCCTCCGGGTGTTTTCACGGAGAGCTGTGGTTTTAAATAATCTCAGTGACCAAACCCATCTGCCCCCCAAAAACCTACCTCTCCGTCACGTCTCCTTCCCTCACCTTCACTCCTGTTCTTCAGGGGACACTATGTCCTGAATGCTGGGGAGTTTTTGAAAGCCATGATGCTTGCTCATGTGACATGCTTCTCTGGGGATGGAGACTAACAGGCATATCATGACCAAGGGGCCCTTGTCCCGGGTGGAGATGAAACGCAGTGTGGCCCGTTCTCTGGACTTTGAAGACATGCTCTCAGGCAGCAGCCGCCTGAGCAGCTCTTCTGAGCATCCTACCGGGCCAGGCTCCGGAAGGAATACAAAGACACGGGTGCCTCACCAGCCAGTGGCCCGTGGGAAGAGTAGTGTGGCTGGGCAACCGATACAGCAGAGGTCTCAGGAGCAAGAGGATGGCTCAGCAGCCCAAAGACCACAGATCAATGCGTTAGTTGGGCTGGTTTGGTTTCACTCCTCAAGAAAGGGCGATCATCTTGAGAGATTTTTCCTGTTCTGGAAACATCCACCGGGGACACATCCTACACATTTGATCATGCTTCTAAAAGAGATAATGGGAAGCTTTTCTTCTAAAATGTGTTGCCTGCCCAACAACTTAAAGTGAAAATATTTTCCCCATGTGTTTTCCATACACATCTCGCTTTAAAATAAAAATCAAGGAAGGCAACCTTAAAATATATTACCGTGCTGGGACCAGTTTGGCTCAGTGGGTAGAGCATCGGCCTGCAGACTGAAAGGTCCCGGGTTCGATTCCGGTACATTCCATGTACCTTGGTTGTGGGCACATCCCCAGTGGGGGTGTGTGCAAGAGGCAGCTGATCGATGATTCTCTCTTATCCATGTTTCTAACTCTCTATCCCTCTCTCTTCCTTTCTGTGAAAAATCAATAAAATATATATATTACCATTATTTTTAGGAGTATTGAATATGCAAACATTTGCACAACCCAGGCCACAAGTCATGTGGATGATTCACTTTTTTTTTTTTTAACAGAGAGAAAGGAATAGGGATAAAGCATTAGAGACATTAATGGGAGAGAAATATCGATTCAGCTGCCTCCTGCACACTCTCTACTGAGGATGTGCCCCCAACCAAGGTACATGCCCTTGACCAGAATTGAACCTGGGACCCTTCAGTCTGCAGGCCGACACTCTATCCACTGAGCCAAACCGGTTAGGGCTGATTTATATTCTTTTTTTTAATATATATATATATATATATATATATATATATATATATATATATATTATTGATATTTTATAGAGAGGAAGGGAGAGAGATAGAGAGCTAGAAACGTCGATGAGAGAGAAACATCGACCAGCTGCCTCTTGCACACCCCCTACCGGGGATGTGCCCACAACCAATGTACATGCCCTTGACTGGAATCGAACCGGGGACCTTTTGGTCCACAGACCGATGCTCTACCACTGAGCCAAACCGGTTAGGGCTGATTCACATTCTTAATTTAATTTAATTTTTTTAAACTAGAGAGAGTGGTGTCTTCCACACTGCAAAGCATTGTGCTCCTTAAGCAATGGCATTTAGCAAGGGGAGAGGAAGGACATAAGATGATCTATAATTGGAGATGTAAACATGTTTCAACTGCCACATCTCTGAAGTAACAATCCCTTCCTTCTGACAAAACAAAGACTTTTTGTATAGGTTATCCACTGTTGTGTAACAAACTATCCTGACCCTTAGTGGCTTAAGACACTAACGATTTATTATCTCTTACTCTGGGTCTCTCCTGCTGTAGGCAGATTATAACTAAAGCTAACAGTCCCCTGAGGGTCCACTGGGCTGAACAGCCAGCATGGCTCACTCACAGGAGGGGCAGTGAGCCTGGCTGTTGGCTGACAGCTCCTCCAGGCTGTTGACTGAAGCACATGATTTGAATCTTGGCTTGGCTTTTGGGCTTTCAACTCCATGGCTCCTGGGTTTTGAGAGGGATTTTAACAAAAATTATATATTATAATGTATAGTATACTTGTTAGTTATAACATATGTATATTATGTGATATATTAGAATATCCATTTTACTTTGCTCACAACTTTGCATGTTGGGAGCTTGGGAAGAACCCGAATGGGAGGTTTGCCTTTGATTCACATGACCTCATCGGGGCTGATTCCAAGAAGCTCAAGTAGAACGGAAAGGCTTCTTAAGATGGAGCCTCAGGAATCTCCTGTGTCATTTCCACTCTATTCTCTCAGTTAATCAAGTCACTGGGATTAGCCCATCACATTGAAAAAGAAGGGCAATAGACTCTATCTCCATCTGAGAAGCAGCAAGTGTTCAGGGAGCAAGCGTACCTACCAGTCTGCCTCTGGCCATCACAGTTCACATGACTCCAGCACCTAAAACACCCGCATCCCCATCTCAAGACCTGCACGTTCCCATTACAGTGGGGCATTAGCTCAAAGTCCAGGAGCTCACCATCCAAATCAGCTCCAGGTGATGCACCGGTTTCTCAAGGGCGCTTGGCCCTCAATCCGAGACCAGGGACTAGATAGACTAAGGAATCAAAGTATATCCCACACACCCCACATACAATGCTAATGCATACAATGTGGGTAAACATAATAAATGGTCAAGTGCCAAAAGTGAGGGAATGTGAAGGTGGATGTATGTAGCAATCATTAGTCTAAAGCCGTGGTCGGCAAACTGCGGCTCGCGAGCCACATGCGGCTCTTTGGCCCCTTGAGTGTGGCTCTTCCACACAATACCACGGCCTGAGCGAGTCTATTTTGAAGAAATGGCATTAGAAGAAGTTTACGTTTAAAACATTTGGCTCTCAAAAGCAATTTCAATCGCTGTACTGTTGCTATTTGGCTCTGTTGACTAATGAGTTTGCCAACCACTGGTCTAAAGCATTTCGGAAATCTTTCCAAGCACTTGCTGTCTTTTCCCTGAAACAGGCCTACTTCCGCTTCCTAGGCATGGTCTCTGCTGGTTAGACCCTGCTCCTGTTGGTTCGACCCTGCTCTCTGCAGTTTGGTCTTTGGTCTTCATTTGCATTTGTGTAGCTTTCTCAGCCTGCTTCCTGCCCTCAATGATGTGAGTCCCGCAGGCCTTTTTCATGTTGATCTGTCTCCATCTTTTTCAATTCAAGCTAACCATTAAAATTCTCTTACAAACTTCATGAGCTTCTTATAAATCACACTGGGGTTTGCTCTGTTAGACAAAAGCCAGGTCTGTGGATCTCTTAGATGCAGGTTCCTCTACCCTGAGAGCCCAGGTGCTGTGGGACAGCACCCTTAGGAACCATAAAAGCCCTTTTGTCTAGCGCAGTGTCTAAAAGGCATATCTTCAAGATGCTTGGCGGCCTCCTTGTTGATTTCTTAGAGTCTTTGAACATACCCTTAAATCTTTCTGAGTTCTCAGCAAGGATCTTAGCCTTGCACCTTTGTCTTTATCTTTACCCTGAGGCCTTTTTTCTTTTTCTTCTTTTTTTTCTTTGAGAAACTCTTACCTGGCTGGAAAGAAAGACTGTCTCAGACCCTCTATAATTCCATTTTAAAATCATTACTCCCTCTCTTTACCATGCCATTAATATATATTATATATATATTATATATATGTAATTTTTTTTCTTCATTGTTCTGCATGGAAATTTCCTTAGCAAAACAAGCCAGGTGAACACATTTTATTTTCCATGTTATCATAGGTGACAGTGTTGTCATACATCCCATAATATAATACATGGTGTCTTTTCTTCAGCTCTGGTAACAATGCCCTCATTCTTTACAAATAGTCTACTAAAGGCTCTCTTAGCGTCCACCTGTCTTCTAGTCGCAAAGCAAATGCTCTTTGTTTCAGGTTTTGTTACTGGCTTTGCATGTCTGTCGGGAACTTGGAAAAACTTTTTGGGAGGTTTTTTTCCGGTCCATGTGATGTCACCTGGGGCAGCTGGGCTACAGATGCAGTTCCAGGATGACTTCCTCACTCACATGTCTGCTAGCCCAGTGCCCTTAGGCTCTTTCTCCCTCTCCACAGGGTTGCTCACTATGTGATGTGGGTGCTAGCTGCCTGGTGCTCTGAGGTAGCCCCACTGATGACACGGCAGATGGCTTCCAAGAGGAATGAAGCTGAAGCCTCCACACTGGATTAGGTCAGTGCCTGGAAGTACTCAGCAGTGTTTCTGCAACATTTATGTGAAGTGGAGAAACAGAGCACACTTTTTAAAATCACTATTATTTCACATATATTTTTTTATTGTTGACAGTATTAAAAATGTCTTCCATGCCCTTCCCTTTACCCCCCCTAGACCCAGCTCCTACCCACCCCCAACCCCCAATCATGTCTTCACCACCCTACACTTTTTCATTGGGAAGAACAAGTTGTCATGTGAAAGAGCATGTGGATTCGCAAATATCATGTGGATTCGCAAATAGACTTGTGAGCATGTGTGCACATACAGTCTACCACTTTCTTTGTGTTCCTTCCAAAACTTTCACTCCATAGGACCTCATGGCCACATCCTCCCACCTGTCTACCCCACTTGTAGCCCTACTAGAAAACTGATGGTATCTTACTCCAATTAATAAGAAAACTCTTTCAATAACAAATTGACATTCTGTTGTAACTTAGATTTTTTTATTTATCTTTATTTTTTAAAATATATTTTATTGATTTTTTTACAGAGAGAAAAAGAGAGGGATAGAAACATCAATCAGCTGCCTCTTACTTATCCCATACTGGGGATGTGCCCGCAACCAAGGTACATGCCCTTGACTGGAATTGAACCTGGGACCTTTTAGTCCACAGGCCGACGCTCTATCAACTGAGCCAAACTGGTTTTGGCAGTTAGATTTTTATTTTTAAGAATAAATTGTAGTTGTTAAAGTAGGTTCTGTGCCCCATCAAATGCTTGGTCATCTGCAATTCCTCCCAAATATAATGAACATCAGTAAACACAACAGTTATTGGGTTAAATGAGATGAGTTCAGGTATTTTCTTAACCTTAAGGGTATATAAAAACCATTTACTAACTTCAGTATGAAAAGAGAAATTCGTTAGTTCCTTGATAAAATTTGGCCATCTGCATTTATTTTTGAAGAAACTTTAAAATCAGAAGATTGCCAAGTAATCTGTGAAATGCACACTCTTCAGCATATATCTACATATATTATTATAAACTCAAATCATGGTTTTAATTTTCTCAACTTGTAATTTTAAGAACAATTTATTTAAACAATGATATAAACTTGCCATAGAAACAAAATACAATTTTGAGTTTAAAGAGATGTTACTATGAAGAGGGCACAAATAAGCTAACATTTTCTACTGTTTAAACTATAATATTTTGCTAACATTTTTATGGCACCCAAAGAATGAAAGAAAATTTATATAAGTTTTGTTTTTTGTCCATTTATTACGATTCCTTTATTCTTGCTCAAATGTACAAATTGTAGATACTCTTTTTCTTATTTTTATAATAGCTACTGTCATAATTTAATATTCTTCTGGGCCACTTTCTTCTGCAAACAATATTTTTGAGGTTATTTAAAGAAAATCAAATGTGTAAGACGCATTGATTGGAACTTGCTTTTCTATTGTGGCCTTTTAAAATAAGAAAAATGAAGGATATTTTATATATAAAAGTGCTAGACCAATGTGCACCAATTCTAGAAGCAAACCAAATTTTACTTTGTCCATTAAAAAGACCAGGATATTGTAATCCAGTAGCCTGCAGAATCCACTACCAATATGGGAGGAAGGGATCAGATACTTTTGTACATAATGTCAGTGGAGAGTACCTGGGATTTAGAAAACATGCCAGACATTGTACCATTATCTTATTGGGTTAGGAGTATTTTTTCTAGGTCTTCTCATCCTTCTGTTCCTCTTCTTCCTCCTGATCTTCCTTCCTTTTTTTCTTATAACTTTAATAAAAGGTTTTCAAAAATATTCAAATTTTATTTAAAAACAGCTATATTAGCATATAATTCTCATACAATGAGTTTCACACATTTGAAATAGGAACTTAGAATAATTTAACGGGTGTGTACATCTAGGAAAACTTCACCACAATAAAAATAAAAATAATGAACATTGGGTCAGCTAAAAAAGTTTCCTGGCCTACTTTTGTAATCTCTCTGAACCCCCCCCCACCCCCCCACCCCACCCCCACTTTCTTCCCATCCCCAGTCAACCACTGATTTGCCATATGTCACTAAAAGTTATTTTGCATTTTATAGAATTTCATAAAAATAAAAACATGTAGGTGTACTCTTTTTTATTGGGGGAGGGAGGGGGGAGGGGGTCTGGATTCTATCACCCAGCATAATCATTTGCAGTTTTATCTATAGTGTTGGAAACATCAATAGTCCATTCCTTGTTATTATTAAGTAGCATTCAATTGTACAGACAGACCACAAATCATTTTATTTATTCATTCACCTGTTCAAGAATATTTGAGTTGTCGTCAGAATATTACAAAAATAAAGTTGCTCTGAATAATTGTATAAAAATTTGTATTTATATCTTCATTTCATTTCTCTTGGGTATACATGCAAAAATGGAATGGCTGGGTCATATGGTCTGACCATGTTTAACTTTTTAAGAAAGTGACAAACTGTTTTCCTACATGGTTGCACCATTTCACATTCCCAGCAGCAATGTATGAGAGCCCCCAGTGCTTCTCATCACACCAGCACGTAAGGTGATCAGACATTTTCGTGTTAGACATTGTGATATGTGTGCAGCAGGAGTGGTATTGATTTTGATTTTCCCTTGTGACTAATGATGCTGAGTGCCTTTTCATGGGCTTATTTACCATCCATATGCCTTTTGTGGTGAAGTATCTGTTCAAATCTTTCACCCATCTTATTTATTGGGGACTATTCCTTTGTTGAGTTATGTGGGATTTCTATATATTCTGGATAAAAATCCTTTATCAGGTATTTTTATTTTCCACATATTTTTCTCCTAGTCTGTAGCTCGTCTTATCATTCTCTTTTAACAGTGTCTTTTATTTACTTTTTTTTTTTATTTTTTTTTTAATTTTATTTTATTAAGGTATTTTCTGTGTACATAGTTTACCATTGCCCCCCCTCACCACCCATTTATGCCCTCCCTCCCCAGAGTTTTGTGTTCATTGGTTGTACTTATGTTCATGGATACCAGTCCCTCGGTTGTTCTCCTGTCTCCCCCCAGGTCTCTTTCCCCTCCCCCCTGTCATTTGACAATCTGCTTGTTTTATGGTGACCATCTCAGGCTCATATGAATAGAGTCCGCTCCTCCTCTGGTTTTCACCGCCCCTTCCCCTGGGACCCACTGCTTCCCTTAGGACACTCGGCTCACCCGGGGCACTCGACCCCATGGGACACACGGCTCACCCGGGACACCCTTCCCCCTTCCCCTTTGGGGGGTACGGCTTACCCGGGGCACATGGCCCCCTGGGACACTCGGCTCACCCGGGGCACTCGGCCCCCTGGGACACTCGGCTCACCCGGGGCACTCGGCCCCCTGGGACACTCGGCTCACCCGGGGCACTCGGCCCCCTGGGACACTCAGCTCACCCGGGGCACTCGGCCCCCTGGGACACTCGGCTCACCCGGGGCACTCGGCCCCCTGGGACACTCGGCTCACCCGGGGCACTCGGCTCACAGTGTCTTTTAAAGAAAACTTTTTAATTTTGAAGTCCAGTTTATCAACTTCTTTTTTATGTTTCCTGTTTTGGTATTATATCTAATAATTTATTGCTTAACTTAAGGCCACAAAATTTTCTTTTTTTTTCCTTTAGGAGTTTTATAGTTAAGGCTTTTTATTTAGGGTTGTGATACATTTTGAATTAATTTTTATATGGTACAAATTATGTCTTAAATTTTTTGTCTAGAGATACTCAATTATTTTAATAATATTTATTTAAAAGATTATATTTTCTCCACTCAATCTTTTGTCCCTTTGTCAAAAATCAATTGTTCATATGTATGAATCTATATCTAAACTTTTTTAGTGAGTTCCATTGATCTATTTGTCCATCTCTGTGGCAATACTAGACTATCTCAATTACTGTAGCTTTATAACAAGTCTTTAAATCTTTATCTTTTGTATATCTACTGTGAATTTTTCCTTTGTGGTTATCACGAGGCTTATATAAAACATCTTGTAGTCCTAGCTGACTTGGCTCAGTGGACAGAGCGTCAACCTGCGGACTAAAATGTCCCAGGTACGATTCCTGGTCAAGGGCAAATGCCTGGGTTGTGGGCTTGATCCCCAGTGTGGGGTATGCAGGAGGCAGCTGATCAATGGTCCTCTCTCATCATTGATGTTTCTATCTCTCACTCTCCCTTCCTTCCTGCCACCCCAGCCCTCTAGGCTAAAGGTAAGACAGATGTTATATATTTAAACATCTTGTATAGTAACTGTTCCCAGTTTGTATTAGCACCAGGTACTGATGTCTCTAATCTTTTGGGATGTTTTTCTGGCATTGGATACTTTCCTTACTCAGATGTGTTTATCAATGCTAAGCAGAATCAAGAAGGACCCCCCTTGGATCAGAGTCCTCTCACTGTGAGGCACTTTCTTATCTCCAAACTCTAGCACTTTGGTCTCCCAGGCTCCCAGCTTGATCTCTTCAACTCCGGAAGTCTGCCTGGCTCTGCCTGGGATGCCTCCGTGAGCTGCAACCTGAATGCTATTTAATGCAGAAAGCTGAGCCAATCGCAGGGCAGATCTCATTGGTTTCCAGTCTCTGAGAGATCAGTGTTCTTGGAGGTACGGTGTCTGGAAACCCATTGTTTCATATATTTTCCCCATTTTTGTTTGTTTGTTTGCTTTAGTGGGAACATAAATCTGTTCCCTGTTGTTCCATTTGATTGGAAGTATAAGTCTTAGCTTCTTCTTTTATAAGTTAGGATATGTACCTACTGTCATCCAGTCTAGGTAAAGGGCTGTCAATCTGTTTTAGATTAAGGAAAAAAAATCAAATATAAACCTTAATATCATCCAGTGTTTAAAATAGAATTTACAACTATTTTGAGCCTTGCTGTAGAGAGACTTGGGATGTACCAGACAGGAATTCCATTCATAGCTCACTTATCTCCCCAAAGTGCCCCTTCAACTGGACCCCGGCACTAGTTACACCCTGGAACTCTCACCAGACCCAGCCTGAGTAGGAGTTGCTCCTTCTCTCCCCACCTCCAGTATTTGATGTGTCTGCTTTTCCAGTGTAAATCGATATAGGCTTTCTGGTCTTCTTTCAAATTCTTTTATACTCGCCTCATAGCTACAGATTGAAAAGGCCTCCCTTCAAAAGATGTAAAAATGAAAACCTCATGATAAAATGCTGCGTGTTTATGTGCGTATGCTCGTGTGTTTGTGAAAGAAAGATTATGAACAGACATACTCTGACTTTCCTTTTGGATTGATGACATACCTTAACCCACGAAGAGTAATAAGGCTTAATTAATCACTTGTAATTAGACAAATAACATTTCTCCCTGGTCTAATTCCCTGAGTGCTGAGATCTTTTACAACTTCAAAAAAAATGTATGAAGTCTTCTGGATTGGACGGCTTCCCATCTTTCTGTGTGGCTCTGACGGTATTTTAGAGGATGGGAACCTGGAGGGACCGAAAGCATCTCTCTGGGCATCACAGAGAGGCAGGCTCCTGAAGGACCGCTGCCTATTTTCCCGGGGATCACCTTACCTGAGCAGGTGGAGGTGACCTGTGTTCCCGCCACCCCGCCCTCTAGGCTAAAGGTAAGACAGGAGTCAGCAGGGGACGGTTAACTTTGCACTTTCCTGACAGCTGTGAAGTAAATGGCCTCAGCCTGGTCTCTGACGCTGAACTCAGCGGGGATAAAAGCCTGCTCCGGAGCAGCAGTCCCGGCACCTATGAAACCGAGAAGCCTTTCCTGAGAGGAGCCCCTGGCGAGGCAAATGAGGCCGTAATCCTGAAAGCTCTCTCCCGTGATCCCATTTAGTCTTAGTAGTTGTATCAAGTCTTTTCTACAGAAGAGAATCTTCAAACTAGAAATAGTAAAATAGTGTTAAGAGTGAATGTCAATTCAGAACAGAACAGAAAAAAAAAGTGTTATGCATGATGGTATGATGGCACTTAGATATTTTTAAAGTCCCATTCATTGCTTCAGTAAATATTTTTTGAGTGCCTCCCAAATCCCAGCACTGTTTTATGCATATGTGCACACAGCAGGGAGAAAAACCGATAGAGACCCTGCCCTCAAAGTGCTTTTATTTGTCATTGAGATTGTAAAAGCCTGATCTCCCCTCGGAAATGGCACAGGAAAGGGGAAACTGCCAGATGGCAGGAGATGCCAAAACTCCTCCTTAATGGAGGAAATGGTAACAACCCTGGGTAACATTAGAAAATGGATTTGAGTTTTTTAAAACAAGAAAAAGGAACTATCACATGCCCAGTTATATTGGACAGCCTTGCCTTGCTTTCTTTTGTCACTTAATTATTTGACAGTTAAATGGGAGAATTCTATGTGCAAAGTACATGCTCATATCACTTTGTGGGTTGGTTATACGGGTATACGGACAGGCTGAATAAACAATCTAATGTCCAAATTGATCCAAGGAAGAAGATTTAAGATTTCAGCTGATATGAGAATGACTTCTCCTAATTTAACAAGAACAAAGAGCATTTAATTGTGAACCAGAGGCACAAGTATGAATCAAAAACCAAAACCAAAAAACAAAGAAACAAGAAACATCTACCTCACAACGTTTATATGAAGATGAGAATAGTAAGAGCAGCTCTGGCCAGTGTGACTCAGTTGGTTGGAGTGTTGTCCCTTGCACCTAAGCATCACAGGTTTGATTATGTCAGGACACATATCCAGGCTCTGGTTTCTATCTCTGGTCATGCTCTTGATCTGTTTCTCTTTCACATCAATGTCTCTCTTTGTCTTTCTCTCTCTAAAATCAATACAAATATATCCTGGGGTGAAGATTAAACAACAAAACAAAGAAACAGGAAGAGCAAATATAATTACCAAAGCTTCTTTGTATAACCATTCACATGAAAATATTGAATCCAACAATAGATGATTTATTAATTAGTTATTATCATCTTTATTAATTTGTCTAGATCGGTGCCCCCAAATGGAGTAAAAGGTCACCTTCTACTTTTGATATTACCAAAGGGATTCAGTCTGTAACCTTGATTGTGATCCCGGTATTCTCTGCCTTCACCTCTTCTTCCTCTTCTTTTTTCCTCTTCTTTTTCCTTTCTGTTCCTCCTTCTCCACTTCTTCCTGCTTCCCTCTCTCCTTCCTCTTTAAACAGCACTTTTGTTCATTTAGTGATCAACTCAGTATACATAAAGTGGGTTTGGCTGTTACCAACTTGAATTAAATCATCATCAGTGAAAAAATTGTAAGCATTCTCTTTAAGGAAGTCTTTGGAGAGACCATTCTTAAGCTCAGTGTCCTCAGTAACCTCAATCACATATTTCAACCTTTACCTTTTCAATTTTTTTGACCCATAAAATTTTAGAGACTTCTGGGGGTAAAATAAATAGATAAATAAATAAAGGTTCTGATGCCAATCAATCTTTCTACTTGAATTTAGATATGTCTCCGAGAATTAATTGGTCTTTTCTTTGGGCAATGCCTTTGATGTTGCCGGTGTCAAAAATGTCATCTCTTCCTGCTGCAGACACCTGTATCCTTCTGAACAGTGCTAACTTTTCTCTGTATCATGGCAACTTATATCTGCTTTCAAAGAGGCTGTCAGTTTGGTCATAGGTCACTTGAAGCACTTATTTTGTAAATTGCAAGTGTTTTACTCTCTCAGAGGTGTCAGAGCACTTTGTTCTTATTTCTTTCTAAATGTTGCCACAAAGAAAAAGAGCTGTCATAAATCACCTTCTTTGACTTTCACTGGGTCAGGACTGTACCCTTCAACTTCAAGAAACAGTTAACTACCACACAGAGTCTTTGTCCTGGCTATACAAAGAAATGGACAAGTATTTTAGAAAATCATATGTGACCATCTGTGTGGTAAGTCCATTTCTAGTTCAGTAATTGGGTCGGCATCTAGGCTATTCTGTACGGAGAGTGCCACTCTGTCCCATTCAGCGGGGATGGGAACAAGACTCTTTCAATTTCAACATACCAACCAGGCCCCAGCAATATATATATAATGCTTATTGATTTCTAGAGAGAGAGAAAGAGAGAGAGATAAAAGCACTGATGAGAGAACATCATTGATCAGCTGCCTTCTGCATGCCCCTTACTGGGGATTGTGCCCACAGCCCCAGCATGTCTTCTGACCAGGAATCAAACTGGTAGCCTCTTGGTTATTGGTTGATGCTCAACCACTGAGCCACACCAGCTAGGCCCAACCAATATTCTTAATCTGCAACATTCTTCCCATGAACTCAAAAGTAGAGAGAAGAGAGAGACACCTAGTTTTGAACTAGGTGACAAATATTCATCTTTAGTTGAATTGTGAACATGTTTAAAAATTGTTCTTACATTAGTTCAGCAAAAAGACCCATGCCTTGGTTCAGCATAGATTTTTATGCCTAGAATTTCAGTAGATTCCAACCCCTTAATACAAATCCAATGACAGAAAAGTGCTAAGCATGACTGAGGTTAAATTTCAGCCATCTCATTTGGGATTAGAACTTAGATGTGGGTTAAAAAAATAAAGTGATGTTTTATTCACTCAACAATTATTTATTGAGTGGCTGCTTTGTTCTGGGCACAGTGTTATAGACTGGGGTCAGAGCTGAAGGAAAAACACAAAAGTCTTTGACCTCACAAAGCATACATTCTGGTGCTGTGGACTTCCGATCAACCTCGTCATGGGGGAACTGCTTGAGGTTTGCTAAGAATCCTTGATTGCATATCTCTGCTAATGCCCAATTATCAACCCTGGACACTGGCTGTGATTTTCTAAGACTCATGGTATATTGATAACTGTTGATTGTCAGAACTAGTTGTGGAATTTGGAAACACAATGATTGTAATGAGTACAGCTATGAATATGAAAGCAAACAAGATGCTTTCAAACACTTGGTCATGTACAGTGTGATAAGGCTGAAGAGAGACTTGTTAGAATTTTCCTGCAATATTAAATTTTCTGTTATTCCTAAAGCATACCCAGAAAATTTTTGGCATGTATGGTGAGACCCATAGCCCATATTCAAAATTTCTTTTTAAAAAAATATGTGAACTCTGGAATGCTGCATGATAATGTTGCTAGAGTTCTGTTGAATATGAACTCTGGACACACACTCTGAGGCTTTCATCAGAGCTAAGTGGTTGGAATAGGCTAATACTATAATCTATACTAAATAAAAGGGTAATATGCTAATTAGATTGGGAGACCTTCCAGACAAAGCCATGGTGGTGGGACTGAGTAGAAGGAGGTTAGGGGCGATCAGGATAGGAGGGGAGGGATGTTGGGGGTGAGAAGGCCGGTAGCAGAGTGGTTAGGGATGATCAGATAGGCAGGCAGGTGAACGGTTAGGAGCCAAAGGCCCCTGATTGTGAGAGGGATTCCCCTGTGGGATTAGGCCTAAACCAATAAAAGAGGGAGAGGAGATGGAATTGCCCATGTCTACAGTCAGACACCCCCCGAGGGGTCCCAGATTAGAGAGATTGCAGCCTGGGCTGAGGGACATCCCCCCTGCCCATGCATGAATTTTGTGCACCAGCCACTAGTGGAAATGATAATCTTAATGAAATATATGTACAGTTCTGAAAGGAAAACTCCTGCCATAGAGAAGTTTGGAAGTTAGTAAGCTCTGTAGGGGTGCAGGCTCAAAGGCAAATACGTAAATGTGTCTCCCTTAATGAAACATAACCTGAGCAGCACAATCTTAGTGCATGGGCTCATAAAATAGATACTAATTCAGTAGCAATGAGCGACTAGTTTATCAATTTAAAAGAGATCTTTGCGCATACCAAATAAACAAAAGAATTTTCTGGAAAAAAATGTCCAAAAACACTTACCAGAAAGCTGATTAAGGAAAAAAAGATAATAATGTACTTACATTTTTACTGAAGTTAGATATTTTTGACCAAAGACCACAGACGTATATGAGATAATATAAATTTATTGAATTCTAACAATTTTGACAGGAACTAGGTAAGATTCTATTTTGTTCTTAAATTTTCCCTGACTGAATACAAGGACTTTCATCCTCAACTTGTCCTAACCACCGAAGCAATAATAGAGGGAGAGGAGATGGAATTGCCCATGTCTTCAACTACAGGCTCCAAGCTAAGCACATCTGACAAGCAGCACGTGAGGCCATGGCAGAGGAACGATGCACACTTTCATAGCAGGTCAAGTCCTCGCCTGGCATTCCAGGGGTTTCTGAGAAACCTGATAAAGGCACTTTTAGCAGAGTTCCTGAAAACCAGCTTTCAAAGCAAAGGAACTCCATTATTCTAGAAAATGGGTGTGCTTTTTGATATGCCATATATGTGCTGGCCAAAGGCCAGGATAGGATAACACTGTTGTAGGACATTAGACCATAACCAAAATCATCAGCCTCACCAAAGAGGATAATATCATAAAAAAAAGACATTAAAAATTCCATGGACTGCCCCATGAAGCTGAGTTAATATGCTAAGCACCTCATAAACTAGATTTTTATAGACCAAATATTAAATAAAATGGAGAAATAACCTTAGGTAAAATAGATATATAAAATCATAAAGAATGTTATGTGTAATTTACATGTCAATAAACTTGAAAATATGGGTAAATTTAGGTGAAATAATTAAATGCCCAAATTAGTGTAAGAAATATGATAAGTATGAATAGATTGATAACCATTACGGACATTTGGACGTAATTAAAAAGTCATTCTCTGCAAGTACTTCTAGGCCGAGAGCATATTATAGGTAAATACTATTAACAGGTCAGTGAACAGCCAAAACCGGTTTGGCTCAGTGGATAGAGCATCGGTCTGCAGACTGAAGGGTCCTGGGTTCAATTCCAGTCAAGGGCATGTACATTGGTTGTGGGTACATCCCCGGTGTGGGGTGTGCAGGAGGTGACTGGTCGATGTTTCTCTCTCATCGACGTTTCTAGCTCTCTATCCCTCTCCCTTCTTCTCTATGGAAAATCAATAAAATATATTTTTTTAAAAAGAAAGGTCAATGAACGGATTCTCTTTCTATTTTTCAACATGCTTCAGCAAATTAAATTTATATGTTAAGTTGGGCAAAGCATCTAACTGATTTAATTATGTAAATATAACATTGATACTAATTTATCTAAGAAAGCAAAATTATAGCCAAACTTCAAATTAATATAGATTCAAAAATTCTAAATTATTTTTAGTTGATCAAAGAGAATAGGATACATTATAATTGAGTAGCTCTTATCTTGAAAATAGATAAGAGGATAGTTAAGTAGCAAAGTATTCTTCAATATTTTATACTATATTAACAAAAAAAGAAAGTGCATACATTTTTATGCATGCAGTAAAATAGTTTGAAGATTTTCTAGCAATTTTTTTGTGATAAAGGCTTATAGAAAGCAGTAACAGACAAGAGAGTCTCTAACTTAATAAAAGTTGTCTCCCCCAAAACCCAAAGCAAATGGACAAAGGATTTCAGAAATATTATCTCTAAGGTTTAGAAGAAGACATGGATTCTTGATATTTCCCCAGTTGTACAAAGTATTATGGAAGCTTCTGGCAAAGCTAGTATGAGAAGCTGTGTGAAATAGAAAAGATAATATGTATTATCATTATTTCCAGATAATTTGGTAATTTACCTAGAAACCATAGTGAACAAACAGAAAAGCTATTAAGACCAATGAAAGACTCTGTAAAATAGTTGGATTTAAAAAGGTAGCTCAAAATCCACAGTATCTTCCTATACCAGCAGTAACCCAAAATAATATAGTATAAAATGTATAGTAAATATGTAAAAGTTAATCTATCAAAATTCTATTAAAAGACAGCATATTGTTTATGTCCATGAATTGTACATATAAGTTATTTGCAGAAGTGGTAGGAGTGGGTCGATGGGGGAAAAAAAAGACATCTATAATACTTTCAACAATAAAGATAAATTTAAAAAATAATAAAATGGAGCCAACTTGGGGAAAGCATTCTCTGTCAACTTCTGCAGACCCACCTGAGCATGACTCCTCAATGTGAGTCTCCATGTGCCCCATGGGCTGGCAGGGGATTGCCATGAGTCTGTTTAAATTAAAAAGTATCCAATCAGTCCTTTATCCACTCCTACAGGAGCAGTTGCAGAGTACATAGCTTGTAGCTTTTTTGTTCGTTTGTTTCTGAAACTTTTCCCCATACTTCTAAGAAACTTACATTCTGGGGAAGCGGGCAAGCTAAAAACTTTGAAAGGTTTCTGGACTCAGGCACTGGGGCTTAAAATGATTTTTTTTTTGGGGGGGGCTCCATGAAATAAAGCTAAGAGAAACAAAACTCATATAAAATGGAAAGAAAATAAACTCATTCTAAGAATAAAGTAAACATATTTTAAGGGGGAAAAAAGACAATAGAAAGCCTGAATAAAAGGAGAATGACATTATGTTCATAAACAGGCCAACTTGATATCACAAAGCAGTGAATTTGCTTTGGAAGTAGGGAAGTGTTTTTTAAGTGAACCACAAGGATATAAGCAATAATAAAAAAAATCTGCATTTATTTCCCAATACAAACAAAACCCCATATAAAGTATGAATCTAAAGGTAAGTAATATAGATAAGATGACTCAATATCAATAAAGTATAAGATTTCTAATAAATAAATAAATAAATAAATAAATAAATAAATAAATAAAAGAAAGCAACCCATGAGAAATATGGTCAAATGATAGGAAGGGGCAATCACAGAAGATGAATTTAGAACACCCATGAGCATGTAAAACTGTGGTTAGCAATAACTAGAGATAATAGATTTTAACAGCACCAGTGGAATACCATTTTCACCTATAAGATTAAGAAACATTATAAAGTCTGATATTATTCATTTGTTGACAAGACTAATGTTTGATTCTCAAACATTGCTCCACAACCCCCCCAACCCCCCACCGCGAATTCTGATGTATGTGTTATGGACTTTCAAAGTCATGCCTGTGATTTAGCCTCCTATAAAGAAATAACATGCCAGATATGCGATATAATTTCAAATGTTCAAAGGGGTATTAGATAGAAGATTAGATTGCTTAATATGAATCTAGTGGAAGAACAAGTAGTACTTACAGATGGAAGTTGCAGAAAACATTAGAAAAACCTTTTAGCAATAGTGCCCAAAGAGGGAAGGTCTCTGCTTTACTAGATAGGAAGCTACAAATCAGCAGAAGTTTTCAAGCACATGGTGCCAACAGCTTGGTAGGGTTTATAGAGAAAAAAATAAGGCTATTAGAATGGTGGATGGAATAGATGACCTTAAAATGACCCCTAAAAATATGATGCTTAGAACTGGTAACAGTCAAATCTGAATCTCCCTTTCACTTTCTTTTCTGTAGGCCTTTAAGGATGTTGTTTCTGATCATCCCTTTTATATTTAGCAAAAAGAAGCAGGCTATACTTGATCCACAAATATGCATGTATATATATTACATACACTTGATCCACAAATATGCATGTATATATATTACATATACTTGATCCACAAATATGCATATATATATTACACTATACATGTTTCCTTCTGCTAATTTACTCCAGGAGGTTATAAATATAATTATAGGAAGGAGTAAGAAATTAAGGTGTCTGAGACTATGAAAAGAAAAATACTCAAGCTTTTGAAACAGATTAGTAATCAGTAGAGGAGACAGTAAAGTTGAGGTGATTAGGTACTTTTGACTATTGTATTGACTTCCTCATCTATTTTATCATTCTCAGCATCTAGCTATCTTAAATTTCCTAGCATTCTCATTTTATAAGTAACCCGAAGTTCTCGGCTAGGTGAAGATGAGAAGATGGTGGAGGAAGACTAATCGGGGAGCTAGCATCCAGTATAAATGATGGTGTGGAGAGCATGGTGCAAAATACTTCACACGAGTTGTCTTATCGGAGTCTCACACCACCACCGTAGGGTGCTATTAATACTTTAACAAAGAGGAAAATAGAAGCTTAGATAGATAAACTAATTTGCCCAAGGTCACCTAGCCTGTGACAGAACTGGGACTTGAACCCAAAGTGTCTGGCTTTGCTTTGGGTATATCAGCCCATCAGAACTTGTTAAACATTTGTAGAAGAGAACTTCTAAAATAAATTTCATATTACATATAAAGAGAAGTGAATGAAGAATCCATCAAATCAACCAAGTTTTATGAGAAAGTATTTTATGAAGTTTTTATTTAATTTCATAAAACACTCAGAAGTGATCTAAACCTAAAGTCAAATGCCAAAAGACATCTAAGATTTATCATGTCTTAATTCAGAATTAGTAAATCATTATAACTAACCTGTATAAAATTTACCTGTACATATGTTAAGAGAAAACAACATTGTGTACATAAAATAACCATAAGTACTTTAAAAAATATGTTTTTTTTAATTTTTTACAGAGAGGAAGGGAGAGGAATAAAGAGGTAGAAACATCAACGAGAGAGAAACATCTATCAGCTGCCTCTTACACACCCACTACTGGGGATATGCCTGCAAGCAAGGCACATGACCTTGACTGGAATCTAACCTGGGACCCTTGAGTGCATAGACCTAAGCTCTATCCACTGAGTTAACTGGTTAGGGCCATAAGTACTTTTTAAACAAAGTTAAAGTATAAACTTTTTCTATGTGTTTTAACATACTCGTGATTTGCTACCAAATGGCTAAATTTAAGATATTTTATTAAATTCAGAGCTGACATAATTTCTTTTGAGAAATATAAAACAGCTAGTTCAAATTATGCTAAGTACTATGAAGTAATAAAATATAATTTATTTAAAATTATTTAATATCTCAGATATTTCTTAAAACCAAGTGAAACTTCCATCCAGTAATTTCAGGTTTAATGAGGTTTTATTATGCCTATTTGAATTCATGGCTATAATTTCTATTACTTTGGAAGACATATTGGAGCTTGTTAAGATGTTTCAATTGTATGCTGCAATAAATGTTCACTTTTTTCCTTTTAATAAACATTTGCTTTTATTAGTTGAAGATAATGTTACAATACTTGTTTATTTTTGTTTTATCTTCAAAATGGTTTTAGATCCAAGCACCAGAGACCAAAGCTGCTTCCTAAACTCTAAATTCCACAGACATTTCTAAGTTTGGAATGCATCATTCTTCATTTTGGGGGATTCTGTTTTACAGATAAGTAATAACTTGCCGCGGCACCTGAACAAAATTACTAATGTCGTTCCCAATGATGTTCTTATCATGTTATACCCCAGACACCCAAAGCGATAGTTAGGGCTGACGCACAGCCTAGGTGCTTGTTCTTAGCCTGATTAAACAGGCTTAATTATGACCTCCAGATAAAGGTACTGCCATTGAGCCATTGAATTATCACAGATAAGGCTAAGTCTCTGTTACTGTCTGATGATAAATCACAGCTAACAATGGCAAAGGAGTCAGAGCTCACACAGCTAATCCTTCTGAGGTTTTGGACGGGCTGTTTCTCCTACTGTTTTGCATCTATTTATATTGCACTCAGAACCCCCAAATGGCCTCTGCTTATCTCCAGCTTTAGATAATTTATGCTTTTTGGTGTGTCACCTCACCTCTGAGGCTGTTATCAGGAACAAGGAGGTTTAGGAAATCGGATCCACTGAAAAGCTAATCCTCTTGCCAATTACTGCACAAAGACAAGTTTTCTTGACTGATTTGCTTTTGTTTATTTGATACTGCAAATGTGGATTTTATGATTACAGTTTAGGGCAATTGTTTAGCTGCGAAACAAAATACGCATTTAATGTGACTAGCTTCCTCTTTTTCACACGAGTGGTTGGGCAATTTACACTGATTCAAATGGCCAGATGGTGTCTTCTCTGTTTGTCACTGACTAAATAGATGTGTAAATATTTTTATTTTCATAGAGGGCTGGTCTTGAGAAGAGAATTTGTTAAGAAACCACGCTCAGTGGTGGGCTTCTGCTCCAAGTCACACTCATCCTAATTTAGATTCTTAGATGTAAGATGTCTTCGATGTGAAACTATTTCACATAGAAATATGAGGCCTGTCATGGAATTTCATTAAGATGACATTTTTTTTTCATCTCTACTGCTGTCCAAGTTTTATGAAATCTTATCTCTGAGAATTTTATGAGGTTGTTTGACTAGTAGTTAGATGTATTACTTTCAGTGATATGCAACATTCCTAAATGAGTAACTACCAAGCACATAACATTCTCATGTGCTTATTAGCATTGTATAATGACAATTTGAAATACAGGGCTAGACCATACTTTCAAACAGTCAAATTAAACTCAGACCTAGCTGTAGCTATGTTTTTCTCTTTACTTTTGGTATACAAAATCTCCGATGATTCAAGGCTTGGAAAGGATGAAGTCACCCAGTTGTCATGATTGATCACCAATTATTCAAGTCTTCTTGTGTTGAGTATTGATGCCATTTATTGAGACAATAATCTTTGCAATGATAGGAAAGCTACAAAATTAATTCAACCTTGAGTTTCCATTACACTTAATGTCACCTAATAGAGCATTTGATATTTTTAAACCCAGTTAAGGGCTTTCTCCTTAAGCTATTACCAATGGCAGAAATGATGGGAAAGAAAAATGTCTGACTTTATAACTTGCGTAATTCTTTTTCCTCTGAATGTATTTCAGTGTAAAGCACTTATGTAGGTGGCTTTTCAAATGGCTCTTGATTCTTCTATAGAAATGTAAGGTGAGTGTCTGTATTTGAAGTTGAAAATGAAATGCTCATATTCCTTCATACATGAAAGCTACTTCTCTTAAAGAACTGGTTCCTGCAAAGTATTCTAACTGTGAACTTAGCAAACTTTCTTAACTTATACTTCTAAAGTATCACACCTTTTTTAAAGTGTCAATGAATAAATCTATGCTATTCTAGAAACTACATGAAATTTGAATTTTAGGTGATATTTAACTTATTAGCATACAGCTTAAAGATAAATATTAAGTCACTAGCCAACTAGTATACTTCATTTTTTTTTCTATAATTATCGGTAGGCATATTCTTTTAAAATAGTTGTTTTTGTTTTACACTTGACCCTGGAACAACACAGGTTTGAACTGTGTAGGTCCACTTAGGAGTGGATTTTTTTCCCTAACAAGTACCATAAATGTATTTTATCTTCCTTATAACTTTATATATATATATATATATATATATATATATATATATATATATATATAATTGATTTTTTATAGAGATTTTTTATAGAGAGGAAGGGAGAGGGACAGAGAGCTAGAAACATCGACCAGCTGCCTCCTGCACATCCCGCAACTAATGTACATGCCCTTGACCGGAATTGAACCTGGGATCTATCAGTCCACAGACCAATGCTCTATCCACTGAGCCAAAATGGTTTCAGATCCCTTATGATTTTCTTAATAATATTTTCTTTACTCTAGCTTACTTTATTGTAAAAAAATACTGTATATAATTCTTACAACATATAAAATGTTTAAATATATTATTTATGCTACTGAAAGGTTTCTGGTCAACAGTAGGTTATTATTAGTTAAATTTTTGGGGATTCTAAGTAATACACAGATTTTTTTCTTTGTAGAGGTCAGCACCCTTAACCCTCCAGTGTTCAAGTGTTAATTGTATTTGGCTTATTTCTCTCCGTTTACCCATGTTTTTATAGATTAATTTTAAATTGCCCAGGGACCAACAGAATTTACTATGGACTTTTTTTTTCACTGGTAGTTTTTATAGGTCTACGGTAACATAAGCCATTGTTATATATGGAAATATGTACATAAATATAGTTAAAAAGAGCTGCCAAATTGTTTATTTCTCTATACCCGGAATGAAGTTTTCAAGGAAAAGAGCTAGAACATTCTTCATTTTACGGCACACGTAAATAATGTTATAAATGGAAAGTTGGTATTACTTTGATTTTAAAAAATAACAATAGTGGCTGCCTTATTTGGTTCCAATGTACAAAACAATTTTTTTAAGAAGCATTAAGAAATGTGTGTGTGTGTGTGTGTGTGTGAGTGTGTGTGTGTGTGTGTGTGTGTGCATGTGTGTGTGTGTGTGTGCGCGCGCGCGCACATGTTCATCTCAATCTGTTTGACTCTTCTCAAACACTATAAAGCACAGTTCATCCACTCATGTGTCAGAGTCCTGGTGGATAGAATTTCCTTCACTGAGTATAAAAACCAATGAACAATACAAAATCTGACATCAGAATACTCTGCCTTCTTGCTGGTAGTAATAATTATTTTTTCATAAGAATGGAGAACAAATATGATCAGATCAATTCAGCCTGAAGGAGTGATAAATTCCCATTTGTACAACTTAGAAGACTATTCTTAATTTTTATTACTCTGATTTTAAAAGATGGCTTTTCTGGCCAAAACCGGTTTGGCTCAGTGGATAGAGTATCGGTCTGTGGACTAAAAGGTCCCCGGTTCGATTCCGGTCAAGGGCATGTACATTGGTTGTGGGCACATCCCCGGTGGGGGGTGTGCAGGAGGCAGCTGATCGATGTTTCTCTCTCATCGATGTTTCTAGCTTTCTATCCCTCTCTCCCTTCCTCTCTGTAAAAAAAATCAATAAAATATATATTTAAAAAAAAAGATAGCTTTCCTGTACCACCTGTACTCTCAATCACCATTTTTTCTCTTCTCTGTCTCTTCTCTTTTCCCTAACAAAGGCGCACCCTTTTTTGGCATAAACTTTCTTATTCTGCTACTGGAGAAGATCTTCTTTTAGGGAACACATTTTCTTCTTGTCTAAACCATCCTTCCCCCCAATGCCTTTCCTCTGCCTTCCTATCCCTCTTGTAAGTCACCCTGCGCCCTTTCAGCTCCGCGGGCCGGATAGAACAGCCAAACGGGCCGGATCCAGCCCATGGGCCGTAGTTTGTCCACGGCTACCCTAGACAAACATCAGTCAGCTGAGTGAGAGAGAGAGAGAGAGAGAGAGAGAGAGAGAGAGAGAAGGAGAGAGAGAGGAAGAAGACGAAGAGGAGTGGGAAACAGAGGAGAAATTGGTCAATAAGGGGAAAGCATAGAATTTACATGACCTAGATAGGTAAGTCAGACAGGAATTGACCATTAAATAATACACACAACCATCTACATTGCAATTTTTCTCTCCCTCAAGCTTGGGTCCCTCAGGATTAGTGAATGGATTATAAAAGGCTCTTTGTTTATCTCTTTTCAAAATTCTTAGCATATTTATTATTGGAACTATACAATTTAGGGTTTGGCTATGAATTATCTGATATCTGTCCTTAGGTGTTCTATATATGTGAATTCTGTTTTTCCAAATAGATTTAGATCTCCTTAAAAGTAGATATACATGTTTTTATTATTTTATATCTCTCTTGTACTTAGACTAGTACTTTTCTCTTAGACATAAGCTATCAGTATATATTTGTTGATTGACTGAAATGCAGAGATCATTGATGAGTAATCAGTTGACAGCTGCTCAGAGGTGGTCTCCACAAGACACTCTGAAGGCTTAGGCTCAAGAATGATGCATGTTTACAAGAGGAGTTTGACAAAGATGGTAATAAAAAGCATAAACTTTGATTTTTCTGATAGGTCAAGTGACTACAGAGCCAAGTAGTTGAAAAGCCACTGTAGACTTGTTTATGGGTAGTATTGTTTTGTGTTATGTAATAATTTGTAACTATTATAGACCTGTAAAACTATATTTAAACCAAGAGGAATGGTAGCAAAAATGTTGGCATTGGCCCCAGAGAGGGGTGATTTTTGTCATAAGGGTTTGTCTCCAGGTCTGTAGAGTTGCCATAATCAGAAAGTCAAATAAAACCAAATGGCCACATGTTGTGGTTTGAGGTAAGCAAACAAGTGAGCAAAACATGGAAATCACCAGATAGCTTTGTAATCTTAGTATTTGTTCCCTGGTTTATCCACATGAATTCATTTGGGTGTTGACTTTATTTTATTAAAGCTTGCTGAGGAAAAAATATCTATATACATTGTCCTTAGGAGTAGTTTTTTTTTTCTTCAGAGAAAAGAAGTCCAAACCTCTCTAAATATGTGAAAAATATTAGAAAAATCTAGAACAAAGGTGCAAGTACTTTTGTTTCTTTTTTTTTCCCCTCCTGATTTTCAAAAGAGAAAAATTGAAGGCTAAGACCTTCCTTGGTATCTCATGTTAGTATTCGGTTCATTGGTATGGAGAGAGGGCTGTTTCTCTGGAGACTCTGGTTCCCTTTTCTCATATCTCCCACACTTATTTGTGAGAGATATCACATTAAAGAACAGCCTCCATGAAGGAAAGGACAAAAAAAAAAAGACACCAAAACCCTAGAGACCCACTGGAAGGAATGGGGCAGGGAGATGCAGCCACCTTTACTCAAGGTCTGAGCTGAAAGGGACTTGGAAATCTGACACCTGATTCTATAATGAAAGAAACTGAGGTCCAGAGTCTGTCAGAAACTTAAACCTACTCACACAAGAAATGAATTTGTGGCCAATATGAAATTGCTCCTCCTTTTCCTAGTTCCTACTTCTAATTAATGTGTGAGGGAAGGGAGGAGTCACATGGTTAAGAGCATATTTAGCCCCCCCAACCCTTTTTTATTGAATTTATTGGGTTGATACTGGCTAATAAAAATTATATAGATTTCAGGTGCACAATTCTACAACACATCATCTGTACAGGTATCGTGTATTCACCACCCCAAGTCAAGTCTCCCTATATCACCATTTATCCCCATATTGTCTTCCACTTCCCACCAGCAATTACCACACTATTGTTCATGTCCCATGAGATTTTTCTTTCTTTCTTTTTTTTTTTTTTCCCTCAGTCTCCTCCCAATCTCCATCCCTTCCCCCTACGGCTGTCAGCCTGCTCTCTATATATGAGTCTCTCTCATAGTGGACAGCTTAAACCATTCACTCTTAAATATCTGAGCTTTGCCTCTTCTTGTAATTGCTAAGAGCAAATTTCTAGCCCAATAGTCCAGTCCCATAATTCACTATCACCCAAACAAAGTTTGAACCACAGACTACCAAACTAATTATGGAGTATTGGTAACTTATTGTATGACTACAGGTCAGTGTAGAAAGGCAACTAATGTTGGCTTATCCCTAATGAAATAAACAGACTGGCGCATGCTGTGTAACTTGCAATATAGTGGGCCTGCGTGTTGTTCATGACTGGTAAGCAGGCATTTAGAGCTGCTTATGAAGCAGGGAAGGCAAGGCATGAAGTTGGTATTGGCGGTGAAGGCCTGCCAGAGGTCAAGAGTATAGTGAATCAAATGAGCTTGTTCCACTTGCTTCTTTTTTATTTCAAAAGCTTGTGGCAGTGAGCTGAAAGGGTGAAATATTTTTGAGATAGGGAAAAAGGAGAACATGTAAGAAATTGCACCGACAAGGTTGTGTGATAGCTTGGAAAGAAGCAGACAGCAACCTCTTTGCACAGCATACCTAGTCAATTTTGGGAGAGATGGTTATCATGAGCACTCATCCCTTGCTGAACAGAGTGAGGGATAGCTGACTGAGTCACCAATATTTTAAACCTCCAGCTCCTTAAGTGCTCAGTCTTGAAGGCGACAGAAAGCCAAAAGCTCATCATCACTCATCTTTGTGCCATTAGCGTGCAAGGTGGCTGCATGCTTCTTTCCGATGCTTCTTTAAAGCAAATGGAGAGGAATGTGCAAAACAGAGCCTCCCCTCCTTGCCTCTGTGAGACCTCGGGCAGCAAGCACACCACTGTCTCTGCAGCAGAGCGTTAGCTCTGTGCTGACAAGTACTGGAATGTAATGGAATAAACCTACAGGCACGCTATTTGCTTTGGTTTTAAATTTGCAAATGATTTTGGTTAACTGTCAATATGGAGAAAGACTAAACAGATCTCAGGCAAAAGCACATCATAAGAAAGAAGTTCCCTTTCAGCATCTGCCTAACAAAATGTTCAGACTACTGGAAATTAAACATAGAAGCCACGTCAGACCCACAGGAAGGCCTTCACTCGGCCGTTCCTTTATTTATTCATCCGTCTGCTGTCATTTGGTGATTCACACATTGATCTTATTCTAAAGTGAGATCTGATAGGATCCTAACATCAGTATTTGAAGATATGTAATTGAGTTCATGTGTTTTATGTTCCTGGAAGGGAAAAAAAAAGCGTATTTAAACTAATGGGGATAGAGATTATTTTTCCTATCAAGATCCCATTTTTCTCTCCCTCTCTAAAAGGAATCCCTAATCATTGTTTCATGATGTGTCACCGAAAATAACAATGGGCGGAAAAGGGGACATTAAAGGAGCATCTGTAATGGATTCTGACTTCGTTTTTGATGTTTGGCCTCCGATAGCTTTCAAAACCCACCCCTCTCTTCCTTTTTCTGCTCCATTTTTTTTGGAAAATCAATGTAAAGTTTCTCACACTCCCTATCTTGTGCCAGTGGGAAGTCTGCACTACCAAACTCTCTGTTTGTTGCCTGGAAACCCTCACCCCAGACACTACACGCTATGAGTCCCCAAGTCTGTTGCCCCTCTTACCCCTCACACATCACTTTTTTCCTTTTTAAAAAACAATATATATTTTATTGATTTATTTTTTTTACAGAGAGGAAGAGAGAGGGATAGAAAGTTAGAAACATCGATGAGAATCATCGATCAGCTGCCTCTTGCACACTCCCTACTGGGGATGTGCCCCAACCAAGGTACATGCCTTTGACCGGAATCGAACCTGGGACCTTTCAGTCTGCAGGCCGACGCTCTATCTACTGAGCCAAACCGTTTTGGCACACATCAATTCAAACATGCTTGGGAGCCATCCTTCCTTCCCCAGAAGGCTTCATTCTTAGTGCATGCATGCTATAAACTTTTTAAAAAATATATACTTTATTGATATTTTACAGAGAGGAAGGGAGAGAGATAGAGAGCTAGAAACGTCAATGAGAGAGAACCATCGACCAGCTGCCTCTTGCACACCCCCTACCGGGGATGTGCCCGCAACCAAGGTACATGCCCTTGACCGGAATCGAACCCGGGACATTTCAGTCCGCAGACTGACGCTCTACCACTGAGCCAAACCGGTTTTGGCTATAAACTGTTTTAATACCTGAATAACATTTGGGGTGTGGAGTTGGTTTTCTCCTCTCTGTGGGGCAGCCATGGGTAGATCCTAATAGGCGCAGGCTTCTATGAGGACTAGCACTGTCAGTGTAATATTTATCCACAAGCCAGGGAAGTGGGTGAAGCACTGTAGAGAGTAGACTTAATGCAATTAACTAAGTTGCAGTTTCCAATTTAAATCTGACCCCAACGTTGTTTTTTACAATGCATATTTGTTCCTACAATATAGAGATCGTTTTTAGCAGCAACTATCAGAAGACCCATAAAAAGTGTTCAAATAATAAAGAAGAGTTAGATAGTTCACAAAAGAAGAATGCAACCAATATTGATACTTCCGGGAAGTAGTGGCAGGAGATGCAAGGATCTCTAATGAATGAGGGGCATGTCTCAAAGGGCATCTATTTTATGAAGGATGAAACCTATTTTTGAAGCCACCAAAAATATTTCCTCCCTTGGGACTGCAGTCACACTTGCAAGTCTCAACCAGATGCTGACAAAGAACTGATACCACCTCGACTAGCTCACTCTGGAAGGAGGAGAGGTGTGCTATGTCAAGAATCTCAGTGGATGAGCATCTGAGAAAATGGGGCTTTGGGTCAAAGGAGAGGGAAAATAATGCTGCTTGAGTAAGCAATTAACAATGGCCACTGTCCTTATTCTGTCTTGTCTAAGTGCCATGTTCATATGAACTCTTAACACCTTAGTTGGGGGTTAATTTATTTATATATTTAATACATCATTGGTTTTTTTACATAGTATTTTTTTCCTTGCTCATATTTCCCCAAATTAAACAACAACCACGAGGAAGCAACCTAAAGATGCTCCTTTCCTCTTTCTCTTCATTGCAAGCTATTTGTCTCTTCTGAGCCTGGTAGCTACTGAGAATTGTAGGTGACCAAGGGTGGATACATGCCTGGCTCTGAACAGGTTCCTCTCCTGTGGGCTCCTCAGCTAAAAAACAAAAACAGCATTAAAGCCCAGAGGAGAGGAACGGACGGGTGGGGTGAGTGGTGTGGCTCCCGGGAAGAGCTCAGTGTTTGGGAATGTGGGGACTCTGTCACCAAAGAAAGTGTATGATCACTCCGCTTACGTGACCTTGGTCAACTTGACCCTCAAAAGGCCAGGACTAGGATATTAGCAGAGGTCCTCTAATCCTGCCTCTGTGAGAATGCAGAGAAAACAGAAAAAAGAGGGGCCGCTCTTATGTCTCAAGAAGAGGTTGATAGCCTGCCATTAAAGACTTGAGGAGGTTTAAAAAAAAATGAGAGAGAGAGATAACCCCTTGGCCTTTTATCCTCCAGAGAAGCCCTGCTCTAAATACATTCCAGCCACCAGAGCGGAGTCCAGGGAGCTGCTTGGGAAAATAACTGGTTATTTAAGGGGCCATCGCAGCCAGAGAGAAGAGGGTCAGCTTGAAATTCAGAATACATGCCCAGTGATATATGGGGAAATGGGCAACTAAAATAAAAGAAAAAAAAAGAAGGAATTGAAAGATATATAAATGCATCCGACACACACACACACACACACACACACACACACACACACCCCAAGCCCCACATTTTGGAACTAACAAATGAAATATGTTAAAAGAAAGACTGTATTATTTAAGTACAGGGACTTTTTTAAACCACAAAAGAAAGATATTGAGGAATCACAAAGGAAAAATATACTGGGAGTAAAGCTTTAGAGAAAAGAACAGTCAAAGGTGAGTTAGAAGGAGGAGAAAGGAGTGGCTGGGAGAAAGGTAACTGCTAAAGAAATCTTAGACGTAAATTTTCCTGAACTGAAGAAAGATCTGAGTCCAGAAATTAAAAAGCCAGACAGCATTCCAGGCTGATTTTAAAAGAAGAGATACACAACCCAGTAAATCCTTGTGAAAGGTGTGAACTCCAAAGATAACGAATAATAATGTGTGTTTCCAATTTAAGAGAACAAGGTACCAACAAAGGAAAAATAATCACACTAGCATAAGCCTTTCCATTTGACTTTGGAAGCTAGTAGGCAAAAGGAGATCCTTTACTACTCTACAGAGAATAAGACAGCGTGTACAGAATCCTGTGCTCAGTCATTTTCTTGTTAATGTAAAAACTCTGACAGTTTGCCATGCACGTGTGCTATCCAAGGAAAACACTCGAGGAAAGACAATAAACAAAGACAAGCAAAATACATAAAGAGAGACCACAGGATGTAGAAAGAGGAAATAGTGGTGAGCAATGAAACTCAAAATGTGTGAATTCTGGAGATTAGGCTATGAGGGGTTTTGAAACCGATGGGACTTAAGGCAAAAGCAATTCCAAGCGGCGCTAAATTATTCCAGGAAAACCTAGGTGCTGGGGGCCACAGGGCTGTGAGAGAGAGAAGAGGTTGAAGATGTAATGGTCCAGTGGGGAGGGGGTTGAAGAAAGGATAAGAGGAGAGGGAGATAAATAAATGTATTCAAAGGGTTTTGTCCTAAGAGGATAGGGAAGAGAAGCAAATAAAATTTAAGGACTATAGTGGGAAGGAATGAATATGCCTTGGAACGACAAGAGTAAAGTCATATAGTTTGATTAGGAGAAAAAAGGGAGGGACAGAAATTACTTAGAGAATAGAATTAGAATAGAAGCTCTACATTAATTTGCAAATGTATAGACACTTTATCAAGTCAGCAAAAACAGAAGATTAACAGAGTGAGTAGCTAAACTAAATGTGATGTGTTTTTGCAAATAACTTGCATGTACCTCAATATAGGTATCAGTAAATTTATGAAATTACACATGGATGGTTTTTATAACTGATAACAATAATAAATATAATGAAATAGCAATCACGCAGCATTTATGACATGCCAGATTAAACACTTTAAAAGCATTATGTCATTTAATCTTTACAATAACCTTAGAAGTTAAGTACTATGTTATCCCTAATTATTTAGAAATCCAAAGAACAGTTATGTAGATTATCTATACTAATAAAAGAGTAATTAATATGTTAATTAGACCGGGAGACCTTCCAGACATCCTTCTGGACAAAGCCTGGGTCCTGGTGGCATGCAAACTGCCCTCCAAACAGTCCTTAGCCCCTCACCAGGCCAGCCGCACCACCAAGAGGTCCCCAACCCTGTTTCAGGACCCCCTTCAGGGCAGACTAGCCAGCCCCCTACCCTGCACCAGGCCTCTCTATCTATACTAATGAAATAGTAATATGCTGTTTAGTCCAGGAGACCTTCTGGAGACCTTTCGGACATCTTCTGGATAAAGCCATGGTGATGGGGCCAAGGCAGAGGTGGTTAGAGGTGATCAGGCTAGTGTGTGTGTGTGTGTGTGTGTGTGTGTGTGTGTGTGTGTGTGTTGGGGGGGGAGGCGGCAGTTGGGAATGAGCAGGCTGACAGAGAGGACAATTGAGGGTGATCAGGCTGGCAGAGGGGGCAGTTGGGGGTTCGCAGGCTGGTGGGGGGCATTTGGGGGCAATCAGATTGACAGGGGGGTAGTTGGGGACAATCAATCTGGCAGGAGTAGGAAGTTAGGCCAGAAAGGGTGGACGGTTGGGGGTTAGCAGGCTGGTGGGGGGCAGTTGGGGGTGAGCAGGCCAGCAGACAGAGTGGTTGGGGACAATCAGGCAGGCAGGCAAGCAGGTGAGCGAGTGGGAGCCAGCGGTCCCAGATTGAGAGAGGGATTCCAAATTGGAGAGGGTGCAGGCTGGGTTGAGGGACAACTTCCCCAACCCCTCACCTCCCCACCCCCACATGAATGTTATGCACCAGGCCACTAGTAGTTATATGAATCACCAAGGTCAAGCAGCTAAGATTTGAATTTTGGCTCAATCACTTGTAAGTTACATGCTTCCTATAGGTGCTTATCCGACTTTAGCAAGTATGGAAAGCACTGGCAGAGCTTGTCACAGAGATGTTTAGTCCAATAAGCCTGGAGACTGCTAAAGAATCTGCATTTCCAACAAGCTCCCACGTGATGCTTAATGCTGCAGATCAAAGCTGTGAGAAGAATCCGTAGTTCAGTGAGAGGGCATTATAGGATCTTCTGATAGAAAGAAACTGGCAGTCAGGGATTCCTTTCTCTTCTAACCAGGTCTGCTGTCCACATTCAGAGTGATAAGACCATCACGCAGTACCTGCAACTCAAAGCACAGAGCTTAGTTTACTGCAGGAATGCTATGTTGCCCAGGCACAGTCTCTCTGAGCAGAGCAGAGGACTGATTTCATATGGGTTCCGGAGAAATATGGCGTACAGGCACTGGCCAGCATTCAAAAATGCAACTGGGTTGACATCATCTGCAGATGCTAAGTGAGTGGCTACTTGTCACCATGGCTACAGAAATATCAGTATTTTCCTAAATTTGTGGACACTCTTTTATACTCACCATCAAACCTATATTTGTATGCCATCAAATTCAACCACGATCTTCTTCATGCCACTGTCAACAGTTTTTGCAAATACAACCCATAACCCAGTCTAGGGCAGCACTTAGCTAATTACATGAGGGTTTCTCATGGATTTATAGTAGATGCTCAATGCATGTCCCTTTAAATTGAAAATATATTAGAGTTTATGAAACAAAGTAGTATTCCTGAAAATTCCACAGCAGGAATAAAAACAACAACCATGTGTATACTTAGCAAATGTGGGGGAAAGAAGGCACTTCCGGAAGCTTTTGTTCACATATGTCATAATTTTATATCTGGGATGCATAATTTTAAATATTTGTATTCTTCTATTTATTACCAACATAATCACCAGTGTCTCACTCAGAATAGCATGTACAAGTGCATGCATGCGCATCTGTGCATACACGTAAGAATATATAAAATGATGGAGAACAGTTTATCCTTCTTCTAGCTTATGTTATTTTTATTCTCCCTGAATTTGGACACTAAGAATTATGAGTGAATTAGCTCATTACCAAATGCTTAAATACTAATTGAAATATTAGCAATGCCATCATAAGTCTGTGTACCATGCAGTTAAGGTTAATAAATGGCATCGCTGGATTGTTCTAGTTTTCCTTATTGGCTTAACTGTGTAATGGGACCTGCTTTTAGAAATGTAAGACCAACATTTAAAGGTGAAAAATAAGTTAACTCACAGTTTATATAGCTTCATGTTTTGCCCTGGCCTAGAACTAATCATTTTCTCTACGAAGTATAATTTTGCCATTAATTTCTTATTTAGTGCTCTGTGACTGATTAAATGTTTTTATGTTTCTTCTCCAGGGATTACCCTGGAAACAGCTATCCAGTGAAAGAGATTACTCTAAATAAATTACTGATGTACTCATAGCTATTTAAGTAATACCACCCTGTCACCCACTCTGAAAAAGTAAGGAGCAAAGATTTAATGTAACATGTACACCATCAATAAGTCATTATTGGATACAAGGCCCTACTATTTGTTTAAATCATCTCGCTTCAACAAAGAATTATCAAGGATTCTGCATCAAAATTATCTGTGGAAATCATATGCTTTATTTGCTTTAAAGACGCCAGGACTTAAGTTCTATGGCCGTGCCAAAGCAAGGATTTTTGTCTATATTGAGAAGAGCCTCTGGCATAGAGTGTTTGTGTCTTCATTGAGTTCATAAATGCACTTAGGAGGAGTCTTGTCTGAGAACCTAAGACCCTGAACCATGCACACAAAGGAAGGTCCATTATGGAGAAATCAACATGAACTTGTTCAGTCCAGCGGGGTGTTTCCTGGACTTCCATGCGATGTGCAAATAACGTGGAGTCTTGTGATGCCGAGTGTGAGTTGGTAGGTCTCGGGCCAGACCTGAGAGTCTGCTTTCCTAACAAGCTCTCAGGTGAAGCCATTGTTGTTGGACCTTGAGCCATAATTTGAATAGTGAAGGTATTTACTCACTTCTGCTTGAAACTCACACCTTTTTACACTGTAACTCTGACAACTAATTACATGATTAAAAATAGCAAGTACATTCTAAGCTGGGTGTATTACAGTAAATAAAGCACTATGCCAGAGTTCTCTTGGTGACTTTGCCTGGGAGAACTTTGTAGACTTGGAATGATATTAAAAGCCTCAAAGAAAGTGTGCTCTTTCTTCCAAAAAAAAAAAAAAAAAAAAAAAAAGGGCTCTCAGTCTTGATTGGGAAATAGACTGAAACTGCTGTCTGTTGAGTTCATTGATGGTTCTAGTGGGGCCTGTGAATTTCCTCAGATGAGCTCAGTGAAAAAAAAAAATCACTCTGTTTTAATAAAAATAGCTGCTTTATGCTTTAGGTTCTCATTCACTTTTCCTTCCTACAAGCTAAAAGGTTTTTTTTTGTTTTTTTTTTTTTATGTGCCATATTTCCTTTATCTCTTTGAATAAGACTTCTCTTTAGGAAGTTTTCAGAGAGTGTAGGACTTGGCAGAGCTAACCAACATTTCTTTTGTATGAGCGTACAGAAAGTAAATGTTTTGTGTTGGCAGAACTGTAACCCATCCAAACTTATGGAACAGACAAGAGCTATAAAACACAGTCTTCTGGAATGAAGCAATCATACTTGGGATGTAATGCGCACAAGAAAAAGAACTCTCTGAGTGGGGTCTGTGAAACGTTTGATCATACTAAAAACAGGATATGAAAACAACACTATAACATCCTACTGCTTTTAAAGTCTGGGTGGCTCGATGTTACAGAGTTTATTGAACAATATACTAGACAATCCACAAGCTACTTACTTTTTCAAGGTCAAGTCCATACTAGCAACTGCAATAATGTTTGTTGAAGTCACTTGAATGACAAGTATAAAGGCTGCCACTTAACCAAACTGGTTGGTTAGGTGACTTTGTGAATTTCCTCACTTTTATTGAAAGAATCACTTGTGTGGAAAGAAAAACAAGTTATTGGCTGAACCCAATTAACCATAAAACTAACAGTTACTTGCAGATAAACCTATCAAACATTCTCACAGAATTAAACAAAATCCATTCCCATTTCATTGAACCCAATCTCTAGATTCTCATCATATTGACAGGCCAAGATTTAGGAATAAAAATAGCCATTGGTGCTCTCCTGATGGTCATATTAACTGAAATAGGAACCAATGGCAACTTAATCTCGATACATGGGATTAGATTGTTAAATGTGGAAACAGGTAGGGTTTTCTTGTATTTGGGACTCTGTGTCCTGACATTTTCTCATTTCTCACCCTGATATTCTCAGATGCCAATATCTATTAATTGATCTGGAGGAAAATTCTCCCTAACCAGCACCTGCCATAAACAGAAATTTATTTTGAAAGTTTTGCTTTTTCTGTCTAAAACAAGTATCCTAAGAAGAATAACATTTTTAATGGTGATCTTAAATAAGGAAAACAAATATTTTTAAATTAACTTCAAATGTATTGTGAGCTATAATGTTTATTTAATATAATTAATTATAGAAGCTATCAAATATCCCTTGATCATCAATATTATCACAGATTATCATTTTATTGAATGGATTTTATAGGATAGTTATAAATATTCATCCCTTATTAAAGTAAATATTTGTTCTGAGCATCAGTTGCTCATTACATGCTTTATTAACACTAAAGATATTAAATTCTCTTTGGCATAGATAACCAAAAGATACTGTAGCTTGTGAAAGCAAATTGTAAATTAGTATTTATGCTACCATCTCAATTTTGAAGGAACAAAAATGAAAGTATTTCATATATTCTTGTTTGTCTATTTCTATTATATATGTTATATGTATAGATATAATCTCCAGGATAGGAAAGGTTTTTCTGTGGTAAGATATAATATTTAAATCGCACTGATTTAAAAAAACAAGAATTTATGACTTACTGTAGTGAGTTCATTAAGATATACAGGGTAGCCATCCTCCCAGTGATCTAGTGATCCTGACCCTTCAGCCCTCTGCTCTGCTACCTGCACAAAACGTTGATTGGTTGATCCAGCAGGAGAAAAAAGAGAAACTGGGGGACTTTAGAGGACTCTGAACACTGTCTTTGCTTAAAAGGCACACAAATCATTTCTGCTCATTTTATAGGCATAATTAGTCATGGGACTTCCCTAACTGCTAGGAGGCTGAGAAACATAGCAAAGTACATGGTATGTTGGGTGTCCTTTATCTTAGTAATGAAAAGGGTTAAAAGGAGACATGCCTAATCCTAACTAATAAAGAGGGAATAACGCAAACTGATCATCAGGCCTTCACAAAGATGGCAGTGCCCATAGCCACAATATGGTGGCACCCAGTCCTTTTAGCTCTGCTGGAGGGGAGAGGATGGCAGGCGTGCAGTGTGGCTGACCCACCCTCACCTCCCAAGCCTCCCAGGGCTGCTTAAGGGTCAGGTAGCCAGGCTTGGCTGAGGTTTGCACTGCCATCAGTGGTAACAGCAGAGGTGTGATGCCTCATCACCTTCCCCTGATTGCTGGGTTGCCTCCCACCCCTGAGGGCTCCCAGACTGTGAGAGGGGGCAGGTCAAGATGCGGGACCCCCTGCCCCCCTCCCCCCCCCCCCCGCTCCAGTGCATGAATTTTCATGCATCGGGCCTCTAGTTTTTAATAATAGAGAATTTTGGAGAGTGGAAAAATGTTGCAAGGGATGAGTACTTTTTATTTTATTCAAAGCTATGTTATTATTTAAATCTTATGCATTCTTATGGCCACACCTGATAGGCAAAGGAATTCTCTTTAGTTTAATTTGTAGAAAGGCTATGACTAGTTCAGCATCTTGTATGACATTTAAACTCCTCTTCATTCCTAATTGTCCTTTTAGTTTTCTTTCTTACTTCACATTTTATAGTGCTATCAATTTTCATTTTCTAACTAAAATGTTCTGAGCTTTGTTTTCATAGGTCAATGATTTTCAATATTCAATTTGCTCCTAAATACTTAATAAAATAGCCAGAAGGTGGGCTTGTCTGGTAAGTCCTCCATGGATCCCAGTGGAGTTTCATCAGGGAGAGTGATCCATAACCACAGGAGTGTTCCCAATGATAAAAACTTCAGATATAGTTTATTTTTAATGTGATGGAGATAGCAAAACCTAAAATTGTGTACATTGAATAAAGCCATAGGAAGTCACAGTAGGAAAGAGAAAGCTAATGTGTTTGCTGGGGAAATGGTTTCAGGAAAATCCCCATTTGTATTTGGCTTGCTAATTTAGGAGCATATGACCTTATCCTGGCTCTTATGTCCCCCTAGATCATTTTGAAAGTATATAATTTGTTATTCGTTCAGACACATATGATTTCTTTAGATGTGAATAGTGTGATATAAATGTAATCTTTAAAAAAATATGTTTTTATTGATTTTTAGAGAGATAGAAAGGAATAGGGAATTAAAAATACTAGCAAGAGAGAAGCATAGATCAGCTGCCTCCTGCACGCCCTTACTGAGGACAGAGCCCACAATGCAGACATGTGCCCCACCTGGGAATTGAACCTTTAAACTTTTGATTCAGGGCTTAACGCTCAACCACTGAGCCACATTGGCCAGGCATATGAATGTAATTTTAACAAGTGTTATGTAACCATAGTTACTTTAGGTATAATATAATTATTAAACAATTGCCACTCGCAAGCTTTAAAAAAATAAAGCCAGGCAAGAAAGGATACTCTGAAGGTAAAAAATCCTGGAGGAAATTTGAGAACTCAATATCCTTTAGAGAATTAGTTGTATGAACAAAAGAAATATTAAGTTTGTGGTAACCACGGGAGGAAGTGTGGCATTTGTTGAAAAGCTAAAACTGCAAACAAAATTCAAGCTAAAGCCTGCATTTAAAACAATCGTCTAATGTTTCCCTGACCACTGCCTAATATTATCAGGGACAAATTCCTATCTATTAGTTACAGAAAGCAGACTTCTTTGTAGCGGATAAATAAAAAACGGGCTACATAATAAAGATAATCTTCTGAAAACTCAAATAATCAGGCTTAGACACTTCCACAGCTCAGAAGCAGCACAACTAAGACAAATTCCCTGCAACCCAGGGTCATGCTATTCAAGCTGTGGTCTGTGGACCAGCTGCTGATCCACATCCTGTTACTAGTCTAGGATGAGCAAAAGGCCCTGTATCCTATTGCAAGTGAATTGTGTTGCTAGGCACACTGTTTAGTTTCGTTGACAGTTTGTTTCATAGTGTGGTTTTCTCAATAAGGAAGCAGTGTGTTAATTTGCATTCAGGTGCGAGCTCTTGTTGTCTGAGATGGGTACATACAGTGGTGCTTAATGTACAGAAAAAGGGTGTGCCACTGCCATCACCTCCTGCCACAGGACACCTAGGATTCTGCAGAGTGGAGACCAGAACACTCCACCACAGCAAACCCAGAGGAATCACATGATTTTGTCACCTCCCTCGGCAAGGGAGTCTGAAAAGTTTAGTTTTTAAGCTCTTTAGCACCCATAACATGACACGTTAGAATGAGATTGGAAAGGGGTAGGGCCATGAAACACACGGCCTATCCCAGTGACTAATGCAAGTCAAGGAAATACTGAAAAAAGATAGAAGACATTAATGAGCAGTGTTATTGCTGATGTCTCAGGCATTGGAAGGAAGAGCTATGTAAGTGACTGGTAAAGGTGAGAAGATGGTCAGATAAATGTGCATGTGGCATCTCAGCCCCAGATTGGATTGTTTTCTTGAAAAAGCATGTTATTATTTTCATATATTTTTAAAAGCATATTTGTGATTTATTTGAGTAATAGTATTTTAATAAAAAGTATGAATTATTCACATGAATCAGAAGTTAAAGAATATTACCATATCAAAGGGACTTTTGAGTCTAGTTCAATCTTCTGCATTCAAATATTTTTTGAAATAGATAATGATAAAGTTTATCAATATATATGTATATATACATATATACATATATATACATATATATATAATAACTAGTAACTAACAAAGCATTTTCAAATAAATATCTTTGGGACATGTCTTTATAAATAATATGTTATGTAATTAGCATATCTTTATTATGTAAACTGGTGATTCTTGAAAATTACTTAAGTGGAATAAGCTTTTCTTTGAAAGTTATGATTACTTAGTGGGCCAAGTAACATTTATGACTTAATATAAATTTCAAAATTGGTGTAGAAATACTTAGTTTCATTGTATTTATGAAATATAAAATTAAGCTGTATTACTCATATACTCTTAGAATTGGACACTGGTTTTACATACAGGCAATTAATATTAAGAAAGTGTACTGGTTTAATAAAATATTTTGAGTAATGAAAAACTATCATCTAGAGCATTGCTTCATAACCTTTTTCAGAACATGATCTATTTTGAGACTATACTAAAAGCCACGGATGCTATTACCAGCAAATTACACATACACACAATTACATGTGGTCTTATAGAAGATTTATGGACCCTTCAGAGGCTCTCCTCAGACTTTGGGTTAAAAAAATCCTGATTCAGAGAAAAGCAGAAGTTACCAATTTTACGAATAATTTGATTTTAATATATAGCTATATTTTTCATAAATGATATTTCAATTTGGAGCTGAAATTGCAATTTGATTTATAACTTCTACAGGCAATATGATCTGGGCATATAAACTCTGAATCTTAATTATCTCACTTGTAAATTGAAGATGATAATGATTATCTCACTAGAGTACAGATGTTCTTTGGTATGTATTTAGCATAGTACCTATCACAAAGATACTTGATAAATGTTCATTCATTCATTCAATCATTCATTTACTCATCTTTGATATATTAATAAGATTGCTCAGGATCTTGATTACTTTGTGGCTATGCAATCATGTTCAACAAATATTTGTTAATACTCACTTTGAACCAGAAGTTAAGTGAAATGCATGCATAGGTGATTAAAAAGGAATCTCTGCTCCAGAGGAACTTGTAGTACAGTAGTAGCAAGTGAAGAAAATATTTCAATAAATTAAGTGATTTAAGAAATTGACATAAATTCATATGGGAGCCCGTAGAGAAGCAGGAACAGATACTGAGCATTCAGGGAGGAGATCATAGTTAAGTTGTGACAATAATATTAATGAAATAAACTTTCCGATTGCTTACTATATGTTGATTACTTTGCTGTGCACTATTCATACTATCAAATTTGATCCCCACACAAACGTCATAAAGTATATAGTAGCTATTTCATTTTAAAATGACCATTTAACAAATGTGCCTACCAGGCTAAAACAGAATGAACAAAATTTCAAGTGGCATTTTGTTCATTGACATCTTAAATCAGTGACAGGATTGGAATTAGCTTTGACTTCAAGTTAAAGTCCATGTTCTTTAACAATCAGTTGGAGAAAGTTGGGGATGGCATTTTAGTCAGGGGAAGTGCCTCCAACAAGTGCATGGAGACATGAAAAGACTTATATAAGGAGAACTATACAGAATAACAATTATTACAAACACAAAAAATAAATTATAAATATAATTAAGTGATAATACGATACAAAATAAGGATTAATTGGCTTTTATTTCGTTTTATTTTATTTTGTTAATCCTCATCTGAGGATATTTTTTCATTGATTTTTAGGGAAAGTGGAAGGGGGAGGGAAAGTCAGAGACAGAAACATCAATGTGAGGAACCACACTGATTGGTTGCCTCTTACATGAGCCCTGACTAGGGTCCATGCAGGGGAGGGGCTTGCAACCAAGGTACATGCCCTTCACTGGAATCCACCTGCCCTTTGGTCCACAGGCGACGCTCTATCTACTGAGCCAAACAGGGTAGGGCTGATTGGCTTTTAAAAAGAGAAAAAAACAAGTAGTCAGAGTTGATTTCTAAGTGTCTAATTTGTGGATTTTATTTTGTTTATTTTTATTTTTGTGTTAATTCTCACCTGAGGATATTTCCCCCAAAGCTTTCCATAGAGAGTGAAGTGGTGGGGGAAAGAGAAACATTGATGTGAGAGAGACATATTGATTGGTTGTCTCCCACAGGTACATGCCCTTGACCAAGAATCAAACTATTCTGTGTGCAGGCTGATGCTTTAACCACTGAACACACCAGCCAGGACTAATTTGTGGATTTGATGGGGCAGGAACTACTTTAGGTGTGCAAGGCTGATACATACAGCGTTGGAGGTTAGGATACCAAGGATACAGTTGGATATGAGCTTTTAGTCCAGAGATAGAGTCAAAATTAGAGATAAACTGTGACTAACGTTAGTTTAAAGATAGCAATAAAAGTCTTTAGAATATATAAAGACACCCAATAATATAGAAGGAAAATGTCATTGAATTTATGTTCACTTTGACCAAAAAACACCTATATTACAAAACAAATACATGTAATTTTATTCATTTTTTGTGGATTAATTAGAAATATTTTATACTTTGTTTGCAAAAAAATGTGGTAAAAGAATCTATAGGTAAAGAAAGTTAGCGAAAGCTCTGGTTCAAAATTAACAAATGAACGGGTTTACTATATGAGAATAAATGTAATAGGAGAATCCTCTATAGATAGTTTATTAAAGTTCATATTAGAATAAGTACTGATTAAAAGAAACACACAAACAAAACAAAACAAAAACTCACAACAAAAAACTTTCTGTGTTTTAAACTTGGAATTTAAACTAAGGTTGGGAAAGAATGATCAATAGCTTTTTAATTTTTTAGAGTAGTTGTGCCCACATTTTTCCAGATGACCCCACTGATAATCTTCCTCTTGATATTTTGTAAACTTTAATTTATTATGAAGAATATTTGAAGATAATATATAGCAGCTGAAGAAGATTTGGACTATTTCCTAAAAAATGTAACATTTATACGACAGTTTTGTTAACAAGCCTGCATTTCCCATCTTGATAATTAAAGGTTAAAAGTAATCTCGCGAATAGGCAGTTTTGATTTTCCTATTACACGTATTTTCAAACAATCTCAATTTTGTAGTAAGTAAGCATTGTTGAAACACAAAGAAATAGATGATTTGTAAAAAAGACATTTTCTGTAATTTGGTACATGGTTAACTTCACTCAGACTTACTGATCATTTCAGCTATGTATAGGTCCATTGATCACAAACTCACTGCACTGTTAAATAAACAGATGTACAGTTATTAATCCATATGTAATTTCAATGGAGATCAGAAAAGGCAATGGAAATGTGACATAGCATCTTGTGTTTAAGACTTCAGCAATTCCAGGGCAAGATAGATGCATGACTAAAAATACCAGCAAAGAAAATCTGTGTAATCAAAGATTTTTCCCATTGATTTTCAAATTCTTAAAGCAAAATTCTCATCTGATCAAATGGTTCAAACATATGTGTGCTGACTGAAGCCTTGCATATTTCCAAATGTGTAATTTGCATGTTTGCAAATGTATGACTCTTCTTAAGCCTCTCAAAATTTTTATCTTCTAGCTTGCAACATTTCCTGTGGCTTCCATTGTTTGGACACAGAGAATAAAAAAAAAAGATGGTTATTCCATTACAAGAAAGTCCAAAGCCAGGTTAGAAAGATATTAAGCAAAGGCCAAGTGGAACTATTCATGAGGTTATTAAAAAGAATAAATAAAAAATGACCTCAACAGCAGGAATAAACCACTCTTTTGAGAGATTAATATTTCAAATACGAGGTTGGCTGCAGAGGTAGTGTGGTAAGTACAATGCTATGTGTCCAGAAAATCCCAAATGCTAACTTATTGAAAACATGTTGAGTGTTCATTTATAATAGAAATAAAATCAGCTATGTGGTTATGGGCAATATTAAATATCTAGCTTGGAAACACTTTTAATAATGGCACTCAATATTTTCTTGTGTTGTAATATAGCTAAAAGCTGCTTGTTTGTTTTAATTATGAACAAATAATCTATAAAATATACCTTATCTGCAGCTTTGATTTTTGGCTATTTAACTACCTCACTGCATACATGTGTGATAACTGTGTGGAGACAAATGAACCGCAATGATTGGAAGAAAATGTGATTAAAAATATATATTTTGATGTTTTAGACACAGAACACATTCATCTTTTAACCATTTGTTTAAGTGCTTGTATTATTTATGCTAATAAAGTGCCAACTTAGATTCATGATTAGTGAAATGTAATTCTAAGAGACAAAGTCAGGGAATTAAATTCGTGTGGAGTCATCTCACAGGAAATCTCAGCAATTCCATGTTGAGGGGTAAGTTGTTTATCCCCAAAGTATGAATGTTCTATTTCAGCTTCTGGCTACTTAATAACAAAGGGGTTCTGCATAAAGTTAAGCACTAGAATATATGATATTCTAGCTAACTAGAGTTTGATGCAAATTAATAAAACTTGGCCATCTAATGGGAAAGCTAATAATGTAATAGACTGAAAACTTTAACTATTAAGAAAACTAGGTGTTAAAGTCTCTAAATTTCTGTTAAAAATATACAAGTTGACCCTGTAATCAGCTTTATTTCAAAACTTTACTTAAGCTTTGTCTTTATTTAATATAGACAATAGACACATAGGAATGACAGTATGTATTAATAATAATTTTTTGTTTGTGGAAGTTGCCTATTAGTGTTTAGAGCTAACTAACATTATTTGAACAAACTTAGTCTCTTTACTAATCCCCTCAAAAAGAAGGAAGTAGCTAAAAGTTTTCACATGTATGTGTAGAGTTCCTTTTGTAGAAATCTAGAAATAAGTTTATTGAGTGTGGCTAATGGGGGAGAAGGTTACAGACAGGGACATTATTGGAGAGCTAGCATAAAATATCATACATTCTAGTGCTTAACTTTATGCTCAGCCCCTTTGTTATTAAGTAGTATAGTTTTATATATTACATTTATTCTTTATTATCTATCAATAGACTTTCTATTGTATCTTTGCAATGTAGATAGAGTAGTCATTATATCTTCTCCTTTAGAAGATACCTTTGCCCTCTATAATCACATATAAAGCACTTGTGAGATACACTGGTGTACAAATAGAACCTGATTTTGAGGACTTTAACTTTGGTATTTATGTATGTAGATTGACATTATTTCCAATAAACTAGGTGATAGATAACCCACTAAATATAGATGGAAAATGCATTTCTTCAGTATTCAGATCTATTAAGCTTTACATTATTTCTAATTATAAGACTTTTCAAGCAAGCCTAGTTTTCTTTTTTTTTTAATTTAAGTTCTTTATTGGTTAATGTATTACACACATCTTTTTTTCCCCCCATTGACATCTCCCCGGCCGCCGCCAACCCCAGCTCATGCCCTCACCCAGCAAGCCTAATTTTTTATCCTTTATAATGTCTCTGAAAAAATCTCAGTGTTTTCAATTCCCATTTTGATCAACAAGTTCCGTTACTTATCTGTTATACATGTTTAGTTTGCCCTGATTATCAAAGCAATGCCTGAAGGGGTCTGAGCCCTGAACTACCTACCAGTAGAAAGGATCCCAAAGGCCAGAGCAAAAGCATTCACCTGGTCAGCGCCTGCAGAGAACACAGTAAATGCCAAAACAGTGAAGAGAAAACAAAAAGGTAGTTCTCAACTTATTTTAGTTCAAATTTCTCTCAAACTGTAAAATTATAAAATTAAAAATGAAGATAAGAAAAGTAAGACCTTTCAAACAACCGACTAATGTAAACATTACAGTAAATATGATTCCCAGAGATCCACTTGAGTATGTCAATTGGATTGAATTGCTGTTTATTTGTAGTTTTCATTCGGTCTCTTAACTGAAAAATTGAAAGACATAGTTTGGCAGAAAGAAGATTCATGTAAAATTTGGGAGATGCTTGAACGTTACAAAACAAAGATGTAAAATATTTTTATGTTTAAGACATGACATACTTCTTGCTAATGTCACATTTTAAAAACAAGGCTTTTTAAAATAGAGAAATACATTATTTATTTTAAAATTATTTTTCTTATTTATATAGACATAGTCAAAAGCAAGTATAATTTTATATTTTATAACTATGTAGTTCCTATACTCATCTTTACATATAATGATGTCAGTGTAAACATATGGCTCTGTAATATTCAGATTTTTAAAAAATCTAATGGGAAGGAGAAACCAAGATGGCAGCATAGGGTAGACACTTGAATGCAGCCTACAACGATTTTTAATTTAGAGCTGGAAAACAGGGGAAACATCGCCTTGAAGCGCCAGACGGCTGGCTAAGAGGAGGCTCTACCATCAGGGAAGGAGAGAGAAGGCACGGCACGCTGAGCCTTGAGAACTGTAAAGGTGTGGAGCTCTGTGTGAGAGGAAAGGCAGCCCCCTGAGTTTGCTGCTGGCTTACTCCAGGCATGCAGAGAGGGCAGACAGCTAATATGCAGCTGGCTTTCTTGTTCAGGAGAAAAATAGAACCACCCGATTGCTCTGATAGATGGCCCCAGTCAGGGAGAGGCCAGACTGTGAGACAGTGGGCAGAGATCTCTCAGAGGTGTGTGAAGCCAGTGGCCATTACTGAGGGACTCAGGGAAGGGAAGACTAGAAACCAAAGCTTGTGGGCACCACTCCGAGACTCCTCCCCATCCAAACAGAGCACTGAAGCCCTCCCTGAGGCTGGCTTTCTCATTCACCATGAATAGGACTCTCCTGAGGAGATAAGAATCCAAAGCTTGTTTGTTACTATACCAAAGAGGTGTGTGCACCTGCAACCAATCTTGTGGGACTCACCAAAGCTTATCTGTTCCAACCTGAGACTCCACCCCATCCAAGCAGAATACAGAAGCCCTCCTAGCTGAGACACTGCTGATCCTCACAGCCAATTGGCTTGGAGATCAACGCAGCCCAGTGATACCAACAACAAGCAAAGATTAACCACAAGACTGCACACACAGCCCACAAAGGGCTACACCTAGACTGTCCATCTCAGGTAACTGGGAAGGCTGTGCTACTGGGCTCTACCAGAACTCCTAGCACACAAAACTGTTCCATTAAATCAGGGAAGAAACTAAAATGCAGAGGAGAGGCAGGACACAAAGGAAGGAGAGGGAAGAAAAGAAAAGAATGGACATTGAGTTCAAAACTACAATTATAAGGTTTTTCAAGAATTTCCTAAAAAAGGTCAATCAAATAAACGAGATCTATGAGGATATGAAAAGGGATCAACTAGAAATAAAAGGGGATCAACTAGAAACAAAGAAAACATTGTCTGAAATAAAAAAAAATATTACACAGAGTCCTAAAAACAGTCTGGAAGATCACAAGAATCAAGACAAAAATTTGGAACACAAGGAGGCAGAGGACACTCCTCCACAGAAACAAGAAGATAAGAGAATCCAAAAAGTTGAGGATAGTGTAAGAAACCTCTGGGACAATTTCAAGAGAGCCAACATCAGAATTATGGGGGTCCCAGAAGAAGAGAGAAAGCAAGATATCGAAAGAATATTGGAAGAAATATTGACAGAAAACTTCCCCCACCTGGAGAAAGAATTAGACTTACAAGTCCAGGAAGCGCACAGAAACCCAAACAAAAGGAATCCAAAGAGGACCACACCAAGACACATCATAATTAAAATTCCATGAGCAAAATACAAAGAGAGAATATGAAAAGCAGCAAGAGAAAAGCAGGTAGTTACCTATAAAGGAGCACCCATACAACTGTCAGCTGCTTTTCTAGGCATAATTGGATGAGATGGCCTGCCATACAGAAATAGTGACAGAAAACTTCCCCCACCTGGAGAAATAATTAGACTTACAAGTCCAGGAAGCGCACAGAACCCCAAACAAAAGAAATCCAAAGAGGATCACATCAAGACACATCATTATTAAAATTCCAAGAGCAAAAGAGAAAGAGAGAATATTAAAAGCAGCAAGAGAAAAGCAGGTAGCTACCAAAAAAGGAGCACCCATACGATTGTCAGCTGATTTCTCAACAGAAATCATGCAGGCCAGACGGAATGGCAAGAAATATTAAAAGTGATGAATAGCAAGAACCTACAGCCAAAAATACTCTACTCAGCAAAGCTATCACTTAGAATTAAAGGCCAGATAAAGAGCTCCACAAATAAAGAAAACAGCTAAAGGAGTTCATCACCCCCAAACCAGAATTATATGAATTGTTGAAGGGGGTTCTTTAGAAAGAGGAAGAAGATAAAGACAAAAATTATGAACAACAAATACGTAACTATTAACAAGTGAAACTAAAAGCCAAGGTAATTAAAAAATCTGATGAACAATATTAACTGGTGAATATAAAAGAATCAGAGGTATGGAAGGGGAGTGGACTGATGATTCTTGGGGAAAAGGGGAGTGAATGGTGCGGGAAGAGTCTGAATAAAAATGGTGCACCTATGGATGAGGACAATGGGGGGTGAGGAAAGGGCAGAGGGTGGGGTGGGAACCTGGTGGAGGGGAGCAATTTAGGTGGGGGTAGGGGGGAGGAACATTTGTAATAATCTGAACAATGAAGATTTATTTAAAATAATAAATAAAAAATCTAATAGGAGTTCTTTGACAATTGTAAAGAACTTTTCATTATTAAATACCTTTAATAATGCTAGGTAATAAGGTTTGGAGATTATAGTCTTCATTATTAGGATAGACTTTTTGGGTTTTACCAAACCCTATATCTCTTATGTTTAATTTAAATAATGTGTTAGTACACAGTAAATATGACCAATAAATTTTGGAGAGAATTTCTCATTCTACTACCCCTATGTCTTTATAAATTTTAACTTTTTATTATTACTTGCATTTTTCTTCCATGGAGTTATATTTTTCTCTCAAAAGTAGTTCATTTTGAAAGATAGCCGTCATTTCAGAGGGAGTGAAATTTCTCCATCCGTTTCAAAGAGGATATTTAATTAGGAAAAAAGAAACAGGTGTTGAAAAGAAGTATGTCTGGTTATCTCACGTTTGACTCACACCACTGGCTGGCATGGGGTGAGGCCAGTCAGTGATCATTACATTTCCTAAAGCGGGCCACAGCAATTGATTTCCTTTATCTGTCATGGCATCTGTTATTGTGCACAGCTCTTGGATTTTAGAGGGCACAGGCGTTTAAATAGAAAACTCGACCTTAAAAAAATCACCAACACCAATTAAAAGATGCAGAATCTAAGTGCTTTTAAATCTCAAAGAAATACATAACTTTTTAATTTTTTACTCTTAGTTGAAATCACTGATAATAGACCTTTTCTAATGTAATGTGACTTAAATCCTTGCATTTGTATGTAAATATAGATACTGTAACCCACTAACCTAAATTTAAATTTTGTATATTTCTTAAATTTTTAATCTTAGATTAGAATATTTTAAAACTATTGGCACACTCTTCATCTACTTTGATCTTTTTTTTTCTTCTTTATGGGATTCATTTTGTTTGCCTATTTTTAAAACATGGTTATATGATAAAATAATTATATTCAAGTGGTAAGCATTTTGTAATATATAAATGTATCAAGGAAACATATTGTACACTTTGAAGATCTATATTTACTTGTTGAGTTCAAAAAAATGCTGATTAGCTACTGTTTACTGTTTATTCAATAAGTTGTAAGACTATGTTCATACTGTGCAAACAAGAATGCAATCACTAACATGGAGGGAACTGAGAAGAGAAATGAATCTTAACAAAAATAAATGCTCTTTTGCACTGGCTGGTGTGGCTCAGTTGGTTGAGTGTCATCCCATGCACCAAAAGGTAAGAGGTTCAACTCCTCCTGGTCAGGGCACATAACCAGGTTTTGGGTTCTATTCCTGGTCCAGGTACATGCAGGAGCCAGCCAATTAATGTTTCTCTCTCTCTCTCTCTCTCTCTCTCTCTCTCTCTCTCTCTCTGTCATTAAAATATGTTTTTAAAAAAGAAATGCTATTTATATTAACTATTCATTTTAATGTAGGTCTGCAATTTTGTTCTGTAAGGAACATTTAGGCGGCATCCAGAAAAATCCTCTGGGACTATGCTGCAGATCCTTTGATTCTTTATATGATGTCTAATGTGCAAGACAGCTCTGCTTGAAGTTTACAGAAATATATCTAAATGGCTTGAAGATTCCATAATGCCATTTAGCTAGCTTTAATATTAATGACACCATTCCGGGAAGTAAATGTATAATGAATATGCATGCTTTCATTATAATTTACATATGTATATAGTAAACATAAATGCAGGAGTGTAGTTGTTGAGAATCTCTGCCCCCCCCCGCCCTGCCCTCCCCCTCCCGCCAACATAAATCCTGTTCTAGGTGGCTTTGTTCCACTGCCTAGAAAAGTTACTTCATTTTGCCATCATCTTCGTGTTCTTTCACCTTACCTGACTAACATGCTAACTTTTGGCGAAAAATGGAGATATTTCAAATGAAGAAATTTGTAAAATTTTATTTAAAAAAATTCATTCAATACATATACATTTTCTTGACCCATTATTACCTTTTAAAAGATTGTCTTTCATTAAAAATGGATGCCTTGTTTTGTATACTTATGGTCCCTAATGAACACTAAAAATATGATTCACTTAGTAGAAATAATGGTAGACAATTTTAAATTAAAACTCCTACCACACTCCGTGTTGAAGAACCACGATGGAAGCAGAAAGATTCAAATTCTCCAGTGCACCTTATGTATGCTCTAGTAATTGAGTCATTGGAAAAGTTCCAGGAGATCATCAGGCTGGCTGCACCTAAGTGTATGCTGATCCGGACTGCCTGCTCTTACACTTACAGCCAGGCTGGTTCACTTGATATCTTTTAACAAGAAATCTGTGGGGCCAAGCAGGCAGTCTCAGTTTGAATGTTCTATGTTGACTATTAAAAATCAAGGTTTTCAGAGCCCAGATGAAGCTGATAGTGGCTGTGGTTATTCTTCCTTCTCTGCTAACTTCTGATGTCCTGGCCCAGTTTGATGGGTAAGATTCTATGTGTTTGCTCTTTGTCTTTGGGAATGAGCTCACTGTGAAGGAAATTCCCTCCCGGCCAATGTCATTGTTGGTAAGTCCTGCATGCTATTGGCAATGACAACACTTTACAAGATGCTTGTACAACTAGGCAAGGAATGCTGCCACTCTCTCAAAATTTGATTGACACTACATGAAGCAGCAAAATATCATGAAATACGTGATTACAAATGATTTCCTTGCAAGATCTGATTTCTCATCAAACCAACTTAATGACTAAGAGGAGGAGCAATACTTTGTACAACAGAATTGGTCAGTTAGATTTCTAATTTTCTTTTATACATTTCAGTAATTCATATTCTTCTTTTTCTAGTCCAAAGGCACTTAGATCATTTCCAGACATTACAAAAAATTTATTTAGTAGGTCAGCAATAATATATAGCATAATACATTATGGACCCATATATTTATTTTAATTAGCCTAATTTTTAAAGCAATTTTCTCCTCCTCTTTTCCTATTGTTTTTTGTCTTCTTTCCTGTACTAGGTGATTTATACTTTGGTTATCTGTTTAGGTCTGACTTTGTGTTGAAAGAATGAAGGATAACAGCATCTTCTCTCTGTATTTGTTGTATCCTCTTTTATCAACTTTTACTTATCAATGGATAACACATTGACTTTCAACTAACAAAACATTAAATATGGAATTGCTGGCTATTCTATAATAGTGTATATTGTCCTGTTCTTTGGAGATATATGAGAAAGGATTCATGGGATATATGAGTGAGGAATGCTTATGAAAAAGAACTGTCTGAAGATGTGAGAAAATGACTTGAGAAGGAAACTATGAGGGGCTCTGTTGTCTTGGAGAAGTAGAAGAATATATCTTGAAAAGCAATTTGGATTTCATGTAAAGACCCATAGTTTTCCAGCTGGTGTGGAAAACATTATTCTTGAGTAGACAAAGACAAAAACATTTTGCCAAAAGGATCAAGGCAAATGCATTGCATATTGAAAGAATGGGATGAAGTGAGTGGCTAGATCCAAAAGTAAAATGTCTCTTAATCCTTGCTTAATGTCAGCCCAGACTGGTGTCTGGGCAGGCTCTCAGGAATCTTGCTCATTTTTCCAATCTGCCTAAATCTTCACTTTTATTCGTGGGACCTGAGTCATGTCACCCCTGGTGATGACCAACCATATGCTCTTTCCTCTGTACTTCAATATCTTTTCTTTTTTTAAAAAAAAATATTTTTATTGATTTCAGAGAGGAGCAGAGAGGAAGAGGGATAGAAACATCAATGATGAGAGAGATTCATCGATAGTCCACCTCCCTCATGCCCCACACTAGGGATCCAGCCCACAACCTGGGCATGTTCCCTGACTGGGAACTGAACCACCACCTCCTGGTTCATAGGTCAGCACTCAACTACTAAGTCATACTGGCCGGGTCTTAAATTTTATTTTTTAAATGTATTTTATTGATTTTTTCTATTAATTTTTTTTTACAGAGAGAAAGGGAGAGGGATAGAGAGTTAGAAACATCGGTGAGTGAGAAACATTGATCAGCTGCTTCCTGCGCACTCCCCAATGGGTATGTGCCTGCAACCAAGGTACATGCCCTTGACCAGAATTGAAACTGGGGCTTTTGAGTCCACAGGCTGACACTCTATCCACTGAGCCACATTGATTAGGGCTTAAATTTTATTTTTAATCAAATTAGAAAACATACATAGGTACAAATTTAGAACTGGTATTTACCTTAGAGATCAACCAGTTCATATTTTAAGAATAAAAAAATGAGAATACAGAGGGTCAAATGATTTGCCCAACACAACCAAGCTGCAATTCAGTATTCAACAATTTTGTATAGTTTTAATGTCTTACTACTCATTAACAACTACATACTCTTGTGGGAGTCATATCATCCTATGAAATATTATCTGTCCTTTATGAGCAAACACCTTTTGAGATGTCAGTAGATGGGCTTAAGGGCCCAGAGCTGGATTGCGGCAGAACAGGCACTAGAATAGCTCCAGCTATTTTTACTGCCTCATGTTTCCTCTCACACTTAAGGCTTAAAAAAAACAGTGAGAGGATGTTGGGAGGGTCAGACTTACTACTGTCACTAGTATAAGGTGAGAGTAACTGAAATATGTTTTAATGTAGCAATCACCTAGCATCATTATATGTTATGTTATTATATTATTATATTAGCAAAAGGATATCTCTCAATCACATTACCCCAAATACCTATGGGGTCCTGTGTGTTCCTCTCTTCCCAAGTGCCAAAAGCTCTGTAAAGAACATTAGGATAAATAAAACACAGGGCTGCTCTTTATCACCTTGAGGGGAATGGACGGCTTATCAGTAATTGATGTAAAAGACCAGAATGGGGAGTGATTCACTCGGAAAAGGTTGGCTGTACGGAATCTCCCCTGCTTTTATGATAGAAGGAAGCCTAGTAAGTCTTCAGGAGGTGAGCAGTAATCCAGGTTTCTTCTGAGAGTCTGATCAAGTTTATTGCAGAACTTCCCAGGGGTTGAGAGAGAGCATTGTATCACCATCCCCCCGTCCAAATCCCCCCTTTGAAACAGGCTAAGAGAATCCCAGATTACTACTTTAAGACCTAAACTACATGTTTAAGGATCTTTGGACTCTTATAGTCTATAAATTCAAGGGGAAATTTTCAAGTGAAATCCACAATAAATTGGCTTGGCTTTAACCCCAATTTGAAGGGTTAACTCAAAAAATTAGGGGAAGTTTTATGTGTGAGTCAACTTATTTTTTTTCTTTCTTTCTATTCTCCATTCTTTGGCACGGCTTTCCTAAATAAGTCATTCTCAGTTAAAACTTTATATTTCTATTGTTATGGATATGGATTAAGTCTTAAAATACTTTTACCGTTTAAAAATAAAACAAGCAAAGAGAGTGACAAGATTATTTTCAGTCTGCCTAGTTTTTCTCACCAAGCTTTGTCTGAAGACCAGTTTATAAGCCTGGATGAGTTCAAGAAGAACCAATGACACAAGGACACATATCTGTTCATTTAGGAAATGAACTGATAATATGCTGAGCTCTGTCTTGAATATGTAACTTTATCTGTTTCTGGCTGTATACTTGTGTGTACTTCAGGGTGAAGAGAAGAATAGAAAAGGAGGAAAATAAGAGGATCAAATTCTTAAGTCACAGTGAAATTGCAATTCTTTCTTTAGTTGATTAATTATAGATATCTGAAACCATATAAATGATATTATAGAACATTAGCATGTTGAAAATACTGGCAAAAAACAAATAAACAAACAAACACACAAAAAAAACACCTAAATATCTAGCCTGTGCTTGTCAGATATTCTGAAGAAATAAATTATTTAATCTAACTCTGTCAGGTCAGTTTCTCTTTTCTTCGATTCTTTGGCAAATAGATACATTCAAATGAATGTAACTAGTTGTTCTAAGCACTTTAAAGCAGATATTTAAAGTCTAAAAAAAAGTCTTACAATTAGTGTGTTTCAAAGCTGCGAACATTTTCTCAAAAAGGAATAATGATTGAACACATTTCTCATCAAAGTGAAGGATTAATAGCAGTGAATAAAAGTTTTCTACAAAGTTTTACACAATGTGCTACGAAAATTCATTTCCTTCTTCTTTGAGCTCTCTCTGATGTTTTGGCCCGTTGCCCTTTATCCAGCTAACACATTTAGTTTGTCAAATTGGGAAAAGCACAGTAGATCATTTTATATGTGAACTAATCTTTGTGGGAAAGTGTATGCTCTTTTATTGTCCCACAGGAAGAGGACTCGATGATCACTTGTTTTTTCTTTTCTTTTTTTCAAAATGATTGCTCCCGCAAATCGTACATGATTTGTATTTATTGATTGGTAGAATTTCATCAGTGAGCTGAAAATTGTCAGTATCATTGACATACTTAAACATTCTCTCAGAAATTTAGAAAAGCCTCTTTGGACATTGTAAAGCCTTTAAGATGGTCTCTCTGACTTACTAGCTTTAGGTTATTTATTTATTTAAAAACAGAAATTTAACACAATAGAGCGAAGAGACATGTGGCTATTTAAAAATATAACCACTTTATTCAAGTTTGTATAGATAAAATTTATATGTAAGAGAAAATGATAATCCATCTCACTAAATGTAAAATTAGATGCTTTCTTGCAGTGAGAGGGGGAAAAAAATCTTCCTAGTTAAAGATGGACCTATTTTAAAGATCATCTTTTTTTTTTTTAAGACTACTTCAGTGTTTCCAAAGAGTCTATTGTTTAACCTGCCAAGAAATTCTGTTCCTGCATCAGTAGAAATTTTAAAACTCAAACACAACCATACTATTTCCTCAATAATGGCAAGGGAATTAACTTTAATGCAGCAAATTCTCCAGAAACCCCTATAATAAAAAGATGCCTCTCACTCCTATTATTTAATTGATCTTTTTGGAACAGTTCATTTGTACTCCAGAAAAAAAAAATAATTAGGTGGGTTATTAAGTTCTTTCAAATGTATGAAAACAATGGTGACTAATACTCAGATATCTTTTTATGAAAGGCTTTTGTGTTTGAACCTTCTAAATTCTAATCTTTAATAGGTGGTTCTAGGCTTACTATTGTTATTATTTTAATCCTAAAACTTCCTTAGCAGAATTGAAATACATTTTATTTAAATTCCTTTTATTCATTTAAGATTGCATGAAATGGATTTCACTTGCACAATGAGAAATATGTTAAATTTCAAAGCATTATACTTTACTCTTCATTTCCTGTCTGGTCATTAGAGAAAGCCACACTGTGTGGCAGAAAAAACACCGACTGAGCAGGCAGGAGACGTGCGTTCTAGCTATTTGACCTTGAATTAAACTTCAGTTAACTTCTTTGTGCCTCGGGGTCCATATCTGTTACAAGAAGGCTTTCTCAGAGATTCAAAAACAGCAGTCTCAGCAGGATTCAGCACGAAGATATGTTTTGCATGACCCACATATTTTTTTAAAAAATGAATGAAATAGTTGTATCAACTTACACTTCTATCAGCAGTGCACGTGAGTGAGTCAGTTACTCTATATCCATACCAATGTAGGATACTGTCAACCTTTTTCTAGATATTTGGGTGTGTTAGTAGTCACATTTTATTATGGATTTCACTTTAATTTTTCTGAAGACTAATAAAATGAAATGTCTTTTCATATGTTTCTCAGCCATTTAGATAGCTCCTATTATGAGGAGATTGATTTATTTCTCTTTTGGCCTATTTTTTTTAATTGGATTGTCTGGTTTTTTAAATGTGTTAATGAGTTCTTTAGATATTCTGAATATGAATCTTTTGTAAGATAAGTTAATTCAAAGCATGTTCACCCATTATGTCATGCTTTTTGAAAACTTCCTTAAGGTGACTTTTGATAAATTGGAATTCTTAATTTTAGTGAAGATCAATTTTTCCATCTATTCCTTTGTAGTTAGTGGTTTATTTTTTAAAAATTAGAAAAATATCTGCTTTCCATAAGGCTATAAAAGTATGCTCCTTTTTTTATCTTCTAGGAGCTTTATCTGTAAACTATCTGGATTGATTTAGCAGATACTCCTTAACACATACTATATATGATTCAGGTAATTTTATATATATATATATATATATATATATATATATATATATATATATATATATCCAATAAAAGTGTCTACATATGTATACCAAATAAGATGTGCAAGAATGTTTACAGCAACATTATTTATAATGACCAAAAATTGGAAGCACCTATTCCTCAGTTATAAAATGGATTGTGATATAGTCATACAATGGGATGGTATACAGCAAGGAAAAAGAATTAACTTCTGTTATTGGTGGGGAACTCTCTTCGTCCCCCCTCCCCCCTTGCTGATGGGAGTAGGCTTCTTATAATATCATAAGAAAACTAATTTTCTGAGACTCATACAGGAGGATGAGCTACTGTAGAAAGCTTCGTTTCTGTGGAATTACATTTCTGAGTTTCCGAGGCCCCATTTCCCTCTGGCCTGTCAGGGAATGAGCATAGCTGTGACTTCAGTTGAGCTAGGATTAAAGCCATTGCCCAGAGTTTTCACTCCATGTTGAAGTAGTGTCCAGTCCAGCATCAGGCTAGCTTAATTGTGGTTCCAGCTGCAGTCTACCAGTCCACTGTGTGTGGGACCTACATGGCAATAGAGAAAACACAGACGACAGCAAAGCCAAAGGAACCAGAGAAAATCAAGAGAGTGAGAATTCCTTTGTCTATATTCTCAAATTTTTTTCTGGCTTGCATTGGCCCTGCCCCTTCTAGCCAATGATCTCTGTTCCCATGTTTGATTGAGAGGTGCCTTCCCTATGGCACCCTGACTCAGTGCACGTGCACTCATCTTCTCCTTTGTCCAGTCTCTTGCCCCAGTAATATATGGGAAATGGGCCATTGGTTCACTGGGGAGTGTAAAGTTGCAGCTTCCTGGTTAAGCTACCAATGTCTGGCCTCCCTTCTCCTCTTTTCCTGTTATTAATAACTAGCTCATTACAACGTTATCACTACTACTACATGCATTAATTGGGTGAATCTTACAGCTATCAAGTAAAAAAAATACTGTGCACAAAAGAATGAATGCTATATGATTTTATGTATGTAAAATTTAAAACTAAGCAAAACATTTAGGACAGTAATTACTGAATAGTGGAGAAGTGAAGGTTAATGCTGAGGGAAAGCACTAAGACGATATCTGTGTGGCTGATAAATTTTCTGTCTAGATCGAGGTTGTGTGTACTGTACATTTGGTAAAAATTATCAGGACTGTACATTTGGTAAAAATTCATCACGTGCACATGTGGAGCTGACCTTTCAATCATTATTAAGTATTAAAGAAGGAAAATACTTTCTGGAACTAATATTTTAGGCATATGTAAAGATTAGAGTATCATTAATATATGGAATAGAACTAAGATATGAGTTCATAGTAAAATAATCTTTATTAATCTATGTCTAGTTTCCCATCAGGCTTCTCGCCAGTCTCTTTTCTCATTTCCTGTGCAATAAAAGCAGGTTAATCTTTCAAAAATGTCCACTTTTGAACTGGTTACCTGCTTATTTAGAAATGTTTAATTATTCTCCTCTACCCAGATAATAAATAGCTAATCTTAAACATTTAAATATCTGTAGCATTATACTGGATGTGTGTGAGAATTAACCAATATGTATTGGAAACCTATTATATATTAGGTGCATTAAGTTACTTAATTTAGTGAATTTAATCATTACATAAAAACCTATAAATTAAATAACATACCATATTTCATGTGTTCTAGTTTGAAGATACTGAGTTTCCACAGTTTGAAATTACTCAGTTAACGGGAGCAGCAACAGGACAAAAATATACATCTCTCTGACTCCAAAGCAAATACTATTTTTATTACACCATATTGTTCCAATAGTCACATATAAGTTGCCCATCTATTAAAATTCTCATCTTCCTAAACTCTGCATTCCAAACTGATTTAATTAAAAATCTGGCCCCCTCAATAAATCTTTTGCTTTCTGGATCTCCTAATTTTTCCTAATTCCAATTCCTCCAATTTTTGTAAATATTTTTTGACATTTCTGGTCTACAAATATAGTATTTATTATTTTGGATTACTTTAAAAATCTACCTTTATTTTAAATTTTTGATAAGTCACCATAATATTTTTCTCCTCTGCAAACTTAACTGCAATTATGGTTGGTTACAAGTCATTTATTGTGTATAACATTTGTGATATTTCTTTTATGTTGCCTCAATATGTTATTTGAATTCAGGTTTTTTACTTATGTGATGTTTGTCATATTTTCATGTTGAAAGCTCCTAAGTAGAGAGAAAATGTGTATGCTTTTTAATCTCTTCCCCCATAGATGTTTAAAATTAATGGAGATTGAAGTAATGTCTAGGAAGAGTACTGTATTAATTGGAGTTTTATAGGTGTAAGGTAAAAATGAATTTTGTGGATGTCATGACTACAATTATATTCTCTATTTGGATAGGCAGATACATGTACATTATAAATAAGTCAACACTGTAGAGATTTTTCTAACTTATTAAAAACAATTCTTTTCTTCCATTTTTTCTTTCCCATTTATTCTCATTTGACTTTGATCCCCACCACTATGCTTATGTAGATCGCTTTTCAAAATCAGGAGCAAATGCCATGTTGTCCTCATTGGCAGGTTAGCCCCTCAGTAGTTTTCACCTCATTTGACTATACTTCCTTTAGGGACACTATTCTCTACATTTCCATTGTAAACACTCTTGCTGTGTCTCCCACTCCTAACTACTCCATCACAGTCTCTTTGCCTTGTCCTTTCTTCTTTATTTTAATTCCTGACATCAGAGCTCAGTAAATCATTTATTTATTCTTTTATTCAAAAATTCTTATTGGACATCTAGAGTGTGCCAGTCATAGAGGCATTGGAGCCAGGACAATGAACAACATTTTTGATATTCTGCTCTTATGAAATTTTGATAAATGGAGACAATAATTAAATAGTAAAATACAGTAGATTAAAAGTTGATATATACTAGTAGTACTGTGGAGAAAAATAAATCATGGTAGGGAAGATAGAGAGGATTATCCTATGGTTCTAGAACTGGCCACATAATTTCTGGGGCCTAATGCAAGATGAAAATTCAAGACCCCTTGTTTACATATTGTTAAAGATTTTAAGATAGCAGCAGCAATGCATTAAACCAAGCAAGGGGCCTTTTAAGGTTGGGGGTCCTGGCCCAGCCAGAATGGCTCAGTGGTTGAGCATTGACCTATGAGCCAAGAGGTCATGGTTCGATCCCCAGTCAGGACATATGCCTGGGTTGCGGGCTTGATCCCCCAAGTGGGGTGTGCAGGAGGCAGCTGATTAATGATTCTACCTCATCATTAATGTTACCATATCTCTTTCCCTCTCTCCTCCTCTCTAATATATATATATATATATATATATATATATATATATATATATATATATATATATATATTTAAATTGGGATTCTGTATAACTAAATATGTCTCATGCCTATAAAGATGAGCCTTGGGTTTTGTAGAAATCACCGAGGTAATATTTGAGGGGAAACCAGAAGGAGGCAGAAAGCTGAGGCACACACATGTACAGAGAGCAATGCCCCAACAGGATTGTGAACTCAGAGGCACTAAGGCAGGAGGACAGCTGGTGGATATTAACAATGGTAAGGCGAGTACCATGGCTATGTGGATGAAGGGGGCAGTGGAAGGAGATTAAATCCAATATCTAATTTTGGGCTAGATCAGGAAGGTTCTCACTGGTCTATATAAATACCTTGTTTTTTTATTTGAGGAGAATTTAAGAGTACATCTAATTTAATGTTCCTCAGGATCATCTTGCTCCTATATTACAAAATAAACTATAGGAGGCAAGAGTGAAGACAGGTAGGAGGTGATAGTGGCTTAAAATAAGGCAGGTGTGAGATGACTGTGCTAGCAAAGATGAAGTGGAGAAACCTGTATGGATCTGGCAAATGTTTTTAAGAACCTTAGTATTTGGTTCTAGGATTTTTATTCACTATCTCTTGGTGATATTACCCCATTCTCATGGCCTTACATAGACTTTAGAAAGAGTTGAGGTTTCTCCTGTATATCTCCAGGGCAAGCCAGGCATGTCACATCAAACCTGACACCTTCATTTAGATTTCTCATGGACATTTCGAATGTAGCATGTCCAGTAGATAATGTAATAAACAATTTGTTTCTCCCAAATTTGTTTCTACTCAATCTCCCCCTTCCCAGAAAATGGCATCCACATTTATTTAGTTTTTCAAGCTAGAAACCTTGATTCTTTTTCTTCCTTAATCACCCAGATTAATTATTCTAATTAATCAAGTAGAGATCTTAAATTCATCTACTATTCCATCTGTATTTACTGCTACTTCACTCATCCTAGCCACAGGTTTCTCCTGTAACTCATACCTGTTGCCTCCTTCTCACCTCATGCCATTTGTAGCAACTACTGTTTTCAATTTATGATTCAAATAATATTGCATCTTTCTCTACTTAGAGACCTTCAATAGCTTTCCATTGTATCTTGAATATAATTAAAACTGCTTACCATGTTCCACAGGTCCCGTTTTATCTCATGCTCATCTTCATTAACTTGCTGACTCTCCAACATCCATGGTGCTCTTTTCAATGAAGAACTAGAGAAAATATTGTACAAAACATGTTCAGGTTGGCTATCCTATATAATAAAGAGGTAATATGCAAATTAACTCTTACAACCTTACAAGGTGGCTGCCTAAGACCAGGCTGGCAGGGGGGTAGTGAGAGATGGCCAAATTACTGAACAAGAAGGCCATGTGGGGTGACCAGCCCAGCAGGGGGGTTGGTGAGGGACAACCAAATGACTGAACAGCAGGTTGTGTGGGGCAACCAGGCCAGCGGGGGGGATAGTTAGGGGTATCCAGGCCAACAGAAGTGGTCAGATGAGGGTGACCAGGCCGTCAGGGAGGGGGAAGTTAGGGGTGATCTGGCCAGGACATAGAGGCAGTTAGGGGTGACCAGGCAGGCAGGCAGGTGAGCAATTAGGAGCCAGTGGCCCAGGATTGTGAGAGGGATGTCCACAGGATCAGGCCTAAATTGGCAGCCAGACATCTCCTGAGGGGTTCTGGATTGGAGAGGGTGCAGGATGGAGTGAGGGGATCCCCCCATGCACAAATTTTGTGCACCAAGCCTCTAGTCTATGTATGTGTGCATATATATATATATATATATATATATATATATATAATATGCCACCAGCCTACCTGCTGATAGCTATGACATGCACTCACCGCTAGGGAGCAGATGCAGAAGCTCAACACAGGAGCTGCTGAGTTGTGGTGACTTAGCAGCTGAGTCTCAAGTGATGCACCCAGAACCAGAGACAAAGGAGCCCAATTGATATGCATTGCCAGAGAACTGCCATCTTGCAATCCAGGACCCCTCGGGGGATGTCAGAGAGCCAGTTTCAGCCTGATCTCTGCAGGCTGGGTCAAGGGACCCCACTGGTGCATGAATCCATGCACCAGGCCTCTAGTATATTTAATAACACAGTGTTGTATTTAGGAAAATAATTTTTTTCTTTAAAAAATATATATTTTATTGATTTTTTACAGAGAGAAAGAGAGAAGGATAGAGTTAGAAACATTGATGAGAGAGACTCATTGATCAGCTGCCTCCTGCACACCCCTTACTGGGGATGTGCCCGCAACTAAGGTATATGCCCTTGACCGGAATTGAACCTGAGACCTTTCAGTCTGCAGACTGACGCTCTATCCACTGAGCCAAACCGGTTTCAGCAGGAAAATAATTTTTAATTTGTTTTGCAAAATTCTCTTTCCACTTGGGTTATTAGATGCATAAGGATACTGAAGGGGGGGTTTGAAGTAGAACTCAGGTAAGTTTGATATTAGTTTTTCTCACAAGAGAACACGACTTCCTTCTGAGCTTCAGTCCCTACCTCTATCTCTATTAACATATACATTAAAATATTGGAAGGAATCATAGGGCAACAAGACAAAGTAAAATTAAAGTCACACATTGGATTGTTTCTCACTACACCTGCTATCGCCTTATGGGAGGGTGAGTGTAGTTTGTGGACTTTTCATATCAATAGGGGTCTTGAAAGGAACCAACATATTCAATATGTGAATATTCCCAGCCTCCACTTCTGGGTGATTCTAAAAGACCCATTAGTAAATTGGGGTGATTAGGTGAAAATAATCCACTTTGGAACCGGGATTGGAAACTTCTGGGAAAGTTTTATCTTATGACATTCAGCAACATTTTACCCTACCTAGAACACCAAACAAGCTTGAGAATTTAGGCAAGTATATGATGGCAATATTATTTAGTTAGGTAGGTTAAAAGATAGAGAGCATCTAACCCAATCTGAGGAAGGTATCTTAATTGTCAAGAGAGTCTCTGTAATAAGATAATACATAACGAAATATGTGTGAAGAAAAGCAAAAGTAGGGAAGAAGAAATGGCACTTGTCAAGTAGTGAAAACAAACTGGTTTGGTGTCCCTTGGGTTGAGAGACCATGGCACATCTTGGAAAGTGCATTTTCACTGACAGGTGAGAATGTGATGATATTATAAGATGAAAAGAGGTTGTAAAATATAAGGTTTCAAGATCAAGCAACCTACTCCATTCCCAAGCCTTCTCCATGTGGTATAGGCCAAAGGCATCTTCTTTGAGACATTTCTGTATTGGCTTTCTTAGAATGAGCATATTCTGAGAAACACCCTTATCTCTAGCCACCCACTTTGGAGAGGGGGTAAAATTCAAGCTACAACAGTGTCTGAAGGCCTAATTGTTTTCCTATAACTCTACTCTGATAGTTTAAATATTTCTTCTTACAATGTCTCTATCCAAATACTAACAAGTCAGAACATACACTAAAAAAAGGGTACTTTACTGTTGCAAAGTCTGTAATAATAAGATTATACATTTCAACACTTACATATGACACCTTCAAAAAAGTATTTCAATCCATCTTTATTAAAGAATCACATGAGAAAAAAATGAAATTTGGACTCTGTTTCCTTTTAGGTTTCTCATGTGTTTTTGGAAAGTATGCTCTACTTTCATTGAAAATTATCCTTTGATCTTCAGTGAGTACAGATATTCTATACCTCATTTATGCTTAAGACAATGCAGCATGTTTGTTTTGTCATTAATACTAATCCTACTTTGATTTCTTTGAACTGTTAGCAACAGGTAATTCAACTTAAGTCTTTTCTAGACAGCCTTTTCTTTGTTAGATGATGAAATTTCTCTGGTGTTAACACCTAAAAAGACTGTCTACTTTCCCTTTCCTCTTCTAATTATCGGATATATTGTTAGACTGCATCCAAGAATCCAATTTAGTATTTGAACTCAGAAAGAGCATATTCATCTAAGTATATTCTGACCTTTCTTAAAAAGAGAAGCTCAGCCAAAACCGGTTTGGCTCAGTGGATAGAGCGTCGGTCTGTGGACTGAAAGGTCCCGGGTTCGATTCCGGTCAAGGGCATGTTCATTGGTTGAGGGCACATCCCCAGTAGGGGGTGTGCAAGAGGCAGCTGGTTGATGTTTCTCTCTCATCGATGTTTCTAGCTCTCTATCTCTCTCCCTTCCTCTCTGTAAACTATCAATAAAATAAATTAAAAAAAAAGAGAAGCTCAAAAGACAATCAAAATGTTAAACCAAAACTTCTAGGATAAAACAAACAAACAAACAATGTTTGTTAGCAAATAGTTCATGGGTCTGAACCTTCAGATGTCTTTTCCTTTATTTTATATTTTATACTGTTGTGCTATAAGCATACTGAAAACTTTCAGTATAAAGTATCTTACAAATGAATTGTGAACTCTGTTAAAATACCAATGATTTGGCAAAAAGGTACACTGGTAAGCATGAATCAATATTTTTAGTTTTTTTTCCAAACCAGTCTTATTTACCAAAATACAATTTTAGTTGATTTAAAAATTAGATCTCCTTTATGCCTAAGGTTTTGTCAGGCAATATATAGTTGTGCAAACACCTGGCAAGTTTCTAGATAACACATCTGGTAAGTGCTGATGAAATTCATCAGACTACGTCCTCTCAGCAGGCATGTTTGCCAAACCTTTGATATCATAAGCGCTTATTCCCGGTGGCAGCCATTTATTCTTTGTGGGTTCCTAAGTGCTTCCTTGTAGCAGTGGATTGCATTTCCGCTGGCATTTGAAACATTGGCAACCACGTCACTGTGTGCTTGAATACATATGCAGAGAGATTACCATCAATCCAAAACAGCAGAATGGGAGTTACAGTTTACAGAAGGTTGTTGACTTTCAGTCAACAGAAGACTCTTGGCTTTAGGAATAGAATTCTAGCACAGGAAGGAAGTGCATGTACATTACTGAAGGGCCACTTCTTGAGGATTTGATTACAGACGAAAATAGGCTTACTTAAAAGGTCTTGTATAAGGGGGCAGATAGGAGTCAGACAGTTTGATAACAGAAAAACTTCTGCTTTCTACTTTGAGGGTCTCGCTATATGCAAGTGGGAAATGTTCCACATTTTTCTTCAAGTGGACATGAAAACAAATGATCATCATGGAAGCTATTTGCAGATATGACTTAGGTGCTAAGCAAAAGGGCTGACAAGGAAAGATTTGTTTTAAAGTAACCCTAAACAATGAAAACAAGATGCCCATTGTTAAATTGCTGTCTTTCTCAGTGTATGTTTTGAAGAGATTGAGCCTTTATGACTGACGTAATGGGTAGTATTTGTAAAAATGGTGTAATGAAATCTGTAGCAGATGGGAGCAAAGAATATAAAATATGTCATATGTATAAGTAAATCTATTCCAATGCTAACAAATGCCTCTTTCACTATCCATATGATAATCAGGCTTTAGAATATATACCACCAGTGACCAAGTTTGACCCTGTCATTTTTCATTCCAGAATATACTCTGAAAGAGCATAAAGCCAATTTGTCTCCACTCTTGTAGATGCCATCTTTGTGTACAGTGTCCAAATGATACCAGAAAAAAATTATTCTTGGCCTCTATGGGGTTTAGTTACTAAGAAAAGTCATTACAAAAGCATTTGTAATAGTAGTACAGATAGGCTTATTTGTTTGCATACAATAACTATGGTTATTTTAAAGTTAAGGGATGTGATAATTTTATGTGGCACAATATTGAATTTTAATGAGTAAATCATGTCTATTGTTTTCACTAGATGTGAAATAGCTAGTTAAAGAAAATTTGGTTTGTCATATGAAAAGTATAATGTCATCATAAATTATCTTGGACTCAGTAGAGAGATTTTGCATATATTCACTGTCAAAGTAACCAGTCATATAAACAAAACAATGGTCAACTTAGAAATGGTCAAGTTAGAAATGACAATAACTTTTAATATATGCCTCAAGTTGTCTAGCAAACTAAATAAATCATAGCTAAATACAATCCCATTACATATTGATTATATAGAGATCACCACTCTCACTAATACAAGCACACACATTTGCTGCTCTGATGGAAATCAGAAAGGTCCTAGAAACTTAAGTTTAAAATATGGTCTTTCAAGAAATAATTTATCTAATCTGATCCCACACTGGCTAAGTCAAGTCTGCCCAGGAATAACTGTGTCATATAGCCATCTCTTAAGTTCATTGTAGAGAGTCACTCAGGGATTTTGAAGCAGCAAAGGTGATGAGACTATTTTACTAATTACAAAGTCAAAGAAAGACTTACACAAATATCACAATTATGTTTGGGGGGAAAATTCATTTAATGAATCATAGATGCTGCTCATTATTTGTTAATAACTCAGAACCATTTCAAATTTCTATCTCAGTTTTCAAGTGAATCTCATTCTAGAACACATTTTACAGGGGAAAAAAACCTATAATAATAATAGTGTAGTATGTTAATTAGACCAGACATCTTTCTAGATGACCTTCTGGACAAAGCTGGGGCTGCAAGGGAAGTCCAGTTCCCAAGTGCCAGATGGAAGCCAGTGCCAGAAGCTGGGGGAAAGAAGGCCTACTCTTGCATGAATTTCATGCATCGGGCCTCTAGTACACACACACACAACACACATACACACACACACACACACACACACACACACACACACACACACAAATAAAATAAACTGTCTTAGTCCTCAAGTTTGAATAGTAGGTACTAGAGTTTATCAAAAAAAAAGAGTAAAAATTCTGAGAGAAATGTGAATTGTATATGAGAGGGTCATGTCTAATTTCTTAAAATTAGCTAGGATTCTAATATGAAGTTACCCCACAAAGTATACTGTTTATGGTATATTATCTGCTGGTCTGTACCTGTGTACAACAGCATTAATAGTCTCTGTGTCTTTAAGGTTCTTCCATCCAATACATATTTGACATGTTGTATACAGCTCATTCTAATGCCTGGTAAAAAAACCAAAAACCAAAAACAAAAACAACAAAAAAAAAAACCACATCAATATTACAAGGTTCAATAGAAAGAAATCTGTGAATAAAATAGACCCAAGTTTTAAACATGGGTCTGCATTTTAATAGTTGTTGTATTTAGTCAACATTTTAAAAAAGTTTATGAATTTGTTTCTTCATCTCAAAAATTGGTCATTTAATACTTCTAGAATATAGTTGTGAGTTGTAAATGGGAAAATATGTGTAAAGTACCCAGCATTTGATATGATATCATTAAACAATGCTAGTTCTCACTTAACTTTCTTTCCTAATAACAATGTCTCCCTAGACACAGCTTCAGCTCTCAGCTCTTGTTTGACCTTGGCCAAGTTACTTAACCTTTCTGCACTTCAGTTTCCTCATCTGTAAAGGTGGGTAGTAAATGAACCGGTTTCAGAGAGGTGTTTTGAGAATTAAACTAATAAAATAACCTGATAGGTCTGTGCTTAGCATAAAGTATTATGTAAGAATTGCCTATCTTCTTATAATAGAAGGGAATTTGCCCTTCTAATTGTAGTTATGCAGTTTCTTGTGTATATTTTTTGTTTATGTGTTTGTTTTTTTACCATTACTGGCCTGCAGTGATTTAATGCAATATGAAGTAATAGAGAAAAAAATTAGTTTGGTGAATGCATCTGAGGCACTCTAAGAGGACAATTAATATGGATTAGTAATAATTTTCCTTCCTTCTTTATGTGTTTTCTTTTTCTTCTTCATTTTTAAATGATTTCTACAAAGAAACAGAATTGAGCTAAGAGGAGAAAAGGTACATAGAGAAATGTTGGAGAGAAACAGAACCTTGTTGACACAAAAGGAAAATTACCTCTTTCATGATCAGTTGAAGTGGTCAGGGAGCCTAGTCAGAGTAAAAGCATAAAATAAAGCTCTCAGGGATGCTTTGAAGATCAAATTAGTTTAGAAAGGAAGAAGAAAAACTCTCACCAAACTTAAGAGAAATAAGGTTTAAGATGAATTAAATTAAAATGATAGAGAAATTGTGTGTGTGTGTGTGTGTGTGTGTGTGTGTGTGTGTGCGTGCGCGCGCGCGCGATCTAACTAAAGTCTTCAAATCTAACTAAAGTCTTCAGATTGTTTTGAAGTGTTCCTCCTAAGAAAAATGTTCAGATGATGCTATGTACTATTCACAAGATTCTGGGTTATAATTGTTGGTACTTAGTTAATGCATCTAAACTAATTATCACTGACTAGTTTACACAGCTACATAAATGAAACCTCAAAGTTACAAATGAATATATTCTAAATGGTGGAATATGTCATACATATCCACTTACCAATGTAATTTTTTGTTATTGTTAATCCTCACCCGAGGATATTTTTCCATTGATTTTTTTTTCTTAGAGAGAGAGTGGAAGGGCGAGGAAGAGACAGAGAAACATCAATGTGAGGGAGACACACACAGAGACACATCAATTGGTTGCCTCCCACATGCACCCCGACCAGGGCCCAATTACCAATGTGATTTTTAACTCTTGCCCTGCTTATGTTTGTTTGCTTTTGTTGGTTTAAGTTACTACGTTTTAGAGTTGTGTCTTTTCAGCAATATGTAACTCTAATAGTAGCATTTAATTTTAATAAATAGAGGCAGAAAAGTGACATTCTAATTAGATATAGTCTTTACCCATATGTTCTATTTCTACTGAACTACTTCCAAGTGGTATTGGAGTTGATTTACTAAGAAAATGCATATAAACATAAAGCAACGCATGTTTAGAAGGACCCTTAAAAATTCATTTAGAAGTATGTAATTTTTTCATTTTCTCTTTTTGTTTGTATTTTTTGGCTTTGGACCATATAGTCTTAAGACAACTCATAACAAACTCAAAATAAAGATGCATTAAAAGTTGACCTGTTTTGATGAAGCCATGTATCCTGCCCATTTATCCAGTCTTCTCTCTCCACAGAACCACTAAGACTCCATAGAATGCAAATTAAAAACATGGATTTGGAGAATAGACATAAATATTTACACTGGAAACTTGGGGTTAACTCATTTAAACTCAAAATTGAACAAATGTCGGTTACCAAAATCGCCTTCCCTTCTGAGAGAGAGGAAACACATTATGTTATAAACCATTGACTGATGAAAAGAAGATCCTAAATTGGTCTGTAGGAGCAAATTTAAGCTGGATTGAATTATTTAATGATGGGAGGATTTCATAACGTACATCCTTTTGAAAATGCTGTATGTATTCCTGTTAAACTTGGAATTAAAAGTGATTTTTCTTGTGAGTAAATAAGGTATGTCAATCTAAATCTTTCACATATCTTACTGGTCAACTATAAAGAACAAATACAATCATAGAAATGCCTTCAGTATAATCAGAAGGAAAAAAAAGAACCTTAAATTACTCAAGTTTAAAGAAAATTAAGTGGAGAAAAAATTCTTGAGTTCCTGTTTTAAACACTTACAGATTGCTAAAGTGATATGTGAAAGTTGTGCGGGAGACAGGAGACATTGGATAAAATCACTTCCAAAGAAAGTCAACCGCCCTAGCCAATTTGACTCAATGGATATCAGCCTGCAAACTAAAGGGTCTCAGGTTCGATTCCAGTCAAGGGCACACATAAGTACCTCAGTTGCAGGCTCATCCCTGACCCTGTGTGTGGGAGGCAACTAATTGGAACTAATTGGTATGTCTCTCTCACATCCATGTTCTCTCTCTCTCTCTCTCTCTCTCTCTCTCTCTCTCTCTCTCTCTCTCTCTCCTCTCTCTCTCTCCCTCTAAAAATCAAGGAAAAAATATTATCAGGTGAGGATTACCAAACAAACAAAAAGTATCAACCTCAAGTGTGGAAATACTGAAAAAGAGTCCTGGCAAATCAGAGCTCTGACTATATAGAATAGACTTAATGCCTTGGGATTCAAAAAGTTAGTTTTGATAAGATGTTTCTGATGAAGGCAAAATTAAAGGAAGAGGCAATTTTAGGAGACATTAGGAGAAAAAAATTAGTACACTCGTAAAAGATTCAAAAGTTGGCTTCAGGCCCTGCTGGGCAGCTTAGTTGGTTAGAGTGTCATCCTAATATACCAAGGTTGCAGATTCAACCCCTGATGAGGGCACACACAAGAATCAACTAATGAATGCATAAATAAGTGGAACAACAAAAGTGATATTTCTCTCTTTCTCTCTCTTTTCTTTCCTCTTTCTCTATAAATTTGACAAATCAGTAAATACAATTTAAAAGCTAACTTGAAAGATAACCCTTGTTTTGCACTGGATTGCTCAGCATCATAATGATGCCATATAGCCCCTTAAGTTAATTTATACATTTAACACTACTTTAATTCAAAAAAAGAAGAAGAAAAAACCTAGTTTCTTATGAAACTGGCCTAGTTGATACTACAATTAATATGAAAGACAAATATCCAAGGATGGCTAGGGCAACAGTAGAAAAAGAAAACTATGGGAGCAGACTGGTTCTAGTAGATACTAGAACATACTACAAAGTCTCCACAGTTGAAATAATGTCCCTAGTGATAGGTAAGTGGAAAGACAGTTCAGTGGAATAGAAACAAAGTACAAAAATAGAGCCAAGTACACAGAGAAATTTTGAGGTGATTGGAAATTTGCAATGATTAAGGTGCCCTCTAAAAATCATCAAAGGGAAAAACAGGCCTTTGGATAAATGGTACTGAGACAACTAAACAACTTTTTTTTTGGGGGGGGGGATATTAAATTAGATGCAAACCTTACAACATAACAAAAATAAGTAAATAAAAATAAATAAGCTGTAAATGGTTCAGATATTTAAACATAAAAAATAAACCATATAAGCATTAATAAAAGGTTGAAGGCTTTTATAACACAAGTACAAAGAAAGCATTTATAAGTATAACTAAAAATTCAAATATAATAAAAGATTGATATATATGACTACAAGATACCCACTTCTGCATTGTAAAAACAAAGCCCACAATAAATAAGCAAAAGAAAACTGAAAGACAAAAAAAGGCAGAAAATATTTATATCATACATGCAAATATTGGAGTAATCTGAGTATTGTATAAAATTTTTTAAACTTGAGTACAAAATAAAATAAAAACAATATAAAATAGAAATATGAAAAAATAACAAAAATATATAACATAGTCTTAAGTTTATGAAAATACAACTACCCTCTGATACATTTCTCTCCGATCAGATTGACAAAATATGAAGAACCAAATAGCACATTCTTGTGGCTGGGCTGTGGGAAAACAGGCGCTCCCTAGGCTGCTAGTGGAAAAGAAATTGGGACACCTCCATGGAGAGAAATTCGGCAATGTGCATCATATAAGATGTGAATTTGTGTTTTAACCCAGCACACCAAGTTCTAAAAATGTGTCCTGAAGTTTCATATCCAACAATCCAAAAATATATGCAGAAAATTTATTGTAGCATTATTTAGAATTGCAAAATTTGGAGGAAAACCTAAATATCCATGTACAAAAGAGTGACTGAATAAGCTATTATAGTTATATGTAACTGTAAAACAAACAAGGAAAATATCTATGAACATATATATTACAGTGACCAGTATATGTGAAGTAAAAAATAGCAAAAATAAATTAAAAGTATATAAAATAAGTAGATTTTACATAACAAAGGATAGGGTGAAATATATACCTATATAATTCTTTTAAAGACACAGAAATAATAAAACAAAAATGCTAGATACTGGCTATGTATAAAGGGAGGTTTAAAATTTGGTAGAAGGAATGAGGGTTTAAAACACAGTGGAAGGGAAATGGGGGTAAAAATGAGTGAGACTGAGGGATGGAGTAATATTTCTCTAAGAACACCTTTTAGTATGCTTGCTCTTAGACTATATTAATGTTTTACATACTAACTACCACCACCAACAGTAATAATAATTTTAAAAATTGGAAAAGACTAATATTAAGTAGTAACAGAAAGGAAAAAATTAACTTCATTTAAAATTACTAATACAATCACATCGAAGGAGTAGAAGAAGATTCAAAATTAATCCAAATAATGTTAAAAGATATTTTAACTCTGCAAGCTAGGGCTGAAGACAAAAAGAATTATAAACAAATATTGAACTCTAGTCAGTAGGTTTGATTTTTCAGTAAGAAAGGTTAGCAGTTTTGAAACTATGTTCAGTGTATTTAATATTAAGAAAACAAGTAAATGTGTTGAGAATAATGAGAGCTGGTTTTCTCACTGTCAGAGGTGATAGATATACATATGGAGAGTGGGAAGCTAGAATAGACTTATATGGCTTGGAATTAGAAATATCAGCATGTATTCATGGCATAGGTAGATGAAGTAGAAGTATTAGATATACATATGTTGGAGAGGGGAAAGAGAGAGAGAGAGAGAGAGAGAGAGAGAGAGAGAGAGAGAGAGAGAGAGTTGTTAGCTCTGTCTGTTCAAAGATGCTGGCAGCAATGTCTCTTCAGTAACAATCACCATAGTTACCACTCATACCTTGGTGTCTAAACTATTCTCCACCACAAGAAACCAAGACTACTTAGAGAGATGATAGACAGATATACCTGGTAGATATTTAATTACTAACAGAAAGGGATACATTAACTTCATTTCAAATGAATAATCTAATCATATCTATCATCTATATCTATATATCATATCTATCTATCTATCTACCTACATACCTACCTACCTATGTACCATCTATCTATCTAATGCTTCAGGAATTGCCTTGGATGTGTTTGTAAAGCCTACAGCTTGAGTAGATGACTTAGACCAGAAGAGTCAGTTAACAGAAAAATCAAAAGTCATCCATTTATATTGCTAACGTTAGGACTATAGATTCTGGTAAATTGTATCAGACAGATCAGAGGCTAAACTGCTTTGACTAAGGGATCTAAAAATTCATTGTCTCAAATATGATTTGAAGTAACTTCCCTCACACTTAAATCTAAAGATGACTGGTTCCACTCACTAGGATACCATGTTCCCTGTGATCAATCAAGGACCCAAGTTTCTTGTTTTACTGATTCAACTTTTTCTAAGGTGTCACTTTTTTTTTTTTAACATGACCCAAGCTGGCATGCAGCCACATAGGAATAGAAGAAGATAAAGTCCAGATAATTCTTTGCACCATCACTTCCACACACATCTCAGTGTGGAGAACTTAGTCACATGGCCACATCTCTCTGTAAAGGTGACTGAGAAATGTAGCTTCAATTGGCACGGACATGTGTCCAGGAGATGCTGCTGCCAAAAGGAAGAAACTATAAATGAATACTGGGGACAATTACGGATGTCTCCCTCCCATATTATTTTAGGAGGTAGAATCTTAATTAGACGTGTTTGATCAAAAAAATTCTAAGTGGGAGAGAAAGTAAATCCAACAAAAAAGGACTTTAATCCTGGAATAAACAAAGGGGGGAGAAAAGAAGGAAGATATTAAAGGAACATTACAGAGTTTGAAAATTCCTGCAGTACCCATAATTATTTGGTATAATGACTTACTGAAATTTAGGTGTCTTAAAATAACTCTTTGAAATACATTTTTTTCCTGTTTTACTTTAATTAAGCTTATCACTAGCTCTTAAGTTACCAAAATGTTGTGTGTGTTTTTAACTTTGCAAGAGAAAAAAAAAAGAAAATCAAACACTCCCACTTGGTGAACCTGCACCATAAAACTTATAACACTTGATATTGTTCAGTGAATTCGAATTAACACATATTTTTATATGTACCATGCTGATAATGTAAAATGTAGTTAGCTTTCTGGAAAAAAAAGAAAAGAAACCATACAAATTGTAACTGATTAGATGCTACTGCAATCACACAAAACTAGTCTTTTTTTTTTTGAGGGAGGGGGGATTGCATATTCTTTCTGCATGAATATAAATAAACCACTTTAATTAGAGATTATTTTGTTCTTATGAAAAAAAATGATAGGAAAGCTAGAGAGGAGGTTGTGGCTTTGTGCCCCAGTATTCTGCAAGAACAGGAGAGGTAATGATGCCAGCACCGTCTCTCTGGTCCTAAGTACATTCTGTTCAGTTCAACAAATATGTGTTTAACTCCTATTCCCGACATGGTATCTGAAAATAAAAATAAAAACTCCACTTTCTGCACTTCTTCCCCACTGTGTGTTTCTACCCTGTGAGTCCCTTTACTATTCACACAAAACACTTCACTTCTGCTTGCCAAATATTTGGAGGTTTTTTCCCCCCACCCCAAGCAATTTCCTGTGGTACCAGCGCGGTGCCCTACAGCACAAACTCAATTCTGATACTATCTAGGGTTTCAGGAGCTTCGCATCAGGAACAGAGATCAAAGACCAATATAAGAACAAGAGATTTTTCTAGTTTCTTTATCACATAGGAAATTACCAGGGTTTTAGGAGCTCTGTGCCAAGAACCAGAGGCAGAGACCAATATATATTTTCTATTATCACATAGCCCAGCTCCTGGTCTCTCTGGCCATGGACCCTTTATTAAAAAAATGATCCATAATTCAAAGATACAGGAACATTACTAGAATCCATGCAATCATTAATAATCGTTCTTATTATGATATGTGGTATGATCCATCATCATCATACCACATGAAAAATGCTCCCTGACTGAGTCTACCGAGGTTTGTAGGTTTCCATTCGATCTTGTCAGGGTCCAAAAACAGAGGTGGTCTAGGCAGGCAGACGGGTTCATCCTCTCAGGCATGGAATATAATTAAGCTAAGAGACAATATCGTTTCTCTTGCTCTGAGCTCCTTTTGAGGAGTTAACATAATATTGAACGTTCCTTATTATATAACTCATTTATTCATTACTTTACTCTTACCTATTACATCCTCTTTCCCCCCATTTATATTCAATCTCTTCCAGCTTTGAAGGGGGCAATCCCTTCAGCCATGGTTCTGTCTAGATTGCTAGCAGCAGTGCTAGTCTAGGAAATGCTTCCCCCTCAGGGCACGCCCATTAGCACCGGATGAGGTCACACAGGTGCAGCACTAGTGGGCCCTCATTAGCACCGGGCAATATAGCTGCAGAACTGTTGGCCCCAATTTCTCGGTGAAGGTGCATCTTGCTCCATCAGGCCTGTAGCAATTCCGACATGAGGATTAAAACACAGTTCTAATTTCTTGCTTAGGAATAATTTGTTTCTAGTCCTTGTAGTTGCATCTCTGGTTGCATTGAGTAGGGAAAAATTAAAAAACAAAACAAAAAACAAATGTTGAGGTGATGTGGGGTAGCAGCTTCCCCACCTCCTCTTCCCCAGACCCACCAGAAAAACAGAGGAATCTATCCAGAGGGGACATTCTTTTAGCCCCACTCATGTTCGTGTTGAGTGTAAGCACACACTCTTGAGACACCAACTGAAGAGAAGAGGAGCAGGGGGTCGACAGAGCTTATGCCTGGCCGCCGTTTACTAGAAAGTCTAGGCTGAATTAGGGGGAGCATGTTAGACAAACATTTTTATTGGTTACTCCCCATGGCAGGTATTTAGTCAGATGACAAAAAGAAATTATAAAATAAGTTTAAGTTTACCAGGTACAAAACAATAATTAACTAGATTATAGAGGCGTTTTATTTTTCTGTTTTGATATGGTTATTGGCTGAAAATTATTCTTTAGTGGTAAAAGAATAATTAGTGAAATTAAAGAGATGAACTATGCCTCTGATCTTTCATATAACTCCTGTCACTGCAAATGAAATAGAAGTTTAAGGGAGAAAGAACACAACAAAAATGTGACTCATTCATACCAACAGAAAGCTAGCATGTTCCTCAAAGAAAACTCGATATAACATTTCAGAGAATTTACAGTAATCTAGATTAGGGTTGCCATCGTTAGCAATAGACAAACAAACAAAATAAAATAAAAACGGACTCCCAGTTTGATTTGTTTTGAAATAAAAAATAAACACAGAAACATACATATACATGTCCAAGCATTGTATGGTAAATATTTATACTAAATATACTAGTATATACATATATATTTTATAGATATACATATGGTATATATAAACCATATAATCCTATATAATAAAAAGCTAATATGCAAATTGACCAAAAGGTGGAACAACCAGCCGCTATGATGCATACTAACCACCAGGGGGCAGACACTCAGTGCAGGAGCTGCCCCCTGGTAGTGAGTGTGCTCCAACAGGGGGAACATCACTCAGCCAGAAGCCTTAGCTGGGCTCACAGCTGGCGAGTGCAGCAACAGTGGTGGGAGCCTCTCACGCCCCACAGAAGCACTAAGGATGCCTGATTGTCAGCTTAGTCCTGCTCCCCACATCTCCTGAGGCTCTTGGACTGGGAAAGGGCACAGGCTGGACTGAGGGACCCCCACATGTGCATGGATTTTGTGCACTGAGCCTCTAGTATTTAAATAAATTTGTATAAAGTCTGGGGTGTATTACGTTTCCATGACTAGATTCTGATAGATGAAGATGTGACTTTGGTGTCAGTCCCCAGTAATAGCATCCCACCTCTATCTGGCCCTACTGTCAAGGTTCCTAGTGGCTAACCACTTCTGAACAAATAGCAGCAGCAAAACTAGGCTCAATTTAGACCCCTCTCAGCGGAGAGGGAGTTTGGGGCAGGCTGGGCAGCAATAGGATCAAGACCTAGAGTCAGAACTCACCTCTGCCAAGCCTTCAATTCCCCAAGAATATTTATAGATGGGCCAAAGACTCAACAACTGGAAAGTGGCCAATGAAGAGAATGAAGGAGGAAGACTGGAAGGAGATGGTTTGAGGCAGGCCAAAAGATAAACGTTAGCCTGTCCTTATATTCTTAAAAGTCTACCTAAGTATACAATCTAAATGCAGAGACTTTATCTTTGCAAGATTTCCCTGGAAATGCAGTCTAATTAGTCTCCTCTTTCTAAGCCTGGGAGGAAGAGCCTGGTTATAATCCTGCCCCCTTCCTCTCACAGAGAGTTAATTCTCCTGGCAGGAATCAAGCTGTCAGAAGGAACGTGCTCTGGGCATATTTGTGGGCCCCAGGACAAAATGGTACCATAATCATTGCATTGGAATGCTAGCGTGTATCTTGGGTTCATTCTATCATGTACACATTTTTAAAGGTTAATCAAAAATACACACAGCAATTTGTCCAAATAGTATTATAAGTTAGCTTTTTTTTGCTTTTCAATAAAATGAAGAGAAACTTTCTTGGGATATGTGATATTGGGGAAAAAACACCTAAAAACAGAAGCAAGCATAGGATTAACTTCACTGGTTATAATGGGCCCTACAGAAATACTTTGCAATTTAAATAGTCAATAGGATAAAGAGTAAGTGAATTTTCTTATCTTCACATGATGCAACAATTTAAAACTGCTAACGGAAGAAAGCGATATGTATTTTGAAGACCTGGAGTGGGGAGGGGGGCAGGGTGGAGAGGGTCAATGGGTAAACAAAAGGAGACATCTGTAATACTTTCAACAGTAAAGATAAATTTTTAAAAAAATAACATATTAAAGGAAAATGATAGTACAACATTTCATTTACTATATATAAGCTTTTGTACAAAAATCTGGAAAAATAATCTTGAAATAATGTAGTTATGTAAATTAGGATGGAACATTTTCTTTTATTTATTGTTAAAATTTCAGTAAGTATACAATGCAGCATACACTCTTTTAGATGAAAATATAGCTAGGAAGCAGACTCAGTGGGTTAAGCAATCACTTTTCTTTTCTTTCTGGAGAACTAACTTTATCACTAAAATTCTCCTGTCTTATGTAACTTTGAGTAACAGACCTAACTTATATTCAACTAATACTCCTCAACTCCAAACAAATAAAAAATACCACGCTTGTGTGCAGGTTTACTGGAGCTGAGCAGATGTCTGAAGTAGCTGACAAGACAGAAAGCGCCCTGTAGCTGATACCAACACCAGAGCACACGTGCTGTTTGGAAATGTCCTGTCTCACTTTGCTCCGCCAGCAAGTTCAAGGAGTTAACAATCAAAACTGCTTGATGTATTTAAACTTTGTGCAGTGGGTCATATAAACATTCTTCGCGTTAAATGGTGTAATAGATCTAAAAATCTCATACCCGCTTTCTTTTCTCCCTGAGATTTATCACGCTGTGATATAAATACCCGCAGTATTTTACAAGACAATGAACTTGGCTTTTCCTAAGACTGGTAATTTTTGCTGAGTAGTGGAAATCCACAGAGCTGTAAAATCTAGGGAGCTGTTTGGCAGTCTCGGGGCTTTTAGAAGTGCATCCTTGGAATATACTTTAAATTACAATATGATCATATTTCTAAAGCTAAAAATATTTCAATATAGACCAACAGTCATATGAAGAATAAAGCATGCCGAAATCCTACGTCTAAGGAATTTGTTAAACCCTGACAAGTAGCCAACTCAGTAAACTCGTACAGTTTAATTATGGTCATCTGTTTATTCCTTGCTTCCTTCCCTTCTGGAGGATGGGCCAGGTGGATTGAAGCTGAAGATAATGGCTTTTAAAAGCTTTAGTGATTTCTTCATGCTTGCCCTAACGCAGTGTTTCCCAAACTTTTGACATATGTGTACCCCTTCCCTAATTTTCATAATGCTGAGTACCCCTCATCAAAAAAGGATGTATTTTAATAACAATCAAAATATATTTATTTTTTATTTTTTTGGTATATACACAAAATAATAATAAATGAAAAATAAAATTATTCATAATAGAATATAAATAAAAGTTGTATTATAAATAACATTTATTTGCACACTGGACCATCTCAAGCCTCACAAGACTGTCTTGATTTGACTCATGAAAAGGTAGAATTAGGCGCAGCTAAGCAAGGTGCAGTGCATACCCTCACCAAACTCTTCCCGTACCCCTGGGGGTACGTGTACCACACTTTGGGAAACACTGCCCAAACGCGATATTTGTCTGCTGCATTTTTTGCCAATATTAGTCCTGACCCTCTGGGGAATTTTGTGACCTCTAGGGACATTTTTTCCTCTTCTCCTTCCATCCCCCCCCCTTTTTTTTCCATCAGAGAACCTGTGATGTCATCACAGCTTTATTAGCTCTCCCCTAAGAATGAGAGCTCATTATCATAACAGAAGTGTCCCAGGGCTCATTACCAGGGAAGTGACCTGGTGCAGGAGTGGCCTTTTCTCTGTGGAGACTACCAGGTCTCTCCCAGAGGAGGCCTGGAAGATGAAGACATCAAAGGCTGCTGGGACCCAATGGCATTCCTCTCTTCAGTCCTCACCGAGTGGCCCTGAAAAGCGAGTCTCTACTTATTTGGGTTCCAACAAAGACTGAACAATAGGTGGCTGTGTGCAAAGCCTTTCTTCCTATCCGATCTATAGGCATTATCCAAGGAATCTCCATTCACATGAGGATAATGCACGGGGCCTGGCTTCTTGTTTAGATTACAGCTCCCACTCTCTGAGGTCTCCCCTCATTTTCCTTTTGGTATTTTAATCCTTAGACTTAGGGATCCACTCAGGAATTAAATAAACTAAATTAGAAGAAAATACTGATGCCTCTGAGTCATGGAATCAATCCTAAGATAAAAAGGTGTCTTGCCTTTTCATATATGCGTTAAGCATCTTTAATAGAAGCACTGTGGATGATCTACATTCTGATTGTTGGGAGGAACCCTGGGAAGCAATCACCCTCCTTTAGAGTCATATTTTCTCTGCCAGATATTATCTAAAACTTTTTACGTTTAATTTACCATCATATGGCAACCGCTCTTTGGGGAGGTGAGGCGAGTTTATTTTTAGAACTAAAAAAAATGTGATGTTTTGATTTCCACCAACAAAAGATAGATGACACTGTAAAAGAAATCTCTTGCTCTATGTTTGACTTTTGAAAATTTTGAATGCTGAATTTACTGATAGAAATAAACGCATTTCTTTTGATAGTTTATGAAGAGCATGAAACAAAAACTTGCAGCTTTTTGGACCCACCTCAAAGCCATTGTTACATTTATAAAATAACCAACATGGATATAAAAAGAATTTCAGCTATGTGCTTAATGGTTGAATTTAGAAGGTAAGCTGTAAACCAGCTGATACAGTAAATAATACATAATTATAAACTGGAGCTCACTGGAGATTTAAAATAATAATAGCAATTCAGAGTTCAGCCAAGAATCTATTGCTGATTTAAATTTAACTCAGTTTGTCTTGGAATGTTTTCTGGGCTCTAGAATGTTACTACAATAAATTCTTAATCATTCAAGGCAAATTATAGAATCAATGGGTTCAGAGAACCCTGGGCATGTCTGGCTTCTATAGTCACTTTGATTTTATATTTGTTATTTTCTAAAAAAATAGTATGACCCTAGAAGTTTTATGAAATTATAAACATCTAACTCACACATTGCTTGGACTTTCTATTAAAAAATTAGGATAGTGAATGAAAGTAGTTGACTTAAATGCAGATTAGGAATTTGTGAGAGGACATCAATTTCTATTTAGTAGTTTTGTTTTCCACTGATCTGGATGGGTACAAATTGGCTCTAAGGAGAATCTGAATTAATTATTATCAAATTTTAATTTCAAAAGCAATACTCATTTTATAATGCACGATCTTAGTTGTTGTTTATCAAAGAAGTTCTGCAAGAAAAACAGCAAAAAAAAAATGCCATTAGCCTGATACGCCTCTGCTTTCACATGTATGATTCATCTCTAAAGACTCTTTTGTTCTCAAAAAAATTCTATTTGTGTTGATTCTATATGAGAGAAGCCAATTCAAAACAGTTCTAATCTAAGAAAGGGAAGGAGAAGGAAGTGAAGAGGGAAGTGGAGGGAAAGGGGAAGAGAAAAGATAGTATTTACTGACTAAAGTAACGGTGAATTCCTAGGTGAAGCTTTTTTTAGTGGAGGCTGGGACAGGACATCAAAGATGCCCTCCTCCTCTCAATAGTCCTACTGCCTACGTGTTGTCCACTTGGTCTTCTACCATAGAATGGCCTGCAGTCAGAAAGATAGCAATTGGCAACCTCAGATTTACATAATGCCAAATTTGGAACCTTAGAGAAGGAGCATTTCTCTTACCTCAGTGTATCAGTACCAATATATCAGTAGTAGGAAGCAGTTTGATTGGAGCATATCATATTGTCACAGAGAATAAGATTCGTAACTAATCAAGGTTGGATCACATGTACCTTATTTATTGGGCAAAAAAAAAAAAGTTCCACATCATGAGAAAGTGGAGAAAATTGTGCTGAACATCCAATTTCAAGAAGTTGTCTCCCAATAACACATTATAAATCTACTAGAAGCCTGCTGCATGAAATTTGGGTGAAGGGGAGGGTGTCCCTCAGCCCTGTCTGTATCCTCTCCAATCTGGGACCCCTTGGGGGATGACAACTGCCGGTTTAGGCCTTGTGGGATTAGGCCTAAACTGGCATTCGGACATCCCTCTCACAATCTGGGACTGCTGGCTCCCAACTGTTCGCCTGCCAGCCTGCCTGGTTGCTCCTACCTGCTTCTATCTGCCAGCCTGATCACCCCCTAACCACTCCCCTGCCAGCCTGATTGATGCCTAAGTGCTCCTCTGCCAGCCTGTTTGCTCTCAACTGGTACCTCTCCCCCTGCCAGCCCAGTCACCCCCAATGTCCTCCCCTGCAGACCTGGTCCCTCCCAACTGCCCTCCCCTGCTAGCTTGAGCACCCACAACTTCCCTCTCCTGCAGGCCATCTTGTGACCACATGGGTGCGGCCATCTTCTGTGAGGGTGTGATGGTCAATTTGCATATTAACTCTTTATTACATAGGACTAGTAAATAATTAGTTGTGAAGACTTACAAAGAGTATTTACTTACAAATCACTTTTCCTTCTGAACTAGTTTTTGCCCTAGTACATGCAGAATAATATGTGCCAGTTAGATAGTTAGCATCTAAACCTAACATGTCTAATATAGATCTTCCAAATCTCCCATTCCCATGATCACCTTTTTAGTGAATACCCCTACATGTTCATTTTTTTAATTAGGGAAAAGACATCAGTGTCCCTGACTAAATAGTCAGGTACTGCATGTTTTAAAAATTCTTGTGGCACACATATTTATTGTTGGAAGAGGATGTGAACAATTATGAATGGGAGAAGTAAATTTGGAATACATTTTGCAGTTTGTAAAGGACTTAGGTTATCATGTTTTATTTATTTGTTTGTTTTGTTTTGTTTTTATAAGGCTGACTTAACCAGTCTCTGGTCCTTTAAACAGGAAGGAAGGTCATATCATTTCAAAAACTTTTCTCCACCTACAATCTCAAAAATAAGTTCCCAACATTATTCATTGGTAACATATGCCAAAATTGTGGCCATTTTAAAGCCTAATGAAAAGTTTTTAAAAATTGTTTATTTAATTCCATTTATTATTGCTCTTTTATTCTGGCAGATATTATCCCCATAGTTAACAGAGAACTATCATGCGCACCATGCAATTATTGTAATTCATTACCACTAACTGACCATTTCCCTACATGGGTTAGTTTGAGGGTTGCACGTGTCATATGTTAATCTGCAACAGCCTTTCCCAGGATGTTGAGTTATGAATGTCACAGAAGCCTTTTGATGCCTAATTTCATCCAGCCTCACAATTTGCCAAGTTATATCCTTTTCTTCTTCGAGCAAGTGAGTGGTCTATTAGCTCTTGCCCCGCAACGCTGAACCCCATGCTTTTAAGATTATCCTTTGGTCTTTGTTTTTCCAAAATCTCACTATGATGTACCTAATGTGATTTTCACTATATTTATCCTAGTCGGGGCTATACAGCTTCTTGACTCCGAGGTCTGATATCTTTTGACTATTTTGGAAAATTCTCAGCCAGTGACTATTCAAATATGATTACTGCCTGTTGTCTTTCTCTCTCTCTTCCAGGACTCCAACCACACTTCTTATTGGAACATTTCATTGAGAATCATATGTCTAGTCATCTTTTTTTATTGCATATTTTCCTTCATTTCTGCTCTCTTAAGTAAGCCTGATATTTTTTCACTGACTTATTTTAGGGTTCACTAATCCTATCTCCTGTTATTTTATTTACTGGGTTTTTAAGCAGGCTAATTGCATTTTAGTAGAAAGTTGTTACTTTTTGTGATTTTTCAGGGAACTAACTTTTTGGTTTCTATTTTCTCCAAATCTCTTAGAAAGTTGGAGGGAAAAGGGGGATAGAATTTATATGAAACCTCTATCTGGAATTAAAAAAATGATTTGAAAATTTAAGTAAAGCACTAATTAAAAATTTATTGTGAAACATTTTAAAAGTTTCTCTTTGAGAAACACATAAAAATTCTTGTTTTTAATATTTTGATATATGCTTTACATTCCTGTGTGTGTTTTAAAAAGACAGGCCCTGGATGCAGGAGCAATTAGGAAAGTGGGACTACCTGTTCAATATGAAATAACTCCCCTGGAGCTGAACTACCTTCAAACTCATTCAGAACTGTCACCGGGATCTGTGACAGACAGCAAACTTTTAATTGAACAAAGAGGGGGTGGGGGTTTAAGAGTTAAATATCACCAAGAGAGGTAATGCATTGATATAAATTTTAGGAAAAGAGCATCTTTCTCAACTTTTCTCTTTATAGATGTTGATGGTGATACAGGATGACTAGGTATTTAAGAATAGGGAAAGGCCGAATCCAGTTTGGCTCAGTGGTGGAGCGTCGGTATGCGGACTGAAAGGTCCCGGGTTCGATTCCGGTCAGGGGCATGTACATTGGTTATGGGCACATCCCCAGTAGGGGGTGTGCAAGAGGCAGCTGGTCGATGTTACTTTCTCATCAATGTTTCTAGCTCTCTATCTCCCTTCCTCTCTGTAAAATATCAATAAAAATATATTTTGAAAAAAAGGAATAGAGAATGGAAGATGAGAGAGAGACTGAGCCTGGTGAAGATAAATGGTCAAACAACATTTATTATTTATTTATTTATTTATTTATTCATTCATTCATTCATTTATTGGACACTTGTTATGTCTCAAACATTGTTCTAGGATTTAACACTAATTAAATCTTAAGCTTCATAACAACCTCTAATATAGGTGTTATAATTATTTTCAACCACATTCTACAGATGAGGAAACCAGGGCACAGAAATGATACTCATTTAAAGTTCCACAGAAATTACATAATGAAAGTAGATTTTAACTGAGATTAACTCACTGAAACTATTACCCTGTACTTTTCCCGATGTAAAACATACTATTTTACCTTGACCTTGATCTTCTGTTAAAAACATGTAATGCACCAAAGCAGGTTGGCTCAGTGGATAGAGCATCAGTCTGTGGAATGGGGGGTCCCGGGTTCAATTCTGATCAAGGGCATATACATTAGCTGCTGGCACATTCTCAGTGGGTGGTGTGCAGGAGGCAGCTGATATATGTTTCTCTCTCATGGATGTTTCTAGCTCTCTATCCCTCTCCCTTCCTCTCCGTAAAAAAATCAATAAAATATATTTTTAAAAGCATGTAATGCATTGCACAGAATGAATTTAGATCACCTATAAATACCTATGAGAGATTATTTAAATAGTCTTTTTTATTTTTGTCATTGGAGATAGTATTTGAATTTCACAGGTTAAAAAAAAGATAATAGCTGTCAATTCCCTGGGTTTTGAGCAAATATATGTGAAGTTTCTCCTGTAATTCAGGGCTCTCTGACAGTTATGTCAATATTAAAAATATTAAAGTTAATATTTTTTTTTGCCTGTGATACTCAACTGGGCAATATGTAGTAAACAATGCTACCTTCATACTCCAAAATATGCTGTTCTCAGGAAGATTCCATTTCAGCCATCATTTCATTAAGATGTATCAGCTGTAAAGAAAACCACAGACTGGATGTCATGGTGTTATGATAAAGTGTTTATTTTATTTGATTTATATACAAGCCTTGGTCTTGTATTTCATTTTAATGTATCCTAAGTCATTTCAGCATTTATAATGAGCATTTTCAATAACCACGCCACTTCAATTTCCACATGGTGCTACGTCCTGTACCTCTCGCAGTCTCCTCTCCCCAGATGACTGCCGCCCGCCATCCCTTTCGAACGAGGATCCTCCTCAACTCTGCTTTTCAGGTGAGCTTTGTGCTTGTGAAAGGTGCCAGGCCGACAGATGACTGATCTCTTTGCCACAGGAGTGGATAGAAGAGGCAGGCAACCCTCTGGGCGGTCCCTGCCAACGTGGCTGCTTCTGGAAGGAAGGGGGAGATGCTCCATCGCAGCCCTTTTGCCAGGGTATCTTGGCAAATGCCAACCGCAATAATGTGCCTGCTAGTCCCTGGCTCCAGCACTAATACAGAAGGAAAAAAAAAACAATAAGCAAAAGATTTCTCTGGACTCCAGTACAACTCTGTTTGTGTCCTTCTGTTTCACCAAAGCAACCTACGTTAGCGACGCTGCCAATTCCACAGCTGGTCTGGGTGCTGTGTCACACCTGTCCCTTCCGAAGAATAGATACCTGTCAGAGTGCAGTGCTGGTTCGGAGCACTGACTTTAAACCAAAGAGATGAAGAAAGAAACTGCACTGTTTACCATCGGTAAGTACTTTTTAAAAATTTTATTTTGCCTCTTTTATAAAATAGAAGAATGAGTAAATATCAAGCAGATTTGAGGTCAGTTTGCTTTTCAATAAAATGACCATGAAGAACTTGAACTAACCTAGATGGAGTGGCTTAATTGGTTGAGCACTGAAAGGTTGCAGGTTCGAATCCCAGTCAGGGCACATACCTGGATAGCAGGTTCAGTCCCTGGTCAGGGCATGTACGTACATTTCATTACTCTCTCTCTCTCTCTCTCTCTCTCTCTCTCTCTCTCTCTCTCTCTCTCTCTCTCCTTTCCTTTCTCTAAGCATGTCATTGGATCAGCATTTTAAAAAAAGAACTTGAACTCTGAGTTATGGGTTTACTATAGCAAAGCAGTAGCTCCAAAATAATTTAGAACTGAGATATGTAACAGAGTGCAATCCCAGAAGGAGGGAACTTGAAATGCAATATTGTGAACTCGGTTTCCTTTCTATTATGTGGCTCTGCAAATAAACAAACAGAATAAAATTTAAGATGGTAATCTCAGAAAGATAGTAATCCCTTTGGTAAATAGTCACATCTAAATATTTTATGGTCAACTAAACATGAGTAAATATGCCCAAATATATTTTATTTAACTCTCTATAAGAGGTAATGTTTGGTGGGATTGACGAAAAAAATTAATTTCTTTTTCCAACAAGGGAAAACAAGCAAGGATATACAAGGTTATATATGTCCCATAACTTTTATACAGCAATTTTACCTTTAGGAATCTGTTCTACATAAGTATATATGACACATAAGTGTATGTGAACAAAAGTTTTTACTGTAGCAGTTTTATAACTGGAAGAAAGGGAGTGTTCTCAATATTATTCAATAAAAATTTTCTGACCAAGTTGTTATATTCCCTGTAGAGCAGTGGTAAGCAAACTCATTAGTCAACAGAGCCAAATATCAACAGTAAAACAATTGAAATTTCTTTTCAGAGCCAAAAACTGACTTTTGTGCATGGGCCACGAAGTTTCAATTGCATTGTACGTGTGCACTTGCACGTGGTATTTTGTGGAAGAGCCACACTCAAAGGACCAAAGAGCTGCATGTGGCTCACAAGCCACAGTTGGCTGACACCTGCTCTAAAGAATACAACTCTTTTTATAGATACTAGAGGCCCGGTGCATGAAATTCTTGCATGGTGGGGGCAGGGTCCCTCAGGCTGGCCTGCACCCTCTCACAATTGTGACTCTTTGGGGGATGTCTGATTGCAGAATCAGGCCTAAACTAGCAGTCAGATATCCCTCTCACAATCCTGGATTGCTGGTTCCTAACCATTTGCCTGCCTGCCTGATTGCTCCTAACCCCTCTGCCTACCTGATCAACCCTAACTGCTTGCCTGCCTGTCTGATTTCCCCTAACTGCCTCTGCCTCAGCCTCTGCTGCCACAGCTTCATCCAGAAGGTCATCGAAGGACGTCTGAAATGAAGTCTGGAAGGTCGTTTGTTTGTCTGGTCTAATTAGCATATTCTGCTTTTATTATTATAGATATAATAGAATATAGGTATGAACAAGTTATTAATTTAGAAAGGAAAGGTGCAAAGATCAAATATATGATCACATTGGATAATTACAATGACTTTTAAAAATATATATTTTATTGATTTTTCACAGAGAGAAAGAGAGAGGTATAGAGAGTTAGAAACATTGATGAGAGAGAATCATCAATCAGCTGCCTCTTGCACACCCCCTACTGGGGATGTGCCCACAACCAAGGTACATGCCCTTGACCAGAATTGAACCCGGAACCTTTTAGTCCGCAGGCCAAAGCTCTATCCAATGAGCCAAACCAGTTTTGGCTATAATGACTTTTTTTTTTTAATTTCTAGATTTATAATATTGTTATCTGTGCAAATAATATTATTGTATAAGCATGGAGAAAGATATGGAAAGATACAATCCAAAGTATAGAAAAAGATCCTGCAATAAAGGAAATTAAGTGAACTTAAGAAAAAAATATTAAAAAAATAAAAACAAACAAAAGATACTTAGGGCCAACTCTATGAGAAGGCCCTATATGTATGCTGGTATTATAGAATCACTTAAATATCTCCTCGGTCATAATTTCTTAGTTTTCTACTATAAAAATAATTGATGTTGTGAATTTATAGATGCAAATCTAACTTTGAATAGTGTCATTAAGACCAATTTATTTTTATCAAATTGATTTGTCATGTGAGGTAAGTGACACTCGGACTATCTAGGACCTGAGGTGTTCCTGGGAGGTCAGTGTTGAAAGCGCAAATGCCTGGAGCACATCCAGGCAACTCACTCACATGGAAACATTCAGAATAAAGGGCCATTTAATCAGCACAGATTCCAACACATATTCCTGACGTCTCATTGGCCTGGTGTGTATCATAACTAACTAAACTGTAATTGTCAAGTGCAGAGAAATTGTAGGCGGTGGGAATAGCACCAGCTGCGAGACTGGTGGGGTGAGACCAAACTGGGTTCAGCAACCTTGGTAATGGAGAGGACGCATTTGCAATGTGAGAGTGTGGAAGGAAGGTGTGGACTCAGTGGGACTCTAATAAGGTGACGTAGGGTGGAGCACCTAAGTAGCCACTGAATTTGCCCTTTAGTCAAAAAGACCACGTGGTTATAGAGGTGGAACTTTCAGCCCCACTCATCAATCTCTGAGAAAGGGAAGGGGTTTGGGGGTGAGGTTGGGGTGGAGTTTGAGCTCTGGAAAACTCTTGAACAATGAGTCTTGATGAGCTTCTTGGGTAGTAAATGCAACCACATGCCTACGCCTAATGCACCTCAGGTTCACAGGGACAGAGCTCTTGTGCTTGGGTGACCATTCCAGACCTTGCCTTATCTACCTCTTCATTTGGTGCTATTTTTTTTGTATCCTTTATAATATTTTTTATAATAAACTGGTAAACACAGTAAATGGTCCATAAGCTTTATATGCCATTCTAGCAAAATATGGAACCAATTAATAGCCAGTCAGTCAAAAATACAAGGGACAGTCTGCATTTGTGTTTGGTGACTGAAGTGGGGGCAATCTTGTGGGACTTGTGGTATCTGATGCTTTGTGTTGTTTCTTACTAAGCACTGATTTTGTATAGATATTGGGCAGTTGTCTGTTTCATAGTCCTCTCCCCAATTTCAAAAGTAGAATGTTAATTAGCCTAAGCCAGCGATTTTCAAACTTTTCCATCCCATGGCACACATAAACTAATTACTAAAATTCTATAGCACAGCAAAAAAATATTTTTGCTATTCAGACAAAAAACAGGAATAATTTTGATTGATTTACAAATAATAATAATAATAATAATAATAATAAATACATACATACCCTTTGCTCCAAAGTGATTTAAAAAAAAATAGGTGCCTCTACTTGTGTATAAGAATTTCAAAAATTTGCCGAGACCGGTTTGGCTCAGTGGATAGAGCCTCGGCCTGTGGACGGAAGGGTCCCAGGTTCGATTCCAGTCAAGGGCATGTACCCTGGTTGCAGGCACATCCCCAGTAGGAGGTGTGCAAGAGGCAGCTGGTCTATGATTCTCTCTCATCGGTGTTTCTAACTCTCTATCTCTCTCTCTTCCTCTCTGTAAAAAAATCAATAAAATATATATTTTAAAAAAAGTATTTCAAGAATTAAATAATCAGAGACAACTTTCTTATACAATATGACTAACAAATATAACTTTATTATAAGCCCTACATATTTATGGTTCAAAACATGATATTAATACCTGATACTATAGATGTGTTGGCTGTTCTCATTTTTGATTTGACAATGTAAGGGAAAAGAGGTCAGTGCCTCTGACTAATAATCAGGTATGTTTTAAAAATTCTTGCAGAACACCCGTTGAAAATCACTAGCCTAAGCCAATCAGGATAATTCTGTGTTTAAATAGACATGAGCAGAGCAGGGACAATGAGCCAGGTATGGTCACCAGGGTGGAAAGCCCCGGGTGCCTAGCAATGGGCAAATGTAGGGTGGGAACTTACCCCATGGTGACCTTCCCTCCCCTAGCATATCACTGGTCCTTCGGTTTAGACCCCCTGAACTTTCCTCCCTAGAGATGACATCAAGGCCTCAATTGTATTTCAGTTCCAGGCCCATTGAAGCAGCAAAACCAGACAAGTGACCCTATGGCAGACCTCAGGACCAGCTGCATTGGATAATGACTCTCTGCCCTGGTGAGGAGACAGAAGGAAATTAGGCAGTCAGGGACCGGACCTTGGGAGAGGAAGAAGAGTGGGGAAGTGGAGCCTTGCAGGCGTGGGCAGCATACAACTTGCTGACGGCACCACTGAAACACACTAGAGGATCCAGAACTAAATCCAGCCAGGTAGAATTGCTAAGGCAACCCAGCTAAGCCAGGAAAGAGGGGCACAGTGGGAGACATGACCTATAAAATGTATTGATGTTGCTAAAACAGGCAGCTTGCAGACAACCAATCACAAGACAGTGAGTTGTATAGCCAATCCCAAGAGTGTTACTAAGGCAGAATTCTTTGAAAGGACCAATCAGGAGCTAGCAAGGCATGCGTCTACCCCTAGACAAAAAAGTGGGTGCTGTCACTTTCTCTCTTTTTCTCTAGCACTGGCTCATGTGGGGGGGATGCATTGCTTTGTGCTCATGTGGTTTATGGCCATGTGGGATTCCACACGTGAACTAATGGGCTTGAATTAGCTTGGATACTGAACGACGCCCGCCTAGAACATGGAACAGAAGCTCTGGACACTGACCTGCTTTTGGAACTCCAGCGGCACCTTTTCTAGGACTGGCTTCTCTCAATAAACTTTGCTTCTGCTAACCCTTATTTTGTACACTAATCCATTCTGAGGTTTTTTTGTGAGACAATGAACTGGGACTCAAACACCACATTTTGGTTTCACTGTCACTGACCAATCCTTCAGGGGAGACTCTGACCCTGTAAGGACACACCTGGGAAGCTGCTGAATATTCTATTAAGATCTTCCCCTCAGACCTCCCCTGAAATCTCCACCCTGAAAACCCTTAGTCCAGAAGACCCAGAGTACCCTTTCCCTAGGACCATGCCACACCTTTCCTTTTCCCTTTGCCTTCCCCCTCCCCCTTTCCTCAGACACATTACCATTATGTGATTTTATAAATAAACTAGAGGCTCAGTGCATGAAATTCATGCACAGGTTGGGGGGGTCCCCTCAGCCCAGTCTGCACCCTCTCCAATCTAGGACCCCTCAGGGGATGTACAACTGCTGTTTTAGGCCTGATTCCTCTTACAATCTGAGACCTCTGGCTCCTAACTGCTCACCTGCCTGCCAGCCTGGTCATCCCCAGCTTCCCAACTTCCCTCCCCCACTGGCCTTGTCGCCCCTTACTGCCCCACCACCCCTGCCAGCCTGGTGGCTCCCAAGTACCCTGCTTTGCCAGCCTGATTGCCCTTAACTGCCCCCCGCCCCCTGCTGGCCTGGTCTCCCATTACTGCCCAACTGTCATCTTGGTCACTCCCAACTGCCCTTCCTGCCAGCCTGGTTGGCCCACGCAGCCTGCTACTCAGTCATTTGGTCATCCCTCGCTAACACCCCTGCTGGCCTGGTTGCCCCAAACAGCCTGCTGTTTGGTTGTTACTGTTACTGGGACAGCATCGGGGACAATTTTTATAGTTCTCTATTATTAGTACAGACTGGAGGCCAGGTGCATGGATGGGGTCCCTTGGCCTGGCTAAGGATCAGAGCTGATCAGGGCCATCTCCCCCAGTCCAAATTAGGGCTGGCTGTCTCTCGGGGAGCGACCATGGGAGTTTGGCTGGCCATGGGAGGTTGGCTGTGGGAGCACACTGACTACCAGGGGGCAGCTCCCATGTTGGGTGTCTGCCTCCTGGAGGTCAGTGTGCATCATAGCTACCAGCCGGCCATCTGATCATCTGGTCATCTGGTCGTAATGGTCTCTTGGGTTTTTATATAGATAGATAGATGATGATAGATAGATAGATGATAGATAGATAGAGATAGATAGATGATAGATGATAGATAGATAGATAGATAGATAGATAGATAGAAAGATAGATAGATGATAGATAGCTAGACGTTCTCATATAGTTTGAGTCTTAGCTCTGAATTATTTCCTAACTCAAGTACCAAGGTTCCTGAACCCAGGGTCCTGTGTGACCCCATGGATCTAACACCTGGTGCCATCCTGCAACCTACAAGGAGAATATCCCCTTCTCCAATAAGAGCTGCTGCTTGGACAGCCGAACTTGGAAAAATAAAAGGGGGAGGGAGGGTAAAAAAGAACTGCTTTGTAAATCACCCTTCAAAAGCTGTCCTGGGAGGAATGTGATATACCTCGGCTTCTTAAATGTTTAGCAAATAATTTCAGCTGTGCATTCTAAATGCAGCTCTCCCTCCTTCACCTAATTACGGAAATATGTGCTGCAGTTTGCAGAACTTCGCCACTGTCATAACTTTTCTTGAAGTTCAGCCAACCAATGATAATAAAGCTGTCATGAGATTAAAGGGGGCTGCAAGTCATTGCTTTTGACATTTATAGGTAACATGGGAAATGCAAACAAGTATGTGGAGTTATTAGTAATATTATGGTCTTTGGATCTTTAAAACGGAGTGCTTAAGACATCTGCCTGGGCAAGGAGGGAGAGAATGAGGTAAATCCAAATTGTGTTCTCCTTTTGTTTAAATGAGGCAACCAAGCCTGAGGAAGTGCAGGGAGCAGTTGATTTCATTTTCTTCATGTAGCATCAGTAGGAAGCATAGGCCTCAGATGCCCACCCTTGGAAGGAATCATCTCAACTGTGGAGAGAAGAAAAGTATAAAACTTGACAAAGAAAGGGGGCACTTCCTGTTCTGACTTCCTGGTCTTGAATTCAGCACAGGGGAGCCCCCCAAGGCAGTGTGGGAAATCAGCAGAGCCTTCCTGGAGGGTAGGCTTCTGTGTGGTTTATTTGGTTTGTTTTTGCTTAGTGAAGACTACCAAATTACAAAAAGGGAGTTATTAAAAAAAGAAAAGAAAAAGAAAAACGAATTCTGGGTTATTGTTAAAAAATCAAAGAAAACACCGATCTATCCTTGCCCCCCCCCCCCCATTTAATTCTTGTCTCTATTCTCTCTTCTCACTGAATTTCAGTTGTGTCTATGAGAGAACCACTGAAGGTGTAGACTAATTGTCCTTTGCTCCATTATGCATAAAAGGCAATATATTTCATTATCTTTGATGATGAATCATTATCAAAATCTGAGTGGGCTCATTTGAAGCTTTTCTTCATTAAATACAAAATATTTTAACTTTTTAAATTGTTATTTTGGTGCTGAAATTATTTGGGTGTAAATGTGGCCTCTGGCAATGTCAGTAAAACAGACAAATAATGACTATTTGTGGTTGAAATGCTAAATAGTTTGGACGCTGGGCCTTTTCAGCGAAGTCTAGACTATGATGACGCCGCACACAAGCCTCCCTGGTTTGTTTATCGCCCTCCTGCTCTTGGGAACTGCAGTTTGAGCATGGTTGGTGCAGATGATAAAGCTCATAGGATGAGTTGCGGGAGGTTTCAGGGGGGAAATAGGATATGGGGGAAGGCACGGGGAGTCCTGGAGCCTTTGGTCTAGCTCCAATGCTGCTAATAACTATAATTATCGCCAAATGAGCACCTACCGTATGCAAGGCCCTGCATTAGGTGCTTCCACAAATGGAATTGCATTTAATTGGGACTTAATTTTTACCTGCCATGATCTTGTTTAAGAAAGCAGTGATTTTTTTTCTTTTTCTTCAAACGATTAAACATTACTGAGAGTGAGCTTTGTTTTAAATCTAGGTTCAGGACCAACTATTTCCATTTAGGGGATTAAAACAAATCTGAGTAATTGCTCATAATATTTGTCTTACGACTATTATTGTGAAGATGAATGAACGAAAATGGACTTGAATCTGCCAGTGTGCTCCAGGAGAAAACTGCTTATTTGTAAAAGTCCATGGATTGTTCTTTTAGTTAATAAATTATTTCTAGCCACTAAATGTTACATCCTGTTATCAGTGTAAGCCAGTATGTGTCTGGCTAGAACAGTGCTTCCCAAACTTTTGACATATGTGTGCCCCTTCTATAATTTTCATAATGCTGAGTACCCTTCATCAAAAAAAGGATTTTTTTAAAAATAACAATCAAAACATATTTATTTTTTATTTTTTTGGGTACATACACAAAATGATAATAAACAAAAATGAAATTATTCATAATAAAATATAAATAAAATTATATTATAAATAACATTTATTTGCACACCGGACCATCTCAGCCCTCACAAGACTATCTTGACTTGACTCATGAGAACGTAGAATTAGGCACAGCTAAGCACGGTGCAGTGCATGTCCCCACCAAACTCTGGTGCAACGTGTACCCCCACCAAACTCTTCCCGTACCAATGGGGGTCCACGTATCATCACACTTGGGGAAACACTGCTCTAGAAGAAATTACTGAGCCTGCAATAGATCAATCTAACAGGAATGTAATGATTTTGTATAACATATTGAACACACCACCTAAAATGGTTTTATCTAAGATTAAAATTTGCCAATGGTCCAATAAAATTTGAGAGGGGAAATACAGAGAGTGACTACCGGGAAGGTCTCATTGGTGGCCACTTGTTCAACAGCCTCCTGCAAATGTACTGCCCCTCCCCCACCCCAGACTCCTCTAGGTCTGAGAGGATTGCCTGTCCACACTGTATACACATATGAAATTATTCTCCTCAGTTTAAGAAGAAAAGTGGTAGTAAATGTGCGGAAGTGTTATTATGTGAGGAAAGCTACTGTCAAATGCAAAAATTCAGAGAAATCGATTTGTAGCTTTGAATTCAAATTCCGTTTTAAGTAAGAATAAGATGGTTCAATACGGCATACAAAGCAACTCAAAACTTTCCAATACTAATGTTTAAAAGAAGTGATGCCCGGTTATGTTTTTGTGTCAACTGAAGTGAATTAATAGGTTTCTAAAATATTCAAAGAAACTGGAATGCTAGCTTTCAAACTTCTGGAGCAACAATCCTCCTGAGCCTTCTCTCGGGCCTTCCTGACTTCCTCTGACAGGCCTGATGTGCGTTTTCACACGACCTCTCCAGGGTTAGAGCGGAGACTAAGACGTTTTACCAATAAGGGGGAAGAAAAAAGAGGCAGGCCGAGGAGCAAAGCAGAAGTGTAAATAGTGAATTCAGTTTGGGAATGAAGATATTTGAATCTGAATAGTGAGTTAATGATTCAATTAGTTTTTCACGTTGTTAAACTACATTAATCCTTCTTTACCAGGTCCCCGCATGGAAGCCCTTTGAAAAGAAAAATGCCAAGGATCTTAAGAAGAAAGATTCTAAGCGCCAGAGCCGTTTAAAATACTAATAGTGCTTTCCAAATACGTGCTGCCTATTGGAAACGCTAGGGATGCTGGGTAGGTATTGTTTCAGGGATCTTGAGACTTGGATAGGGGTAGTTTCAGTGGTCATACCCTGATGGAGGAGTGCTTCCTATCTGAAGGAGGCTTGCAAAATATGTCCTCTATTGTAAGCCTCGGAGAGTCAGTGATTTTAAGTTAAAAAACAGACAAACAAACAAAAACACAACTAGGGGATAGGAGATAGAGGACTACATCTATAATCAGATTACTTCAAAAAATAATGATTACTAAATTGGAAAGGCAAAAGTGACAGTGTTGGGCGTGTTTGGGCTTTTTTTTGCTTTGTTTTGTGCCTTTTACATTCTGTTCTGCATTTACTGCTTTAGTTTCATAAAGGAAGCTCAGAGATTTATAGCCTCAGACTTAGATTATCATTGCCATTTTTATCATTCTCCTAATCATCATATCAAGCATTTTATTAAACGTTCAAGCCTACCTGATGCTAGTTTAAAGAGTAAAAAGGAAAGCCCATTTTGAATATTTACAGTTTAACAGACGTTAAGTTGATTAACTAAATATATCAAGGGCACGAACAGAAATGGAAAATTACTGAGGAGAATTACTCACAGGATAGTGGAACACAACCAAGGCAGTCTAATGAAACGGGGTCACGTTGCCAGTTGGAATTAATTGAGATTCTAAATTTTTAACAGAAATGGGTCTTATTTTAAAAACAAATAAAAAACTTAAAACCCTGTTAAAGATATGGTAATAGTCTGTTGGAACCTGCTTTATTTTTAAATTAGTCTATGATTGCCAATACGTTTATGTGTAGATGTGTGTAGTAGACGAACATTTGTTTTAGTATGGTAAGCTTCCCCCCCATTGAAATTCTGTTAATATTATTTTCAAAGTGATTATTTCAGTTAAGTGGTCTATAGGTCAGCTCAGTCCAGTTCTATATTATTATAAAGCAGACAATTACTGGTTTTGATAATGGGAAGCTAGCAGATAAATTCAGTGGACGGAGAAAGGATCATGAAAGTTGCATTTTTAAATGAAAATGTAGGAACAAACTCTTGTTAAAAAAGGCCTTTAAAAATTTGTTATCTGCAATATCAAAGACTTGATTTTTAAATTGAATTTATTGAGGTGACATTGGTAAATAAAATTACACAGGTTTCAGGTATATAATTCTATAATACTGTGTATTAAATTATTCGGTGACTCTTGAAAGGAGTAATTTTTACAGTGATTATCAGTATAATTTTCACATACACTGTATGATTTGAGAGAGAAAATATTTTGTATTCCATGAGGGTATCAAGATTTCAAACGATGCTTCATAACTGAAAAGTTAGAGTCAAGGAAGAAGGTCTAAGTGAAAGAAAATACAATTTAGGTGAAATCAGACCCGCATGTGATTCATAATTAACACAAATAATGGTGTCTCTGATTTTATAAAACTGGCAATTACAGTCATTTGTTACAGAGCAAGAACTCTAAAGTCAGCCATTTTGCCCAATATTGAGCAATTCAGTAAAACCTTCTGTGACTTGGTTTTCCTCACCTGTAATGTGAGGATAATTATAGCTCTACTTGTTAGAGCTGAGTTTAGAAGGAAATTATGAACATGGCTTCTTAAGTCAGCGTCACAAGTTATCAACCCCATGATAAATGTCAGCTGTTATTTTAATGTAGATTTTCTTAAACTAAATAACTCCATGTGAATTTCTCATTTTAAGATTGAAAATTATGACTCCAAGAGGACATGTTTTGAAAGAGTGGGAGGAGTTAGTTGAGAGGATTCAGAAAAAAGCTTGGGGAGTCTTTATTAAATTTCATGCACTGGGTGGAAGTCAGGGGGAGAGTCCTCAGCCCTGCTTGCACCTCTCAGGGTCCGGGACCCCTTAGGGGATGTCTGGGACTCCTCACCCCTTTTAGCCTGCCTGCTCACTGCTCCTAAGTGCTGCTTCTGAGGTGGGAAAGACTTCTGCCACTGTGGCTGCCCTGGACAGCCATGAGCCAGGCTTCTGGCTGAGAGGCACTCTCCCTGTGGGAGTGCACTGACCATCAGGGGGCAGCTCCTGCATTGAGCGTCTGCCCCCTGGCTGTCAGTATGTGTCATAGTGACTGTTCATTCCACCGGTCAGTGGATTTGCATATTAGGCTTTTATTATATAGGATATGGAGATAGTAGGTACAAACTATCTATATATTTCTTAGCTATTAAGAAATTCTATTATTTCATTTGTTAAGTTTTAGGAAACAAATTATTCCACTTCTCTTAATAGCTCAAGAATGTTTTACACATCATTTATTTTTAATTAGATGGTTTTTTAACTCTTTTTTTTTTAATACAAGCAAATGAGTAAATGAGTGATTTTAGAAGTCTAGTTCTGTACAAACCTCTAATCCAGATGACCCCCCTTCCTTTTTCCCCCCCTTTAAGCATTACGTTTGGGAAGGTTAATCTAAAACTCAGCTAATACATGTGATTTGAAAAGTATCTTTTAAAAAATACTTTCCTATGTGTCCTTGTAAATCCACTGATCATAATTGCCAAGTTAACTATGTGTTACAATCATTTATTCCTCTACTGATCACATATTTTCTATATCAGCTATTGTGTAAAAATTACTAGGAATCTATGTTCCCCATTTTTTCCTGGCTCGAAAATGGGTTATTGCACTCCATTTTGCCTCATAACAACTTTTTGGGGGAATGAAGCTACTTTTCCTTCTGATCCCCAAACCTAGTATAAGATGAGTAAGTAGCATGTCTTTGATCCCTACAGAGCAATTAGGCTTAAAAACATTGGGTCCCATTAGTCTATCAATGCAGAGTGTAGAGCATAGTTTATAACACATGGTTCCAACAAATCTTACCAAAGTATTCCCCAGGAACTTCAGTGCCAAACATTTACAACTTTCACCAAATTAATAATCCTTAGCTTCTTTGAGAAAACAATTAGAAATGTGGAACTGATTAACTCACAATAGGTTTTTTATCAAAGTGACTTTAACAAAGGCTGAATACTTTCTCTGGGATGGATTTTTTATTTTTTTTAAGGACACTGGAAACAAAACAAAGCATACAAAATCTATAATTGTGAGTGTTCTTTGAAGCACTGCAATACTTTATCAAAGGTTAACTTTTGTTAGGACTGACATTTGCTAAACATTAATTCATAGCTGAAGAGTTTTACAAATAATGATTTGTGAGTGTGTGTGACTGTGTGTGTGTGTGTGTGTGTGTGTGCCCAGAGCAAACACTTTACAACCCTTACCAACCTATCCCAGATTAAAACAGTTAAAAAAAAACACACACACACAAAAAAACAGAGGCCCATTCCTCTTTTTTAAAAAGGAGAAACACGTTCTTTCATTGCAACAGAGTAATCCTCCCAGAATGATGGGAGTGATTTTAGAAGTCTAGTTCTGTACAAGCCTCTAATCCAGATGACCCCCCTTCCTTTTCCCCCCCTTTAAGCATTACGTTTGGGAAGGTTAATCTAAAACTCAGCTAATACATATGATTTGAAAGGTATCTTTTAAAAAATACTTTCCTCTGTGTCCTTGTAAATCCACTGATCATAATTGCCAAGTTAACTATGTGTTACAATCATTTATTCCTCTACTGATCACATATTTTCTATATCAGCCATTGTATAAAAATTACTAGGAATCTATGTTCCCCAAGAAGATGCGAAAGCTGATAGCTTCACATGGCACGTTGGCAACGTCCTTTCCTCTAGCCCTTTGCAATCAGAGTTGTGGTTCCAAATATTATAAAAGCCCAGGCACCCCTGTACATAGCAGAAATCTTTCCAGCCTAACTCTGGAGTCAGCATTTATGTGAAAGCATCCCAACCACAGAAACTGTCATGCCTTCCCGTTCTCATTGTCCTCTCAATTGTCCTCTGGAAGGAGGCTATGCCTTGCTGACAGGGCTGTTATCCCCGCTTTCCTGCCTAACAGGTGAGAATCTGTAATTGTGACAAAAAGGAAATTTGCCTGTATTTCAGGAATGCCTCCTCAGCATATTTTTTTTTTTTAATATCCACGCCTGTTTTTGGCTTCTACATGATCAGCTAGTTAGTTGATGAGGGTATATATGCTCAAGGCTGATCTTTTCTTCGGGGCCACTGGTAATTAATTCTCCTTCATGAATCATCCGCCAGAGGAAGACATTGATGAAGAACAGCAGACAGTCCTTCAGCAGATTGAGTTTATGCCTCATTTCTTTTAAACACCTCATCTTCACAAATTACGTATTTTTTGGTATTAACCTATGCTACACCCTGTTGAGTGCTTGGTGGAATTCTGCTCTTTCTCGTCTTAAAAACATTGATTGTCTTTCGCAGTGAAAAGTTTGGGCCCCGGCTTGGCAGTGCACTTATCTTTGTGTACAGCCCCACGTGCTGGAGCTGTGTGGCATGCTTGCATTCCTTTAAAGACATGAAGTGGGGGCGGATGGTGAGAGAGGTGAGCTTAGCAAGATGTGTTTCAAAGAAGTTCTTGAATTCCACTTGGAAGGCATTTTATTTCTTATTAATGTTGACCCTTCAGGCACATGTTCCTTCTTACCGCCAGATAAGACTGACCTCGAGAGGGTAGTCCTCATCAATGATGGCACTTTATAAAAATCCAAAGGTCATGGAAGTTAGAGATCCATCACCGTCCTCTGAGCGGAAAGGTGGACAGGAGGTGAGAAGGAGGGGCTTTCTGGTGCATGCAGAGCACTTTGAAGATGAAAAGCCCTAGTGAGTGTTAGTAATGATGATGGTAACCATAATAACACACTCTTTACCATGGTAAGCAACCTCCTCCACAACATTTTTGGGTTGTGGGATAAAGTGGCTTTGTGTGTGTGTGGGTGTTTTTAAGTGGCACATTGGTTGAAGAAGAAAAATTAGATATGCTTAAATCAATAATAGGTACCCAAGCCAAAGTCTCAAGGACCCTTAAAGCTCAGCTTCAAAGAAATAAGAGAAGCAAGGCCAGGACTGGGTAAAAGGTAAACAGCAACCGAACGTCTACCCAAGTCACAGAAATTTCAAAGAATGAGGGAAACATGTATCATATTTCATCAATAGGAATGTTTTAGGATTGTCATGGCAGAATGTGGATTTCTTTATAACTCGCACATGATTTATAATTTAAAATAATTTATACAAATTGGTAGTTACAAAATAGTTGTGGGCATATAAAGTACAGCATAGTGAATATAGTTAAAATTCTGTAATAGCTATGTATGGTACCAGGTCTGTACTGGAAATAACTGGGGAAACACTTTTTAAAGTATGATTGTTTAACTACCATGGTATACAACTATAACTAATGCAAAATAGTATTGAATGAAAACTGCTACTAAAACATAGATTTATAAATATATATAATAAAATAATTTAAAATGACATGCTTTCTATCATTTAATTTTAGCCATCTATAAAAGTTTCCACTGTAGGATTAGCCTTTAGGATTGTTACTAATTTATCACTGGTAGGATTATGCCCATTGTAAGACCGTTATAGGATTTAAACATTAATTGCAGTTATAAAAGAAAAATCTACTATAATTAAGTTCAAATATGCAAGTTAAAATAAAAGTAAGTCAATAAAAGTCTTAAATTAATGGCTTAATTTTTTTTTAAAAAGGTTGCTCATTTCAGTAAAATTAACTGAGTTTTTAAACTTGCAATTCTGGTACTGAATTTTAATATAAATTTATTTTAATGATAATAATGCTTATTAACTAATTTTACTTCTGAATGAAGTGTTTGAGTATGTAAGTACACTCTATGGGAAATTGGCAACTAAAGTAATTCTGTAAGTCTATTTAAGAAAACATATACATTATAAGGAAAGGTAAGGAAATGATTCTTTCCTGGTTCTGATAATTGCTTCCATGAAGAGGGACATCCATTAATGGAACACATATGGTGTCTTACCTCCCTGCTCCTTCCCCCCACTTACCTGAAAGAGATAGGCAGAGTACTGTGGGGCTCAGGAAGCTGGAGCAACACTGGTCACAGCAAGATAGCTAATTCCATGATGAGGATTTTGTCATGGCTTTCTATGGTTTGCTCCTGGACTTTTTGAGTGTTATCCTGCTAACATATATGCTCAAGCTCTTCAGGAACCTTTGCAGACCCAAATATGCTTCAGCAGCCCCAATAAATGGAGAGAAGATCTAGTGTAGAAAGAGCCCCTTTCTATATAGATCTTTATGCATTGAAAGGTGGTACAGAATTTATTAATTAAAAATAGTTTTACTTATTGATTTTTAAAGAGAGAGAGAAAGAGAAAGGGGGAGAAAGAGATACATCAGTTTGTTGTTCCACTCATTTATGCATTCATTGGTTGCTTCTTGTATGTGTCCTGACTGGAGATCGAACTTGCAACCTTGGTGTATCCAGATGATGCTCTAACAAAGCTACCCACCCAGAGCCAGAATTTATTAATTTTAAACCACAAAGATGTATAATACCTTGTACTTTCAGCTCATAAGAAAAAAAATGTTTGATTTTGTATTTTACTTCCCTTAGGTCTTTAAACTTAAGTCTTACAAGTGAATTTTAAATTTGGTTGCTCTTAGAAGGTGAGACAGAAATATTTTATTCAAATGTGGAGTTCCTTTTGGTTTCTGACATTATATTATTAGAATGTGCTTATTCATGTAATTATTGGAATATATCTATGATATTATGTTTCAGATTGTGTCTCTGAAGAAATATAATGGGAAATGTGGAAAGACATACTTTAGGATAAGGGATAGAAGAATGTATTTTAGTCCTAGGAACAGAGCTTGCTATTGATTTCAATGTAGTGTTTAAAACGATTGGAAGCTCTTTGGAGGCAAAAATCTTTGTTTTCTACTATTTGTTCCTTAAGAGAACACCCAGGAAAGTAGTGGTTGGTGTAGACTTAGGAGGGTACCAGGAAGCCTGTCTGACAGCCTGCTGCTCTCCACTAGCTCCCCCAGTGCAATAAGCCCTCCCTGGGAAAAAGTAAGATAAATGAGACTTTAGCCTAAACAGTGGGCTCTATAGCAGAATCCTAGTGAGGGATTCATTAAATTCCCCTTCCTGACAGATCCTTATTAGAAACCTGTATTAGCATAACTCTCCTGGTCTGCCTCCACCCTTCCCTGAGGAGGAGGAGAAACCTACTAGATGTAACTGATAGAAAGAAAGAAAGAGTTGCCAGGTTCCTCCTCTTTTATATATATATATATATTTTTTTTTACAGAGAGGAAGAGAAAGGGATAGAGAGTTAGAAACATCGATCAGCTGCCTCCTGCACACCGCCCCTCCCCCCCCCCCCGCCACTGGGGAGGTGCCCGCAACCAATACATGCCCTTGAATGGAATCAAACCCTGGGCCTTTCAGTCCGAAGGCCTATACTCTATCCACTGAACCAAACTGGTTTCGGCCCTCTCTTCCCTTTCTTTGGGAATGAGCTACCCACGGATTACTTGCTAAGCTACATATTGGGCCTCCCGCCTACCAGGCAGTGAAGGGGTGGGAGGTTCAGGGACCAAGGAAGACTGGAAGCAGCCTAACAGATGTTCAGCATTAGCAGGCTCAATGATGCTGCCTGGATGTCACCTTCTCTAATCCCAGCTTTACCAGCAACAGGGGATTTTTTTACTCATCTTCCTTATTTTCTTTGCTCTGAGCCCAGGTGAAGAATAGGAGGATTACTATCGGGGCCCCTAAACCTTCAGCATTATGTATGTCACAATCTTGCAGGTACATTCACCAACAAAGCTAAGGTAGAAAACCTGTTTCTTAGGTCTGACATTAATAAGTGCTTTTTTTCCCCCCTGTTAAATCTATGAAGTGGATCAATGCTAAGTTTAGAAATATACCTAAGAAAAAGAGAAGAATACTACTTAGCAATTTGTTTTTAAATGGCAAAATTATTAGCTACAAGAAAAGTTGGATGAATTCCTCTGATTATATTGCATTTAGAAGCTTTCTTTCCGATATATGAAAAAGAGATATTTTAAAGAAATTGATCCCCTAGTTTAGTTTTTCAAAGTCAGACTAAAAGCAAAGAGCTTAATGGGATATTTTGGGTCCCCCCCTGGAGCTCCCCCCCCCCCCGCTTCCTTTCCCACCACATACACATTGTGTGACTGTTAGCTCATGTTTACTGAGTTCTGATCATGTTCAGGTCAGCATCTTAAGCTTTTGTCATATCACTAATTATTTCAGTTCTTCATGTAGACACTTTTTTTTTTACCTCCCAGATGAGACTCCTGAGGCTTCAAAAGGTTAAATAAGTTGTCTGTATCCACAAATGTTATGACTGAAGAACTAGGATTCAAACCCAGATTTGTCTCTAAAGCCAGGAATACTGAATCCCTAAACCACCCTGGCTTTTGAATTTTATTGCCAATGAAATTAACGTGCTATGATTACAGCGAGTCTTCTTGTACTATCTGTGATGTTATTTTCCCAATTACAAAAATGTTTTTATTTGCATATATTACTGCAGAAAGTGTATAGATTCTTTTGATAAAAACATGAACATTCAGTGTCCCTCCTCCCAATAAATAAAAATCGCAGTGCTATCTCTTCTTGCTCCAGGAAGGTTAAGATTCCATGAATTCTGTCTTTTGGATGTGATTTTATATTTTTTAAGCCAGAGGAAAGCTTAGAGTGCCATCTGAGACAGTTTACACATTCCCAGTTTCTTTTCCAGGATAAATCAAAGGCAATTGTCTTGACTAGTCTGCAAAAGATCTGTTCACAAAGACATAACTGTGTAAGATGATTATACAAGAACATCTCCTGGAGAAAAAAAAGAAATGGTTATACAAAACAAAGTTTTCTAAGATTATCATAAAGGAAATAGGACAAAATCAGGCAAACCCAGCATGACACAAGCAAGCTGAGATCCCTCTGATTTGTTCCCTCACCAAATTTGTTGGGAGACTGGGGTTTAGATTAAAAATTAAACTTCACATGTCTCATTCTTTCTTAAAAATGCATTTGCTCCTCATATGCACGCTAATAGTTTGCATGAAAAATTCAGTTTATAATGTATCATGGATACCACTAAATGCTTTATACTCTTAAAAATGAGTCTTTTTAATAATACAACTCAACATACATAATTTAAGCTGAATGTCTATGCTAAGTGTATACAGTTAATTTTGATTTAGGTTTGTCATCTCACAAAGAACACAAAACATTTTGATTTTGAATCAGAGCTACGTTTTAAAAATTTTATCTGTTCTGATCCATTGTGACACATATTTCACCGTGCTCAGTGCATGGGGCCAGGGAGTCATTTATAGTCATTGCCTATATTACTTATCATCAGTAGAAACCAGGTGTCATTAAAAATTCCCAGAAACATTTTGAGGTGAGTCTTATTTATCCTAATCTATCAAAAATAAAAACTTAATCTCAGGGAGGTTACATAAAAGGAGCAATGTCACACAACTAGTTGGCACCTAAGAGAGACCAAGAAATGCAAATCTGCTACCATAGTCCATGCCTTTATTCACAAGGCTAGTTCACCTCTAAAACAGGCTAACAATTTAATCTCATTACCTTTTCTTGGTGGTCTACAGTTGCTACCTTTTTTACTTTTTAATTGCAGAGTTTCATGAAACCTAGTTTCAAGAAGATAAGAAGGGAGGGTTGCCATGGTGACCCACCATGGACTGCCTCCAATGTGGTAGCCTGGACCCAGCACTGACTGCCAAGGGGGCTGCGGATCAGGCCCGGAGAGAGGCCTGCAGAGAGAGAAGGAGGGTTACCATAGCCTCCGTGGCAGCTGTTGACCAGCACTTGCCTCTCTCATTTACTCTGGGCCTGGCCAGCAGCCATACCTCTCTTTCTCTCTGGCCTCTGCTGAGGCTGCTGATCAGCCCTGCCTCTCTGATCAGATTCATTGTTAGGCTCAGAGACATTGACTGGTGTAGAAACCAACCAATCAGAACCAAATCTGGGTGAAGTGCGAAGGCAGAACGTAACATGGGGGTGGAGGAGGGTTTTTAAGGGCAACAGCTATTTGCTGTAAGGTCTAAGAAAGTGGTTCAATTTTTTAATGACTGGTTTGGCAGTATGGTGCATATGGCTGGCTATCAGACCAGATATACGGAATATGTATCTTTGTGTGCCAAGAGCATCTTCCTCCTATGGAAAAGGCTCCCCACCCCCAGCCCCATTTAAGCAATCCTATTCTATATAACCTATCTATACTACTAAAAGGCTAATATGCTAATCAGACTGGGTTGACTGGCCATCTTCCAGACCTCAGAATTCCTTCTGGACAAAGCCATGATGGTGGGGGCTGAGGCAGAGACCATTAGGGATGATCAGCCTGGCAGGGGAGGGCAGTTAGGGCTAGATCAGGTCAGCAGAGGAGGGCAGTTAGGGGTGATTAGGCCCACAGAGGCAGTTGGGGTGTGATCAGGCTGGCAGGGATCGCAGTTAGAGGCAATCAGGCAGGCAGGCAGAGGCAGTAAAAGGTGATCAGGCAGGCAGGTGAGTAGTAAGGAGCCAACAGTCCTGGTATGTGAGAAGGGTGTCCCTGGTATCAGGCCTAAACTGGCAGTCGGAAATCCTCCAAGGGGTCCTTGATTGGAGAGGGTGCAGGCTGAACTGAGAGAACCCCCAGTCCCCCATGCATGAATTTCATGCACTGGGCCACTCGTATCTTATATAACAGAATCACATAGAAAAGCTTTTTCTAAACTTTTTTCATTAATAATTATCAGTTGTAGTGATTGACTTCTTTCAATAGAATGACTTCTTTAAATCAGTTTACTGCTGATTATCCTTTCCCATTTAAATAATAAGTAGCCTAATGTGGAATAATAATTTTTAAAATATGGTTAATATCGGGGAGCAAAGGAGAGAGAAATATCTTGCCCAAGTAAAATAGAGGCATTTACTACTTACCAAATGTCATATACATGCTGCCCAACATTTCCCTGACCCTTTTGGTTAGGTGGAGTCTTTGCGATGTTTTCCACGGACATAAATAATGTATCCTTTATGAGTCAAGGCGTTTAAGAAGAACACGTGAGCCCCATACTCAGTCTTTCCTCCTGCGATGGCGACCTGAAAGCCACATGCTGAAATCAGAGAGCCAGAGGCGGAGGTAATGGATTCCTGAGTTATCACTTGGGAGCTATCCTGGGCGCTTTGGGTATAAAGCAGTACACATGAGCTCTTGTGTGCTAATTTATGCTGATTTCAGTCATGCAGCATAATGTAGTCTACTGTGACTCATATAACAAGTGAACAATATTTTTATGTGAAAAAATAAATATAGCAAACAAGAAAAGTGAGTCACCATGATTCCCATAAGTAGTTTTAAATGCAGGAATACCTCAGAGATATGGTAGGTTTGGTTCCAGACTGTCACAATAAAATGAATATTATGAATTTTTTTCTTTTTTTTTTTTGCTTTCCAAATGTCACAAAAAAATGAATCACACATTTTTTTTTGGTTTCCCAGTACATATAAAATATATATTTACACTATACTGCAATTTAAGTGTGCAATAGCATTGTGTCTAAATAAGCAAAACAAAACAAACACAAACACTGTATGCTGCTCAGTTAAAAAATACTTTATTGTGAACAACGCTAACATCATCTGAGCCTTCATGAGTCCTAACCTATTTGCTGGTGGGGGGGGTGCCTTAATTACTGGTAGCAGTTGCTGAAGTTTGGGGTGGCTGTGGTAATATCTTCAAATAAGACAGAAAGGAAGTTTGCCACATGGATGACTCTCACTTTCACTTGAACATGCAGAGGTCATTGTAGGGTTAGTAATGGGCCTAATTCCTAAACTGTCCTGTCTCAGGGACTAGGGGGGCCCAAGGAAAGGGAGGAAGACAGAGAAGGGGGGAGACCAGGGAACGACAAGTCAGTGGAGCCTTCAGAACACATACAGTTGTTGCTTTCGTTTGCCACCTCACAAGGCATGATTCATGGGGTGGGAAATAATTACAGTAACAACATCAAATATCACTGATCACAGATCACCAACACAGATATAACAACAATTTAGAAAGTTTGACATATTGTGAGATTTATAAAAAATGTGGCAGAGACATGGAGTGAGCAACTGCTGTCAACAGGCTTGTGGAGCCCAGGATTGCCACAAATCTTCAATTTGTATATATATATATATATATATATATATATATATATATATATATATATATATCCCAGTAAAAAGAAGTGATTACTACAGCATATTTTAGAACATTCAAGCCAAAACTATAACCCATGTGAAAAAAAATGTCTATAAGTACGTTGGGCTAACAGAAATCTGTCCCTGTGTACTTAACATCCTCTCTTAAAAGAGAAGTCCTTGATACACCCTTTCCTCTGGATACGGCGATTTGGTGAAGCATACACTGAAGCAGTCCAAGAGGCTTTTTAGAAACGCTTTGTCAAACAGACAGCTAACTTCTTTTCTTCCCCAATCACTCATTAAGCTACATCCTCCTGACCTTTACCAAGTAACTGCCTTTGTAAACAGAGGAAGGCCCTAGTTGTACTCCGAAGAGATTGTGGGAACAATGGCTCATTGTTCTCCCGGACCTTGTGTTCCTTGGATAAGTTGTGCAGTTAGAGCTTCATAGCACCCCCTCAATATCCGTGCTCACTTGAGAAGCCACTGTGTGGCTGGGAGTAACTGAGGATAGACCCGTTGTATTACTAAAACCCGGAAAATAATGGTCTTTTTTGCTCCATTTCTCCCATACTACTTATCTGAAGAATGACTGTGTTTATACCTAGAAAAGCAAATGGCAGTGGTAAGAACAGAGGAGGAAAGGCAAAATAATTTTAATCTGTGAGGCCCCAAAGAGGCCCTAGCGGGACTTCACAAAACCAGGAACTGGATAGGCTGGTGACCAGTCTGCTGAGCCCACTGACTGCCTGACCCAGAACTGCCATGGAGCGGTGGCAGGGCCAGGACAGCCGTGGGAGAAAATGAGGACTGACCTCTATGGAGGCCAAGGGCCAATAGGACAGCTTCTGGTATCACTTAGCCTGCAGTTAATCACATATTTTATCTCTGCTACAAGGTATCCTTGCTAATAAATCTCTTATTTTAGGGCAAGGAGTGAGGGTAGTAGTTTCTTTTCTTTTGGCAAACTCTAAAGAGGTAAATGAACCCTTTAGAGGATAAAAGGCCAGATATCAGGATGGGACTTCTTAATCCCTCAGAGGTCAGGCAAGAGTAAGGAAATTGGGACCATGGTTGGAATGAGGCTAATAAATTGGCCCTATATGGATTTAGCATCCAAAAGGACTCAAAAGGGCAGTGTGAGTTCACTAAAGTATATATTGAATACAGTCCTTACAACCTTCATGGGTCCATGCTATATCTCCTTGGTTCATTTCATTACAAATTTTCAACTTAAAAAAAAATTAACTTCAGTGCCTTTTAACTTCCCTAGGTCTCTCCTCTCACAGAGAATGATAGTTAAATAGTTAAATGGCAAATCAATTAGCATTAACCTGTGATTTACTAAATGCCTCAGCATTTCACTAAATATTTACATTTTACAAAAAAATAGAGGCCCGGTGCATGAAATTCATGCAGGGGTGTGTCTCTCAGCCCAGCCTGCACCCTCATTAATTTGGGACCCCTCAAGGGATGTCCAACTTCTCCTTTAGGCCCGATCCTACTAAGTCGGACATCCTTCTCACAATCCAGGACTGCTGGCTCCCAACTGTTCTCCTGCCTGCCTTCCTGATTGCCCCTAACTGCTCCCCTGTCAACCCGATTGCCCCTAACTGCCCTCCCCTGCAGGCCTGGTCCCCTCCAATTGCCCTCCCCTGCCAACCCAGTCACCCCTAATTGCCTTCCCCTGCCAGCTTCATTTCCCCTAACTGCTCTCTCCTGCTGATCTTCCCCCTGCCCCATCTGCCCTTCCCTGCAGGCCTGGTCACCCCTAACTGCTTTCCCCCACAGGCTTGGTCCCCCAAACTGCTTTCCCCTGCTGTCCTTGGTCTCCCCACCCACTACTGCCCTTCCCTGCAGGCCTGGTCACTCCCAACTTCCCTCCCCTGTAGCCCTGGTCCCCCCAACTTCCCTTTCCTGCAGGCTTGGTTCCCCCCGACTGCCCTCCACTGCAGGCCTGGTCACCCATAACTGCCCTCCCTTGCAGGCTTGGTCCCTCCCAACTACCCTCCCCTGCTGGCCAACTTGTGGCAGCCATCTTGTGTTCACAAGGGAGCAGCCATCTTGTGTGTGGGAGGGACAGTCAATCTGCATATTACTCTTTTATTAGATAGAATACTGTGAGTGTGCAATGGCAAGACTTAATACAATAGTATGAGCTTATACTATCTGTAATAATAAGAGAGTAATATGCTAATTAGACTAGAGGTCCTTCTGGATGACCTTCTGGACAAAGGCTGGAACTGCGAGGAAAGCCCAGGTCCTGGGTGCCTACCTGTGGCCAGAGGGAAGCCTGGGTCTCAGGTGCCAGAGGAATATACCCAGCAACACTTACGGCAGAACGACCAAAACGACTGGTCACTGTGACACACACTGACCACCGGGGGGTACACACTCAACACAGGAGCTGCCCTCTAGTTGTTGGTGTGCTCCCAGAGTGGGAGCACTGCTCAGCCAGAAGCCAGGCTCACTGGGGGTGAGCGAAGCTGCAGTGTTCGAGCCCCTCCTGCCTCTGGCAGGCACAATCTCTAGTGAACAGACTGCCGTTCTGATGCCCAGGTGGTGAGGGTGCAGCTGGAATGATCAAGGATCAGCTGCTACTGGCACCTGGAACTCTCTCTTTTGGACCCTGTAGCTGCACCACACCCCTTACCTATTGCCCTCTGGGTCTTTGGATGCAGATTTGGGAAAAACCCACAGAGGTGCTTCACGCACATACTGCCTGAACCAGCCCCCATCTGGAAAGTGAGCGCTGGTAAAGTCCAACCCAATGACCAACATACCTGGGAATCCGAGGGCAAGCCCTTTGTAACTTCCATCTACCACCCGGCCCTGCCCCATCTCCCGGAAAGGTCAGCATTCTGGCACCGATTACCTGCTCCTGGATCCCTGCAGAGCGCTGGTCAGCTCCGGTGGGAGGAGGGGCACCAGCAGGTGCTGGCCTGACCTGTTTGGTTCAGGCAGCCCCACACTTGGGCTGAGAGCTGTGTAGAAAAATCACCCCCTAAACCCTGCAGGTACAATCTACTGCAAACACACGCAGCATGGAATGTTTACACGTGACCAGGACCACCTCAATACCGACACCAGCCCCTTGGAACTCCCCCTTGGCCATCAGGGCCACCTTCCACCCCTTACCTATTGGGGTGTTTCTTTGGATGCAGAACTGAAATATTAAGAATGTGCCTTACCCAGGACCACAATCGGCTTCTCCCTCCCTCCTTCCTACCACCCCTGCCTGCCACTTCCAAGTGGGACGGGTTTCCACCTCTGGAGAGTCCTGGAAAAAGTGAGAAAATCCCAATCCAATGAGCAGGTCTCCCAGGCATGTCTGTGACTGAACCCATCGCGCCCTTCCTGGGCCTGGCCTTCCTGGGCCTGGCTGGCATTCAGGCTCCCATGTTCCCCATGAACCCCTTGGGGATTTCACAGGAGGGTAGGCCCTCGGACAGGGGCTCCCGAGGACATAACCTCAGAGGTGCTGGTCCCCAGGCCCAATGACCCCCACAGCTCAGCCAGAACTTTCCACAAGGCATATGCCCCATAAGCCTACAGGTACAATCTCTATGGAATAGATGAAGTGCAGACACTGGGAGTAACCAGGATGAACCTGATATTGCAGCCAGGCTCCTGGATCTCTGCTTCAGGCATCAAGATCAATTATCATCCCTTCCTGATTGCCTCGGAGCTATAGAGGAAGGCAGCAATGTAAAAGTGGCCACAATGTGGTAACTGACAATCAGGGTAAAAGAGAGAGGGATCTGAAGGATGGGGGCGTGGGCGAGAGAGCACCCCTGTCCTCCAAGATCCCCAAGTTTGTGTTCTTCACCTCGGACCATCTCTTATCTGAGCCTGAGTGGTGGGAAGCCTCCAGCACCGCCCAAGGTGTCCACCATGGACCCCCAAACTGGCAAGGCACAACCTGGGCTGCAGAAGGGACATTTGGAAATATTTTTTTTTTCCAGAAAGGTATGAGGAGGAGGACAGACTCCCCACTTGACTTCCTGGTGGTTCAAGGGGATGTGGAAATTCCCCAGACACACGGGCATGGGCTCTGGATTTCCTTTCAATGTGCACGAATCCATGTGCCGGGCCACTGGTTCTCTATAAAATGTAAATACTATTTAGTGGCTATCTACAGATGATATGGGATATCTTAGGAAAGCAAGCATTTCCAATACACCGCATGTGATACTTGTTACCAAGGAGATAATGAGACCTTGTAGTTTTTTGTTTTTTTTTTGTCTTCTTGAAAGAAAAATTTTAATCATGAGACAAAGTGTAGTGAAGTAAGTAAGAATTTACTGGCTGCAGAAAAAATATAGTTAGGGCAGTGAAACAAGGAAGGGCATGGAAGAAGTAACCCAAGAGCCTAGGCTGGGCTGCTCTGGCTCACTGAGACGTCAGAGAAAGGGGGCCTTGGAGACAGGTTCAGGGGTTATCCTGGGATGAGCTGCTGCTGCCCATTACCTTTCTGGTGGCAGCCTTATGGGGTTCACTAGAGGGAAGAAGCATGGGGAGTAGGGTGGGGGGCAGGGAATGATGTGGGCATGCTCCCCTGGGAGAGAGAGAATGCACTGTGTCTCCTGAGCATATCTGTCTTTCTCCTGAAGGTGGAAATCTTAGGCGAGGTCTCAGGGGAGGGTCTCAATAGAATATTCATCACCTTGGCATCTTTCAGGAAAACAGCCTTACCTGGAGATACTTCCATGAACCACTGACCAAGCTAGGTTCCAGGACATTTCTTGCACGTGGCTTTTGATTAGCTTCAATCAGCTTTGGGAGTCAATCTTAATTACTTAAGGTTTTCTGATAACACCCAAAGTCCAGGCATGATATTCCAGTCAAAGTCTTGGTTAATAAAACCACAACTGAAATTGATCTTATTGAATACATGCAAAGAAATGGATAGCCATGAAAATAATACTCATTAAGAGTGCCAAATTCTGAAGGGATCAGGTAGGAAGGAAAATATAAATGCTTCAATATTGCCCACGAGGGTATAATTTGCCAAATTGCTCTAGGGAGAAAAAAAACACAAGTTTCCTTATATTTGGAAAGTAAAGATTTTAAAATTAGCAATATTATGATGACCTGCTTAGAAACCTGCAATTTAGAGTAAGCTCAGTCCTTTTCATGAAACTTTGCGAAGACATACATATTTGCAAATGCATCAGAGATGACAATTCTTTTAAAAATATATATTTTATTGATTTTTTACAGAGAGGAAGGGAGAAAGATAGAGAGTTAGAAACATCAATGAGAGAAATATTTATCAGCTGCCTGCTGCACACCCTCAACTGGGGATGTGCCCCCAATCAAAGTACATGCCCTTGACTGGAATCGAATCTGGGACCCTTCAGTCGGCAGGATGATACTCTATCCACTGAGCCAAACCGGTTTCGGCGAAATGACAATTTTTGATAAATAATACTAAGTTTTGTAGAGAGGGCACACCATCTTTTTCATTTGCTTTTGACAACTTTTAAAAAGGCTGGAGAAGTGATTAACATTGTTTAGATTGGCAAATACATTGTATGGCTTCTAGAAATATAGGTTCTTTTACTGGCAAACACACTCTATCTTTAAGAGACACACCTAACAAAGTATAAGGCAAGCATTAACAGTTCCAAATATAGTTTCTAGCTTTTTATTTTATAAAAGTAGGTGAATTTAAGACTTGTTTAGCAATTTATGCTTACCAGTCAAAATAAGTCAGTTTAATTTGCTTAAATGGCTAAGGTTTTTTTTTTTTCCTTTTAATTAGGATTATCGTTTAGAAACTTGCATTGTAAAAGATAGTCCAAGTAAGATTTGGTGGGCTTTGAATTGTTTGTGGAGCCATACCTCTGGCCTTGTAAAGACTTCATATATAAATAAGGGCAGGTTTTAATATTTCAAGAATTGGGTTGTCACCCAAGTGTTGGCAAACAACGGACAAATTCATTCACCCATTTTTGGAATGCTTTGGGGGTATATTTTTCTTTCAGATCCTGTAGCAATTACAAAGAGAAGTGGTTTACAGGTAGCACATAGCTTAGGGTCATCTCTAAGAGCCATAAAGACTTGGGTATATGGAGCCTCTGTCCATTTTCCTGGGGCCAGCAAAACAGGTCTAACTGCACGTTTTACAAAGGTCCGGGTCTTCCCTTAAGCCCATAAAGGCTTGGACACACATGACTTCAGACCATTTGCCCTGCTGATGGCAGAAAAGATGTAGCTGGAGAATGGTGTTATAATTTATGCTCCAGCTTTGAGGCCGTATCTCTCCGTCATGGAGCTTGTATTGCGATCAGACTGAATTACAATGGAAAAATCAGTCTTTTCTTTTCTTTTTTTAAGGTCTAGGTAATTGTGCCTGGGTAGCCAGGGTACAGGCAAGGGGAATCTCATCGGGTATGGATTGTTGATTCCCCTCTGGAAGGAAGATGAGGTTAGGGATTAAGAGATCCCAGAGTCCTGGGGTCAATTCTGGAGCCTGGCATCCCGGTGCTCAAGGGCCAGCTAGCGCTTGATGCCGCTGCCAACCAGCAGGATGAGAGACAGAGGGTGCCACATAATCTCACCATCATCACACAGGAGGCGAGGTGAAACCTTACTGGGTGATGGGTGTCTCTGGAGACCTGGTTGGGGTGGGATATGCCTGGGAATCCGGGAAGCAGGCAAGTCTGTTCAGCCAGGGCGAAGGAGCAGAAAAGGAAAATAGTCAGAGCTAGTGTGTCCAAAGGCGATAATAGAGTAAAGGGGTTTTAAAGATGGAGTTTTGCTAAAAGGCTCTCAATGTAAATAAGGCAGCAGCCGGTAAATGGGTGGACTGATGGTTTGAGGTAATTTTAGGCAGCTCTCACTTATGGTCCTCAGAAAGCAATTCTCCTTGAAAAACTAAAGTTAAAAAGTAGCCCTCCCTTTCTTTCCAATCCTTGGTTATCTTGACCCTAATATGTAACCTAGGCTCTTCTCAGCCCTTAATTTAACTCCAGGCACAAAGGAAGGAAGAAAAAGGGAAGGGAAGAGCATCTGCCAGCCAAAGGGCAAAGATCTCTCTTTCTCCCCTGGAACTAGTAACCTGACTTGGGAGAGCCTCAGGGCAGGAAGGGCCTCGTGTGATTTACAGTGTTTCCGGGTGCATGGATGTTGTCTGGCAGCTGGCAAGGTGCCTAGTGCAAACATCCCTGGTCCATGACCTGCTCACTCAACCTGTCACAGGAGTCTTCTAGCAGCAGGCACCATAACAGCTTTTAAATGCTGTCCCATGCCCTCACCATGAGGCAATTGAGAGAGAGAGAGAGAGAGAGAGAGAGAGAGAGAGAGAGAGCACTCTGGTCAGAGGAAAAGATGCAGGGAGGAAAGAGAACAGTTAGTCATGTCCTTCCAGCCAAGGTGATGATGAAACAATCGGAGTCACAGTAAGAAAAACCTAAGTTGTGGCACCAAATGTTACCAGGGAGACCATGAGACCTCAGTTCTGGTCTTTTTGAAGGCAAGATTTCAATCAAGGGACAGACTGTAACAAAGTAAGAAGATATTGGCTGCAGCAAAAACACACTTAGGTCAGTGAAACAAGGAGGGTCATACAAGAAGCAACAGAGGACCCTAGGCTGGACTGCTTTGGCTCACTGAGAAGTCAGAGAAAAGGGGGCTTTGGAGTTGGCCCAGCATGAGCTGTTGCTGCCCATTGCTCCCCTGGTTGCAAGTCTTATGGGATCCTCTAGAGCAGTGTTTCCCCAACTTTTGACATATGTGTACCCCTTCTATAATTTTTGTAATGCTGAGTAGTACACCTTCTCAAAAAAAGGATGTATTTTAATAACAATATATATATATATATATATATATATATATATATATATATATATATATATATTGGTACATACACAAAATGATAATAAACACAAAATAAAATTATTCATAATAAAATATAAATAAAAGTTATATTATAAATAACATTTATTTGCACACTGGACCATCTCAAGCCTCACAAGACTGTCTTGACTTGACTCAGGAGGTCATAGTATTTGGCGCAGCTAAGCACAGTGCAGTGCATATCCCCACCAAAGTCTTGTGCAACATGTACCCCCACCAAACTCTTCCCGTACCCCCAGGGGGTACACGTACCACACTTTGGGAAACACTGCCCTAGAGGGAAGAAGGGGAAGGGAATGGCAAGAGCTTGCTCCCCTGGGGGAGAGCTCACCCTTGGTCCATTGTCTCTTTCTTGCAGGTGGGAACTTAGGGGAGATCTCAGGGGAGGGTCTCAAGAGAATATTCATCAGCTTTCTCTTTCAGGGTTATGATCTCCACTGATTGATTGGTTGGTGCCAAGTCAGTGGGTCATTAGTCCATGTAGCTGGTTCTGAGGCGGCCAGGGAATCACTTGCCTGGTTTTGCTGCTTTTCTAGGCCTGTAGCTGAAATACAAAGGAGACCTAGAGGTTATCTTTAAACAGGCAAAGTCAGGGTGTCCAAATCACATGACCAGGGATATGAGAGGGAAGGGAAGGTAACCTTGAGGGCAAGGTTCTTGTTTTCCCAGTTTTGCCCTTCGGTAGGCCTCCAGGGCTTTCTGCCCTGGTGCGTTTCCGTACCAGCTCATTGTTCTTGCTCTGCTCATGTCTGCCTAACTACCTATACAACAGACTGTCTACCCCATAATATGTTCTACCTTAAAATTCATGTATTTAAATATTCTCAGAATAGTCATAAAGTTATCCAAACTGGGAAAATTTTGAGAACGAAAGGATATGCTATTCATCATTTCACCAATCATATGTTGGAGCAGCAGGCACAAACTGGGTTTATGTTTAGCAAGAGGGAATGTCATCTTTCTGAATAGTTGGCTCTCTAACCATAAGTTCCTATCTCTTCAGTTCAAGTGCTGTTTATTAAATTCTTAGACCTCATTTTTTAGTCAATTAACACTATTATTTCCGTTCTGTTATTCAGGCTCCTCCTGCCTTTAATTTTCTCCTCATTACTCTTAAACTCCATAGTTTATCTTTATAATTAATCCATGTAAAACACATCCTTATCCCCATTTTCCTCTGTTATACTTGGCAAAATATTCTAATGCTAGATCTTTTCAACATCTATCTTCTATGAGTACAATTAACACTACTAGAGAAAATAATACATATAGACATCATTTCATGAGCTCTAATCTCTTTAACCTCAAATGGACCTCATCACTCTAGCTGGCAGTCCTACTTTTCATAACATCTAAATGACCTTCACGTCACTGAATCCAATAAACATTTTCCTTAACCACCTAACCCATCTTCCCTTTCCCTCCCAATAGTGGAAATCTCCAAAGGGCCACTCCAGCTTCAGGGGTTCTGTCCGTACAGCAAAGGCATTCACTGAGCCAATATAAACCCAATTTCTCACCCTGCTAATCCAGCACCCTCCCTTCCCTTGTACAGATGTTCACGTTTTAGAGGCTAATCTCTATCTCAAAGTCTGCTTTCCAGAGAATGAAATCTGTGATACTGGCTTAAACTTATTTTTCAGGTCTCAGCTGAAGGGTTACTTCCTATGTAGCATTTCCCTGTTTGTCCCTTCTCATGTCGACTCCTGCCCTGCCCCTGCCCACAGAAAAGTTCTCACATGGTACTCTCTATTTTTTTATGTTTATAGTTCTCATCACACTTTGTTATTATCCAGTAAGGGATATAGAAAGTAAAGATCTAATATGCCAATTAGACCAAACAGTAGAACGACCATCTGGACAACCTCCCAGATGACCTTTTAGGATGAAGCCACCAGGGCTTTGAGGGCTGAGCCCCTTGTATGAATTTCATGCACTGAGCCTCTAGTATATTTATATTTCTCATTTACCCTCTATTTACTTGTCTTTTGAGGAACAGGACAAGAGCAATGTCTGTTTTGTTTGCAAGCATATCTGTCCCAGTGCCTTGTGTGGGGTTTACAAGTTTGGGAGAATGATTACCCCACCATTCCTGATTGCTGGCACCCCATAGTGGTAAGAACAAATGAAAAAACACAAGCTGACTTCTAGACTAACATTTTCCAATTCCCCCCCCCAGGGATATAATATTCCTATATATGAATGAATGAAAGAGAAGAGAATGAAGTCTAGTTGTTTATTTACCTCAAATTTATTTTTTACATAGTACTTATAACAGTCTTGCAGAATACTAGGGTCTTTGTAGCAGAATTTTAGCAACACTGATTTGAATTCAAAGTTGTCCTATATTAAAATACTCAGGCAATTAGTGTGCCTATAGTCTTTTCTAAAAGGTGAAGTCTATATTGTTTCTGTGTAAACATAATATTTTTTACATATGCTTCGTTTAAAAAAAAATGACCGGCTCCCTGCATTAGTAATCATTAGATCGTTTTTAGTAATTCACTACTTATTTACATTAAGTTACATACAAAAGTCTACATAGCAAAGACAATAAGCTTTACGCGTGGAAAAGAGATTTTAATGAAGTAATTCATATCTTGTCCTTGTCTGACTAGATAGTAAATGACACAAGAAGTTTTAGGAGCTGCAGGAAAAGTAGAAATAAAAATATTTTTTTTTATAGTTTCACATCACAATAATAATTGTGTGTAGTGCTTTTTATTATATGATAAATTTCCCAGATATTATACAGACTTACTCAGCATTGAATCTCTGAACAAGCTCAATATCTGACCCATTGTTGGCATATAATTAATTTTTATTGAATGGCTATCTGGAGAAATCAATTAAAATTATATAAAGGCATGTGCTTTCACATACATTATTATATTTTATTCTAACAGTAACATTATGAGATAGGTAGCAGACCTGTTGTTAATCCCTTTTAGCAGTGAGACAATGTAGAGAGTCAGTTAAGAAACTCACTTGGTCAGGAATAGTTGGTTAAAATGAACAGAAATTCAGTCAAATTCAGACAAAAATGGGAGTTTTTCCAAGGACACAAAAAATATAAGTGAAAAAATGTTTCTTGGCATAGAGCAGGACTCAGGTAACTGGAAAGTTGCAAGGTAACTATTGCACACTCTGTCCATCTGGATGTCCCTTCCTCTTTCCCTCTCTCTCCCCAACTGCATGCTCCTTCATCTCCACGTCTCTTATTCTATTTCTTCTAGAATAACTCTCTGTTTTATTTTGGTTGTATTCCTCAATGACTTTGGCTTCTTGGTATAGATGCCTTGCCATGGTTCCAGACTAGGTTTGATGGACTTTATATGATTACAACCTACTATTATGTGAGTGAAGCTCTTTATTCTAATCATGGTAAGAAAACCTGTGACCTTTAGATTGGCCAATGAATATGGGTAATGTACAAGGAATAATGAGGCACAGTTACCCATGAGGCTGAGCATCTATAGAAATGCCCCTTCTGTGATAAGACACACATACACTAATCCAAGTTCATGCTGCTCTTAAGTAGCTAGATAGAAATTGAAAACAGGGATTTCAATTCCTGGCTCAATCCTCTTTCAAATGGGTTGATGAGCAATAACTATAAGTTATGAACATTGCTAGGAAGCAGGATATAATCCTAAGCAAAGCCAGACTCCAGTATCACCTTCATGAATCCAGTAAGGGCGGTAGAGAGTAAAATAAAAATAAAAAAATAAATGTGATAGGTGTAATGAAGAAAATATGCCTTATGATACAGGCAAATAATAGGACCCAAAGGTGCCAGTTGCAGGATACACAGGAAGGGATGTTTGAACTGACATATTAATAGGTAAAGATTGGGAGAAGTGAGAACATTTTAGAAAGAAAATTAATCAAGCAAAAGGCAAGAGATAAACATTTTGTAATTTGTCCTGAGGATATTGGAAGATGATGGAATAGGGAAGGGACAGAATAGGGTTTGTGTCTTGGACAAACCACTGATAATGCAGTCTGGAGGAGTTTAACAAGTGTGGGGGCTATTTGAGTGGTAATGGAGACAGTTGATGGATGACTGAATAATTTCCACATGATGCCATGGCACACTGAAACTGAGAATACTACAAGGTTATGCTCTTCTCCTCTACTAAGTGACTGTTAATATTTTGATCATTATATTATTAACTAGAGGCCCGGTGCATGAAAATTCATGCACTTGGGGGGTCCCTCAGGTTGGCCTGTGCCTTCTTGCAGTCTGGAGGTCTTTAGGGGATGTCCAGCTGACAGCTTAGGCCTGCTTCTGCTCACCCCCAACTTCACCCCCTAGAAGGGAGCAGGCCTAGGCCACAGTTTGGCCTCCCTCTGTGGGAGGTGACCGGAGGGCTGATTGGGATGGCATGGGCAAGGAGTGGCTAGTCCTGCCCCTGATTGCACCATGATCACTGGTGGCCTCCTCTGTCGGAGGCAACCCCAGCAGGCCTTTGTGGGGACGGTGGTGGGCTGCCCTGCCCCAAATCGCCCTGCCGCTACTGCTGTCCAAGGCCTCCCTCTGTGGAAGGTGACCAGGTGGATGATCAGGGGATGGTGCCAGCCCCAATTCCCCACCACTGCTGGTCACTGTCGCCCCGCCCCATTGCTGTCCCTTCCCTCTGCCCACTGGCATGCGCCTTGGCTGGCCAGGCTACAACTGCTCACTGACCCGGCCCCCCACTGACTGTTTGTTCCACTGTTTGGCCGATTTGCATATTACACTTTTACTGTATAGGATTACTTTACTTGGAGGGAGATTTATCCACCAAAATGAGCTCTAGAAGGAGTGTTTTTCAAGGCGTGGTCCTATATTTTAGCAGGCAACCCAGATGAGTGTTATGCATTGTATTATTTGAGAGGATCTCTTTTGAAGTGTGACATTTCAGTAAAGAGACATTGGCTCATTAAAATGATGCCTCTGGCATGACCACATTCAGATTCTGATTTTTATTGTCAAAAATTGAGCACTCAATATCTCTTTATCAATCTATATAGGCTCATAATGTTTCCACATTTTGTGAGTCCCCATACTTAGAGAGCATTAAATGACTTTGATAAGTATTTTTAAGGCATCATGCAGGAGAGCTAATTTAGGTGATAGCAATGTATAGTAGATAGATAATATCCTAAATTAGGAGAAAAGATGGCTGAAGGCAGAAAAACAAATGTTGCAGCAAAGAAAGAGCACTAAGTCAGTCTTCTGTCCTAATTGTTTGACTATTGATGACTAAGCAAGCTCCCTTACATTGTTCCTTTTCCTCACTACCTTCTCCCAGTTCAACAGAGTTGCCCAAACTGGAAAACCTGGGCTAGTTCCATCTGCTTTGTTTGCTTTCTTCCTGTGTAGTCAGCCAAACAGTGCCATCAGGTTTCCTCATAAACATGTCTCTGATCCCCTGCTCTGTCCGGTCCTAGTTCCCAACATCTGTCTCTCCTTTTCTTGGGCCCAGAAACACTGCCGTTGTCTACACTGATCCTTCCCACAGCCCAACATGGTTCCCTTAAAATGAAAGCAAGACCAGGATGCTCCCATGCTTGACATTCTTCACTTTTCCTCCTTCTGTGGAATAAAATCTAAGCTCCCTGCTATGGTATATAAGACCCCGAGTGGTCTGTCCTCTGTCTACTTCTCAGGCCGCTGCAGATACAGGCCTGACTGCTGCCTCAGGCAGTCAGGACCCCGGCCTGACTTCAGCCCTGGCCAGGACCCTAGCCTGGTGTTCCGTTGGTCCTCCGGTCGTTTTGGATGTGATGGACCCTGGCTCTTTATAAATCCTATCTGATAAAAGGGTAATATGGAAATGAACCATCACTCCGGGACAAAAATGGCGGCACCCATCGCCACAAAGATGGCAGTGAGGGCCAGAGCCGCAGAGCTGGCAGAGGGGGAGTGGGAAGCTTGGCAAGCCCCCTGCATGCCCAGGCTGGTTGCTGAGGGAGACATGCAGGGAGTGCAGTGGGGAGACATGTGCTGAGTGAGTGAGGTTACCTGTCTGGGGGTTCCGAATCTGCCATTGGTTCCTTTCACCCCGATTCCCCTCCTCGCAGGTATCCTCCATGCAAGCAAAAGCTGCTCTGTGCAAATATGTCATGACCTAATGGGTGAATCCTAAACCGAATGAGTGTCACACCTGGGCAACCTAACTCCGGTTAGAAAAAGGACCTGGGAGGAGGGATTTAGGAATCACAAAGCCATCGTGACCTGGTAGGTCTCTGGAACTGCTGTCAAACACAGGCAGTCTGAGACCTGCCCAAACACCACCTGAGCTAAACCTGAGAACCAAGATATTTTCAAGGCCCAGAGTTGATGAAGGTTGAGGGGAAGGGAGCAGGGGAGCAAAAAAGCAGAACAGCCAACTCAACTGAAGACGCAGGAGCCTAAGATAAGGCAGAGAAATGCTCTGGCCACCTATGCTCTCCCGCAGACGTGGTGCCCACACCCAGCTGGGGAAGGGGGTGTGTATGTGCAGAACTTAAGGCCACTGGCAGGAGGGAAAGTCGAAGCATGCCTAAGGATACTTTAGTACATGTCCCACAGTTGAGAAGCAGAGTCAGAATCAAGAAGCAAAGCCTTACCTCAGCTGGGGTGTTTAAAAGTATCTAAAAAAAAAATATCTAAAAGTATCATCTCCTGCAGCACCTCCAGTGTCCAAAGAGCTAGCACCTCAAAATCTTGGCCTATCCAGAAGCTCAGTGTGGTGCTGCTGGAAGTTCCTGGCCCTGCCTTCTCTAGCACAGTGGAGAAAGGCTGAGAGGAGAGGCAGATATGGTGGCTCCAGTGGTCCAAATCCTGTCATTGTCTTGCATCAACTAGCCTCTATGCCCTCCAGGGCAGCCCCAATACCAGTGCAGAGGAGGCTTTGCAGAGGGTAGTAGTGAAGAGAATGCTCCTGACTGTGGACACCCAGTGAAACAGCTGTCAAGAGCCTTTCTAGGGCTGGCAGGAAAACGCAGCAATGAGGGAAGAATAATATCTCAAAACGAAGAGGTTGGTGTTTTTTTTGTGTTTTTTTTTCTCATCAGCAAAATATAGATATTACCTAAAACACAGACTTTGTGAGAATTAATTGAAATAAAATTCCAGAAATTGTATAACAACCAGGCTGAAGTGGATGGGTTGGTTGAGTGTGAGCGTGGTCCTGTGCACAGAAAGGTTGCAGATTCAATTCCAGGTCAGGGAACATACCTGACACATACCTGTGCTTCAAGTTGGATCCCTGGTCAGGGCTCCTAAGGAAGGCAATCGAGGGGATGCTTCTTACATTGATGATTCCCTCTCTCTATTCCTGTCCCTTCCACTCTCTCTAAAAATCAATGGAAAAACGAATTAATGCCATATCTACAAATGTGGATAATCTAAAAAGAAAAAAATGATGAAGTGGGGGAGGGGGCCCTAACTAGTTTGGCTCAGTGGATAGAGCATCGGACTATGGACTGAAGGGTCCCAGGTTCAATTCCAGTCACGGGCATATACCTTGGTTGCAGGCACATCCCCAGTTGGGGATGTGCAGAAAGCAGCTGATTGATGTTTCTTCTCATTGATGTTTCTAACTCTCTATTCCTCTCCCTTTCTCTTCATGAAAAAAATCAATAAGATATACTTAGGAAAAAATAAACAAATAGAGTAAAATAGGTTGAATATGTACTATATAATTTAAAGTGTGTAAAATAATATAACTTTTAAAAAATATATTTGAGTAACTATTTATTTTTTGCAGAAAGAAAAAAAGAGAAATAGTTAGAAACATTGATGAGAGAGAAACATTGATCAGCTTTCTCCTGCACACCCCCTACTGGGGATGTGCCTGCAATCAAGGTACATGCCCTTTGACTGGAATTGAACCTGAGACCCTTCAGCCCGCAGGCCGACACTCTATCCAATAAGCCAAACCAGTTAGGGCATAATATAACTTTTTAGGGGCATATATGCTATCTATACTAATAAAAGGGTAATATGCTTGTTATACCAGACATCTTTTGGACATCCATCCGGACATCCTTCCTGACAAAGCCACGGTGGTGGAGGCCAAGGCAGAGGCTGTTAGGGGCAATCAGGCCAGCAGGGGAGGGTACTTAGGGGTGACCTGGTCAGCAGGAGAGCAGTTAGGCGTCGATCAGACTGGCAGGGGAGTGGTTAGAGGGTGATCAGGCTGGTAGGCAGGCAAGCAGTTGGGAGCCAGCAATCCGGGATTGTGAGAGGGATGTCCGACTGCCTAGTGGGATCAGACCTACACTGGCAGTCGGACATCCATTGAGGAGTCCCAGATTGGAGAGGATTCATGTTGGGCTGAAGGACACACCCAGACCCCAAGCACGAATTTCATGCACTGGGATTCTAGTATAGATAATAAATGCTGTGAGATGATGATGCGAACAAATCAACTAAAAAATTCTCAAATCATGCAGAAGGCGTTGGATCACAAATTCCTTGATTGGGATACAAAATATTTAATTAGTGTTAATTGCAACATAAATTTTAGAATAAATAGATTGACTGATAGTGCAAATTCAATTTTCCATAACACCAAATAAGTTTTAATGAAGTTATGTGTATTCCTCAAACTTGTTTGTTCATTTATAAACTTCTAAGTAAGAATTGTGTATATATATATATAAAACTTAAGATTTATATATTTTTTGCAACTAAATCTGATAGAGTTAACAGGAAAAATTTAACTCCTGAAATATTATTTTATTGGATCAGTCTATTATTTCTCTAGAGTCTTTCACCCCACTGAAATAGAAAGCAGATTGCTTATTGTTGTTGTTAGTTAACATATTGTAAGTCTTCACAGCACTCATAGAGGGTTTATGTCAATATTTGCCTTTCTTAATTACAAAAAAAAAGCCATTGCCGTATTTTGGGTCAAAGGCCTTTTTATTTAAAAATGCCAAAATATGGGACTCCATAATTAGAGAGTAACAGCTGCAGTTGAGCTCTTTTAGGCTCATGGATAAATAATCTCTTGTCAAAATTAGTTCTAATATGAACATATGTATTGATAGACCAAAGGGACTTTGAAGAAGTTGTTATGGTCTACTGGGTAATTAATGCATTTAAAAATGGGCATGATATGCAAAATCACTTAGATCTAAGCAGTTAGAAATATGCTTTAATTCTGGTTAATCTGGGACATATTAATAAGTTTATTGAAACTTCTAGTCAATTGCCTATATAAGCTTATGGAAAGATGTGGAAAATAAAATAAAATTTCTGACAAAATAAGTTTAAGATTTGAAATATAATAAGAATTGCATAAGATCAAGATGGTAGCAGAAATAAAATAAAACCAAGAATAATACATCAATCAGCAAATTTTTAGGGTTGACACTTCTGTGCAAAGGAATGTTGTTAGGTATAGAATGGAGACAAAATAAAAAGTGCCAAAATAATCAGGCAGTAATGCAGTAAAATATAGATATTCCTAGATCAGTGGTGACAAACTTGATTTAAGGTGAATCATATTCTACTAGGAGTTTATAAGAATGTAAAAGTAATTAGAAGAAGAATTATTGTAACTACCAAAAGATCATTTATGCTAAAGAGCTTTGATCAAAAACTATATACAAATATAATAGATTGTCTATTAGAAATGAATTGCATGCTGTATCAAAACTTATTTTCTTTTCATGTGCCATTATATGATTTTGCCTGTATTCCTTAAATATACACTGAGTGGCCAGATTATTATGATATCTGAACACATAATAATCTGGCCACTCAGTGTAGTTCTCTTGAGTACCTCATTTATTTGATATCAAGGATACTATAAATCATGCACCCGATCAGTTTTCCCCTTGTCACTGGCTGATAGAAAGCTCAGGGCATATAGGTTGTTGATCTCCAGCAAAAGTCAATAATACTTTTGATACCCATTTGAGATACAAATATGTGTTCAGAGAGCATAATAATCTGGCCACTCAGTGTATGCGTTTCTGCACATTTTTGTTTTTATCGAGAAATAATTGATGTGATGATTTAAGTATATTGTGAAATGATTACCACAGTAGGTTCAGATACATCCATCTTCTTTATAGATACAATAAAACAAAAAATAGCCATAACTGGTTTGGCTCAATGGATACAATGTCAGCATTCAGACTGAAGAGTCCCAGGTTCAATTCTGGTCAAGGACATGTACCGTATTTTTCGCACCATAAGACGCACCCGACCACAAGACGCACCTGGTTTTTAGAGGAGAAAAATAGGAAAAAAAATATTCTGAACCAAATAGTGTAATAAAATATTTAATAAAGTATAACAGAATAATATTTGAACCATATAAACTGAACAGCAGTCAACAGTGGCATTGAGAGCCATTATCACTGTCATTAACACACAAAGACAAAGGTTTGAGTACTTTAGTCTTCTGAAAACCCCAAGAACTCTTCTTCACTAGAGTCAGAATTCATGAAGCTCATTTGGTCACAATCACTGACATCACTTTCTTCGCTGTCTTCGTATAAAATACAGTCTTCACTTCCATCTAAGGCATTGCTAATGCCACATTTTTTGAACGACTGTACAACAATCTCTTCCTTCACTGAGTCCCATGATCTTTTCACCCATTCGCAAACTTGAGTGATGGTGGGCCTCTTCATTCGTCCAGTGGGTGTCAAATCATGGTTACCAGCAGCCATCCACTTGTTCCACTCTTCTCTCATAAAGACCTTAAATGGCTTGTTTATGGAGACATCAAGAGGTTGCAACTGGCTGGTAAGACCTCCGGGAATTACAGCTAGATGGGTCTTTACATGCTATCCTCCAATAGCACACGGCGGTGACACAGTACAGCAGCATCGCGCCTTCCTGCACACATCGGCTTCCGTAAGGAAGGTGAGGGAGGACCCGCTGCCACTCTGCCAGTATCTCAGTGGACTACTGAGAAGCCTGGATACGGGGCGGGGGAGGGATGATGCAGTCCCCAGGGACACGGAAGGTCCCGGGGGACCCGCTGCCGCTCTGCAACTCGGACCATAAGACTCAGGCACATCTTCTATTCGGACCATAAGACGCAGGCACTTTTCCTCCCACTATTTGGTGAAGAAAAAGTGCGTCTTATGGTCCGAAAAATATGGTATCTTGGTTTTGAGCACATACCCAGTAGGCAGTGTGCAAGAGGCAGCTGATCAATGATTCTCTCTCATTGATGTTTCTAACTCTCTATCCCTCTTACTTACTCTCTGTAAAAAAAAATCAATAAAATATATTTTAAAAAAATAGAAGATAATAAAGGAAAAAAATTCTCCTTGTGTGAAGGTTTAGGTGTTCATTAGAGAGGAATTTTACTGTGAAAGTAATCTTCCTATACAGCTTAGGTATTAGATATACTTGTTTTTATAGTTAGATGAATTAAAAATGTATCATTTATCACTTGGCCACTACTCTATTTCAAGACTTTGAAAGATATGAAGAGTCACACTGATTTCCCATGGCCCCTACCTCCTCACCCTTCAACCTTCATTATTTTTATAAATTAATTTCCAACTTGCTATGCAGAATGCAACCTTGTCAACCTCCATGAGGAACTCCTAGAGCATGCCATATTTTCTGCTGGTATTTTTCATAACCATGAATTTAAAAAGAAATTTTATATTTAATTGTTTAATATTTGCCTCTGTTCCTCTATTGAAACTTTGTGAGGTCATTGATTATGCCTGTGTTATTTTCTGTTGATTACCTGGGTCTAGCTCACTACTAGGCACAAAGTAGGTTCCATTAAGTATTTGGCAAGTAGACAAATATAAATGGGACAGAAAATGGCTATCAAACCGCATAAATAGAAACCAGATTTTTAAAAAAGGCAACATGGTTTTGATAACTATTTGCAATTTCAAAAAAAATTGCACAGAAATTCCTGAAATACCTGTTGAATGCAATGGTTTGAGTTAATGATTGAGCTCATTAGTTTTACATATTTGTCTCATATTTTAACAATATTGATTTATATATTTATTGAGCCTCCACCCTGTGGTTGTATTCTGTGATACTGAGAAAATGAATAAGGTAACTAGTCACCAATAAACACAGCCTGGTGAAAGAATAAAAAGTCATTATGATTTAATAATATAACAGCTTCTGTAGAAGTAATAGACAAATTGTTTTTGGACTCAGAGGAACTAATAATGAGTTTAAACCTCATAGAATCAAAAGGATTTCATCATTCCTGCCATGAAAGAAAGTAGACGTTAGTCAGAGAAAACAATGCATGCATAGGCATGGAGGTGTGTTCCATTCCTAGGAATGAATTCTCAGTTACATGTGAAGATGATCATGACAGGAGTAGACACTTTCAAAATAACTTGAGGCAGCTTACAACATGATAAATGCACACAGCAAAACCACCAAAATAATAATAAATAATGTTAAAATGTAATTTAAATAAGAGATGAACAGAAATCCAGGAAAAAGAAATTTGCTGCTAATAAGCATAAAGCAACTCTGAGTTGTTGTTTTTTTTTTTTTTGGTTTGTTTGTTTGTTTGGCAGCAAAATAAAAATATTTTTGCCCTAGATGGTTTGACTCAGTAGATAGAGTGTCAGCCCATGGAATGCAGGGTCTCAGGTTCAATTATGGTAAAGGGCACAGAGTTTGGTTGCAGAGTCCATCCCGAGTAGGTGTGGGAGGCAGCCAATCAATGTGTCTCTCTTACATTGATGTTTCACTCTCTGTGTCTCTCCCCCTCCCTTCCACTCTCTAAAAATCAATGGAAAAATATGCACGGGTGAGGATTAACAAAAAAAGCAAACAAAATAAAATATTTTAAAGGAGGGACACATGATGATATTTCTTTACCATGATACAATTAATTCATTAAGGGAGTTTACCTTTAAAAAATATTGATTTCAGAGAGAAAGAGAGGGAGATAGAGATAGATTCATCAATGATGAGAATCATTGATCATCTGACTACCGGGCATCCAGACCAAAACCTGGGCATATGTCCTGGACAGGAACCGAACCTGGGACCCTTCAGTCTGAAGGCTGATGCTCTATCCACAGAGCTAAACCGGGTAGGGCACAAGTTTAGCTTTTCATTAATATTAAATTCAAAGAAGAATTTATGGCATGAGTCTTTATTTGTAGTTGTTTAAAATAATGGTTAATATGTACAATATAAACTTTTAGAGTGTGCTAAGAGGTTTTCAGTAGAATCGATTTCTTAAAAATTGCTTTAAAAAGTTACATTCATATTTTTTGTTATAAACTAGCATAGGTGTGCAGCCTACAGAATACATCCTATATAATATCTGGAAACTATAATAGAGAATAAGGAAGAAACTTAATTTCCCAAAATTATACCACCCAGAAATATCACTGTTAATATTTTGAAATTTTCACTTCCTGCCATTTTTCTCCCTAAATCATTTCCATTAACTTCTTGGCTGTTCAGATTACCTCCAATTCTGACTCAAATTCAGTACTTTCTAAAACACAACCCCAAATCCCAAACCTAAGGAGCATATGTTTACAATAAATTTTTTTAGGGAATGTGCAGAAAACTCTCCTTGAGAATTTTTTAAAAATATAACTGAAGATGGGTGGCCTTGCAGGGTGGGTCTCAGGTCACAGGGCATAGCATTTTGCTGAGTGCATTTGCAGTATATGCCCTCTTCCAAAGTTGCTTCTTCCATCTCTCATTGCCCGGTTTTGTCTTGACATCTAACACCTAAGTCACAAACCATAGCCACGTATTTGTGCACGTAAGCGAATACACACACACACACACACACACACACACACACACACACACACTCATACACACACACACATTTGGTCTGAATACCACAGGCTCACAAAGTGTGGGAAATTATACAGATGTATATGATTTTGGTAAAAACCTAGATTTCTATCTTCTCAACTACAAACATATTATTTTAATCCTATCTAATAAGGAGGGAATATGCTAATTGACTGCCATATCCTCAATGGCAGTGCCCACAGCCACAAAATGACAGCACCCAGGTCCTCAGCCCCCTCAAGGCCAGCAGGCACTTGACAAGGCCGGGCCCGTCCCAGGCAGGCCCGGCCACTCCTCATGCCTGCCTTTGGAGTGCCCCAGTCCCCCGAGGTTCAGGCATGCCTTAGATAAGGGATGCAGGCAAGCCGTGGATGGTGGCTGCCCAGGGACGCCCGATGGTCAGGCAACCAGGGCCGGCCGAGGCTTGTACTGCCGGCAGTGGCAACAGCAGAGGGGTGATGGGGCATCACCTTCCTCTGATCGCCAGGTTGCCTCCCACCTCTGAGGGTTCCTGGACTGTGAGAGGGGGCTGGCCAGGCTAAGGGACCACCCCCTCCAGTGCATAAATTTTCATGCATCAGACCTCTAGTGTCTATAAAATAATCACAATAGGAACGTACAAAAATATATTTAACCATTGTCTTATTCTTGGGTATGGTAAAACAAAGACTTTTTGCGTTATTTTTTAATTCATCTTGGTAATAAATAGCCTTATGAAGAACTCCTGTGTATAAAAAGTTGAAGGCAGCTCTGATTATTTCTTTAAGGCTCTTGATTATTTATCAAAAGGTTATGTCATTAGCTTGTCACCCTTACCAGCCTTCAGGTGATTCCCATTTTTAGTATGTGTAAAATACACACACATGCACAATTGTTGTTTTAACATTTTTATGACTGGTGAGGAGAAAGCTCTTTTATCTTTATATTTCATCTCCATTTCACTTATACTTCATCTTATGTCAATTTCTTGATTCTTCCCTTTGCTTTTCTCTTGGGGTGTGCATTATTTGGGGCCAATCTTGGTTTTGCTACAGTAGCTTTCAATGACAAAGGCTTTTATTCTGTTTTGTTTCCTCATTCCTTCTGTGTACCCTGATGGGTTGGTTGACTGGGGATCTATTCTTTCTTGTCTTAGTCATTGCGCTGGGACCACTCTCCGGAGCTTTCCTGTTGAATGTCTAGTAAACATTAACTATGTACTCCAACTTTATCTTTTGCTTAACATTTAGAATTAAACTATGCATAAATAACATTTAGAACAATTTATAAAAATCATTGAAACTAATTTTGTTTTTTTCATTTTTTACAACATGTTTTAATAGCCAGCAAAGAAGCTATTTTGCCTCCTGGAAATTAGAGTGCAAATATCTCAAAAGAATTCCAAATTTTCTAAAAAAAGGGTTTCTCAAATAGGCAAATATGTTTCTCTCTAACCAAGAAGGAACAGAGTGTGTAGGGGGGGGGAGGAAACAGGCCTAATCTTTTGAGAGCCTCCTGTCAGAACTTCAGCAATGGCGCTCTTAGCAGCCTTAAAGCTGCTCTTGCACCTCCAAGCAGGTGCACGCGACTCAGATGTCCTCTCACAGCCTCCTTTCCGGCCCTCTTGCTGGATTCTCCTCTTGCTTGCCCATCTGTCACATGTCTTCTCCTTCTACCCTTCACAATTCAAGATCTCTCCACTTGGCTCCAAAGCCAGACCTCACAGCAGAGTAAAGCAAGGGGGATGCAGACATCACCATCTGGAGCCAATTACATTTTTTTCTTCTTCTCCGCTTCCGCCCAGACAGGGATATGGTAAAACAATTAGAAACAAAATTAACCAACAACTTTTTGTTGCCTGTTTTCTTGCTGTCCTGAGATTCTACTGAAGAATGTGCGATCCATCCCTCTTCGATCATTATCTGCATAGAGCGTGCCACTTACTGGTACTCTTCAAATCCCCCCTCCATACACATACACAATTTGTAGTATTTTATATATTAACATGTAGTACTTGATTAGTGTTAATTTTCCTTACTTTTCTCTTTAAATTGATTCCATTTAAATGACTGCCTTTGATTTACAGGGACTTTTAAAATGCTTTGAAAAATATTTTATTTCAAAAAACACTCTCTGGACACGATTTATGTACTGGGCTTCTCAGTGCAATTTTGTTTTCAGTAGTAAAATAAGGAAAACAACGTGATTATTCAACAACAAGAACTTAGTTTAAAAGCCTGGTGCATCCTATCCAATCATGTAAAATCAGCCGTTATATTGCTAAATGAAAAAAAATGTACATAAAATATGAAGCCATACAAAAACACATGCACCTATATGCTTAGAAAACATGGAAAGCTATGTAGAAAATGATTTTATTAAATGTCTGGGTATGCTATTTCATGCAATCTTTTACTTTTTTTGTAACGAAAAACATCATTTTGATCAACAAACAACAAAAAACCAAAACAACAGTAAATGTCACAAAAACTTGCTACTTTCCTGTCTATAAGGATGTGTGTACATTTATATAAACATATAAAGAACTTTTTTTCATGGTGTAATGGAAATAACAGAGGAAACAAGAGTCAGTGTAGTAAAATCACCTTTAGGGTTCTGTTGCCCCGCCCTTCCCTCACCTTCTCCCAGGCATATTGAACACATTGTGAAACACTCTGCCATGTTTTTCAGAAAGTTTGATATTTTCCCTTGGATGGAACTATTCACACTATTAATAATACCCCAGGACTTTTCTGAAAACAAGACACAATGATTTGTTGGGAATTATTGTATGACTGCATGATTTAAAAGGTAACGTTTATTTTCATTTTCTACACACTGATATCCAGCCATATCTAAACAGGAGACATTGAATTTCACTATCATTTTCACATGCCAAACTGCTATGCTCCAGAACTAGGAGGCATTTAGGGAAGCTCTGAGACTCTCTGTGAAACTCCCCTCTCAAACCTCCTTTATGTCCATGTTGGAACTCTTACCCTACACTTTCTAATTTGTCCTGGGATGTGCAATTTTTAATTCAAGGCCTCATAATCGACCATACAGACCTGTGAGTCCATTGCCTATGTGCTAAACACTGTGCTAGGTATTGAGGAAGCAATAAATGTAAAATAATAATAATAATAAGCTTCCTGATTTCACAGAACTTCAATTTATGATTCAAATAAAGGTAATTCTACCTCTTTTCAACTCAATTTTTCCTACCCTTAGGGCCAAAGTCAGACAGGCAAATGCTTGTGTTCCTTTTATGCTCATGTATGGACCTGTGGCATCCCTCTGGGTCCTAGAATGTGGTCCTTAAAGCAATCATAACTCACTTTATAGAAGTTGTCATTTATTGGAAGTTAATTAAATTATATTATTGTGCATTTCATGAAAATTCATCTAAGTTCTCCAATTCATTTTTTCTAAAGATATATAGTTCATAAAATTAAAAAAAAATCACCCAAATATTTTTCTCAAATTCTAAGAATTGGCAGTGACTATGGAAAATTTTGTATCCTGTTTTTATTAACATTTGTTCTTCTATAAATTATTAACAAGCAGCTTGAGAAAAGTGATTACCCATTTATTTGGACAGCTATAATGTTACTTAGGATACTATTGGAAGAGGCAACCATTTTTTTTTCAATAGCATAACCAAATAAGTAGCTCAGGCCAAGGACTATTTCCTTTATCTTTATACTTAATGAACATAGCATTCTCCTCATTAAGAATTAATAGTTCTCTTTAATATCTTAGAAGTTGCCCACTGTCAGAGAGAGATGAAAAGAACCAGATTTTGAAGGTTTATTTTGTGTGTGTATCTGAGTATGTCTACTTGTTGTTGATTCTGTTTCTGAAAGAGCAGACAGTATTCTTTATTATTAATTGATGAATATTTTGGTCCAACATAAATCATTGATTTGGCCATTATAAAGTAGTTGTATTCACTGGATAATGCTCTTAAATCAAATGAATATTGAATACTACTGTATAGTAGAAACTTGTCATTAAAAGGCCTTCTATTTGGATGTCTGCAATGGTTAATGCCTTATTATAAACTGCTTTCTGCATCAGACTTCAAAAAGGTAGGACAAAAGTAACATTAAAAAATGCCAACAAAGGTGGTTATTTACAATACCTTTTAATCCCTTATTCTCAATATAAGACTTCCTTCCTTCCTTCCTTCCTTCCTTCCTTCCTTCCTTCCTTCCTTCCTTCCTTCCTACCTTCCCCCTCTTTTCTCTCCCTCCCTCCCTCCCTCCCTTCCTCCCTCTCTCTCTCTCTCTCTCTCTCTCTCTCTTCCTTCTTCTTGTATGGTGATCAAAAGTATATATTTCAATTAAAATGTATATAATAGGTTTAACAATCATTTGCATTGCAAAACTCTTGATTAGAAAGGAAAAAAAAGTCCATTGGAATTTTGCCATGACCTAATTCTCAGGGTCAATACCATGGGACGTTTTAATAGGTGACAGGCTTTGGGTAAAATAAATAAGCCATTGTTACCCCCCCACCACCTTTACCCCCTTATTAAGAAACTGGATGGAAACACAGGCATTGTGAAAGGGGAGACAAAGGGGTGTAAAAGTGCAGCCTTTGTGGAGAACAAAGATAAGCTTTGTTGAACTGGTTTAAAATTATGGGATGTTTTCTGAAGAAGAATAAAAATGGCAAAACTTTGTAGAAATATTTTCAAATTGTATAACTTGTAAGTATGAAATAAGCTGAGATATAGTACTTTTTAGTCTGTTTCTCAGATATAAGAATCCATTTATTTTATGGTTATCAATATAAACTGGAAATTGCCCTATAACTCCTTTAAAATAAATATCAAGAACAGCATTTTTATGAGTATCATTATCAAGCAAATTTTTAAAATGATACTATATCAACAAATATTCTATTATGTTGATCTGTTACATATATGAAGTTGGAAAGAAGAACCTATTTCTTCCTTGGCAGGAAATAGTTTGAAGCTGATAAAATATATGTTGCAATAAGCTTTTGCTGCTTGTATTTTCTCCAAGTATCGTGGTGATGTCTGTAAAAACTAATCCAGACTTTATGTTCTCCAGGTAAACTTCCTCTGCAAGGGGGTAGAAATAAAATATAACAGTCTAGAAGTTGTTTCAGGTCAAATTCCTGATTTTCTTAGATCCATTCTGACTTCTTACATTAATTATTTGAATATTTGGTAATGGTTTTATATGGGTAGATTTTCTACTGTGTATTATTTGGTTCACCAGGGTCCCAGGATCAAAGCATTGTCCATGAAAAAACAAAACTGCATGTGTATGTAAATACTTATATAAAAATATGTATGCATATATATGTACAGATGCATTTGTATTCTTTAACACATCAAGTTTCTAAAAAAAAAACTTTAAAACTATTTCTAGCAATGCTCCCCCAATAATAAATATATTTGAAATACTAAGCATAATCAAAACAATTAATCAGTTGATACAATAATGCTGTGTTTCTGTGACCTGCCTCCAGCAAAAGTAGCCTGTCTTTGGATAGTTGTTGGAAAGCTGTTTGAAGGTGAATTGTGGGGCTGGAAGAATTAAGCACATCTTCAGGATTTAACCTGCTTCATTTTGTTTTCTCAGAGATAAAGAAACAAAGTGCTTTCTTGTTTAGAAACCCACATGAGTGGGAGTGCGGGTGCATTTAACTCAAGCATACTCTGGCAAAACAAATAAATTGCAAGTGAAGGGGAGCCTCTTGGATTAATGTTTGGTATATAAAAGACATTTTTCCTCTTCCAAGTCTGCCTTCTAATTTTTAAAAAAATGTATAATTTGTTTCTTTTTTATTTGCTCTTCAAGTTTTCTTTTGTCTTTATTCTTTATAAGTTGTTGACTTCCACTCTGGAAATTGGAGGAAGATAAAACTAGTTTTAGTTAAACATGGAAAATTTCTTGTAGGTAGCTTCCAATGCACAGGCATTTCTGTTTATATTCCACCAGTTGGAGATTTCTTGGTTTCTCGGTCATATTTTCTAAATTTATCACGCAAAAAAAATGTCAAAAGAAACATTAAAATTACATTAGAAACCTTTTTCCTATTTTTGATAAATTGTAAGGGCCATTTGTTTTACATTTTTTAATAAGAAGTTCCTTAAGGGTTAAATTAGTTTTGAAATGGTGTAACTAATCATAAAGGCGGTATTGAATTATTTGCACTCTTTTGACCTTTATTTTATATTAGTATGTCCTGTTTTCTTTACTTTGTGCCTTAGCCATTTTACTAGCTGTATGATTGCATGAAAGTTAATAAACACTTTATGCTTCAGTTTCCAGTTCCCTTAGCTGTAAAATAGAGATAATATTATAGTATAATGCATGGTAGAATATAAAGCATAATAAACTCCATATGTGTATGTGCAGATGACTTATATACATGTATACAATGTGTATATATATATATATACACATAAAAATATGCGATGTATACATATTTATATGTGTGTATATGCATATACACATACACACTCAAACATGCACACCTATAGAGTGTGTGTATATATGTCATTCATCAATTTTATTTTTCTGGTAATCTTGTGTCTGATCATTTCCTTATATTGCTTTCTTTTAAAAATATATCTTTATTGATTTCATAGAGAAAGGGAGAGGGAGAGAGAGATAGAAACATCAGTGATGAGAGAGAATATTGATTGGCTGCCTCCCGCTCGCCCACCACTAGGAATCAAGCCCTAAACCTGGGTATGGGCCCTCACTAGGGACTGAACTGTGACTCCTGGTTCATAGTCCACGCTCAACCATGGACCTATACACCCGCTGGGCTATTGCTGTTTTTAAATAAGGTGTTTGAAAATAAAGCCTTATCAAATTCAAAAATTAATAAATCACTTTAAAGGTATAAAATATTTTTTACTTTTTTTTTTAATTGAGTGAAAGGGTGTGGCTTTGGTTCTCAGTTGCAGATTCCAGTTTTAAAAGATTTTCGGAAGAATTCGAAATTACAGTCATGCACCTCCTAACAGCAGGCATATATTCTGAGAAACATGCTCAGAGAACATCCATTTTGTCCTGGTGTGAACATCATAGAGTCTACTTACATAAAGCTAGATGGCGTTGAGTCGGAGTCCGTTGTCTCACAAAACCAAAGAATGGATTTGTGGACTAAAACCGGTTAGCAGGGGCAGGTTATTGAGAGAAGCCAGTCCTGGAAAAGGAGCAGCTGGGGTTCCAAAAGCAGGCCGGTGTCCAGAGCTTCCGTGCCATGTTCTAGTTCAGCATCCAGGCGAACTGAAGTCCATTGGTCCATGTGTGAGTCCCACGTGGCCATAAGCCATGTGGGCAAAGGGGAACACAACCCCAACACAGGAACATCAGGAATTGAGAGAGAGAGAGAGAGAGAGAGAGAGAGAGAGAGAGAGAGAGCTCTTTTTTGTATAGGGGTAGAAATAGCCTCGTTAGCTCCTTATTGGTCCTTTCAATGAATTCTGCCTTAATAACATTCCTGGGATTAGTTATGTGCCTCATTGCTTTGTGATTATCTGTAAACTGTCTTAGCAACATCTGTACATTATAAAGTCTCCCACATGTGCCCTCTTTCCCCACCCAGCTGGGTTGCCTTAGTGATTCCGCATAGCTGGGTTCCTGGTTCTACTAGTACTTCCTCACCCCATGGTCCCAGGCCTGTCTACCTAGCTTCCTTTGTCTCCTCAGGATAGCCTACTCTACAAGCTTACTGGACCGTTTCTTTTTTTTTTTTTTTTAATATATTTTATTGATTTTTCACAGAGAGGAAGGGAGAGAGATAGAGAGCTAGAAACATCGATGAGAGAGATACATCGACCAGCTGCCTCCTGCACATCCCCAACCGGGGATGTGCCCGCAACCAATGTACATGCCCTTGACCGGAATGGAACCTGGGACCCTTGAGTCCCCAGGCTGAAGCTCTATCCACTGAGCCAAACCGGTTTCGGCATGGACCATTTCTTTATGTTGTCTTTCTCTTCTTTTCGCTCTCTCTTTTATGTTTTAACAAGTTAAAAAGGACAACATGGAAGGAAGATTGGAGATGGAAACCAAAGATTTGTTTGAAATCAGAGTTGTGAAATAGTTGAAGAGGCCTTCGGACCATTAAAATTGAATTACTTTCTAATTTAAGTAGAGAAAGCTTAGAAAGTAGCCTACAGGAATTCCCCCTCAGGCTGCAGCCAGACAGCCTCACTGATTTAGGCCCTTAATTAGGCATAAACTAATCATGCTGTGAGCTCTACAGAAGAAATGACACATAATTGTTAGTACTAATTTCTTAATTGTTAGAAAGTGATACTTCAATAGTGCTTCATGCAACAAGAATGAGCTGCAATGTGGCACCTCTTCTCTCCACATGTCAACAATTTTCACTCACAACACATCAAAGAAAGAATACTTAACAATACACTCAATTCTCTTTACTATGTCTTCAAAACAAATGTAATGTTCTCAAATATACCCCCCCCCTTTACTAATGGCATGATTGATTGGCTTACAGTATGGAGAATGGGAAGTCCAGTCACAATCTATAAAACTAATTTTTTTGTATTAAGTCACCTGAGCTAAATTATCCAATGGGAAATGCAAATAGAATCTAATAAAGAACAAAATTCAGCCAAGTAACTCTGAAGATCTAATTGGCTTTATTAAGAAATTAATAAATGGATCAGCATCCCATCTAAACAAGTAGAAGGGAGTGTTGAGGGGTTGTTCAAAATAGAAGATATTATAGGAAGAAGGGTGGGGCAAGGGAGCTATTCACAAAAGCAAAGAAAGAACACCTTTTTCAGGGAAGGAAATGGCAAGGTTTTGGTCCTGCAGATTGCATCGTCTTTCCATGGAGTGATGGGGGAGATGGAGAGGGCTCAAGTGACAGATTACCTCATTGGTGTTGACCATAAAATTCCAGACTGGTTAAGATAGTGTTTCTGGTGAGGTTAAAGCATCAATTAGATCAGGTATCAAATCTAAGTTTAGTATCATGGACTTCAGCCATTTTAGGCTTATGGTTTTCTCTTTAACACATCAGAGAGCAAAAAATATCTATTGGGTATATCAATTTTCCCAACTTGCCCATTGCTTACATTCTCTCGAAGATAGAAGATGAAATCATAATTAAAATCATTATTAATTCATATGTATTATATTCTTGTGACTTTAAAAGAGGTCAAGAATTCAAGTTTATAAAGTAAGTAAATCTGTATTTCTTGCATTTGAAGGAGAGCTGGATTTCAAGAAGGCTATAGTCATTATAAAAAGTGCTTTACTTGCATTCTTGAATAAGTAATAAACTGTAAAATTAAAAATTCTTGAAAGTGATAATCAAGAAAAAGAAAGTGATAAGGAACAAAATATAAGAATGTAATTGTTTTTTATCTGTTTGTTTGTTTTTGCTGTAAGTGGACAATGAAATGTAATAGAAATGAAGCAGGAATGGTTCTTAGGCCCCTGACCCATTGAAATGGCAAATACAAAGGTGCAGCCACATACACTTATTACGTGTTATCCTGTCAATACAAATCATGATTTGGCTTGTACAAGGCAAAACATTTTCTCATTTCTTCCCACCCTTTCTCTATTTGTGCCACTGAATAGGTCTCAAAGGAAGTATTTGAAGTATATGAAGACATATAGCAGGAAGTAGTTTTGATTGTTAAACTGAAATTAAAAGAAAGACTTTAAGACACAGTTTTTAGTGAATTTTTTAATCCAGTGTGGATGGCAAATATAGAATTATTTTCTTAAAAAATTAATTTCAAGTGAGTTTTTTCCTTATGCTAATAGAATAACAGAGTGCACCTATTTTGTGAGATCCTAAGATGAGCCTGTACACTGAGCATTATGAGAGCGTGAATTTTAAGTCCTGGAAAAAAAAATAATCGCAACTCTGCTCTAAGCATTCAATAAATCCTGAACACAACCCGAGATGAGTGTTTCAGTGCTGGCACCAGCCTGGGAACTGCCAGCCGCCTGGGGCTCCTAGGCTAGTGCCAGGGATCTTCTCCAGAGCAAATAATGAGATGAGAGTTGCACAAGCTCTATGCCCACAGTGCTGGGGAAGCAGAGGAAAAGAAGGGACACTTGTATTTTAATGCCTTTATCAACAGCACAGCCCTGAATGTCTTCACAATGTGCTCTATCCCTTCCTGAACTTCCTACCAAATAAGTAACCTTGCATATAAAAATACTAGAGGCCGGGTGCATGAATTCATGCATGGGTGGGGCCCTCTGTGCGGCCTGCAGGGATTGGGCTGAGACCTACAGTCCAATGCTGCCTGTAGCTCCTACCTGACCCTCCCACCCATCCTGGCCCCACTATGCCTGCTGCGGGCTCGCACCCAATCAATCAACATCGGGAGAGGCTGGTGCTGCCACAGCAGTGCTTGCCAGTCATGAGCCCTGCATCTGGTGCCCTTCCAAGGGGAGTGGTCTGCAGGATTAGACTGAAACAAGCTCTCTGACATCCCTTGAGTGGTCCTGGATTGTGAGAGGGTGCAGGTCAGGCGGAGGGACCCCACCTGGTGGTCGGTGCACATCATAGGGACTGGTCGACCAGTTGACTGTCTGCCTTCTGGTGGTCAGTGCACATCATAGTGAGCAGTTGAGCAGCCTTAGCATATTATTAGCATATTACACTTTGATTGGTTGTTTTATTGTTCTGCCATTCAGTCTATTTGCACATTACCTTTTTATTATATAGGATTTTCATTTCAATATCAATATTTCTTATCGTCCTGGAGTTTACTGCTGATTCTTGATATTTTTCTTTTCCATTAGAAAACCTATTCTATTCCTTACAGAATTCCAATTCAACTATGTTTCAATTTAAGTCTTACAATGCTGACACATTTCCTATGAATTCACTCTAAATGATCCTGATTTATATTTTTCAATCAATAATATCCTCTCCTTTATACTTATTTTCTTAACGGTGTATACTCTTTGAATATACCTATTGAAATGTTTGAGAGGATGAATCTAATTCAGCTTTTTAAAGAGCTGAATTAAACTTGTACCTAGGTAGCTCTTTGGCTTTCATAGGAACATAATGTCTGTAATTTCCATGTATTCTTCAAAGTATTTATTAACATTAATGACATTTGTAATGGCAAGAGAAAGAAAATATTTCAGATTATAACCATAGTAACAGAACAATAAATTGTAACCATGCAACCAAACATTCTTCTATTTGATAAAATTAGGGAAACAAACTAGGGAAAGTAATGGAGATAAAATACATAAATGTTGTGAAAGTTTAGGTATAAGGAACAAAGTATGTGTTTCTGGTATAATAGATAAAGCAAAACAGATATAATTAGGTAAAGTACATTATGGTTTTAAATAGCATGGTTGTGTCATATACTAATACCCTATACACCCAAAACCTCTTTATCATTAATATTTACAATATATTCAAACACTTAACATATCACAAGATGTCTTTTTCTAGAAGACTAATTTGAGATACATAGTCAGATATAAATATCCATCTATCTCTATATGTTCCATAGGATGTGTTTATAACAAATTTATTTCAATTTTATAAATAAAGCAATAACATTTTAATAATTATTTGCAAATGCCCATTAATTGTAATTCTTAAAAGCTCTTCAGTACATTTCCACTTATAGAAATCACTTTTTAAAGTGATTTTATTGATTTTTTTACAGAGAGAAAAAGAGAGGGATAGAGAATTAGAAACACTGATGAGAGAGAATCATCAATTAGCTGCCTCTTGCACACCCCCTACTGGGGATGTGCCAGCAACCAAGGTACATGCCCTTGACCAGAATCGAACCTGGGACCTTTCAGTCTCTGCAGGCTGAAGCTCTACCCACTGAGCCAAACCGGTTTCGGCTAGAAATCACTTTTAACACTACATATTTAATTCTACTAGACAGCTAGTTCAACTAAAATTAGATCTGGTAAAACTATCTTTGCTCACCTCCAGAATTTGATTTTTGAAACTATATACAATCCTTACTTACATGGTTTCACAAATCACTACTCCATTCAATTAGATTATTAATCTTTATAGTTTATTCTAAATCCATGTAATCTGAATCCATTCATTAATTGTTGATTGACTTTAAAATTAATTGGAAAAAATGTAGCTGTTATTTTAACTAAGGACCTTCGAGTGGCACTGGCTGGTGTAGCAAATTATAACTACAGACTTTCTAGAGGAGCCATTTCTATTGAATTTGATATAAACAACTATTTCTTAAATGTGCCAGCCTCTGCAAGATGCTAGATGAATAAAGATGGTTAAGCCTGAGTCCATAGAAAATAGTGTTCAAAGCAAGGTGTGATGCCGCAGGACTGTCACTTAAAAGCTTCAGCAATTTCCTGCCCTTGGGAGTGGAGGTGGGGATTCCTAGTACCTCTGGGACAAGGCTCCTTCCCCAATACCAACAAACCTGTTCTATTCCTGTAGCTGCAGAGAACAGACCTACTTATTTGTCCTGAAGGACTTCCCAAATGCAGACGATGGGAAATAAGATATCACTCTCATAAAGTATATTGGGTGCATCTGAACACACAGAACGGTTTTCGATTTCCAATGCCTGAAGATTATTAGTTATTCTTAGAGTGTACTTTTGTCATCTGTTGTCAAAAAGATCGGAAGCTAAAACATGACCTGCTGGTGAGGATTGACCTTCGTTTTATCTCATCCTTTAGAAAAGCGGGTGAAAAGTCAACTAATTGCCTTGGTTTAGTTTCCCCTAGAAGCAGATCATGAGATAAGGTTTGGAAGGCAAGGGAAGCCAAGTCTGAGAAAGCACCGGTACAAGAGTAGGACGTAAGGCATGGAGGACGTAAAAACAAACAGAGGGTGTTTGAGGGAGCCAGTGACCTTGGAAGGCAATTTGAGCACAATCCCATGGATGAAATCTGAGGAAGAAAATTACTCAAGGAGGTGGAAGTTAGGTGCATATCACTTATACCTTGTTCATTGTTGGTCATGGGCAGATTTGGGGACTGTGGATTCTTTGGTTCTTTGGGTGCCAGTATCAGCACTCTCAGGAAGTGCCTGCCCCACTCAGGATTTATCGGGTGAGTGCCAGAAAATAACACCATTTTGAGATGTGTTGTATTAATCTTAGATGGCATCTGGGAACACATCTTTCTTGATAGAACTTGAAATTGGCCCTGAGGGAAAATGATGTCCCTATAATAAGTCATTATGGGACTTGGAAGAACCAAGGAGAAAAGTGGGTGAGATTTCCTTAGTTCTAATTATGTTATTTATAGAAAGTATATATTGAAGTGATAATTCAAGGTCTGTCTTTAATGTACAATTCCAGGATATAGCAGAGGTAACTTCTCATATATGAAAAAAAGATTTACCAAGTTTGGGCCTAAAAGTGTATGATTTTGTGTGTGGCCTATAAATGTAGCCAAGAGTAATTAAAATTAATCTAAAGATGATGATGAAAAGGAAGGAGTTAGCACCAATAAGCTTCTTATGGAAGCATATACTAGCACACATTAGTAAGAATATAAAAAAACATATACATGCTTCTCTTCTATTTACTGCAATCCTAATTATATAGATTAGGAAATGTATGTTTCCTAAACATGTACAGATAAAAATAAATTTAATCCAAGGCTGCCAGATGCCAAATATGCACCCCTTTATAACATACCACACTACATGACATCCTAGGTAGACCCAGAAATCACAACAGCTGGATCTATACTGTCATTGGTTTAATTAACTTTACACTATTACTAATTTGGGGAACCTGTGGGGCCCATGAGACCCTGAGCCGGTCAGCTGACATTCCTGGGTCAGCCCCCATGTGTGCTGGTTGAAAAGTGCACTGCGTGTAAAATACTTCCGTTCAGAGAGAAATGGCCTCAGAAGACACTATGTAATTAAATATTTGGTCAATTTCATGTCATCCTAATCCATGCAGTTGAAACATTTAATGACAAGAATGAAAGTCACTTCTCATTTCTAAACCCCAAAGTATAATTTTAATATGAGAGGTTATTTTATTTTACTGTTAAAACAATGTAGAACCACTGGTTTGAAAATAAAATAGTATATATTTTTTATATATATTGCAAAGGGTTATTTGTAATAAAGTAATTTTATACTAGTGGTTTTTTTTAAACAAAAAATTAGAACTAAAAAATACCTGAAGCAAACAAATAAATCTTAACCATGCTGGAGGGAAAGAAAAAAAAATGTCTTAATTCAATCTTTATATATATTTCAATCTTCCGTGGTATATTGGTGGGGGAAACTACAAATAAATCCTGAACTTCTTTTTTTTTTAATACTATGGACACAGTAACTCTGAAGCTATTATAGGATTATATGATAGGATTATTATAGTATTATAGGATTAAGCAAATAAGTAAATACGTTGATACTGTGGGAGTTAGGGTTTTCACTGTAGTAGAAAAGGCATTTAAATAAGGACTGGGGAAGGCAATAAAAATCTTGTGGGGGTAGGTGGAGTGTAATTGAAGGTATTAGTATAGGCTCATGATTTCTAAAATATGTGCATATATCTCTAATATAGATGTTCATATGACATATAGGTGGGTTATGTAGCATATAGGTATATATGTATATATGTAGTTATATACACACATGCATACCATGTTTCCCCAAAAATAAGACCTACTTACAGGTTTCCTTCTGAGGGAAATATAAGGCATCCCCCCAAAAATAAGGACTCCAGGCTCTGTCTCAGAATGAAAATTAATTTACCATAAACTGGTCACTAGGGCAGCCCCGACCAGTGACATTACGCGGAGTCCTGACGTCACCTCTAGGTGAATGGAGAGAAATCAGCTTGGAACCTTTGTGAAACCTAAACTGCAAGAAGTTGTGACTTGGGTGAAGAATTCAAGGGAGAAAATCACTGACAGTTGCATTGCAAATGCACTGCGAGTAGGTTACCTTGACAAGAAGTACTGATTTAAAGACAGTGCTATTGCTAAACATGAGAGATTTGGTCCACTGATTCTGAAAGAAATGGAGTCACAAGAAATTACCAGGAAATTCAGGAATTGGATTGTTATGATGATGTTCCAGAAGATGATGACATGATTGTCATTGAATAAATGAGTAAATTCTTGATACTGTAGGATTCACAGTTTGTCTAGTTTTTGTTGACAACTACCATACTACCGTACTGTATACAAGTACTGTATTTGCCGGTGTATAAGACGACTTTTTGGCCCTGAAAAATATGCCTCCAAGTGGGGGGTAGTCTTATACGGCGAGTATATAACAAACTCTGTATTTTTAGTGGAAATTTTAGTTGGTCGTCTTATACGCCCAGTCGTCTTATACGCCGGCAAATACGTATTTTTCAGGGCCAAAAAATCATCTTATACGTCGGCAAATACGGTAATAAATTTCCTTTATTTTCATGTAACAATAAATGTGTACCGTATTCTTCTTCATGGAAAAATAAGACATCCCCTGAAAATAAGACCTAGTGCATCTTTGGGAGCAAAAATTAATATAAGACACTCTTATTTTCAGGGAAACAGGGTAGTTCTAAATAGCTGCTAGGTCTAGAAGCAACAATACCCAACAGCAATGAGACTATACTTACTGCCCCACATCTTGCTCTCTATCATCCATCTCCTACTGAAAGAAAACAGTAATTCTAAAAATTGGGGCAACATAGGTACAAGATGAGGCAGGGACATCTTGTCATATATATATAAAAAAATTAGAATGTGTTTTAAAAAGTGATGGATCATGTCACAAAGACACTAGCCCAACTTGAAAATTATTCCTCTGGTCAAATATAGAAGTAGAGGACGAGTGCACAAATTCATGTACCAGTGGGGTCCCTCAGCCTGGCCTGCAGGATCAGGCTGAAACCAGCTCTCCGAGATCCCCCAAGGGATCACAGACTGCGAGAGGGTGCAGGCCAGTCTGAAGAATCCCACTGGTGCATGATTGGGGCTAGGAAGGTATGCAGGAGTTTAGTCAGCCAAGGAGGGACTGCAGAAGGGCTCCAGGGCATCTTTGGCCCATCACACTTAGTCCCTATTGGTCAGACTCCAGTTGGAGCATCTGTCCCCTGTTGGTCAGTGCACATCATAGCAAGTGGTTGAGCAACTTTAGCATATCATTAGCATATTATGCTTTGATTGGTTGAACAGATGACCACATGATTGGATACTTAGCATATTAGGCTTTTATTAGATAGGACTTATATAGTGAACGATTGCAATAAATTGTGGGTAATCTCTAAAAAAAAAATCACTCTCAATATCAAATCAAGAGTAAATAGACAAATAAATGACAGAGAAGGTCCAGCTTTAGTGATTGTAGAGTGCCAAGGGCCAACTTGTAAATGTGGAGGATTGCTGGAGCTGGCTCAGGAAAGCATTGATGTGTGCTAAGTCTATCCAGAAAGACATTTGAAGGGAATATGTTTGTATTGTCCTGGGGTGACTTCCCAGAGACTGCTTAGTAACTGCAAGAGGAACAACAACAACTCTACTGTGGAGAAATGGGATGACATGTGAACAATTTCATACAAAATGAACATCATCAATAAAAGGCGGAAGGGCATCATAAGTCTCCTACGTATGCCCTGGGAAGCACACTCTCATGAACCCAGCACTCCTGACAGTGATAAATATGAGTCTAGTTGTGAAGAGACTTCAGACAAACCTCAAAGGAAAAACATTCTTTTTAGAATTTTATTTTTATTTTTATTGATTTCAGAGAGGAAATGAAAGGGAGAGATAGAAACATTAATTATGAGAGAGAATTATTGCTTAGCTGCCCCCTGCCCACTCCCTCCTGGGCATCAAGCCCCCAACCTAGGCATATACCTTGACTAGGAAGTTGAACTGAGACCTCCGGGTTCATAGGTTTGACACTTAACCACTGAGCAACATTGACAGGACTCAAATGAAAAATATTCTAAGAGGGAAGAAGGCAATATTTCTGAAAAATGCCAATGTCACACACACAAAAAGGAAGATTGTGGAACTTTTCCAGATCAAAAGAGAAGCATAGGAATGATGACAAAATACAATGTCTGATTCTAAACTGGATTCTGTACTGGAGGGAAATTTTACTAAAAGAACACCATTGGATTAATTGAAAAATTTGGAATGTGGTTGTGAAATTATATAAAAGCATTGTATTAATATTAAAATTTACCACAGGAGATATTTGTATTATGGTTATGTAAGACAATATCCTTATTGTTAGAAATAACATACTGAGGAATTTAATGTAAATAGAAATTACATATGAAACTCGCTCTCTTTTTATCTTCATTTTATTTTTTCCATCACCATTTATCCCCTCTATGCCTTTTTCCATCTCCATACCCCATCCCCACAATCACCATACTGTTTTTTATCTCCATGCTCTTAAATGATTCAGGAAAAATATTATATACATGATATATATTAATTTATGATATATAACATATATTAATATAATACATATAATGTTTTATATTTTATTAATTCTTAAATAATATATCATATATTATTAATATTTCTTTATACATATAAAGAGAGAGAGAAAGAGTATGGCAAAGCAAATAGGGAAATCTGTTACTACAAGGTAAGACTGTTAATACTAAAAAAAATGGGTATTCTTTTAAAAAATTTAAATGATTTTTTACTTTACAATTAATTGGCATACAATATAATATTAGTTTCAGGTGTACAACCCAGTGATTAGATATTGTTTAACTCACTAAGTGATTATACCAATAAATCTCATATCCATATGACAGTATATAGAGTTATTAAAATATCATTGACTACTAGAGGCCCAGTGCATGAAATTTGTGGATGGGGAGGATCTCTCAGCCCAGTGCACCCTCTCGCAGTCCAGGAGCCCTCGGAGGATGTCTGACTGATGGCTTAGGCCCACTCCCTGCTCTGAGCCCAGCTTTTCTGGCTGAGCAGTGCTACCCCTCTGGGAGCACACTGACCACCATGGGAAGCTCCTGCATTGTGTGTATGTCCCCTGGTGATCAGTGTGCATCATAGCAACCTGTTGTTCTGCTGCTTGGTCAATTTGCTTGTTAGCCTTTTATAATATAGGATTCTCTATGCTGTACTTTACATCCCTGTGACTATTCTATAACTACATGAGTATTCCATGAGCTTTTTTTATTTCTGACACTTTCTGAATGTTTGCAATTACTTCTAAATAAAAAAACACATAGGTTTGACATCAGAAAAATAAAGATTAAAATTCTGAATGATCTTAAGTAAACCACTTCACTTTTCTATGTCTCAATGTTCTGTCCTTTAAAACAAATATGATCATGTCACTGCACAATACTATGATAACAGCATGAATTGCTGTTTGCAACATACCAAACAGGTGATCAGCAAAGATTATCCCTTCCATCAGAGGCAATACTCATCTCCCAGGTAAATATCATCACTAAATGCAGTTCCCACAACTTTGATTGAGTGCTCATTTCCTTTCGATCAATTTAATAGTCCATATTTTTAAAATTATGATAGTAGAGATTTACAGTCTCAACTAAGGTCTTACTCTAATAGAGTGTGAAGTCTTTAAAGGTCAGAAATATTTTGTATTCAAGTTGGTTTGCCTAGAATGTATTATAATTATCAGCACTTAATAAATGCTCTGTGTATGTTTATTGAAATGAGTCACATAATCTACATGGATGTAACTAAAATGTTTACACAATTATGGGGTCTAATGGGTTTGCTACTGCTTTGTAATCTATGCACCTGATGCACTCACCATTGCAGAACCAGGTGGCTGGTCTGCAGTGAACTCAGTAGTCTGAAACGCCTCTCCTTGTTCTGCTCTAGCCATTCAGACCTGGACCACATATCAAGTCATTTCTCTTTCTGTTACAATCCATACCGTTCCTTTCAAAGAGATTCAACGCTCAGCATTTAATGCGGTCTGTAGTCTTATTCCTTAGAACAGCTTGGTTCTAGCATTAAAAAAAAAATTCTCTATAATTGTGTGTGTGTGTGTGTGTGTGTGTGTGTGTGTGTGTGTGTTTTGCAGCAAACACTGTTTAAATTAAAATTAGTCTTCCTTTCCTTATTTCTCATTTTGAGTCCAAGAAATGTGTTTAAATGGAAAAAGTTAATATGGCAAATATTGATCGAAGTTGCACGGGTGTGGTAGCCCATTTAACATGGTGGTTCTTAACTGGGGTGAATTTGCCCCCAAGGGACGAAAGGCAATGTCTGGAGACATTTTTGGCTGTCTCTGTAGGGTTGGTGGTGATGCAGGCTTCTCATCGTTAGATACCAGGCATGCTGCTAGACATCCTGCAGGACAACCCCCGACAACCAGGATTTACCCAGCCCAACATGCCCTTAGTGCTGGACTTTAGAAACCTTGATTCAAATGAAGGGAAAGACTGTCGTCATGAATATTCAGGCGGATCTGATTTTCAAAGAGGTGAAGCTATAAATTACCGAATTGAAGTCATACTTGAGTTTTTTAGACAAGTTTAATTACATTTCAGCCTTGTATTTCCCCATTACAGCCTGCCCAGAAAAGATGTGTACAGAATGTCCATACCATCGCACACTGATGTTTTACATTTATAACAGCTTTTCTATTGCTTGTCTTATGGCTGGATACATATGGCCTTTCAGCTGTCCTAGAGAAATACCCTCCTAGAGAAGACGTTTATTTTTAGGCTGATTGTGCTGGCAAACAAACCAAAAAAAAAAAAAAAAAGTTCCGTGCATTTTTTTTTTAATCAGAACTTGAAGCAGCATTTTTTTTTTAAAGAATACTTGAGGATTATGCCCTAGTTGACTTGGCTCAGTGGATAGAGTATTGCCCTGCAGACTGAAAGGTCCCGGGTTTGATTCTGGTCAAGGGCACATGCCCTGGTTTTGGGCTCACTCCCCATTGGGGAGGGGGACATGCAGGAGGCAGATGATCAATGATTCTCTCTCATCATTAATGTTTCTGTCTCTTCTTCTCCCTTCCTCTCTCTGAAATAAATAAAAACATATTTAAATTAAGAATACTGGAAGACTGGAACAAATTTCATCATGTCACATCCACAGAATATTCTAAAGAAAAGCTAGGAAAATGTCTTGGAAGAACCTCTTTTATTTATTTATTTATTTTTTAAAATACATATTTTATTGATTTCTTACAGAGAGGAAGAGAAAAGGATAGAGAGTTAGAAACATCGATGAGAGAGAATCATCGACCAGCTGCCTCCTGCACACCTACCTACTGGGGATATGCCCGCAACCAAGGTACATGCCCCTGACCAGAATTGAACCTGGGACCTTTCAGTCTGCTGGCTGATGCTCTATCCACTGAGCCAAACCGGTTTCAGCATGGAGGAACCTCTTTTAACCACTATCCACCACTTCCCCTGTGTTGGCAGCATCAGAGGGGCTTTCTCAACAACTGTCCCAACCTGGGCTGCCAACATGCAGCGGGGAGCGGCTGCAGCCCGCCCACAGGCCAGTGCGCCTGCCCCTGGCACAGGCACCTGCCCTTGCCCCGTGGTTCTTCAGTTCTGCCAGGCTTTGTCTCCTGTGGCTCTGTGGGGACAAGGGGACATGGACATGTCTCCTGAGGGAGTTTGTGCGGGAGCCTCGTTAGCAGGATCCCCTGAGTCTCAGGGGGGACGGGGTGGCAGCCTGAGCTATGCTGGCAGCCACCCTGACCCTCTTGACCATTCTTTGGGAAGTTCTCGTGGAGAATCAATCACCGATTTTTATTTTTTTTAGCTGAGGCACTGAAAGAAGCAGCCAGGTGGTATGGAGGGGTCATGCTTTGTGAAAACTAGGCACTTTAAACATTAGATGCAATTTCGAAGTGGCAACATGTTCCCTCTGATGCTGGAACATATGCCTGTGGAGTATAATGAGGAGGGATGTGGGTTGAGAGCCGGCCTAGCATTTAATTTTTTATGTAACATTAAAAAGTACCAAATATATGTAAATTGTATACAATAGCACCTCCTCACCCCTTATGGTGTTTTGCAGTGCTTGTATTCAAGTAACCTTATAGGGTTATCTCTCTCTTATAGGGTTATCATTTTACCAGCGCACATGCTCACAAGAAGGAGGCTGTGTACAGACAGTACAATGAGATATTTTGAGACGGAAACCACATTCACGCTGTCATTACAGGATTTGTTATAATTGTTCTAGTTCATTATTGATTCTTATTGTTAACTTCTTGCTGTGCTTAATTTAAAAGTAAACTTTATTATAAGTAGGTATATGTAGGGGGAAAACAGTATATGCAGGGTTCGGTACTACCTGTGGTTTCAGGCATCCACTGAGGATTTTGGAACATACGTCCCGCCAATAAAGGGGCACTGATGTATTACACATGCATCCACACCTGTGTTAGGAAATAAGTACTATTCTCCAAGATGGAAACATTTTTTAATTGAATTTTATAAAATGTATTTTCCTCTAAACATGCTTGGTGGTCATTTTAGCACAGAACTAGTAACAAACGTTTATTTATTTATTTTTTTTAGCTCTCGGGGAATGATGCATGAAATGTGCTTCGTTTTTTTTGTACATAAAAGGTTTGGTGAAATAACTAAGTAGGTTAACTAGATGAAGAACTAAAGGAAGATGAAAGATCTCCTGGCAGGCACATAAATGTGTGAGCAGGGTGTGAGGTGGGGGCTCCTATGATCAGAGCCATCTGGTTGCTTCCTGCCAAATAGGTTAATTCATTCTTACAGCCTGCCACTGCAGAAAGTTACTGTAGGTAACTTTCAACACCCAAATCACATGTCAGTGTTCAGACTAAAACTATTCCCCTCTCCTCTCCTCTCCTCTCCTCTCCTCTCCTCTCCTCTCCTCTCCTCTCCTCTCCTCTCCTCTCCTCTCCTCTCCTCTCCTCTCCTCTCCTCTCCTCTCCTCTCCTCTCCTCTCCTCTCTCCCCCCCACATATATGCTGGTTTAAAACCTTGTCAATTCAGATTACAATGGCAAGATGCAATTTTTTTTTTTTTAAGTTTAGTTCTCTGCCTTCTCTTATTTGCGTTGTGCTTTATTTTGGTCTCTTTGAAAACAAGCTTTATCCTCATTTTTTTTTCACTACTTTTAATGACTCATAGATCTGTATTCAAGTTATTTGGATAATACCTTATTGTAAAGCTGACTTAAATGCAAACAACAACAACAAAAAAATCGCAACAGCAGCCCCAATTCTTTCCTTCCTTAGAATTTTCGCTCCAGAATAGTGTGGCCCAGAAGAGGCTGTGGCATTTAGAGGATGTTTTATCATGTTGTATTCAAAAGGAGAGGAGGAAAGAATACCAGGAGGAACATGGCAGAATTTCAAGGAGAGCCACAGTGGCGACAGAGGTCAGGGAGGGCAGCGCGTCTTGGAATCCTTTCAGGAACCTCTTTCTCCACGACGGCGGGGAGACTGTCCCCGCACATCTGTGAGTTCACAGGGCCCATGAAAAATGGCAGGCGAGAGGTCTAAAATTACACCACGGATGCAGGCTTGTAAAGGGAATTCTTTTAACCATTCCTTGGATGTTGATTAATTACTTGCTTATTGCCAAAGACAGACTAGAGTGACCACAACGGGGATTTTAATGAAGAAAATGAGACAGTTGCACAGGGCTTAGTATGGGTGGAGTGATGCACGGACACTGTAAGCGGTCCGCAGTGAGCCCGCCCCCTCTCCGATCTCAGCAGGGGCAGACCTTGAGGTTTCCTTGGCCGCTGTGGGTTGCAGTGAGACATTTAGCACTCAGACGAGGATGCTAATCTCATTTGTTACATTGCATCGTAGAGCTCTTTGGGCAGCGAGCTTACCGGAGCGTAATCACGCACACAGTTTAGCGCCATGTGTCTTTAATAACCAGGACGTTTGTGTTTATGGGTTTAGCGTGGATTAGAATATATATTAGCTGAATATTAACAGATTTAATCAGTCCTTTTTTGAACTCATGAGAGTTTCTTCACTTGCAGATGCACATTTAGGCTTTGACTTTTTGTTCGTAGACACCATAGTACCAAGTAAGAGGAGTAACTCTGTTGTATCACCATCACCATCATCAACACAACATGTCATTAGATTTATAACAAACACTGAGATCACTTCATTCGTTGTGCTGGATGCCATGTAAGCAAGATTCTGGTGAACACCCATTGTTTTTCTTTCTGATAACTCATGAGCAGAGGCCTCATATTTTTGGTCAGGCATCAAGTAAATGTGAAGTTTTGTCATAAAGCAAGAAATCCTCTAAACTACTACAGAACAAGAAGAAATACAAACATGATCGTCTGATAAAATGCACACACATACATTCACACACATTTATATAGGCACACACACCTAAGAGGACGTGCATATCATGCTCCGAGTGACTGAACACACAATTATTCAAGAAACACTGTTTAGTTGGCTTTTATTACCTGTTCAGTTGAGCACAACACCTTAAAGGAGACCTAATTTGGTCCCATAATCTGTTCTATGTTTAGGGCTAGAAAGAGCCTCAGAATCCAATGCACACTTGAAAACTAGAAATGTGGTTGGCTGTTCAGGAATCACACACACATGATAGCTTTTGTTATTGTTTTTTAAAATACATTTCTTTTTACAGAGAGGAAAGGAGAGGGATAGAAAGCCAGAAACTTCAATGAGAGAGAAACATCAACCAGCTGCCTCCTGCACACCCACCACTGGGGATGTGTACGCAACCAACATGCATGCCCTTGACCGGAATCGAACCTGGGACCTTTCAGTCCGCAGACCGATGCTCTACCACTGAGCCAAACTGGTTTTGGCGCTTTTGTTATTGTTAGCTGGTTTTTCAAACTAGCGATTTGCTGGAAGTAAATAGAACAGAACACTTTGCTGATGGAATAAAAAGGAGTTTTTCATTATATTCTGCACAATTAGAACACTGTACACAGAATATACAGCTAATACTATCTTAGCTATTTCTTACTAAATAATTGGTAACTGGCATTATTCAGTGACACAGTATCCCTAGACTAACAGTGTGTGTGTGTGTGTGTGTGTGTGTGTGTGTGTGTACATCCAAGCCAGTTTTCTTACATGACCAAGTATATCAGTTGTTCTATTCTATTGCAGCTATAATAAATTAAATTTATTATTTTATGTATTTAAAGGCCAAAAGGACTCAAACTAATGTGTTAGAAAGACTGTGTTTTGTATGGAGGCTGTAGGCAAGAATAAGCTTTGCCTGGCTCATGACTACTTCCCCATCTTCAAAGCCAGTTGCAGCATATTTAACTCTCTCTCTCTCTCTCTCTCTCTCTCTCTCTCTCTCTCTCTCTCTCTCTTTTCTTCTATCAACACATTCCCTTACCGGACTCTTATGAGGACCCTTGTGAGTAATTACATCAGATCCACATGGATAATCCACGAAAACCTCCTGACATGAATACCTTCAATTTAATTACATCTTCAAAGCCCCCCTTTCCATGTAATGTGTGGGAAATGCAAATTAAAGCAACAATGAGATACCATACCAACTTATTAGAATGGTCCACACGTGGAACACCGACAAATCTAAGCACTGGAAGGATGTGCAGGAACAGAAACTCTCACTTAGTGCTGTGGGAACACAAAATGGTACAGCCACTTTGGAAGGCCGTCTGTCAATTTTCTGTAAAACTAAACATACTCTCATGGTAAGATCTAGCACTCACACTGCTTGGTGCTTACCTGAAGGATATGAAAACATATGGAGTTGAAAACTTATATCCACTTAAAAACCTGGACACAGAAGTTTGTATCAGCTTTATCCATAATTGATACAGCGTGGAAGCAATCAAGACGTCTTTCAGTAGATGAATGCATAAATAATCTCTGGTACATCCAGATAACAAGATCGTATGCAGTGCTAAAAAGAAAGGAGCTGCCAAGCAGTAAAAAGACATGAAGAAAACGTAAATGCATATTGCTAAGTGCAAGAAGTCAGTTAGAAAAATACTACATGTTGTATGATTCTGACTATATAACACTGATTAAAGAGAACAGTGGTTGATAAAGGTTGGAGGGTAGGGAGAGCTAATAGGTGGAGCGTAGAGGATTTTAGGGCAGTGGAAATGTTTCATCACACCATAATGATGAAAACTTGTCATGCATTTCTCCAACCCAGTCAGGAGTGAAAAACAGTGTGAACTATAGTCTTTGAGTGATTATGATGTGCCTACGTAGCTTTATCAATTGGAATAAATATGCCACACTGATAAGTAATGTTTACAATGGGGGAGGCAATGCATGTGTAGGGTGGAAGGTTATGGGTAATATCTGTGCCTTCCTGTAAATTTTGCTGTGCTCTAAAAAAACTGGTCTAAAAATAGAATCTCAACAAGAAAGAAAAGATACTGTATTTTGACACAAAGCACATTAATTTCCCCCTCTGATATTGTGAATAAGAGTTCAAAGAACTATACATTCAGGAATTAAATATAGCCAGAATTGCCTCCAGCAGGGGTGTGAAAGGAATCATACTGTGTTTGTGTAGGAGAAATCAACCTCCTGACTTAAGCTTGAGTGTCCAGCTTTATGTAAGTAATTGGTGAGAAAAACATTTATGGCATTCTCCACAAGGTATAGCTAAGTTGAAACCTTAATAGCCCAGACATCAATGCTACATAGCCTCTGAGGGAAATTGCAATAAAACATTCATGTAAGTTCTATTTCTGTTGTCTCTTGATCAGCACTTACCACAATCTGATTGTATTTGATTTCCTATGAAATTGGGAAGAGATACGAAGGTATTAAAGAAACAAATTAGCCTGGGAAGATATTATTGACTGCATATTAGAGAATATTTTTATTATACAGTGACTTTTGCTTTTCCATACTACAATATTTTAGTGGAGCTCCTGATAATTAGTATTTAAATAATAAAGATTGTACTCATTCAGAGAGAGAGAGAGAGAGAGAGAGAAAGAAAAAGAAAGATACTAAGAAGCATCCTGTCTATAAGGCTGTTGAGAGGTTTTAATTAGATCATGTATGTTAAATACTTATTCTTTTATTTTATATCTAATAAATTTTCTAATAATGAAATTATTTTAAAAATATTTTATTGTTGATAGTATTATATATCTCCTATTTCCCCCTTCCCTGCCTCTTCCCAGCCCCTACCTGAAATTCTTGTCCTTAGGGGAAAAAACGTCTTTTCCCCCACATATGTTGTCCATAGGTAAGTGTGCAATTGTTTAGTTAAACAATTTAATGCAGTGACTTTTTAAAAAAAATGAAAAAGGACATGATATTTGGACTGTCTTAAAGTGTGCAAACTCATATTCCGGTAAACAGTGATGAATTTCTTATTTCAGAATTGTGTTTTCACTACTGGTTAGTGCTGGAACATTGATATATCAAATTGGATTTTCTTTATTTAGTATTTTTCAGCAGCTGTAAAATATACTTGAATTCCCTTTTGAGAAGCATGTATATTTACTCTGCCATTTACTTGCCTAGAAAAGACATTAAAATACTTTTGCTTAGCGAATGTTCTATTGTTGGATTAGATGCAATTCTACAGATACACTGTCAAGTATAATTTAATATCAGAATGCATTAATATCTACTCCAGTTTATCACCACATGGCTGTTTCTACACAAAGCCTCTTAACATGCTTTGAAGATCAGCAGACATTACTAATGATCGTCAACAGCACACTTGGCACTTGTGGCAACTGATTCCCATCTACTTTCAACCAAGTTGTCTTCCTTTTAGAACCCATTCAAACCCAAACTTCTGTGGGAAGCCCCTATGGCTTCTTAAATTTGAAGATAATACCTAACACTTTATTTTTTATTATTTAAAATAAATTTTATTATTTGTTTTTGTTTGTTTTTTTACAGAGAGAAAGAGATAGGGGTAGAGAGTTAGAAACATCGATGAGAGAGAATCATTGATCAGCTGCCTCTTGCACACCCTCTACTGGGGATGTGCCCACAACCAAGGCACATGCCCTTGACCAGAATAGAACCTGGGACCTTTCAGTCTGCAGACCAATGAATGCTCTATCCTCTGAGCCAACCGGTTTCGGCCCTAACACTTTATAATATCTGAGTCAACAAGTTCTGGTAATAGTGCCCACATGACAAGGAAATATATATATATATATATATATATATATATATATATATATATATATAAATCTTTAAAAATTATTCTCATAATTCAGTGTTCTCCGTGTGTTTATAAAGTAAAACTAGACTTTATATTATAATGGTATGTCCTCTGGTCTACAAATTCCAAATGCTTTCTTCTTACCAGTTCATTAACATGGAAAACTTGGTTAAAAAAAATAAAAAAAAAGCTTGACTTAAACATCTTTTAAGTTAAGATGTACAGCTTTCCAACGACATTACAAGTGCTGAGGGAAATTTTAAAATCAAATCCTGAATACGTTGTGTGGAAAATCTTGGGAAATCTGAAAGATATTCATCTGAGGACAGACTAAAACCTTCAAGTTTAAATCTATGCGTTTCTATTACTGTCAGGGCATAGAGTTCCTCCTCTTTGTTTCTCTCCAGGAAATAATGAACGCCAGCTTTGTGAGGTAGCAGCGCAGAGCAGGCCGGAACTAGGACAGCCATGGGATTAGGACATCTGGCTTCGACTCCAGCTTTGTGACTGTGATGAGGTGTGTGAATTTGAGTATAACTCAAACTAAACCTCAACTTCTTCACCTGCTTAATGCTCATAACCATGCCCACCTTTTAGGGTTATTATGCACATTAAATGAAATAATATGTAGAAAGTACACTTTACACAATAAATGCTTTTGATAGTAATTTTTCTCCTGATTACCACCTTATCAGAAAGAAAAGGACACGGCAAGATAACAAAAAACTCAATAAAAATGCATACTTTGGTTCAAATTTACATAAGGAAGAAAAGCTAACACTTTACTTTCCACTGAGATATCATTCTCTATCTCCCACCAATTCTAATCAATTCTATTCTCCTTTTTAATAACTTTTTCCATGCTTCAACCAGAACAGACCTGTCACCTTAAAGAAAAAGATGGAAAAAGAGAAATGGTACCAGAAAAAGCAAGATCTTTTTTTTTCTTTTTCATTAAAATAAATATTTTTATTCATATCAGAGAGGGAGATAGAGAGAGGCTGCCTCTCACTCATCTCTCGCTGGGGACTGAGCCCACAACCCCAGGCAGATGGCCTGGCTGGGAATCAAACGGTGACCTCAGGTTCACAGGTCAATGCTCAACCACTGAGTCACACTGGCTGGGCGAAGCTAGATATTTTATGTGTTTATGAAACATTTTAAATTTAACCTCAAATTTAATTTAAAAAAAAAACCTGGCTGTTCATTGTGTCCTTCCCTAAGAATTCATTTGCAGTACAATACAATGATTTTCCCCCATAAATGATATTTTCATCATCAGCTATGTAAATAATATATGCATGAATACATCAGTCAAAACCTGAGTCTCATATTCCTAGCCTACAGTCTAATTAACAGAGAGTCTCTTTAATATCTTTCACTGGGGGAAGATCAATCAAGACACCAGGAAAGTAATGCCATGTCCATATGCAAGGGTCTGTTTTTCTCTGAAACAGAAGCTTGTTAACCAAACTGCCCTAGAGACTTGCTCATTCACAATTTGGTATGTTCCTTCCTCCTTGAAGTAACATAAAAATATTATTATGAAAATGTATAGGGGAATAAATGGTGATGAGAAAATAAAATTAAATAAAAAAACAAATACATAAAAATGCAGGCTTTAAATATTAATAACACTTTATAATATTGCCCTCTGTTAGCATGCTGTATCGACTATTTTATTCAGTAATTTGTTTTTTAAGCACTTTTATTAACAACCAAGAATTCCTACTTTAGATATCCATCTCTAAAACAACTTCAGCCCAGCCAGTGTGGCTTGTTGGTTTTGCATAGACCTATAAACTGGGAGGTCATGGTTCAAATCCTGGTCAGGGCACATGCCTGGGTTGCAGGCTGGATCCCCATTGGGGGACATGCAGGAGGCATCATATCAATGGTTCTCTCATCATTCATGTTTCTGCCTCTCTCTCTCCTCCTTTCTCTCTGAAATCAACAACATATATAATAAAAACCCTACAATGAATTTCACATGTTAATTATCCCAACATGTGTTGCCAGTAGGAGTCATGTGCAGAATGCAAACACACAAAGATGTGGTTGCTTTCACCTCAGATGGCTTTGAATCAATTTTGCATAGGGAAATAACCACTTCTTTAAAATATATTTACTCCCCCACATATTTAAAATTTACAGAGGTAGCTTTACATGAATCTTTTCCTTTGTAGCAAATGAGTAAAAGAATCAGAAGAGAGAGAATGGGGTAGGGGAGGAAGAACAGAGAAACAGGGCACAGTTAGGGTTAGTCTATAAAAGAGAGAAAACAGATCTCTGATTTTGTCTATTAAGAAGAAAAGGAGCAGGTTGGTTTCCATTCGTTGGCATGCTATTGTCTGGGTGTCTCTACCAGCCAGTTTGCTTGTATGGGTATAGAATCAGGGAAGCCAGGTAAGGAGTGATTTCCTAAAACCTCTGACCTTAGAAAAACACCCTGTTTTGTTCTTCAGCCAGCTGTTTAGTTGCAGAGTGAGAGCAGCTGGCAGATATACATTTTCAAAGTGCATGCCTTCTTCAGCATCTGGCCTTAAAATCTATAACTAGGGTCTTACCAGTTATCACCACTACATCAAAGATTCCTAGAAAAATGTTCTCACAATTTTCTCTAGATTAAAGTAACCCAAACTTTAATATGTTACCTGACTTGTCTTTTATATTCTACTAGAGGCCCGGTGCACAAAATTCATGTATAGGAGGGTCCCCTCAGCCTAGCCTGCACCCTTTCCAATCTGGGATCCTTTAAGGAATGTCCTGGGATTGGGCCTAAACCGTAAGTCAGGCATCCCTTTCATGATCTGAGGCTGCTGTCTCCTAACTGCGAACTGCTCACCTGCCTGCCAGCCTGATCACCCCTAGTTGCCTCTGCCTGCAGGCCTGATTGCTCCCAACTGACCCCCTGCCAGCCTGGTCAACCCCAACTGCCTTCCTCTGCTAGCCTGATCACCCCTACTACCCCTAATGACCTGGTCACCCCCAACTGTCCTGCCCACTGGCCTGGTTGTCCCCAACTACGCCCCCTGTTGACCTGGTCTCACCCCCAATTGCCTTCCTCTGCTAGCCTGGTTGCCCCTAACCCACCCCCCTGGCCTGGTGGCCCTTAACTGCACCCCCCCTGCCAGCCTGGTTGCCCCCAATTGCCCCCCTCTGCCAGGCTGGTCGCCCCACGCAGTCTGTTTGGTCGTCTGTTCAGTTGTGACGGCCCCTGGCTTTTTATATATTAGGATAACTGAAGTGAACCCCTACTAAAATATACTATCCTTAACGTCTAAAGCAATAGTATTGATTAGAGCACACAGGCATTTCCCATTTTAATTATCCCAAAGTTGCCATTAGGAGTCATGTAAAGAAGACAAAAACATACAAAAATACAGTTAGCTTTCACCTCCTATTGGCCTCAAAAGAGTTTGAATCAATTTTGCATAGGAAAATAATCATTTATTTAAAGAATCTCAACTATTTAACTGAGCACAAATGCGGAATTACAGTAAAAGTGTTTTACCTTTAATCTTGAATCACATTTTAAAATTTTTTCACTAAACTCTTCTTTCAGTTTTTAGTAACTAAGCCAATGCTCACATAACATCATAAATCTAGCTCATTACAATCAATCTACCAACATATACTTTTATTTTTATTTCAGATGATATATATTTATATATTGAATATATTTATTAATGTTTTTTGTTTGTTTTGAAAACTTTCCAGAAACCTGCCTTAGAACTTTTTCTTATGGATCACCTTAGCCTATACAAGCTGATTTGTCCTCAGTTTTGCTTTCTCAGATGAGTCATCTAATTTTAGAATCATAAAATCTCAGGAAGGGGAGGGAGTTAGTAGTCATCTAGGTCTCATATTTTGGAGATAAGAGGGAGAGAAGTGAGGGTATAAATCAGGCGTGGGCAAATTACAGCCCATGGCTGGATGGCTGTTCTAAACTATTGAAATAAAAAAAAAGACCATACCCTTTTATGTAATGATGTTTACTTTGAATTTATATTAGTTCACACAAACACTCCATCCATACTTTTGTTCTGGCCCTCCGGTCCAGTTTAAGAACCCATTGTGGCCTTCCGGTCAAAAAGTTTGCCCATCCCTAGTATAAATCCTATATAAATGAAAAAACAACTATCTTTTGGGATTTAACATTTACGTGGAAGTAGGAAAGTTATTAAGCTACCTGACAACTTATTTCTACCTAGTCTAGTAAGTTAGCCTTAAACTCGGTGGTAATCAGTATGTAAGGTAATAAATATTAGCACCTGATATGTAGCCATCATTGACTATATGTTATACATTATATAAAAAATAAGGTGGATATGAATTTTGTCCTCAAAGAAAACAAAAGAAAACTGGTTCTTGAAGCCATTAGATCAGTGGTTCTCAACCTTTCTAGTGCCGAGAGCCTTTAATATGGTTCCTCATGTTGTAGTGACCCCCAACTATAAAATTATTTTCATTGCTACTTTATAACTGTAATTTTGCTACTGTTATGAATCATAATGTAAACATCTGTGTTTTCTGATGGTCTGAGGTGACCCTGCTAGCGGTTCTCAACCTGTGGGTAGTGACCCACAGGTTGAAAACTGCTGCTGTAGAGCTTGACAGATGATTCTATTGGTATTTTAAATTGTTATAACTTTAAAATTGATTTATATTATCATATAAATGATCACTGTAGAAAAAAGTATAAATGTTTTCTGTTTTGGTTAGCTCTCTATCTTCAACACTAAGAATTTTATCTTTGCTGATTTATAATTTCACTGGAAAAAGTTAAGGAACTTTGCTTTTCATGATCATTAATTGTGAAAGTAAACATGGGTATATTTTTTTAAAAAAATTAAGGAATCAAAAAATCACTGAGCGTCGTTCTAATTGATTGCATGCAGTTTTTCTGAATAAATTGAAATTACTCTAAGAATGCCTAGGGTATGTGTCATCTCAAACAAAATCAAGTTATAATGCAAGCATATGGTAACTATATTGCTCTTAAAATTATGATGTAATTTCATTACTTTCATGCCAATTATGCTGGCTCTGACCAAGCTCAGTGTAAAATCACTATCAAAGACTCTTACCCATTTACTGAGAGGCATGCCAGGAGAAGTACAAAACAATATTGAATGCTAGTTTTATTTGCTACTGATATTTATTTATAGAAAGTGGCAGTTATAATTAATGTAGTCAGAGTTCATAACATGTAAATGGGCTGCTAAAACACAGTGAAACTAGATATATTCCAAATATCGCAGCCAACGTGCCTCATAGAGAGGCACAGCTGTATTGTGCATGCAACTCCAAAGAGGCCTCCCATAGAGGGTTCAGAATCTTTTGAATTGCCATCGTTCTTTGCAAGTTCAGGCCTGGCCAACTGGAGTGTAGAGGCCATGGTTTTACTTCCTTTGCCAATAGATTCATCCATAGTTAAAAGGAAAGCAAAGTATAACAAGATATCTACAATAAAACATGAACCCAGGCTTCCTAGAATAGCGAACCATTTATTTGAATTATTCTTCCACTCCTTTTGTTAGATTTATAGGACACAGAAGGGATAAGAAACAAACAAACAGATTAGAAATTGGTAGACTGTTGTGAGTAATTAGTCTCTGTAGCCAGAGATTCACATCTTGAGTTGTCCATTTACCAGATGTGTAAATAGAGCTAAGCCCTTTAGCCTTCACAGTCCAAAGTTTGCTTCTCTGCAAAAAAGACCTATACCCAATGGCAAGGTTTTTGTCTGGATGGAATAGGACAATATTTGTGAAGCACCTAGCACTACGAAGTACCTAGGACAGTACATAGTGGGTGTTCAAAAAAATGATGTTGGGTGATGTTATTATTAGCAATGCTATTATTATAATACCATTAGAAGTATAAAGGGGCCTACCCTTATAGAATGAAAAGGATTTTATTACATAAAAAAGCTGTAACATTTTATTACATAAAAAAGCTATAACAAGATTAAGCTGAGTCATGAAGATGTGACTTTGCACATACTTAGGCTTTCCTGAGTAGGTGTGATCATATGACTTGCTTTGCCAGTAGAATGAAAGCAAAACTTACACGCATCACTTCTGAATGGAAGCATACAAGCACCAGTAAGACATGTTCTATGCTCCCTTCTCCCCCCTGTTTTCTGCAGGTGCTGTCACCCTGCATCCCTGAATGCGAAGGCCATAAAGCAGAGTCCTCAGTCAACTTGTGATGGCTATGAGATAAACCTTTGTTGTTTTAAGTCACTGAGATTAAGGTGTTGTTTGTTACCACAATAGGTCCTATTCAATCCAGAAAGATACAGACTAGCATTCATGCCATATTTGAGGGTGAGTGTGATTAGAATATAAGATAAAGAGATTAATACAAATTTTTGAATGAGACTATCAATGAACATAAAGAACCTGTGGTATAATTATAAAGATATGGACTTTTTTTCTTATAAACAACATATGTACACCAGATTTACTCTATACATATTTAATACAGGTAATTGGCCTACTGCATTTTATACAGGATGTCACCGGGCAGGTAAAGACTGGATGCAGGGAGAAGGTTCTACAGTTGACAGTAACCCATGGAATAGGAATGTGAAGAGAAATAGGAGAGGAAGCACTAGGATGGCTTGAGAGTATTGGTAAAACATGCTGGTTTGATATATTATAGGATACAGAAGAGCTGAGAAACAAACAAACAAACAAAACATGTATAACCTCTTCTTACTCAGTTGTTTGACTAGGTGTTAATGAAGTTAACTGAATTTGGTAACCCATATTGACAAAATGCTTGTGATCTTAAAAGCCTAAACTTTGGAAATGTCCACATTTTATATACTTATATTTATATACTTATAAATTTATATAAACTATTTATATACTTATAAAAATAGTTTTATGTGCAGACAATAGAATTCATTCAGGAAATTATTAGATCTAATTTAAGTGCATAAACTTCATAAATAAATGTCACAAATTGTCACTCAAAAATTTTGACTTGTTATCAATTACTTAAAAATTATGTAATGAAGCAGAAAAATAGAGCAAATAGAATTAAGAGTCAGTTTGACCTTGATCATGGGTTCTGTGCCTAATGATTCTTGTAATTTAGTTTAGAAACTATTTGCAGTGAGCTGTGTGCAAAGCATGGTTTTCTAAGATAATCAATTAACTGGAATATAATTTCTCTTCTGGAATATATGTGTTATCACTGCCATGCTTGCATAAACAATTTAATAACAGTGCATTCTTTTGTATAATATTAATAGGATGGTAACAAAAATGTATTTAATCAGAAAAGAAGTGAAATGTATATTATAAATCTTTAATTATTAAAATTCATTCTTTGAAAGAGTACTGACCTCTCCTACTACACCTTGCATTTATGGTGTCAGGATTACATGCTTTTTCTTCTTTGAAATAATAATTCACAGTCATTACTCAATTAATACTTGTTGGTTACAGAAACTGACTCAGTGATACCTTTTGTTGCAAAAATTCAAAGATGTTTTCATTTGTCTGCCATAAATCTCACAGAGAAGCAATTTTATAGTAATTTAGAGCACTATACATTAGAAAGAATAACAAACATTGAATGCTTCTATAAATACCCATAATATCACTGTGTAATTATACTCCAGAACATTAGTAACGATGCTTTAGAAAGAGCTTCAAATTGTGAATCTATGTAGCAATTTTACTTTTCCCAATAATTTCCACCAACTGCTTGTGGTTACCTCCTCTCCATTTAGCGGTCTACATTGATAATGACTATATCAGGCTGATTCCCTAAATTTTCATTTTTTTGTTTGTTTACTAAAACAGAATAATTCCATTTATAAAATTTATTTCTGTTACTTTAAGATCATCAACCTAACATTTGGATCCTACTAGACTCGTGTTTAACAGTCTTAGTGTGGAGCCTTTCTTACTCTGAGCCATATCTTCCTCCCTGTGTTAGCATCATCTAGAATCACTGTTATTTGTTTCCAATATGCATTTTTTTTGAGAGGCAGGCAAGCATTTATTTGAGATCAATAACAAATAGCTGTTTGAGAATCATTGATTCAGGCAGAAGCCCAAATAATGTTCCAATTAGGAGACAAAGGCAATGGGTTTCCATTTGAAAGGAAAGTGGAACAAGCACCTGACCAGGAGGAAGGCATTTGTATTGGTGCAGATCACATACCATAGTGATGTCAATTCTAAACAGCGATTTTCATTTTCAGCCCAGCAGTCATCAGTCCAGGGGTCATAACACCTGCTTTCTTGTTACTTTTGCAAACAGTTCTTTTGCAAGGCACGCGGTTGCTTTAGACCCAGTTCAAAGATTAGTTGGCCCTGTTTTAACATTCCAAAGTTTTGAGTCAAAATTTGCAAGGCAATTCCTCTGGCATGGGAGCTGGGGCTCCATTTTAACGTGGCTCTGTGTATGTTATTGTTTACATTATGAAATTCCTGATACATGGCAACATTATGAATGAATCACAACAACATCATGCTGAGTGATAAAAGGAGTACATACTGTGTGGCTCCATTATGTGAACTTCTAGAACAACCAATACTAATCTGTAGAGACAGAAGCTACTAGATCATTGATTGCCAAGACAGGGAGTGGTGGGGTGAGGGGCACTGGCTGCAAAGGGGCTCAGAGGACATTTTGGAGTAATGGAAATGTTCTTGAACAGAGTTGTGTCACATCGTAGATACTTTTGACAAGGAGTTTTATCTACCACCAGTGGCCCCTTGGTCACTGTATTGACTGAAACTGACCTGGGAGCATAATACCTGGGGCCTCATAAGACTATGATTCCAGGCAAAACTGCAGCTTCCAATCTTACTCACTTTCCATTATTCCAAAATTCACGTACAATGGGCAAATATTGGATCTATCTTCCATAACACTTGGGAACTAACGTGGTGGTTCAGGAACTATTTTTGCGCCCCCCACCCCCATTTAATTTTAAAGGTCTGCACCTCAGTCTGTATGGGCTGCCATAGCAAATACTATAGACTTAAGCAACAAAAACATATTTTCTCACAGTTCTGGAGGCTGGATGTCTGAGATCCAGCTGCTAGCATGGATTTCTTAGGTTCTCTTGGAAGTTCTCATCTTGGCGTGCAAAAGGCCACCTTCTCTGTGTTTTCACAAGGAAGTGGGGGGCTCTTTGATATCTCTTCTAATAAGGACACCAATGCCCTCACAAGAACCCCACCTTCATGACCTCATATAAACTTAATCACCTCCCAAAGATCCAATCTCCAAATTCCATCACGTTATGGGTAAAGGGATATATATATATATATATATATATATATATATATATATATATAGCACAATTTAATTCATTACACTCTTCCAGCAGCAACTTGGGCACCTTAGTGATATCTAGTCAGGTAACAAAGGGTAAGTAACATTTTCCATAATTACCGCCTAATTTGATGAGCAATTCCTTGTTAATGGGATTTATATCTGACTCTATTGTGGGGGGGAGATGCACCACTTTCCCCTTACTCAGGGTTGTGAGGAAAGAGAATATTCCTTTTTTTTAAAAAAACCCTGAATTGACCGGAAATGTGATTTTGCTCTTCAGTCTCCCCCCAGTCACCCTCCTGTGCTGCCCATGAGGGTGGTGAGCTGGACAGTGCTAGCCCCTCGGCCTGGCTGCCCTCTCAGCAAGGGCTGGCCAGTCTTAGAACTTGGACTGTGTTGCCCTCGTGCTGCTTGTTCTCCGGAACACTCTCTGAGAAATGATTCTTGAAAAGAGGATCCCGTTTAGAATTTAACATGATTCATCCCAAATTTGAACTACACGAAATTGCTAGCATTTGACTTATAAAGTGGCAATTGCATATAGTATAAGCCAATCCATGGGTGTCTATCAGGATCTGTAATCTGCTCAAGTTCTGAATATTATGGGGACAAGGTAGAGTGAGGAGTTATCCTTAAAATACTTTCTGTTTGGTGATTGGAAGCCATGGGATACAATGCTGTTGCTATTCATGACAATGCACACATCACCTCCCCATGCCCTGGTCCCTAATGAAGTGGGGAGCATCAATTGGCCATAGTTTGACTGTAGCAGATGTGCTACATGTGACAAATGGTAAGCATATTGGAAACTCTCTATTAAAACAATACCGCCTCTATACTCTGAATTTACATCCTAACACAATGTCATCATCAATAGGAAGCGGTATAATAACAAAAAGACTACATTCTCTCTGTCCATTCAAATTGTTTCAACTTTAACTCAGTTTGAATTAAAGCATCTCTCATATCAAAAGCACAGCTAGCTTACTTCTAAGTCATTTCCAGATGCCACTTTTAGTTCCAATATGAGTGAATTAAGTGCTTGCCAATTTTCCTTTGGAGCGTGCTGCCCTCACACTCTTGGCACGCGTCTTTAGGACATCTCTCTCGCAAGGCTGATGGCAGGCCAGCTTGACTGTGGAAGTCATTTCCAATTATAGTGTCATTGGGATTATCCTCTCTCTAATCATTCATTCATAAATGCATTTTATGATTCCCAATATTATTATAAAAAGATGAACACTTTATATGTTATATTTCAAGAAAATTATATTCCTTGGACTGGGTTTAAAATATACATCTAAATTTACGTCTAAAGAAATATTTGGCAAAATATATAAAATATACCCCATAGCATAGGTTCTCTACATCATGAAGCTGCCGATACTCACATGAGATGATGGAGAGTAATTTTGAAATCTTGGTAACTGGTGAAACAATGATATGACACATGCTTTCTTTTAATTCTTATAAGTATACTTCCCATTGGCTAAATCATATTCACATTTAGTCCAATTTTAAAAAAAATTACCACTTTGAAAAAAAAATTGGGAAAATTCTTAAATAATTTAAAAGTTGTAGTTAAAGCTGCTCATTGCTACTGTAAAACAAATTACTTTCTTGTTTGTGTACAAACACACACCAAATTTAATAACTATATATATATATATATATATATATATATATATATATATATATCCATAATATGCAAATAGATGGAACAGCGGAACGACTGAAAAACTGGTCACTATGATGTGCACTAATCACCGGGTGGGGGTGTGTGCAAAGAACATGGCAGGTAGCAGCAGCAGGCAGCAGAGCATGGCACATGATGGGTGTTGGCTGTGGTGGGATAGTGGAGCAGGTGAGCGAGGGTGCCAGACCAAGGAAGGGCACTGGTTGTGTCATCAGGGTGAGCCTCTGGTGGTTACTGAAAATTCTTTGCTCCTGTGCCACAGTCCCATCTGGTGCCATCAGTGGGCACAAGCAGTGGCTGCTGGACCCTATTGCCCCTGGGGGCTTGTCCACCTCTCCCTGGTCCTTAGGGATGATCAGGGTAATAGCAGCTGCTCACACTCACTGATGGCACCACCCCCACTTGCACTTGCTACTGGTGCTGGCCCCAATTGCTCCATGCTGCCAGCAGGTGCAAGCAGGGCCAGCGCTATCAGGGCATGGAAGCAGCAGCAGGAGTGGGAATGGGCAGGGGCATGGAGGAAGGGCCAAGACCCACTTCTGTGCCCACTGCAGCCTCATGGCCCCCACAATTCCTTTCAAGGTGCACAAATTTGTGCACTGGGCTCCTAGGTGAAAATAAAACATTTGAATTGATCTTGTGCTCTGGATACTAACTTTCTCTGGCTTTTTAATATGCATTTTTTCTTTAATGATTGTTTTCCCTTATGAATGAGTTTTATATAATTGTGATATATCTGTTCTGGACAATTCATTTCAAGAAGCATACCCACCGTTGCTGTGAACGTAATAATAACAATAAAAGCATGCTTACAAATTAGGAAGAATGGCGCAATGTGGTGCAGAGATTGAGTGTCCACCCAGAAACCAAGAAGTCGCTGGTTCGATTCCCAGTGAGGACATGTCCTTCTCCCTCCATCTCTATCTAAAAAGTCAATAAAATATATTATATATATATGTAAAGTAGAAAGAAAGTTTTCTTAAGTTTAATCAAAATAAGTTGCCAAAGTATTCTTGTAAGTTAACAAGTAATGTTAATGGAGATACAAGTAAATGAAAAAAGTTTAAAATAAGACTTCTACAAGAATACTCTGTGAGCTGAAGTTTATTAGATAAGAGTAGAAGTAGTTCATTTTTTAAAATAGGGATGAACCATTCTGTGTATAATCGTTTTCCTCATATTGAATATAATATATCAGTATTTAAATGATTATTTTATCCAATAAATTATCTGTACTCTGGAACTATTTATACCACATTTAAATTGAAACCAAGAATTCAAGTATCTAGATAAGCAAAGGTTTTTGCCATATCTCAAAATACATGCCTACATAAGTCAGTGTCTGTTCTTGCTATATCTTATATTAATTTTTTCCCTTATGATATTTCACTAATGGCCTGGCCCCATTCAAAAGGGAATAATTGGTTTCTTAAAGAATAATTAGTTTTATTAGGAGTTACTTAATAAAAAGTGCATTGTGATTTACTTGGAGGTCATTGGTAAGAAAATGAAATCATAAAACCCTGAAAATGAAGCATGCCTATGTGCCTTGTGTGAACCAATAAATAACCAGAAACTGAATTGATAATACTTAATTTTAAAAGCACTAAATTTTAAGACTGTAGCAGAGATTGCCGAAATTAATCCAACTCCTTTCTCCATTCATTCAGCTAAAGAAACAGATCTTCGATTAGAAATGTGTCTAAAATCAAAGATAACTGTAGAATTTGGATTTAAACTCTAAACATTGTTGAATATAATTAACTGTAAAATTTCTATAATTTATTTTATGTTTTACCTCATGAAGTGGTAGTTCTGGGGAGCATCCAAAACTCACAAAATTCTGCCTGGTAAATACACATCCATCACAAACTGAGCATTTTGACATTGCAGTACCCATTTGGAAGCATTCAATCTAAAACTATTCACAGCAACACATAACACATTCAATTTTTCTACATATGTTCACCTCTTGGCCACTGGATGGTTTCAAAATACATGGACACTCAGAAGCAAATATGCCATGAAAAAGGAAATCATGAAAAAAATGTAGAAATGTTATAACTTTAAAATATCCTAATCTTTTTACTCAGGATTAATGTCAATACTAAAGATGAATTTGAAATAAATATACATTTTAATAGGTTTTATTTACAAAATAATCTAGTTAGTTTATTTCTAGTTTGAAATTATCACTACTACAGAATTTAAATTAATTAAAAAAAGATGTTGACTGATATTTGAGGGAAAATTCAATCAATAAAAAAAGCCATGTAGCAAACTGCCTCTAATTAGAGACTATCCCAGAACACCTTCTGGAAAAATAATTATGTTTTCCTCCTTTTTTATTATTTTAATATTCACCTGAGTATATATTTATTAATGAGAGAGAGAGAGAGAGAGAGAGAGAGAGAGAGAGAGAGAGAGAGATGTGAGAAACTTCAATTGGTGGCTTCCCATATGCACCAAGACCTGTGATCAAACCCAAAACCTAGTTATGTGATCTGACTGAGAATTGAACCCTCAACTTTTTGGTGCACGAGACAATGCTCCAACCAACTGAGCCATCTGGCCAGGGCCAGAAAAATAGTTCTTTATAAGAATTCTAAATAAGATATTGTTTTTATTTGCCTTTTACCTACATTCTTTATCTACATCACCTCAGGCCATGAAGTTCTGTAAATGCAAGTATGAAATAGATCTATGAGATAGATCTATTATTGTTAGTTTGCTTCATCATGTAAAATTGCTAGGAGCCTGACGATGTGAAACCTAGCATGATCTCAAGTGAGTCAATATGACCTTGAATGTTAAGATTGTAAGGTAGACCAATATTCAAGACTGTGTTGTAATATAGAATTGCAAAGGCCAGATCACTCATGAACATTTACAGATTCATATGACCTAAATATTTTCTTTGCTTTTTTTAATGCACATTACTAAACTTATTAAGTTCAATATCTTATGTAGAGAATAAGTTTAAAATATTTCTTGTTTAAAGTTATTTTAAAAGCTCTGGGATCTTTCAATGAAGGGCTTTAATTCTCATAAATTTGCTTATGTCTATAAATTATAAGGCATCAAAAGAAGTACACTAAATAGGCATATATCTCATTTGTTTACAAATTATCCTCAATATATGTATTGAGGCTTGTATTATTTATTTGTGAAATTTATGTGTACTAAACCTTTACAGTTGTCAACTTAAAAATTACATTTTTTTTTCTAATCAGATGTTAAAGATTCAGAGGAGAAAGTTGCCTTTTCAGCATTTGAAAACCAGGTAGTAAGAAACACAGAGGATATCATTTGCAATGCAAAACACAATTTTATTACTATACTTATAGGATATATATTGAGTTCCTTAATGAAAGTATTTCATACACTTTTCTTTTCCCAATTCCTGGTTATTCATCTTTAGATAAAAGCTGTAGCATTTTAATCATACAGCTTCTTGGAAATAAAAAAAAAAAGTACTCTATGTGGTAAACTCTGAATTAAATTAGAGATGCCAAATATATCTTTTAATTTAGGGAACCTATTGGTATTTGCAATGGGTTATAGTACCTTTAGTTCGATTTTTTTGTATGTATGTGTTTATAATACATCTCTTTTAAGAAAACATAATATCATTTTTTTTGTCATTTTAAAGAAATAGTTTATTCTGACTAGTGGTTGTTGCACATTAAACTTCAATACATGAGATCTAAGTAAAAAACTGTTTCATTAATTCATCTTGAATAAATCATAAAAGTACAGAAAATATAGGAAATGGAAATGGGGAAAATGCTGCAACTTATCTAGTTTATCCCCTGAGGCTATATAAAGTTGTCACATGAAATATATCCTCTAGTGTTTTATCTTCCCACATTAAGCCATTAAATGGTCCTGGTTCAATACATACTGAGTAATTTCAATGCTCAACTCAGCACAAAATGCACACATGGCAGAGTTCTAGTTTTTGAGGTGGCTTGTTTATCAGGTATAAGAATCTTACAACCAACAATGCTGTCATGTAGGAATTTACTTTTCAAGAGGTGATTTAAGTAATTTAAACATAGTGTGGAGGGGACTGGCTAGCTACTGCGAATGGGCCAAAACCAGCCCCCCTGTCTATCTATGGAAACACAGTTTTATGGGAACACAGCTACATTCATTAATATTCACCTATTGTCTGTGGTGGCTTTTGCACTCCTGGGATAATGTTGAGTAGTTATGACATAAACTGAATGACCCACCAAGCCAAAAGTATGTGCAATTTGGTCTTCCACAAAGAAAATTTGCTGACTACTTGAAGAGTTAAGACTGGCTTGCTTTTCTCATCTAAAATATTGCATCTTTGTGTGTGCACTACGTAATTTCATCCTATTTGTTCAAAATATGTGGCCTCATGCTACTACTGGTTCTTTTTATTTCACGGTGAGTGATTGAGATACACTTAGTATTATAGGATTATTATAACTCATTGTGATTTTAATGAAACTAACTCCTGCTCTTTTGTGCTGATCAGGTGATGTGTACATGAAGAACAGCAATGACCTTAAGCTTTATCCCTCTAAGTGCCCAATATTGTGTTTGACACAAAACAGGGACTCAATATGCATTGAAATTACAAAACTTGCATTTAAAATTTCAAATTAATTTCTCTCATAGAAATAATTCTGGCATATTTAAAAAAAAAAAAACGAATGCCTGTATTTCTGTAATTTTATTAAATTTCCATAAACTATCTTATATTTAAATGACCATTTGAAATGCAAATGTCCAACTGAAATGCAAATATCAGACAGTGAGATAAGAATGTGCTTCTACAATGAAAACTTTTCAGGGTAATAGGGTAGAGAAGTTCTGTGTTGACCTAGTCTGCAACCCACTATTCATTAATTCTCCCAATCCCCTCAGATCATTTAGATCAAGAATACTTAAAAGTAGGCTTTCAAGTTCTGTTGAAGCCCCACAGGTTTTACCCATACCTTGATTTTTTTTTTAAAGAGAACAACTTTTCCTTTCACTTTTCTGCAAAGTTTAATTCTTTTATATAAAAAAAATACAAGAAGGCCCCTAATGTAGTTATTACATGCATATAACCTTTTTTTTTTTAACATTGTAAGGGATAAAAGTTTTATGCATGATGGTTGCAGCTGGAGTAGTTGCGCCTGAAACGGGAGAGAAGTCACTTCTCTAATTCTAAATATTTTAATGGAAGTCTTTGCCATGGAATTGCATTTATCTTTACTTAAAACCTGACCATGTCAGTAACTTAAAGAGATTAGATAAAATGTCCAAATGCTAACAGTTTGAACTCCATTACAAGTCTACTGATTTCGAATCAAAGGTGCAATTTGTTTTACTTATTAAATTATTATGATTACCAGGACCCTTACATTTCACGTTTTCTGTTTATTTTAACATCGAGAGAAATGTGTCCTAGGCAGATGCAATTATTGGCAGTTTCTGATTTTTTTTCAACACTACGAGTCATTCCCAATCGTTAGAAGTATGAGGATCATGAGGCTACCTTGCAAAGCTTCCAGCAATTCAGCTGTCTAAACGGATTAAAAATGGGCTGGGCTTATTATAGGCTCAGCCTACCCAGGTAATAAGAAATGAAATACACGCATTCACATTCTCAGAAGTCCAAATGGGTTATCCATGACCTGGTTCTTTCCCACTGCTGTCAGTCAGTCCTCAGAAGTGCCCCACTGTCCTGCAATCCCTCCCCCCCCCCGCCTCTATTAAACAGAGGCAGAGAGAGACCCCATCACTTATTTGTATGTTCAATTTTCAGTTTAGAAAATATGGTTAAAATATGAAGAGTCCTTCTTTGAGTAGTGATTCTAGGGGACCTTTTACTTTTCTAATTAAAAAAAAAAAAGACGAACAAAATGCTTAGTAATAAAGCTTAATTGTGGTGAATATGATAGACTAATAATTACCATAAGTTTTTAGAATTTTGTCATTTTATTGCCCAATATCACTTAGAAGATAGAACATTAAAAATAGGTTTAGGAAATAATAAAAATGTAGGTGAAGAGAAAGTTTCTTCTAAGTTATATTTCTCTTTCAGATACCCAGCTTTGTTATATATGTTTTTGTCTACAGTCAGAAATCCAAGTGCTGCCTGAAGAATCAAGAAACCACGTAAGCTTGATGCAAAGTTAAGAGGACAATGCATTTGTCTCGTCATGCTTCCCACTCGCTCACTTCAGAGAATGGCCTGGCGACATTTGTATTCTAACTAGTTGCTTCTGCCAAATAGCTCCCACAATCTGTGTATAAATGATTCCCGAAGAAAACGACTTTCGGCGGTGTTTCCTATCTTGTAGCCCTTTGAGGGAATAAAAGAGCACATTTACGGTACTTTTCTCAAACCAGACCACGGCAGTTATTTGTTGCGAATGATGCTTTTAGAATTGCACACTGGATTGTTTAGTATTACAGGACACACGGCATATACAGCAGCGGAGCAAAAAGCGACAAAAAGAATAATGAAAATAAAGAAGCAGCGCCGCACGGCCTCACTGAATGGTACCCATACATGTTGGAACACTGGCTGCAGACGCTGCAGACGCTGCAGGTAAATCCATAGAAACAGGATTATCTCCACAAACACACAGGCTCTTTAGGAGGCAACAATTCAGAGGTCTCCTGAAAGCCAAAAAAATAGATTCCTCTCTGAAAGGCAATATTTGTGTTTCGTCGTCAGAATGACTCATCGATGAGGACAGTAGCCCCAAACCACACTTTTAAAGAATTAGCATTGTTTTCACACATTTCACCATACTATTCCTCAGCAAAGGAGTTTGCTCTCTCTAAGGTTTTTGTGGGAGAGACATAGAGTAAAGCAGCGTTTTAGAGCCATGGCTTTTAAGCTATGAAGTACCTTCCAATGGGGATCGATTCACTGGCCAGGGGATTCCAATGCAGCAGGTCTGATTCCAATTCGTCAGGTCTCAGAGGGTGTTGAAACTGCTGGTTTGAGGGCCACATTTTGAGTAGCAAGGTTTAATAGGCCTCCTGAAGTCTTAGTAATTAAAACAAGATGCTGTGCACTTGCTGATGGGCACAGCATCTTGTTTTAACTACTAAGACTTCAGGTGCCCATCAGCAGGTGAGTGGATTAAAAAACTGTGGTATATCTACACAATAGGATACTACGCTGCTGTAAAAAGGAATGAGTTCTTACCATTCGCAACAGGAACAGGAGAGCATTATGCTAAGTGAGATAAGCCAGTCACATGATTAAATATCACATGATCTCACTCATTTATGGAATATAATGAACGTCATAAACTAATGAACAAAAACAGATTTGAAGACAGAGAAGCATCAATCAGACAGTCAAACCTCAGAGGGAAGGTAGGGGAGGGTGGGGATTAGGGGAAGAGATCAACCAGAGGACTTGTGTGCATGCATATAAGCCTAACCAATGGACACAGACACCAGGGGTGGTGGGAGCATGGTGGGGGGATGAAAAAGAGGGGGAAATGGAGGGATAAGGACACATATGTAATACCTTAATCAATAAATAATTTTTTAATTAAAAAAAAAACCAAGATGCTGTGGAATGGGTATAATGTCAGTAATGCAAGACAAAAATTTCTAGGGATCTATACCATTATGCTGATAGTTAAAAATATTGTACTGTATACTTAAAAATTTGTTAAAAGGGAGATCTCATGGTTTTGTTGTCATTGTTGCCATAATAAAAAGTAGTATCAGTGCCCTGCAGGCCATTTTCTCCTTAGCTACAGCTTTGTATTGATGTCTTCTCTGTTCTTGTAACTCCTTTAGACCGGCAAAGTGAGCTCCGTCAATTTGCAGACCAGTTCTATGTTCTCTGACGATTCTCTTAAGGAGTTTTAGAAATCTTCAGGTATAAACAAAAGAAATCATAAGGTTTCAATATGGTACTTTAATGTGGAAGAGATTATTGTTGTCTTTTTACCTTTTTTATTTCTTTTTTTTTTCTCAAGTCAATCCTATAATCCCCTTAGGAATATAATACCTGAACATGTTGGTCTGTGTGTGGGTAGGACATACAGATTGTTGGTTGATACAGATCAAAGTTGATGTCCTCTATTTGGTGTGTAGGGCATTTGCAAGAAACTTCGCTTGTTTGCTTTAAGAAAGAGTTCCTAGATTTGACAAAATATTTCCAAAATACACAGAAAAAGAAACTCAATCTACTCCCCTTTCTAGATATACTGGTATTCTTATAATGATAACTAGAGGCCCGGTGCATGAATTTGCACGCAGGTGGGGTCTGGCTGACTGGGCCCCAATGGGGGCTGATGGGACCAGGCTGGTGGTGGGTCAATCAGGAATGGGGCTGGCTTAGAAGAGGAGCTGGCCAGGGAGTGGGGCCGCAGGAGGCTGGTGCACTGGCCTTGCCCCCAATCTGGCTGGTTGGCTGTCCTCAGTGACTGTAAGAGCACCTGGTAATTCTGGTCATCCTGGCATTCTGGTCACTGGCTTTATATATATATATATATATATATATATATATATATATATATATCCTACATACAGAGTTAAGTAGAGAGCTTATTACTGTTTTGTTGTTGTTATTTATTCGGCTATTTTAAAAAATGTTATGGCTTATATTAGCTAAGTGTAACATTGAATTTATTTTGAAGCTTTTATGCTTGGTGCCAAATTTCACTTTTAAAATTTTTATATGTATCCCATTTTCCAGCTTAAACTTTTTCTTATGCAAATATAGTTTCAAACACAACAAAAATCTTGTAATGTGATACAAATATCCATCATGAGAAATAAGCAAACAAAAAAAGTTAGATGCAATCATTATTTAAAATTGTCTATGATGAAACAAAATTTTAAATTTCCTTAAATTCTAGAATACCCAAGTAATTAATTTGTACTGATAATGAAGGGTATGTGTCTGGTGGAGAGGAAGCCAGTTGAAGATAAAGGGAAGAAAAACCAACACAACTTCCATTCTCCCCCCCATCTCCACCTGCCAAATGCTGTGCATGCTCAATTAGTAATAAAACATGGAACTTTTGGTCTATAAAATGGTCTTTAAAAGACAAACAAACAAAACAAAAACAAAACAAAACAGAGAAACAGGCAAAGCTACTTTTACAGAAAGCATTTGAAAGTTATAAAATGTGACTGAAACTGTGTATAAACACTCAAATATATATTGCAAAAGCTGATTTAAAAAGAACACAAGAAATCAATATGCATACATGGCTGTTTAAACAACATATATTTAAGGGCTAGCACATGTGTCACACATGATGCTGAGTGGAAACCATTAAGAAGAGATCCATCTAAAATGGTTGTGGCCAAAAGTCTGTTTAACGTGATCACACACGTTCCATGGAACTTGCAATGGTTTCCGTGATTCTGGCCAATGGGGAAAAATCAGTTTTCAATTTGGATGCCAATCAGGAAGTTAGTTGCTTCTCAAAATATAAAACATAGATCCCTTCCCTGTAGTATGATCAGAATCACAGAGCAGGAGATTTTGAGAGGAGACAGACAGGCAGGACGCCAAAGGGCCTCATAAACAGAAAGACAAGAGCACAAGCCATGAGGGATGAAAGGGGTGTGAGACGCAGAGGGAAGGCAGCAGAACTGGAGAGGAAGCAAAGGGATACTCACGGAGTGAAAATGAATAAAACATTCTAAGCAACAGTGGCTCGTTCTAGTTTTTTTAAATGAGTAACAAGGAAACAATATCGATATTAGAACTTTATTTAACAGTCAAATATTGATAGCTATACCTATACATATATTTATGGTTAAATTAATTGTATCACAATATCATATATGTTTCTGATTTCATTTTGTGTTTTAAATATATATTTTATTGATTTTACACAGAGATGAATTGAGAGGGATAGAGAGTTAGAAACGTCAATGAGAGAGATACATCGACCAGCTGCCTCTTGCACACTCCCCACCGGGGATGTGCCCACAACCAATGTACATGGCCTTGACCGGAATCGAACCCGGGACCTTTCAGTCCGCAGGCCGACGCTCTATCCGAGCCAAACAAGTCTTGGTGTCATTTGTGTTTTAAATCATTCCAATTAAATTAGCCATGTTGTTCATAAAGTTCTGAGTTAAAGTCACATACCCCATCGCTCAAGTATTTCAGACACACAGGACTTGCAGTGTGAAAATCGGGACAATCCTTAGGCAAACTGGGGAAGTTGTTCATCCTACACAGGGATGAACAGCTTGAGTCTCAGGAACCTGTTTTCCTCACATACGGTAGCAGGTACCTTATGTTCTAATTTTGAGCTATTATTTCATTTGAACAACGAGAAGAGTAGGGTAACTAATTATTTCCTTGGAGAAATCATGGGAAAGAAGAGGAATATTTGAAAATTCTACGTGTGGCTCATTCAGCTTCTATGTACTTTATCATGCTGGTGTGTTTTATTTTGTTTTGTTTGTTTGTTTGTTTGTTTTGTTTTGTTTTTGTTTTTAACTATGTTATCTGTTCCGGTTCTATAAGATCTCAAGTCATTACATTTGTTTGTAAGGTTTAATCACCTTTTAGCAGAGAGAAGCCCTGCTGTTAGGGCATCTGGTCAGCTTCTCATCTTTATGAAACGGAGGGACTACAGATTTCCAGCCACATCTCCCGCCCGGTGGGTTCCGTAGCTTCAGCGCTGCCATTCTGTGCAGCCACTGTACTGCTTTGTAATTAAAGCTCCGGTGAGTTAAGTCCATCAGGCTCAGTAACTTGTAGATCATGGAAGAAAAAAAAAAAAACATATCACGAGAAATTTTCTTCACCACAGGAGTCTAGCAGCTCGGAAAGGAAGAGAACAAAGACATAACCCTGAAAGTGCACTTACCTTTCAGGGTTGTTTCTTAGAGCCCCATTGATTTATCTGAGCGTGGCGGGTTGTTCCTTTTTTAAAAGACCTAATTTACTAACAGTGTGGGCTTTTCCAAGTCTTCCACTCCCCTCCGATTGCATTTTCATTTGCTCTAGCCATGAAGACCGCTAAGGCAGAGGCGTCACAGCTGAACTCAGTGTGGGAGTCTCTCTGAGGCAGAGACACTCCCATATATCTCTTTTGTCTTGTATGGAACCTCTTCGGGGTCTTCAGGTCCGAAAAATGGAGAGCAATTCAGCACTAAATGCAATTTAGTATCAATATTGACTTCCTTCCCTTTTTTGTACAGTTGAGGAAGTTGTGTCTAACAGCTTTTTATTTTTTTTTAATAGGCCAGATTAAATAAGCATTCTAACTCATCAGAAAAAAAAAATCTGTAATTGTTCTGCCTTTTTTCAGCACTGTAGGTCCTGATAGGATGAAATTGTATTTCTTTATTTTGAACTAGGGGTGAAAAGGTTTGAGCAGGGTAACTCTAACTCAGAATAGGGGCACTAAACCATATAATGTGACATCTAAACCTGGGCACTTTTCAGAGTGAAAGGGGATGTGATTAATAATTCTGCTTGAACACCTGATGCAAACCACATTTATCCCAGGCAAACCAGGACTTGCAGTCATGCTGAATGGCCTCTAGAGGGAGCATCAGAGCTCTCAACTCCAAACTGAGGAAAGAAAGGGAGCCCAGGGGAGGGAGGCCCTTCAGGCTAGGCTTGGGTTCATCCCTTTGGCAGTAGCTCCTCCCCACCAGTTGTTCCCAGGGCTCTGGGGTTTGCTCACTGGAAGTTGTTTTCTTTTCAATTTGCCATTGTAGCTACACAGGGAGGGAAATTCGAAAATATGTCTTCCGTGGGTGGGGGCTGAGCAGATTTCTCAGCCTGCTTCTAGCCAGTACACGGTGGAGAATGCATCAGTTGATTTGTGAATAATGAGTTGCTATATCTTTTAGCCTGGTGGTTCTTCAGACCATGCGGTTCTCTTAAGAACTTGAGGTGACTTTTTATCTACGTATTTGGTTACAATTTAGCCCTGCATATAAATGCCAAACCCCACATTTTAAGTGCAAGTTTCTCTTTCTCTCTCAACTTATTTTGCTAGCAATTTGAGTTGATCTTTTGTTGTTAATCCTCACCCTAGGATATTAGTTCTATTGATTTTTTGAGAAAGTGGAAGGAAGGGGGAAGAAGAGAGAGGTGAGAGAGAGAGAGAGAGAGAGAGAGAGGAACATCAATGTGAGAGAGACACATTGATTGGTTGCCTCTTATACACACCTCGACTGGGGCCAGGACGAAACCTGCAACTCAGGTATGTGACCTTGACCAGGAATCAAACCTATTACGTTTCAGTGTTCAGCCAACACTTGAACTACTGAGATTTCTGGCTAGGGCTTTTATTTATTTATTTATTTATTTACTTACTTACTTACTTATTTATTTATTATTATTATTTTTAAGAATGGCTATACTTTTAGTTTCTTACTTACTTGAGTCATTTTAACTAATTTAAAGGATTTGTTGCATTCTTCCTTCATTCTTTCCTTCTTTCCTTTCTTTGTTAAGTTACAAAAAATGCCTTGATTTTTTTTTTAATTCTCAGGGAGACTGATTTTATTAATTAGCAATAGTTTTTCAAAGTCTGTCTTGGTTATATCTTAGATTTTGGAAATGGCAACCAGTTACATCTTCTACCCCACATTTCCTGGAATTTCAGGACTTACTCAATTGTTTTCCAAATGTGTTTGCAATCCATTCAAGTCTTTCCTGAACTCATTTCATTTTGTAGTGCCTTGTCTAATGCAACCCACTCAAGTTATTAATATCCAGTTTTCCCACTTCTACAACCCTAATGCCCCCTCCCCCCCTTACAGAGTTGATAGTCTCCAACTGCACTCCCTTGCAAACCTGGTCCCTCTCAACTGCCCTCCCCCTTGCAGGCCTGGTGCCTCCCAACTGGCCTCCCCTGATGGCCATTTTGTGGTGGCCATCTTGTGTTCACATGGGGGCAGGATCTTTGACCACATGGAGCAGCTATTGTGTGTTAGAGTGATGATCAGTCTGCACATTACTCTTTTATTAGATAGGATAGAGGCCTGGTGCATGGGTGAGGGCAGGCTGGTTTGCCCTGAAGGGTGTCCTGGATCAAGTTGGGGGTTCCCTTGGGGTGTGGGGTGGCCTGGGTGAGGGGCCTGTGGTGGTTTGCAGGCCAGCCACACTCTCTGGCAACCCAAGCAGAGGCCCTGGTATCTGGAATTTATTTACCTTCTACAATTGAAAATTTGTAGCCTGAAGCGAAGCCAAGCCTCCTGCTCACTCCATGGCTGCTGCTATTTCCGTTTTGTTTTATGTATCTTCTATAATTGAAATTTTGTAGCCTTGAGTGCAGGCCTAGGCAGGCTGGGGCAGGTGGAAAGCTTGGTTTCCTCTATTACCGGGGAAACCCAAACCTCTCAACTGCTCTCTGTGGCTGTAGCCATCTTGGTTGGGGTTACTTTGCATAATCATTCTGATTGGCTGGCGGGCGTGGCTGGTGGGAGTGACTTGAGTAGAATAGTGGTTGATTTGCATATTACTCTTTTATTAGGGGTAGGATATATATTTGATTAGAGCAGTGTTTCACTTTTGAGTATCCCTTTTTGTATAATAAGCTTAGCTAAATCAGATTGTGGTAATAAATGGTACCACAAATCTCAGTGGCTTCACAATGAACATTTATTTCTTACTCATGCTACTTGTCCATCCTGAGTCAGTATAACTCCTCAATCCAGAGCCCAGAGTAATGGAGCATCCCTTATTTTAGGCATAGATGAGTGGAATAGTGGATTAACTAGTAGTTCTTAAAGCTTCTACAAGATAGTGTCACATACCGCTTCCTCTCACTTTTCATTGGCTAAATCAACAGAATGGGATGATTATTTCTTCATCAGAATAAGCCCCAAAAAGAAGTTTCAAATTTGGAAAAAAATAGAGTTATGAGGACATTAACTGTTCCTCCCTCCCTCCCCCTGCCCCAGCTACCATTTCATCCCATACTTTCCCTTTGTGAACTGTCCTAACTCTATTTTCTTTTTTCAACAAGATAGGCTCAAAATATTATGGGCAGGTAATAAATGAGCATATTTAATATAAAGGAGTTCACTCATGCTTAGTTATCAGAAATCAAACTTCCTATTAAAAGATAAAGAGCTAGCAAAGTAAATGAAATCAGTATTCAGTTTTGTACTTTTTCATAAACTTTATAGACTCTAAAAGACTACTAGATTTATATTTTCAATATGCTTACAAAAGAACAAATATTATTCATTCACTTGATAAGCTAAATATAAATAAAGGGAAGAAAAGAGAGAATATAGTTAAATACACTATGAACCAATTGCATGTTTTATCAACTAAATGAATAACAATGTATAATTTTATATGTATGTTTATATCAGAACAGTTCCATCACTTTTAAATTAATGAGTGATGGTCCCGTGTGATGTAAAGTTTGGAACTGAAACCATAGAATTGTAGAAGAGTATTTCTAGCTTTAGTATTTATTAATTGTGTACTTTATTTAGGGAAAAAATACTTGTGAAACCAATATGCACCTTATACAGATTGGAGAAGGGATAAGATTCTTACTAAAACTATTTTATTTTTTAATTAATCATTTAATTCACCAACATTGTTGTCAAAGCCTCGCCTTTAGTTGCTTCAAAAACTAGGACCAATAGAACCCAGAAAACATAAGAAAAGAGGAGACCTGAAGACTTTTCTGGAAACTCCAGCACCAGACCATCACGGGGAACACTTTTCCCAAGTTTTGTACAGCACACTATGCAATAGAGAAGCTGGGATTTTGGCACGAGGCAAAGGAGGAGGCCATTAGCATGTACTTCATTATTTATATTTATTTATTTATTTATTTATTTATTTATTTATTTAATATCTTTTTATTGGTTTTAGATAGAGAGAGAAAGAGAGGAAAAGAGAAATATTGATTGGGTGCTTCCTGCATAATCCCTGTCAGGAATTGGTCCTGAAACCCAGGCATGTGTCCTCACTGGGAATCGAACTGGTGACTGCTTGGTGCATGAGACAACATTCAACCAAGCAAGCCACACTGACCAAGGCAGCATGTACTTTAAAACCTCTGGTGCCAAAAGGAGGATGGGAACTCTTTACCCAAAGGCCAACTTGGATTGCTGGTAAGCACACAGTTTGTCTTAGATAATGACAAGAAAATATATTAGGAATTTATTGGGTAGCTAATAGCCAGGTTGTGATTAGTTGCTGAGAAAATTGACACTCCGGGAAGAGGGCCCAGAGATTTTTAAAACATTCAGTAACAGAAGCAATGCCTTCCATTTATTTTACAAGAGATGCACCCAGTGGGAGAGACAAGTTAAAAACCACATACTAGGTAAGATAGAATGGTTCTGGGAGTGGCATCTCTCTCCTCTTCACCACAGTCTTCCCCAGAAACATCTCCATGTCACAGGAAGGTAATGTGGGAAACGAAATGTAATTTCAACTCTGTGTGGACTGAACAGGCACCTGAGAAATGAAAGCATAAAGTTGCTCAGCAACCTAATTTTATTTTTTGGGGACTTCCAGTTAGTTCAGAAATCACGAAAGAGAGAACTTCAGGCCATCCTTAATATTTATGCTTTTGTTTTTTCTAATTTTGTACAGGTGAAATAGTTTGGTATAGAATTGTGCCATAAGCTTTAGACAAGTACTTTTTGGAACTTTCCAGAACTGATCCTTTGCTGCCATTGTAAAACCAGGACACAAAACCAGTCCTCTGGCATATTTCCCTTCCATAGGCAGTTCATTCAGATCCTTTAAATTCCCTGAAAATTCCTGGGTAGACCTGGCACCATGACATTATTTAAAAAGTCCAGATGATGCTTCTTATGGTCATATTGCCCATCTTGTTGTTGTTGTTTTTTTCTTTTCTTGTTCGTTATCTTTATATTGCCCTAATTGCTAGATGATACATGTATAAACATGTCAGCTTTTCGTTATAGACAATTCAGTTAAGAATTCATCTTGAGTTTTATAAATAAGCCATTCTTTTATATAAAACAAATAAATGCAGAATAAGCTATTCGTAGTGTTCACAGTTCTCTATACTTATCTAAGAGTGACTTCTCTTCCCATAGCAACCTATGTAGGTATAATTAAATTTCCTATCAGAGAAGAACTCGATTTAAATCATAACTGGTGCAGTGATAAATCAATCACAAAGAGATTATTGGTTGTTGTTTTTTTGTTTAATCCTTGGAATTATTCTAGAGTTTTCTTATGTTATAATTTATTATTATTAGTAGTAGTAGTATTAGTAGTAGTGGTAGTAGTAGTAGTAGTAGTATAGCTTTAGAGGGGTAGCCTGTCCTAATTAGAATACTGATGGGTTAGCAAACTCTAAGAAGAGCTGGACTTTCCTTTCCATTTGTGAACAATATGGGTATCATGAAGTGGGGAGAGAGTGAGTGAGTAAGAGGGGGAGGTTCTGTTTTTCACAGAGCAGTTTTCCCCAGGGCTTACATGCTGTTTCCCATCAGTGCTTCAAACCAGCAGGGTTTTCAGAATGAGTTGCAGCATTGCAGATGTTTCAAGACATTAACATATGATTTGAATGCCCTTGTGGTAGGATTTGCTACAGATAGAGTTTTGATTTGCAAACTGGAAGTTAAATGTCTCGCCATTAATCCAGCACTATATTACTTGTTCCCAGAAAAACCAGAGACTTAGTTTGCTACACTTTCTACTCAAATACAAGAGAGGTGACAAGGTTTGACATGTGTCAGTCCTTTCCACACCAAGGACGTGAGAAGATTCCCTAGGAGGTTGTTAGCTGGGTACTACATCTATTTGTGAAGTGGATGATCAACTATTGTTCCTCTTGTTGCGTGACCTCTAGGGAGAGGAATGCAATTTGCACAGTGCAGTGGTAATAACCAATGTGACATTTTCAAAGGAATCTAATCATGGAATCTAAATATTCATACCCAGGGCCTCTGCTGAGAGGGTTTTTTTTTTCTTCTTGTTTTTTTTTTTCTTTTCTTTTCTTTGAAAGAGTGCTCTTTGAATAGAAAAACACAGTGCATGCCTTCAGAGAGGTAAATATTATAAGCTTAAGCTTCATGGAGGGCTATTTCCACAAGTTACTTTGGAACATGCAGTACTAGTCACCAAAGCCTTGTTAGCTGACCATACAGTATGTCCAGCAAGCTTTGGGAAGACGCCATTAATAATTTCACACACACAAGGATCTTAGATGGGCATCATCCTATGCAAAATAGGTGGCAAGGTCAGTCTACATGGAATTGATTTTTGAAGTTGTTAACATTCTAAACTATTATTGAAGGAAATAAAAATAAAATACTACCGGAAAGCTAGAAATCCATGTGCTCTGATGAACAGAGGTGGAGTCTCAGTTCTGCATTTATGCGGATCCCATTAGGAAAGTTTTATAATGGGAGTCTCTCCTCCTAGGAGCTGTAATTCCAGGCTAGAGTCTATATATTTGGGATCACTCCTGGGGTGAGACCTTTCTACTCTCTTCACTGTCCTTGGCAACTGGCTATCAGTATAAAAACATGTTTATTTTCAGTCTCAAGTCATTTTCTTTCAAGAGATCTGTATGCTGAATTACTCCAAGGGAAAAAACCCCAAACAAACCGGAAATTGTATTAACATGAAGAAAAAGATGTTTTCCAATTACTCCTTTCTAAAAACCATACTTTTTTTTTAATCCAATTTATGTTAACAAGGCTGAATTTGGAATTTTAATGTGACTTAACCTTAAGAAATGCTGCCTACAAAACCGCTAGAGGGTGTGTGCTATTTCTACAAGCCATTTCGCATCAGGAGATGTAGCATGTATACCCTGACCCTGCTCTACTGATTTACCGTGAGGCCTGCCTAAAGATTGCGGTCTTGAAGAAGATACCATTTCCTTTCCTGGAGCCACTTCAGAGTAAGGGACACATCCAGTCTGGGTGACAAGAAGAGGTTGTCTCTAGGTGCTCTTGGGTTGCTGTCGCTTGAGAGGAAGAACACCCTGCAAATGGGAGGGTGGACGTCGTGGATGATGATGACAGTGGAGAACGGAGAGAGTGGGGTCCCTGACAACCAGGGTGGGCATCAGAACTGCCAGCCGGTGTGATGGGGTGGAAGTTAGGGAACAAGGACAGAGAGGAGCTGGAGTGAGCTCAGTGAGAGGAAACGCTTAGTTCAGGAACGTGGGATGTGTTGCTAAGAGCCTGGAACCAGAAGGTGAATGTATAGTGCTCCTTAGGAACATTTGGTAAGGCGCTAGCCATTTACAGTGCAAGCAGCTGCATTGACGGCAGTTTTGGCCTGAAGCAGAGGTATGGCTCTGCAACCCAGACAGCAAGGGGCTTTTTCCTTTGAAGGACAGAAGTCATACTAAGGGGATTCGTTGAACTTTAAACTGGAAATTGTCTTTGTAACTATGCTCTCATTTTTATTCCTGGGGGTTTTTACACCTCAAAGTTACAGGGACTAATGTTCCCAGCTCTGGAACCCTGGGCTGGGGGTCTGGTATGGAGCTGGGACCCCTTGCTCCTCAGGGGAGGCTCCTGATTACAAAAGCACCACCCGTGGGTGTCAGACCAGCCCATTCGTTCCTGCTCTCTACAGCCCCCACCACAGTCTCCACGTGCTTTCTTCTTTACTCCTCTGGCTGTAGGACTTCCATTTCGCCAACTTGCAGGCGGTTCTGAATGATGGTTGTTCTGTATTTTAGTTGTAATTGTGATTTAGTTGTGGAAGGGGGCCAGTTCAGGTGTTTACTTACGCCACCATATTGGTTCTTTATGCAATTAAACTTTTCCATCTGATGAAATGGTATGCCATCGAGTAAAACTCTGTTTAAAAAATACTCCTTAATATTGCTAGCAAATTTATATTATTCTTTCTTTGTAACCAAATATTTCTTTTTTTAAAATTATTGATTTTTTCACAGAGAGGAAGGGAGAGAGATAGAGAGTTAGAAACATCGATGAGAGAGAGTCACCGACCAGCTGCCTCCTGCACATCCCCTACTGGGGATGTGCCCGCAACCAAGGTACATGCCCTTAACCGGAATCGAACCCCGGACCCTTCAGTCCACAGGCTGACGCTCTATCCACTGAGCCAAACCAGTTTCGGCAAATATTTCTTTTTTATATTATCCCAAGGGTTTCAATAAATATAATGGAGGAAAATGGAAATTTGTCCAGGATGACATCACATCATGACCTGTTCACGGGGTGGCACTCCGGGTCTGAGGACGATTTCATTCCACCCAGGCAGACTTCCCCCACGGCCCACAGCTAAATCCCAATGCCGAACTGGGGCTTTCTAAACTTTATTGGGGCTCTGCCACACCCCACCCCCCACCCCCTGCCCTAGGACCAAGCTGCCTGCAGCAGGGCTCCCTGCCAGCATCCTGATGGGCGGGCAGCCAGGGAGAGCCAAGTGGGGTGGGGACTGCAGGGAGCACGGAGGGGCGGGGCCCCTTGGGCAAAGCTCCTGGGGCCTGAGGAGAGCCCCGGAAGGAAGAGGAAGCTCTGGTGAAGGGGCCGGCCAGGAGCCCGGAGGCCCAAGGAGTGCAGAGCAGTGCCCAGGCTGGGTGCACTGGGTGGGCTCAGGCCGGAGCGGGGGGCCGGTGGGTGGGGATCTGCCTCACCCGCGGAGAGCAAGGCTCTGCAACAGCCCCAAGACATGGGTCAGCCCAGCAGGAAATGCCTGCATAGAAGGATGCCTGCGCGGAAGGGCGTGGACCTGCAGCCCGGAGTCGGGGGTTGAGGGGTGGTGCCACCTCCATGGAGGGGTGCCACACTGCCAGGTACCCCGCTGCAGCAGTTCAGCGAAGCTCCTAGTGCTAACCAGGCCTCCGTGTGGCCTGCGCACTTGAGAGACTGGGACTCCTGCCCCCACCTTGGCCCAAATGCAAGCTTGCACCCACCCCACCCCCAGTTCCCATCCCACCCTGCATGTCCCACCCACTGGCGGCACACACTTGAATGGTGAGTGTGAAGCTACTACCTACTCCCCATAAAGGTGGGGGGGGGGCAGTAAATAATGTGGTTACCCTGGCCCCCTTTTTTACTGCCCCACAGGAGAGAGGGAGAATGTGGAGCGTCCAGGATGAAGAGGTGCTTGAGAATGAGGCTCAGAAGCCTCACGGGGAGGTTTGTTCTATTTGTCATGTAGTTGACCCATAGGAAAGGTGCAGAGTGCAGTTGTGAGGGCTCCTTGCGTGCTGAGTCCAGTTCCACAGCCAACTGGAACTGGCCTCAGTCTCCTGGTCTGTAAAATGGATTAAGCTTGTCCCATTGCCTTCACTGAGCTTTGAGTACCAATTGAAATCCTATATAATAAAGAGGTAATATGCAAATTGACCCATGTCCTCACATAAGATGGCCACCCCCATGCGGTCAAAATATGACTACCTCCATGTGGTCACAATATGGCCACCACAAGATTGCCAGCAGGGGAGGGCAGTTGTGGGTGATCAGGCCAGAAGGGGAGGACAGTTGAGGGGGATCAGGCCGGCAGGGGAGGGAGAGCAGATGGGAGTGATCAGGCCAGCAGGGGAATTGTTAGGGGGCAATCAGTCTGGCAGGCAGAAGAGGTTAGGTGCAATCAGGCAGCTGGGCAGGGAATGGTTAGAAGCCAGTAGTCCCAGATTGTGAGAGGGATGTCTGACTGCAGTTTAGGTCCAATACCTGTGGCATCAAGCCTAAACTGGCAGTTGGACATCCCCCAAAGGGTCCAAGATTGGAGAGGGTAAAGGCTGGGCTGAGGGACATCGCCCAATGCATGAACTTTGTGCACCAGGCCATTAGTCCTATATAATAATCCTATATAATAAAAGGCTAATATACAAATTGACCGAATGGCAGATGCTCAAAGCAGGAGCTGCCCCCTGGTGGTTAGTTCACTTCCACGGGGTAGTGCTGTTCACCCAGAAGCCCTGAGCTGGGCTTAACAGCTGGCAAGTGCAGTGGCAGTAGTGGAAACCCCCCCTGTCTCTGTGGCAGCACTAAGGTTGTCTAACTGCTGGTTTAGGCCCTCTCCCTTTGGGGAGCAGGCCTAAGCCAGCAGTCCGACATCCTCTGAGGACTCCCGGATTGTGACAGGGCACAGGCCTGGCTGAGGGAAGGCCCCCCCCCCTTCCGAGTGCATGAATTTCATGCCCCAGGCCTCTAGTTATTTCTATAAAGTGTCAAATGTTTATTATTTAAAATAGACAATAAAAGAAAATATTAAAAAGTAAGACACTTGTTTACTTAAGTTGGTAAGACACTGCCACCTTACCACAAATAATAACCTTTCCTAATATGTATCAAACATCTTTTCAGCCACTTATCTCTACAGACTTACATGTTGAAGTATAGGCATGAAGACGTGGAAACCAAATTAATAGCATCAAAAGGGGAACATGCCATATATAGATTTGAATAAAAATATCACATTACACTTAATTTCTATTGTTGTTGTTTTTTGAAGAAAAAACACAGATGTGAAAATGAAAGAACCTAGATAGTATTTTACCAAGAAACCATATTACTGTCTAAAATATCTATCTTAGATGAAGTTAAAAAATATGAATTAAGAACATAATGAGTTAAGATCATAATGTTCTTTGCACTGCATGTATCCTTTGTAATGTTAATTGACCTCTTGCTTTCTAGAGGTATCTAAGATGATTTCTAGTTCTTAGATACTTTCTTTTTTCTCTTTCTATCATCTAGATGTATAATGATTTTTCAAAATGTATCACATCTAGATTTTGTTCTGCAAACATAGCACCTGATGTTTTATTTAAGTTCTATATTTAAAATGGATCTAAGTTTCACACTTGGTTTAAACCATGGTTTCTTTTTTCTTGGGTTATGTATTTTGATTCAACTGACTTACATGCGAAGTGGTTTCTCAATAGGGACCCCTGGGTGGTATTTCCCTGAGTTATTTCATCTTTAAAATGTCTGTCTGTTGATTTATACCTTGAATGACAATTTTGCTAACCATAATACTCATGGATCAAATTGTCTTCTCAGAACCAGAGACATTGTTCAATTTTCTTTGGCATAGAAAATTGCTGTGCCAAAGTTTGAAGCAAACTCTGTATTTTTCTTCTTGTAGCTGATCTTTTATTTTTTCTACCAAATCTTTAAATAATTTTTCTTATTCTTGAATTTAAAAAAGCACACACAAATATTCTTATTAATTGTTTTGTTTCTTTTCTGTTTGAAAGCAAGTTATTCTTTATATTTTTAATGTGGCATATTTCATTCTTTATTTAAGTGAAATGACACTCTATCATGACTCTAAATATATTTTCTGTTCAACACGTCAAGTTTTCTGTTGATTTTTTATTATATCTGTCTCTCCATACTTATTCACATATACATGTGTGTATATATATGCAAGTGTTAATATATAGTATATAAACAATATACATATGAATATGTGTGTCAACAATCCTCTGTAACTGTTTAAATAATTACATTTTTTCAATATATGAAAAAAAAAAAAATATATATATATATATATATATATATATATATATATAATGTTTCAGAGAGAAAGTGAGGGAAGAGAGAGAGAAAGACATCAATGATGAGAGTGAATCATTGATCAGCTGCCTCCTGCATGTCCCACACTGGGGATCAAACCTGCAACCCAAGCATGTTCCCTGATCAAGAATCAAACCATGACTTCCTGGTTCATAGGTTGATGCTGAACCACTGAGGCACACTGGATGGGCTAATTCATTTTATAATCACAAGGTTTCATTCTAACTTTTCATCAAAATTTGCTGCTTTGTAATCTCCCTGCTTCATTGAATTCATATTTTTCTTAGACACTTTTAGCATGAAGATTATCTAGGCTTATTTGTATTATACTTTATAAAATATGCATGTGCCATATTATATGTTTAAAAAGTTTCAGGGTCATGGTTTTTTTTACAAGTCTTTGTTTTATTTAATGAGCAGATATGCTAATTGCTTTATTTGTCATAGAAATATTTATGAATTTTTTGACATCCATTGCATCAGAAAAGTATTAAAGCATTGTTTGGGGGACAGATACAGCTTTAAATCCACTTTCTGTAGGGCCAGGGAAGTGGGGAAGGGGGAATAAACAGAAGTGTGCTGGGATTTTCCTGTGCCCTGTCATTTCTGCATCTCTTACATGCAAACACCTGCAGCACTCCACTACACCTCAGCGACTAAGACTTTGGTTTCTTATTTTATTTATACATTTTGAATTGTGGCATAAGGTTGTATACTTTTTCCTTGTTGTGTGTGTGTTTTTTATTGGTGTGGTCAATTTTTACTATTTAAATTAAAATAATGTAATATGTATTGAGGTTCAAAGATCTAAATTCTTTCTACTTAACACAGAGCTCTTCTAAGATAAATGATTTTTTCCCTAGATTTCTCTATTATCCTTAACAACTTGTTAAATTTTTCTGTTTTAATGTTTCTTTATTCATTCATTTTGTTTTGTGATTGAAACAATTTAAAGTACAGATAATCCTTATGAGCAGTGAAAAAGGATTCTGACAAAATTTATGTACATTAAAGAGGTCATAAAGTTATTATAAACAACTCAATGATGGTGAATTCAATTTTCACATAGATATTTTCAATTATAGATTATGAGGTTAGTTTCTAAAACAATACAGTTGACCAAAATTAATTTTAGAAAAACAGAAAGTATTACTGACTATATGTTTTATATTTTAATATATATTTTTAAAAGCTTCCCCTAATGGGGGTAGGGGGTAAGGTCCAGTGCTCAGAGATGAATTATTATTCTAGGAATGTAAGATTAGTTCAACAGTTGAAAAATTAGTTTAATTCACTATATTAATAGTATAAAGAAGGAAAATCAAATGTTATCAGAATATGTACATAAAAAGCATTTGATAAATATTGATATCCATTCAGGATAATTTAGCAAAATAGAAATAGAAGTGATTTTTTAAAAAAATCTTATAAATGTTATCTAGATAAGCAATGTAAATGTCCTATCTAATGATGAAATATTGAATTTTTCCCCTTTGAGATAGGACTAGAACAAGGTCTTTTACTTTTTTTTCATCAACTTCATTTCAATATTACATATAGGTTCACACTCAGTGTTTTGCAATTTTATGAGTATTTGTAGGCAGGTACATCTTTGCTATGTGTGTGTGGGGGGTGTACTATACTTTGGCCAATATTACCCTCAACCATTTGTGACATTGTCCTTAGACATTACCAGTGTCCCCTGGGTGCAGGGTGGGGCTAGTTACCCCCAGGTGAGGACCACTGTTCTCCCAGTCCACTTAACCTAGGGGAAAAGAGTGTGTGACTTGGAAAAAATATATAATTAGTATCTGTTTATGATGTGTGTGCAAGTAGCAAATTGCAACTAATTTATAGATTAAATTAATATGTGAGTTCAGGAAGATTCCTGGATTCAAGATAAATGCATCAATATTCATTTTACTCTACTATAACAAAGGAAATAAAATTGTAAATGTTGCCATTTTTAATAATACCAACATTTATAAATCTAATAAGTGGTGTGTTCATTCTCTGAAGAGGATGATAAAATTTTAAAAAAATTAGAAGACCCAAATTAATAGGAAGATATATCATGTTCACTGTCTATAAGACCCTATCAGAAACAATATAAATTCTCTGTAAATAGATTTATAGATTCAATGAAATTCCAATAGGAATGCTAACAGTGTGTGTGTATGTGTGTGTGTGTGTGTGTGTTTGTGTGTGTGTGTGTTTGTGTTTGTGTATGTGTGACTTGACATTCTGAATATAAAATTAATAAAAAAAAACACACAGAAATGAACCAAGAACAGGAAAGACCCTTGTGACAGAACGATGAGGTGAGGAAGAACTTAGATAACCAAATATCAAGACATTATAAAGTTATAATAATTAGAGAAGATATCGATACAAAATTAAGAAATGTATGAATGGAACATAATAGACAGCCTATAATACTAGCATAAACCCACATGTATTTGGCCCTTTGGTTTATAGCAATGGTTGTATTACATAGCAATTCGAAAAGAACAGTTTTTCCAATAAATAACATAGGATCTATTGAATATCCATAGTGGAATAAAATTAAACTTGGCCTCTAACTTACATCATAAAGAAGATCAATTCCTATTGTACTATAGATCTAACTTTAAAAGCTAACCAATAACATTCCTGTAAGAAAATACAGGGAGATGTTTTTGTGACCTTGGGATAAATGAAGATTGCTTCCACAGAACACAAAAAGCACCTACCTTAAAAGAAATGATTGTTCAGTTGTACTAAATAAAAATTAAGAATATCTCTTTATGAAATGTTAAGAGAGTAAAAAGGCACCTGGTGGAGCAAGAGAAGATATTTGTAAAGTGTACAAGCGACTTACGGGTTGTGTACAAATTATGTAAAAACTTCCAATATCGGTATGTAAAAGGTTGAAAATGATACAAGGCACAAACAGGCACTTGACAAAATAAATATATGAAAGGGAATTAATCTTCAATTAGTTGTGAAGAAACTATCATTGTTAAAACTAAATGAGATAGCATTATGTACCTACGTGAATGGCTAACATCAAAGAACTGACACTATTAAGTAGTAACAAGGACCGGAACAATAGGGACAACTATACACCGAAACTTATGGAGATTTCAATTGGCACATCTACTTATGAAAAGCCTTGATAGTAACTACTAAAGTTTGTATGCATGTGGTACAACTTAGCAGTTTCATTTAAAAAATATATATCCTATACAAAGCTTTACACCCATGCACTTAGATATCTGTAGCAACATGAACAATGATATCTGTAGAAACATGAATAATAGTGGCCAAAAAGCAATGGGACAATTCACAAATCTGTCAATAGTAGAATAAAAATAGGAATTGTGCTTATTCATATGGTTTATTTCACAGCAATAAAAGACAATAAGTAACAGCTGTGAAAGTGAATGAATTATAGTTTGATGCAACATGTATAATTCTGGTTCTACAATGTTTCCCCAAAGAAGATATATAAAACTAGAATAACTACAATTCCATTAACATAAAGTTGGGGGGAAAAACCCAAAGTAAATATTTAGTGTTAGAAATCACATTAATAGTTCTCCTTGAGTAATTAAGGACATAAAGATTTAATAGTAACTCTTAGGTGAAGAGATACTTCCTTGAGAATCTGAAGAATATATCTTGAACTTTCTCAGAACATACAAGTCTGTTTCTGATGGAAAATATTAGAGAAGTAAATGGGGATGTTAATGGAAATATCCCTTGAGAATTAAAAAATATATATATATTTCACAAAGTAATTGGTGGTATCATCAAATTGATTTTCTTTCTCTCTTTCTTCTTCTATTTTACCCACGTTAAATTTACCCACCTAGCCTAAAAAGTGGACATTTGAAGATTTTTATTAACAACACTGGAAGATAATACTAGATTGTCTCATAGTTAAAGGGTAAAACGATTATTGATGTAGATATTACATTTGTAAGGGCGGTGGATATTGAGTGATAGTTCATATACTTACTCTGATTGATCATATTAAATACATTTGCATGAGTTTGGAAGCCTTGCTTAATTATTTACCTTAATGTAGAAGGAGTTGATATTACACTAAGAGTGTTTGGCTAGAAAATGGCATTTGGCATGCACCAAGAGTGCCTTGGCTTGCCAAGAAGTGCAATGCTAACACCCATCTAATGAATTCGAATGAGCTGGTTTTGTGCTGCATACTCATATTTCTCCTTGAAACTCCCTAAACCCACCATAAAAACAAGGTCATTAAGAATAAGTTTAACATCTTTGAAAGAGCAAAGATCAAACTCTTTATATACTGCCGTTACTTAGTCTTATGGGACTTCTAGCTAAAGAACTCTGTAACTGTTCAAGTAATATTCAACACTGAGCAACTCTAAGTGTCAGGCAGCATAAGACACTCTGACCACTGGGGTCAGGTTCCTGTTGCTAGGCAGAAGTAAACATAATGGTAGGGATCCAGATTTTAAACTTATTTTATTCTCTCCTGTGTTTAATAATACAACTTTCATTTTTTATAATACGCCCTAAAGTGGGGAAGAAGACTCTACTTTTAGGGCTAAGTGAAAAATATTTTTTCCCTTGAACTTTCTACAGCATGACATTTCTTGACACATTTATTTTTCCTATCCCCTCTTTCTTTCCTCATTATCGCACTGTGGAAAGTGATACCCAGATGATGCAGAGTGACTCAACGATGTCATACTTTTCTTTAACCTTAGTTTAGGAAATATTTTATGAAGTGCAATGGTCAAACTTTTAAGTCAAATTTTAAGCAGAAGTGTGTTCCCTTATACAAGAACCTGTACTTTCCTATCTCATCAGATCGGCTACTTAATAAAGAGTAGAGATGGAAGAGAATAAGGGGAATAAATCGATACGTTTTCTACACTAGCAGCTACTGTGCATATCTCCCTGGACTCTAGTCCAAGGGGGGGTAAGATTTTATTTTCTTAAATCAGTGTACAGGAAAGGAAACAGTAGGAGACTGGTGACAGGGACCTGTAGGGGACCTGGGCCCAGGTGAAGTTCATTATAACTCTGCTGCTGCTGTTGTGTTTTGGTAGCAGGACTTAGGTGGCCACAAGCAAGAGTTATTTATGCTCCATTCTCCCAGCAGGACCTACCCACAAACAGGCTGTTTGGTCAGTGTTCAATTCCAAGAAGGTGGAAGAAAATACAGAAAATAAGAACTAAGACTCCATTTGCCTTTCTGATGTATTTTTTCTTAGGGATAAACCTTTAGAATGAAAGGCCAGTGGAGAAACTAACTTTACCTCATGATGTGGCTAATTTATGAGAAGCTCAAAGGCTTGATCACTGTCATCTATTTCTGGCTCTCTGATTTAGCAGACAGATGAAGTGCACTTATAGCTGACAGATGTGGAAATCCATATATAGCCAGACAAATCTCTAGTGGCTACTGATGCAAAATAATAGGAGTTGTTTCGGAAAAGGTCAGTTGAAATTTGCATTTGCATTTTTCTTCCTGGGGTGCTTTTAATGATGGGATCAGGTCCTCGGGCTCCTGCTGTAAAATGTGCCCTCCAAATTTGTCAGTTACAGGAAGCCAAAAATCTGGGTTGAGGAAATGCTAAAGAAAAAAAAAATGGGCTCTGCATATTTACTACAGGCATAGAGAGGGGCTGTAAGATAGCTGAATGAGAATTGTGACATTAATCTACCCTTGCAATTACTCTGTTAATTGGCAACTCGATTATCAAAATTAGAGTTCATTAAAGGTAAAATGTTTCTTCTGTAAATTTCATCTTCTGTACAAGAGAATACAAAATATGATGCTCAGTGGGAAGACTATTTTATCCATTTGGTGCTTTTTATGGCTCACGTTTCTGAATGCTAAATTGTGATTATCTGTCTGATTCATTCTTTTTAAAGAACTCATCATCCCTATTGTTTTTATTTATATAAAGCTAGATTGCTTTCATAAACTCTCTAATCCCAACTCCCTGCACTGTACAGTGTGTGAGTACCCTTAATTGCATTCGCATCTTTCACTTTTTATTGCAAAGTAAAACAAAAATTCAAGATTATTAAAAGCCCATTTAGAACTATATACCATTCCATTATATACTCAATTTAATAATATTTTAATTAGTCATTTCAATGGCTTGACTCTGAAATTAAAGAAGTGTTGATTGTATAAAAATAAAGGCATTATTCGATATTATAACTTAGCTTGAGTCAATTTGTTTTGCTTGTAGGGGGTCCTCATTGTGAAACATACTGGGATTTTGTACAGCAAAGAATATATGGGTTTCTTTGCTTTTGTTTCCATATATAGGATTGTTTGTTTGAATGTCATAATTAAAAAAAAAACAACGAGTGAAAAAGACAAGCTACTTTAATAAAATCTGTCCGTTGGCCACTGACAGAGGTGAAGCATAACGACGGTATCTCAGGGCAGTAAATTTAGTTGATACCTTTTCCTATAATCCAGTACAGGTTACCTTTGTATCTTTGCGGCGTCCATCTCAGTGTATAACACATAACTGGCAGTCAATGACTATTTCATGAATGGATTAGTAGACATCTAAAACAAATACTGTCCTTTCAAGAAATACTTGTAAAGCTATTTTGAAAAGCTAGGCAAGTAGCTGTGAATATGTGTCTATTCTATAGGCATCCCCATTAACTAATTGCTGCAAATGGTGCCCGTATTTGCTCAAGTGTGTGAGTGGATTTTATAAAAATATACATTTAAAACCAGAATCAGCCGAAACCGGTTTGGCTCAGTGGTAGAGCGTCGGTTTGCGGACTGTAAGGTCCCGGGTTTGATTCTGATCAAGGGCATGTACATTGGTTGTGGGCACATCCCTGGTAAGGGGTGTACAAGAGGCAGCTGGTCGATGTTTCTCTCTCATCGACGTTTCTAGTTCTCTATCTCCCTTCCTCTCTGTAAAATATCAATAAAATATATTAAAAAAATAAAAAATAAAACCAGAACCAGAAGTTAATTCAAATGGAAAAGCTTAAGCCCCTCTTCTGTTTCTGAGGAACATTATTCTGTAGTCTTCATTGCCCCCAGAAGTTTCTGAGGGAAGGGATTTACTTTCTTTCCAAAAAAAGCATATTTCAGTTAGAGTTGAAATGTCATTCTAATATTTTAATCTGAATCCCATCTGCTGTTCTCTTAACATGCCTCTCCTTGTCTTGTCAGTGCAATCAGAATGGCCTTCACTCCTAATCGCTCATGACTATGATGGCTCCGGATAATTCCTGCAGTGCCCGCAGATAGATGACAGCAAGCTCTGGACAATGGCCGTGTTTAACAAAAATCTTTTTTCTAGTTCTATGAGAGAGATTTGTGTGAAAGCTGATTTTTTAAAGAGATACAACTTGCAAAATATGATATAATACTTTTAAGATACAAAACTTAGATATGTTTGCAATTAATTGTATTGGGGCAGTGATCATATTTATTTTCTGGAACATAAAATCACACTAACAGGCTATCTAGTCAGTTCCTATTATTTTAGCTACTTAATATGAGAGGAAAAACAAATTTTTCTTCTTGATAACTTTTTCTATTGTCTACTTAGTTTAGTGTTCAATATCGAGCACTATTTTTAGCTATCATACAGGGTGGGTAAAAAAGTAGGTTTATAGTTTGTATGGAAAATAATACAATCCTATATAATAAAAGAGTAATATGCAAATTGACCATCTCTCTGAGACACAAGATGGCTGCCCCAATGTGGTCAAGATTGCTGACCCCATGTGGACACAAGATGGCCACCACAAGATGGCTGACAGGGGAGGCAAGTTGTGGGCAATCAGGCCAGTAAGGAAGGGCAATTGAGAGGGTCTAGACCTGCATGGGAGGGCAATTGGGGGTGACCAGGCCTGCAGGGGAGGGCAGTTAGGGGAGATCAGGCCAGCAGGGGAGGGCAGTTAGGGGAGAATAGGCCAGCTGGTAATGGTAGTTAGAGGCAATCAAGCTGGCAGGGGAGCAGTTATGGGGTGATCAGGCTGGCATATGGAAGCATTTAGGGACAATCAGGCAGTCAGGCAGGTGAGCTGTTGAGAGTCAGCAGTCCTAGATTGTGAGAGGTCTGTCCTACTGCAGTAGGACATCCCTCGAGGGGTCCCAGATTGGAGAGGGTGCAGGCTGGGCTGAGGGATACTCCTCTCCCTGTGCAAGAATTTCATGCACTGGGCCTCTAGTAATTAATAAATAATAATTTAACAGTAAATTGCTTTGTTATTCCCAACTGTAAACCTACTCTTGTACTACCCTGTATATGAAGTATAAACAACAAAATATAACAGGAAAAATAAGAAACCATTTTTTAAAATATATTTTATTGATTTTTAACAGAGAGGAAGAGAGAGGGATAGAGAGTTAGAAACATCGATGAGAGAGAATCATCGATCAGCTGCCTCTTGCACACCCCCTACTGGGGATGTGCCCGCAACCAAAGTACATGCCCTTGACCTGAATCAAACCTGGGACCTTTCAGTCTGCAGGCCGATGCTCTATCCATTGAGTCAAACCGGCTAGGGCTTTCTCATTTTCTTAATGTTTACTAGACAAATGCCTAGTTATTGAGCTAAAAAGTATATTCTTGCTTTCTTACAGGTCAGTCAGGCCTCTGGTTGGCTACATAAACTCTGAGAGCCAAACCGGTTTCAGCAATAAACCTTTTATTGTGACCTTTGACCTTTTCTTTTTCAGTTGTTTTACAATTTGTTTGATATTAAGTTTAGAAAATTTTTCTGTAGCTTTCTTCCCCTATTAAATGGCAAGCTTCTTAAGGATACAAATTCTGCCGAAACTGGTTTGGCTCAGTGGATAGAGCTTCAGCCTGCGGACTGAAAGGTCCCAGGTTCAATTCTGGTCAAGGGCATGTACCTTGATTGCAGGCACATCCCCAGTAAGGAGTGTGCAAAAGGCAGCTGATAAAGGAAATGCATACTTGAGAAATGAAATTAGGTAAAGTGCACTGAAATAATCTATAGCAGGTTCTTGAATAAGTCATTTCATTATTACCTTATTTACAAAAAAGATTCTTGGCCTGGATCACTGTCTTTATGGTGTTTGCACATTGTCCTCATGTCTGATGTCTATGTGGGTTTTCTTCAGATACTCTGGTGTCCTCCCATATCTCTAAGATTTGCACATTAGGTGAATTGGTGTGTCTAACTATCCAGTGTGTGAGTGTGTGTGTGTGTGTGTGTGTGTGTGTGTGTGTGTGTGAATGCATCCTGTGGTGGAAGGCTGTCCCATCCAGGCTTGGTTCCTTGCCTTTAGTCCTGAGATGCCTTGAAAGGTTCCCCACCCCCCCCCCCCCCAGTCCCTGAACTGGAATAAGTGAGTTGGAGAAAAATTAACTTGGTTTTATTCATCATTATTCTATGCATAGCTTACATTTATTTCAGTGTTTCATGTTAGAAGTGTCTGGGGGTTTTATTTAGCAGTTTGGTGAAGTCTGTGTGACCAGAAATATCCCAAGATAATTCTCTTGTTTGTATCAATTAGCCTGTGGTAAAATTGGTTGTGTTATATCATTACCCTTACAAGCACAGTTTCTGAGAACCTATGGGTAATATTTAGTGAGGACTTAGGGTATTTTGCATCAATTTTTGGAGGGCAACATAGGCTTCACATGTGTTAACCTCATAATTCTCAAAATATTGCTTTGTAGATAGGAATGCTATTCCTTATTTGTCAATGGATTAAACGGATGAAATTGCTACTGTTGAAATTTTCTTAAAGGGATTTTTGAGTCATTAGTCACTAAAAATATGTGTTACAACTTTATAACATTCCCAAATAGTTCTTGTTGTCATTGTTTTAATAAAAAAAAAGGAGGGTGGATATAAAATGCATTAATCAGTACAACGAATTTGCAGTGATGCAAATTCATGATGAAGAATAGAATAGGAGAGAGAGTGGAGTAGGTATGAGCCATAGAGAACTCTTTAAATGTTAGACTTACAGAGGTGATATTTGAAACTGAGTGAAACATGACATTTCCCCCCCTATTCCAAAAGCTCATTTAGTAAACCAGGCTATTGTTAAGTCTGTTGCTTATTTAGATGTTATTTGATACACTGGCTATCTGGACTACATTTGACTTGGACAGGCCAAATGTTTAGTAGTCACATAGCATATGTTTCACAGATTTTACAGTATATGGAGGAATCATTGCCACTAGAATAAAAGCAAGCCATTGAAAAATGAAGTAAAATGTTCAAGATCATATTAATTACTTCTATCCAGTTGCTATCAGTGGCATTCGATGTTTAGACACAATACCTCTGTGGATAAAGTAAAAGTGAAATAGTTAATATCTTTTGTTAAACTGGTTTACCAGCGCTAGAATACCTAATGCATTCCTGGGTAATGGTAAAATATTTCACTTTTACATATATATATATATATTTTTTCAATTAGATAGAAAAACTAATCATAACGACTTAGCATTTTGACTTCTTAAACTGCTGTTATAATCATTGGATCCTGCATTATAAGCTGAATTTATTCTGCATTCAATCTAAAACCCTAAAGCTGTGCTGGAATGTGTGCACTTAGGAAATCTATTGATTCGTACTAACAAATGGCCTATGGAGTGTGGGCAAATCTTATGCACCAAATGTAGACTTCAATGTGGAAAAGAAGGTGGTGGTTAAGAAGAGCTATGAACCTTTAACCATTCAGCATTTTTTATGCTTAATTTTTTATGTTTACAGGAAATGCCCTGTTTCTATTGCAGCAGTGATACACAAAGTGTAGTCCTAACATGGGCAGTAGCATTCTCTCATGGAAACTGGTTAGAATTTTAGGTTCCCAGGCTCTGCCCCAGATTGGCTGATAGGGCCCCCTAGTCTGTGTTCTAACAAGCCATCCCATGGCTCTAAGCATGTCAACATATGATCACTATTATATGAGTTTTTATAAGTATAACATTTGGGTAGAATTATTGCATTTTTATATTGGACAGAATCTGGACTATCATATATATCCTATATAATAAAAAGCTAGTATGCAAATCAACTGAATCAACCGTGCATGGCTATGATGCACACTGACGACCAGAGGCAGATGCTCAATGCAAGAGCTGCCCCTTGGTGGTCAGTGCACTTCCACAGGGGGAGCACCTCAGTCAAATGCAGGGCTGATGGCTGGCGAGCCCAACAGTGGTGGCGGGAGCCTCTCCTGCCTCTGTGGCAGTGCTAAGGATGCCCAACTGCTGGCTTAGGGGAGTGGGCCTATGCCATCAGTTGGACATCCCCCACAACTGTGAGAAGGCACAGGCCAGGCTGAGGGACCCTTCCCGCCCTGAGTGGACACATTTTATGTACCAAGCCTTGTGTCATACACAAACACACACACACACACACACACACACACACACACACACACACACACCCTAATATATAAAAAGCCAGGTTCTGTAATATCCAAAACAACTGAACAGATGGCTGAACGCCAGGCTGGGCACACAGCAGGCTCAGGTGGGTGGGGACTGGCGAGCAGGCTGAGCTGTTGACCTCTTGGTCCCTCCTGGGTCATGGATGCCACGGTGACCCAGCACTCACTGCCACCACCAAGGCAGGTGCTATGCGATTGGTCCAGGGGCCTTACTATCGCCCCACAATTGCCCTGCAGAAGGAGGCCCAGGCCACCGGCTGGGGGACTCTGCAATCGCCCCAAAGATGGAGGCCCAGGTTACCCGGTTGGCAGTGTGGGTGGGGCCTCCTTATATGGGGTGATCAATCACAGGGCTCCCAGACTGAGAGAGGGTGCAGGCTGGGCTGAATGATCCCCTCCCTCCCAGTGCATGAAGCCAGTCCTAATCCCAGTCTTGGTCCAGATTGGTGGGGATGGGGGGAGGGCTTGAAGAGTAAGTGTCTGAGGGAGAGGTTCTAGCCACCCCAGCTGTGCTCATTAGCCATGAGCTTGCATCTGGCACCCGTCTATTAGCTGAGTGGCTCTCCAGCTGTGGGACTGCACTGACCACCAGGGGGAAGATCCTGCATTGAGCATCTGGCCCCTGGTGGTCAGTGCACATCATAGCAACTGGTTGAATGGTTGAATAGTTAAACATTTGATTATGCTTATATATATATATATATATATATATATATATATATATATATATATAATTTATTTATTAATTTATTCATTCACTCCCTCAACCAGTATAAGAATCTATTATGTGTTAGGCCATATTCTTGTTGCTGGGAATAAAATCATAAAAAAAAACCTTCCTATTAATAATAAATGTTCTTAATTAACCATTTAGAATTTACCGTATGCCAATTGATAACAATGATTTGATTTTTTTATCTCCTTGGTAACATGTTAGCTCTAATTCACTTTCTATCAAATGCCCCGTAGATGGTGCTTGGATTGGTTAGAAAAAGTCATCTCAATAAAACAAGATTTGGGTGCCAGATACATCTCAATATATTGACTACATAACCTTGAGAAAGCCAGTGTTCCAAAACTCATCCATTTCATTTGCATAATGACAGAGATAACAGCTCTGAACTTTACCCTAGAGGTTTTGAAGAGAAAACTAGATAAGAACTTGGAAGCTTATTGCAATTGCTATAAAGCATTATATGTGCTGGGTTTTTGTCTGTAGCAAGTCACCATTTGTAAATTAATCAATTGCATACATTACGTTCTGCCACTGCCACTTACTAGCTCTTCGACCTTGAGGATGTTACTTTATCTCTTTTTACTAGAATCTCCTTAAATTAGCATGATGGTAATATTATGGAACCCATAGAATTGTTGTTTTTTCAAATAATGTATAACAAACATGCTAGACTACTGTTTAGTATGTTGCTTACATTTATCTTTATTTAAATTAATTTTAAAAAAATCTTTTCACTAAAATGATATTTAGGCTAAACTTAAATACTTAGGCCCTCATATTTTCCCCCATACCTATGAATATGAGCATATTTGGTGTTTCATTTAAATTTGACTCCTTGAAACATTTTAGGATATGTTTGTTTTGAAGAAAAAGAATGAACTATTTCAGCTACTCCCTTGAGTCTAATGAAACAATGTCCAAAAAGAAGATGATGTTACAGGCATACCTTAAGGTATTGCAGGTTCAAGTTCCAGACCACTGCAATAAAGTCAGTCATAATCTTTCTGCTGGTGGAGGGTATTGCCTTCAGTTTGTATATTAAAAAAGAAAAGCAACATCTATGAAGTACAATAATGTGAAGCAAAATAAAACAAGGCATGCCTGTATATGTATTTTTTGGTCTTTAAGTGTTCAGATTAACTTTCATTTTCATTTGTTGATATAGCTCTAGTGTTCTCCAAATTAATTAAAATCCAACTTATTGTTATGAGAATTAAACAAAACTTTTACCACTGTTTGCTACTTATCTGTTTTGCCTATATATCTTGGCGATGTGCATAGTTTACCACTGACTGAGTTCGCCAAGGTTTCTCACAAGCCCGGATCATGTACTGAGGCAGGAAAATACAGCCAAACCACTGAAAGACAAGTAAAGGCATTAGAGTTGGAATTAAATTTTGTCCCGGTAATAGAAGTTTGACTAGATAATGGTATTGCTTCCTGGCTGCAGGTAGCCCGCAAATCCACCCGGGTAAGAATTATGCTGAACCCTTTCTGCGGTTGTGGGAAGTGACTGGGGTGGGGGTAGGACAGGCGTTGAGCAGCTGCAGCGAGACTGTGAGAATCATCTCTCCTGTGCAGCTGCCTTCTGGGGCTCCTGACCTGGTGGATCATGGACTCTGGGAGGAGTGGTTTGTCTGGCGAGGAGCATTCCAGACCTGACCACTGACAGGGCCCATTAGCCTGAATACCAGGCATCCCTGGATAGCCAAGGAAGTGACTACTCCCTGTCTCACAGAGCCAGCTTAGCCACCAAGGTTAATAGGGTAGTTCTGTGATGGATAGCACATCTGGAAGGGAAGCAGCAGGAACCCACACACCTGCAGGTTAAATCTCAGAAGGTTTACCGCATTTTCTGCTTTCTGTGCTGTATTTTAGTGTAGATGTAAATATGGTTTTTTGACCCTCCAAGAAAAGTTTAAGACTGTTGTTTGTGTCCACCTTCATAGTTCTTCACTAAACTCAGTCTTCGTTTGTTTATTTTACTCAGATATTCCTGCACATTTCCACACCCTTTAATCCATGTTTTGCTGTTTTCCATAATGCGTTATCTCATTAGAACTCAATGAACACCGCTGCAGGCTGATTGACTTTAGGTTGCAGGCTGATTGACTTGGCAGAACACTGAGCTTTTCCCCGGCCATCAGCAGATTTCAGGGTACTTTGGTGAATTACATTCAGTCCACATGCAGTTTTAAATGGATCATCTGCATGAGGTACACTGGTTGTTCCAAATATACAAAAAATGAACATATAAGCTTCTCAAAGTGCGGGTCATGCTCAGGTATCATAGAAAGCCATCTCCCAAATCTCAATACAGGGACTGTGGAAGTAAACACAGGCTTCTCCAGGCAAGTTGGTCAACAACAGGCAGAAAACACACAAATTTAAGGGGGGGAATAAATAAAATAGGCACTAATTATTAGAATCACGATTTTAAACTTTCTTTTTAAAAAAATATATTTTATTGATATTTTACAGAGAGGAAGGGAGAGAGATAGAGAGCTAGAAATGTCGATGAGAGAGAAACATCCACCAGTTGCCTCTTGCACACCCCCCACTTGGATGTGCCCGCAACTAAGGTACATGCCCTTGACCGGAATCGAACCCGGGACCTTTCAGTCCGCAGGCTGACTCTCTAATCACTAAGCCAAACTGGTTCCTGCTATTTGCAATAATATTTTGTATTGAGAAAAAGAAATGTGAACCACCTCACTGTCTACTAATAAGGAAGTGTTAATAAAGTATTACATAGTAATATTAATATTACATAGTTATTGAAAAGATTGAGAAATGCACTTATATATTAGTATGAAAAATTGTCTAAGATATATTGGTAGTGAAAGCAAAAAATAAGAGTATTTTATTGAATAACAGTTGTGAAACCTATTTATCATCTATCTATCTATCTATTGATCATCCATTTAACTATCTATTTAACTATTTATCTATTCACCCGTCTTCTCTCTTCCTAGTGACCCAAGAACATAAAAAATATCAAGAAGGATGAATAACAACAACAAAAAATGCTAGCAGTGATCATTTCTGGGAAGTGAGGTAAGGAGAATCTGTGTAAGGAAAAATTTTAACTATTATTTTGTGTCTATCTGTATTAGCTGTCTGTTGCTGTAGAACACAGCACTCTGAAGCTTGGTGACTTGACACAAAAACCACTTATTTGCTTACAGTTCTGTGGTTAGCAGTTTTGTCAAGATTCAGCTGGGATGGCTTGCTTTATGCTATGTCATGTCTAAGTTCACTCCTTTGTTTATAGTTGGAAAGATAGTTAGGGACTGGCTAGTTCAGAATGACTTCACTCTCATGTCTGGGCTCTAGGCTAAAATGGCTGAGATGGCTAAGCTTCTGTCTCCATGTGATCCCTCTTAAAGTTTGTTCATATTTGACAGTTTCCAAAGGGGGAGGGGGGAGAGAAAGAAAAAGAGAAGGAAAAGAAAAGAAAGTTGCAGATTCTCTTGAAGCCAAGGCTTGATATGCACCCAGAATCATTTTCGCTGTATTTTATTGGAGAGAGCACACATTCAAGACCAGCCCAGATGTAAAGAATGGGGAATTTAGCTCTATTTTTTTTCTTTTCTTTGTATTTTTCATGTGGTCAACCCTTTTATTAAACTTCATTGGTAATATCTGCCATTGACCTTTGCTGTGGGAATTTGCCCTTAAGATATTTGGTTAACATTTACTTTCTTCTATTTTTCTTTGTATATTGGTACAGTATTTTGAAAGTGAAGGGAAAATGTGCATAAAATAGTAAAGGGAAGTGCATTAGAACTGAGAAATTATCATATTTAGCTATAAGACTACATTTCTTCATGAGAGAGCAGTAACATATTTGTGGCCATGTAGAATCCAATACCCTATACTACTTGAATGTTTTATTAAAGGCATTTGTTCTTTTTAATAAAAATGATAACCAGAAATGATGGCATCAAGTTTTTAACTATAATAAAGTACTGGTTTGTTCAATTGGGATCTGCATCTTTGACAGGAAGAGCCTGTTTCTATTTTTTATAATGGATTTCGATTTCTGGTTAGTTCACAGTGATCCTGTAACATAGACAAAAAGGTTTTAACTGTTCCAGAGTCTACAAAGAGATCCATTGTCGATGTGAAATTCCACATACATTTAAAATGCACATATAGTTTTATTTTGTGGTCACTAATAACATTTGCACAATGAGTAAATGCTCTTATATGCAATTGTATTACCTTGTGTGTGTGTGTGTGTATAATTTTAATAAAATTAAAAATATTTCTTCTTACAAAATTTATCATTTCGCATGTTAATGATGTAATGTTCCCCCACTATGTGCAGTAATGTTCTACAAAAAGGAAATTAAAACAGAAAAGTTATAAATTATTTTAAGTAATTATTTTAATTATTTTTTAGTTTTCTCCCAAAATGAATCCAATGATTAATTGTCTTATTAAAGGTAAGTACACCCTGATTTTTTAATCTCAACTGTGGAAAAGAGCTACCCTCTCCTGCCACATTCATAGATTTTACCTGTCCCCTTCCTGTTTCTCCACTTTCGCTTCTCCTCTGCCCTGGGTGTGAGCATGGACATCTTTACCATTGTAATAGGAATTCATTTCTTACGTAGGAGTTACCCTCTTGTACTTCTCGTGTTTTCTCTGAATTTACCTTTGCCTCTTCCCTCTCATTGGCAAGCCAAAGCCAGTACCTTCTGCCAGGCCTCCCCAAAGCAAAACACAGAGGCACCAGCAAAAATTCCAAGGAACCGCCAGCCAGTGAGTCACATGAGGGAAATGCTTTCTTGCAGAGTTAGTTTCTTCTTCTTCTTTTTACTTCCAAAATTTGATATGGTTTGCTCTGAATAAAAGACAAATGACCCAGTGGTAAAGCTAATATGAGAGGAAGAGAGGACCAAGTGGTGAGGATTTCTCATAGCTGAAGCTGGAATTTTCTGTTTCTCTGCAGAAAACAGAACACTCAAATGAGGACAATTCAAGAGGAGTCTGGCATTAAATAACTGCGTTCAAGGGCATATTCTAACTCTGCTCAGGGACTGTTACTATGCTTAGGCATAAAGGAATAAAAAAAGAAACTGAGCTCAAAATGCCCGAGTTCCATCTATTTTCTGCTTCCCATTCCTGGTTTGGCATCCTGTTGGCCAGGGTCAGTCTTCTAAGCCAAGAACAAGGTAGAGGAGGGCAGAAACCGGTTCCAGAAATGCAGAGAAAGTATATGGTCCATGAAGAAAAGAGAAATAAGGGATGGTTGGAGGGAGAAAGGAGTTGGAGGAAGAGGAGGAAGAGGGAGAGAAGGAGGAATAGGGAGATGAGAATAAATGCATGAACTTGTAGCTGGTTATCAAAATTTTAATTATGAGGCTTTTATTATAAGAACTAAGGCCAGATGCATGAAAATCGTACATGGGTAGGATACCTAGGCCTGACTGGTGATCAGGCCTGATCTGTGGTGACCGGCAGAGCAATCAGATCGGGGCCCTCACTGGCACCCACCTTGGCCAGCCTGGCACGGCCTGCTGTTAGCCGCCGCCACCACCACCACCAGTCACTTTTCTCTGGGGGGTGACTGGTAGGGCCATCAGGGGGAGGGGGCCTGCTGGCACCTGCCTTGGCTGGCCTGGGGCCTGTAGCCTGGGCGCAGCTCCTGCATTGAGTGTCTTCCCCCTGATGGTCAGTGCATTTTATAGCAACTGGTCATTCCACCAGTTGTTCTGCCATTCTGTTGATTTGCATATTAGGCTTTTATTATATAGAATAGGGAAAACTAATTATGGTAGTTACTATTTATCAACCTTATAAATCTTTACATTCTAGTTCCCTTCATATGTTAAATGGGAAGCTACCTGAGGGCAAAGATCCTGCCGATTTTATCTACTAAAGTCTCCTCATTAAGTATTTGTTGACTTACATTGAATGATAAGCATAGAATAGCTCACATTATTAATCTTAAGGTTGTCTCTTAGTTTCTGTAGTGCCATCTTACCACAGACAAGAACGTTGCATCCTTTCACCTGTCAACGTTGTAATTATTAATCTACTACAACTTTTGCTAACAGCAGAGAATCTGTGTTGACAGCTATAATATAAGTTGGTTTGTCAGAGAAGTTTACCAACAGCTTGAAAGTTTCATGATGAAATAACTGGTCAAGTTAGTGTTGATGGCATCTGGCCAGAGCCATCCATCACCAATCCTGGGAAGCAGGACTATCTGATGGTTCCAGTTTTATTCAATCTATTTTATGCAGCCATGCTTGACTATGCAACAAGGGACCTCAGGGTTGATATTAGGATATATTTTGATCTCCTAAAAGGGTTTTCCACTTCAACAACTTGCAATCCTCCTCAAAAGTCCTTGAGGCAGTTGTTCATGAACTATTGCTTCATGATGACAACATACCCAACCTGAAATGGATTTCAGAAAACTGTGTGAGGCTTGTGTTAAGAGTTGCCCGTTGGTTGAAGATGACATAATACATTCCATGCTTTACTAACAAAATTCTACAACACCTCAATAACAGTAAACTTTTCGAAAGACATTGTTGACAATTTCTTTCTTTGCAATTTCACTAATAATTACCAGGTAGATGAGATAAGAAAATTCAGAGTAAAAACATATTTGTGGCTAACAGTATCATCCATAATTATTACTTTTCATAACATTGTTAAATGAATGTGTCTTTCTGAGCACATAAATTTGGAACATGCATTGATCAACAGTGGGTTTGACTGAATCTTAGGATTGTCTTTTTAATAACTATATAACAACTAGACATCTAAATTAAATGAAAAGTTTATCTAATCACATAATACTCAAGCACGAAGAGATCTTAGGATATTCAAGATTTTACATAGGAAAGGTAGTTGACTTGCTCAATATCTTTCTCTCAAATAATTTCAGAAACTGGGCCATGTCAAAACCGGTTTGGCTCAGTGGATAGAGTGTTGGCCTGGGGACTGAAAGGTCCCAGGTTTTATTCCGGTCAAAGGGCATGTACATTGGTTGCTGGCACATCCCCAGTGGGGGGTGTGCAGGAGGCAGCTGGTCGATGTTTCTCTGTCATCGATGTTTCTAGCTTTCCATCCCTCTTCCTTCCTCTCTGTAAAAAATCAATAAAATATATTATTAAAAAAAAAAAAAAAACTGGGCCATGCTTCAAGTACCTTGATCACCTCACTATTGTTTTCGTTATTCTAGTTTGAATGTTGTGGTAGCCAGTTTTCATCAAGGCCCTCCATGATCCTTATTGTCTGGTATTCATATGGGTTGGTGGTAGGTGACAAATAGACTCACACAGATTATTTCATTTTCGAGGGTAGGTCACAAATGTTACCATGGCTTCCTCTTCATTGTGCTTTTGTTTATCTTGGGAGAAGATGGCCACCATATCTGAGAAGTCTTATAAAGGAGTCCATGTGATGAGGAATTGAGGATGGCAGCCACAAGTCAGCTAGAATCGGATCCTTCTTTCCATCAGCCATGTGAGTGAGCTCAGAAGCAGATATTCCTGACCCAGTCAAACAACAAGAGTACTGCAGTCCCAGCCAGCATCTGATCTGCAACTCATGAGGGCTCCTGTGTCAGAACCACTTGAGCCACGCCAAGATTCTTGACCCTTAGAAACTATGTGATGTATTAATTTTTTGTGTGTTTTTAGCTGTTACATAGAATAGTTAAGGTTTATGTTGCAATATAACTATAGTATAGTGTGATAGTCACATTTTCTTCAGTATGTCATGCAGCTATGAAATGAGAAATCATAGTCCTTAATTTGCTATGGGAGGACCATCCAGACAGCAGTTGAAATCTGTGATGCATGAATCCCTAGGTTTATGTGCAGGCTTTAGAGACTTGTGAACCCCCAGAATGACCTGTGGAATTATATGGAAATCTATGCAAATGTGTGTGTTTTTTCTCTTTAAAAAGGCTCATAGTTTTGTTTGATATTCAAATGTATATTTGATTTCCTTTTCTATGGCTCTTGTGCAGTGTTATATCCCGAGATTATTGAGTGCAGAGTCACTCAACTTTTTTATTATAACTTTAGCAACTTTCCATAGTGCCTTATATAGTGGGTGCTCAGCAGATGGCTGTTGGCTGAGGGGCTGACTAGGTTTATACATTTGTGTGTACATATACCTGTCATGATTGGAAAACTCTGAGTAGCGATATACTCTTAGTTGTTTTCTTATTTGGGTTCATTCATCATCTTTTGTCACAATTATTGGGTATTTAGGAGTGTTTAATTCATGCCTGTGGAACAAACTGAAGCTAAGTGGCTCAAACTTAGATTGCCTTTTTGGTCTCAGCATAGTATATCCAAACATTAGGAAGTGATGTAGCCAATAAGTATGCATAAAAGAAATTTCCTGGATACATTTTGACCCCCCCCCCCTTTTTTTTCTATGCTTCCCACACAAAGAGTTTGTTGTAACAAATGTAGACTTCATCTTCTTGTTTTTCTTTGACTTTCCGCACTCAGGAAAACCATTACCCCCAAATTAAAAAAAAAAAAATCTCAGAGTCATTTGCTATGTTGACTGCTTATTGCTTCTGTCACAGCTTTAGAATGGAACCCACCACAGTTACTAACATCCTGCCTGTCTTTCTTAAGTAGTTAATTACAATCTCATGCAATCTTTCTGGGAACCGGTATCCATTAACAGAATTGGTTTTCTTTCAATTGTGGCTATAAGTTGATGGATCCCAGTTCACCTATGTTTTTACTAAGGGTAATGCTGCTCAGGCACATACAAAGGACCCAAGAGTGTTTATTTTAAAGAACTTTGTGGAATTATACCCACTTCCACCTTCAAAGTACTGTTTGAAGTTCCTGCTACAGTCTTGATGAGCCATGTACTCACTCACTACTTCCTATTGTGCTGGTATTTCACAGGCCCCCGGTAACACATTCCTCCTTAATTCAACAGAAATTAGTTTCCATCTAAAAGTTACCTTTATGAAATTTCCCTTTGAAAAACATTACTTTCTCGGTTCTATTATTTTCAACATATTTACTTACATCTGGGAATGTTTCCAAAAGGAGCTTTTAGAAATTATTGCATTCTCATTGGGAGCAGGGGGAATACATCTATCGAAGGCCCAGATACTGCCACATGGAGAACAAATGAGGGCAATTAATCCTGGTAATTCTCAAAGTGAAAATACTTTATAACATGAAAAATATAGATTTAACATATTGATTTTTCCATTTGAGTTATATTTTCTTCCTTATCTTGAGGAAATACACATAATTGTGTTTTTTTGTTCTTTTTTTTGTCAAGATGCTAGTTAATACTTAGGAAAATGAGAGAGGATGAAAGCAGATGCATATGTTTAAGCCATATAAATAATTTATAGCCTCACAATAATGCATTGTAATATAGGCCAGACTCAAAAGCATGGTAATTAAAGTGCTCATTAAGTATCTGTTAATGCACACCCACATGTCTCTAACTCTTATAGGCCATTCACAGTTCTGTTCATTAGGCCCAGAGATAATTATTCACCCTTGAATCCCTTTGCCTCCATTCATTCTTCAAGTTACGCATGCTTGTGTCGTCTACTTTATGCTATATGCACTATGCCGGGCTGTAGGAATATAGAGGTACAGAAAGGGAAAATAATTCAGACTTAAAGACTGACCTAAATTCATACCCTAGTCCAAGTTCCTATTGTCTATGAAACAGAAAAACCATCCAAAATGTATCCAGGAAATATTGTGTAGGCCTATTGAATGACTCTTTCATTCTCTATCTAGCACTGCCATGAACTTTCACTGCACCATAATAAAAGAATTAACTAAAATTCTCCAAGTGGCATGTTCTAGGGCTTGCATCTGTATCCTCTACTTTAGTCCTTAATCATTGAGCCTTAGAGAAGCCAGATGGGCTCCTCTGAAATTGTTTCATATGGAGCTTATCTTAGCCAAAATTTTCACCCTGAATTATTTGACAGACAACACTGGCTCCTTCTGTTTACAATGCCCTAATTTAATTTGAAGATTGTTTATATCACTCTCATTTTTAGAATGTTTATGCATTGTGTTGAGGTTTAGAGATATAAATTTGATAGAATGTGGATAAAAGAAGATGGATGAGGGCATCTGTTGTCTAGATTGTGCAAATGGGTAAGCTGGTGAGCATTGATTTTGATGTTTGTTTAGATTTCTTGAATTTGTGCCATATGCTATATATTTTGTTTTCTATCTAGGAGTTTATTGTAGAGTCGTTTTCAAGAAGCCAAAATCAAGAAAATCAATTTCTGAAATCTAAAGCTATAATGAAAGAAACAGAAGTGGTAGGGTGGATAAACATAAGGCAGAAATCAAGAAGAAGAGACAATTAGGCATTTCATGGAGAAAGTTGCTGCAGTATTCTTGGAAAGATAAAAGACTGACGGATAAAACGATCAACCAAGAAGGAAGGATTTAGTTATATAATGCTACATCTACATCGGAGGCCCAATCACTGGTTCTAAAAATTTTAGATCTTTAAAGTTTGCATCTATAAAAAAATATATAAGCCAGATGTTTAAAAACCTCACTGTTCACACATTTCAAACTACCTTAACTACTCATACACACCCTTGAGGGGATTGTACACTTAAATTGTTTTGATTTTACATTTTTTTTGAATCATATAGCACATATGTAAAAAAGTGCACAAATCATATGTCTGCAGCACACTGAATTTTCACAAGTTGAAGGTAACTTTAGCACAAAGGATTATCAGCATCCAGAAGCCCCCCTAAAGTTTCTTTTCGTCTCTAACTTCATCCCACTCTCCTGGCTGCTAACCCCTATAGATCAGTCTTGCCACTTTTTGAATGTCACATAAATGGGATTATGCAGTTTGAACTTTTGGTTCAGGCTTCTGTTTTCTGCCTGTGAAATCCTTTCCTATTTTAAAACTGTATTTCTAATTCTTCATTCTCATTTTACAGTATTCTATTCTGTGGATATGACACAGTGTAATTATTCATTCTATTGCCGATGGGCAAAAATGAAGAACATTTTTTAAAAAATTGATTTTAAAGAGAGATTGAGAGGATGTGAGAGAAATATTGACTTGTTGTTCCACCTATGTATGTGTTCATAGGTTGGTTCTTGTTTGTGCTCTGACTAGGGATGGAACCCCCAACCTTGGCATATTGGAAGGAGGCTCTAACCCACTGAGCTACCTGGCCAGGGCCAAAGAACATTTTGGAAGCTACTAGTTTGAGCCTGTTGGGCACTATGCTACTACGGATGGATGTGCTAGTACTTGTTTTCAGAGTCATAGGTTAGCACAGGTTCAGCTTTAGTAGATATTGCCAAGAGTTTTAAAAAGTAAAAGCAAAGTTTGTGTTTTGAATACAATGAAGTCAGCACTGCTCAGTAGAAGTCTAATGTCTGAATTTGTAGACCACAGACAACGTTGTGTGATAGAATCAATGAGGCATCCTTCCTTGAATGATCCCTCCTGTTGTTGTCCTGCCATGTTTTCTATAAAAAGGCCTGTCACCTGAGGGAGAAGGTATGGGCAACAGCCATTACTTTTCTGACAGCCACATGGTACTAGCACGTCTGAAGGAGGGCCATTGAGACTGTCTAAATGTTTGGAAGGGACTCTGTGTCAAAACCTGCCTGTGGTTGGCATGACAGGAAAAAAAAAGTCATATCAAATCATATGCATTTCCTTGTAACCTATGCCAGTGCGTAAATTAGTAGAAATGTTTTGTTCAGCAAACAATGAAGTTAGCTGTATGCATCTCATCTTTACAGTTGAAATGGGGAAATTGTGAGAAGGATTAGGTACAGAAAATATATTTTTTAAAGGAGAAATGATGTTCTCTGAAAATTTTTAAAATAATAATTTTTAAATGGTAATTTCCTTACTGAGCTATTGTATAATCCTAGGCACACCCTCTGTTGTGCTATTCTAGAAAATAATTTAAGGTGTATTTACCGAGTTCTTACAGAAATAATTCCTCTTAGTCCTATTGGGATAAATAAAAGACACAATAAAACATTTCATGGGCGTGGTCATTGTATGGACATCTTGCTGAAAGTGGACAATAGAGGACTCTCAGCAAAACTTAGTCCAATATCTTAGCTACGGAACGTATCACAGGTTTTCTTTCTTCAGTAAATATTTATTTTTTATTTATTTTATTTTATTTTATTTTATTTTATTTTATTTTTTACAGAGAGGAAGAGAGAGGGATAGAGACTTAGAAACATCGATGAGAGAGAATCATTGATCAGCTGCCTCTTTCACACCCCTTACAGGAGATGTGCCCACAACTAAGGTACATGCCCTTGACCGGAATCGAATCCGGGACCTTTCAGTCCACAAGCTGATGCTATATCCACTGAGCCAAACCAGTTTCGGCTCTTCAGTAAATGTTTAAAATAAAATTGTTTAGGATGTGACATACATAAAAATAAATTGTCATTTTTAAGACTTCAAGAGGATTATAACAATCAAATTTAGTTTAAAACACATGTTTGCATGCATGTACATGAATGATCTTCCCATAGTGACTACTCAAACTGGAAAAGTTTTAATGTCTAGTAATGGAAAGAATAAGGGCAGAAATCACTCAACTAAAACTAATGCAGGAACATTTTTTGGAAACAATTAAATTAGTTTAAATGATTTTGCAGTGATAATTTTCATCATCTTATTTTAGCTTTACTAGGTTAGGTTATGCAAGACTTTTGCATTAAAAATCTTATATAACCTAATCTAATAAAGCTTCAAAATTCAAAATTCATGTGTTGAAGTCTTAACCCCCCCAAAATGAGTGCATTTGGACACAGAATCTTCAGGAAGTAATTAAGATTAAATGAGGTCCTAAGAAGTGAGCCTTGATCTGGTAGCATTAGGGTTCTTAGGAGAACAAACCCTAGAAAGCAATCTCTTTCTTCCCTCCCTGTCTGTCAGGTGAGGACAAAGCAAGAAAACAGCCTGTAGCATCCCAGCAGCCCTGTGGCTCTCACCAGAGACAGAGCCTGCAACCCAAGTATGTGCCCTTGACTGGAATCAAGCCTGAGACCCTCTAGTCTGAGGGCCTCCAGAACTCCAAGGAAATAAAACAATGCCATTCAGTCTGTGGTATTTTGTTAGGGCAGCCTGAAGCACAGTAAAACAGTCCATTAAAAAGCTGAGCTTTTTTTTTCCTTAGGTCATAAGAAAGTGCTCACATTTAGAGAAGTGAGTTGATGCTGCATGCATGGAGAGAGAAAAAAAAGTAAAGGAAAGTGGCCCTTGAAATGTAATCCTACCTTTCCCCATTTAGCTTCCTAGAGGTCTTAGAAACAAGTCACCCAGTCAATTGTGTGTATTTTCAACCGACACGCAGTCATTTAGCACTTTGGGCTCTGAATGAGCACTTCCTCTGGGGGACGGATTCCTCTGGCCGTGACATACAAACATTTGATTTCTATTTTATGCTTCATAAATCCCACACTACTCACAGTAATAATACACCTATGGTTTTTATATTCACAACTTTTGTTGTTATTAATCCTTATCCAAGGATATTTCCCTCCCTCATCAATGGTATTTAGAGAGAGTGGAAAGGGTTGGGGGAGAGAGAAACATGGATGTGAGAGAGACACATCGGTTGGTTGCCTCCCACACATGTCCTGACTGGGGCCCAGGCATGGAGTTTGCAACCGAGGTAGATGCCCTTGACTGGAATCGAATCTCATACCCTTCAGTCTGAGGGCTGATCAATGCTCTGTCCATTGAGCATTGTGTCAAACCAGCTAGGGCTATATTCATAATTTTTTTATCCCCTTGATAATTTCCCAACTTAGCATGACGCAGCGGTGCAAAATGTGACTCCTTTCCACTCTCATCTGCCATCCTTCTATCCAGGAATATACCTCTTCACAGAAATTCCAGCCTCTGTCTCAGAAGTTCTGAAGTTTCAGAGTCTTTATCTAGCTCTTCTTTTATATGAAGATATTTTGAAATGGTAATATCACTTATAAAGAGTCCTTCCTCCCTCTGGGACTAGTAATCATGTTTTGTATTGTTTCTGAAGTGTAACATGGGGCAGAGGTAATATATCTTTCAAGCTGAATGCTTTCATTGTCACTGGTTTTCATTTTTCACACAGACTTTGACATGTTTCAGTATTGCTGGTGGTGATGCTGTGGAAAGCTAGAAGACTGAGGAGCCTGGTTCATCAACATCCCTGCTCCCTGCCCCGTCACCCCTCACCCTTCCACTTTCATATAAAATGGCAAGACTTAGATGACGACTAGCTTAGCAGTGTTGCTCTTTTTAAATTTTTTTTGTGTGAACTTTGTATTTTGACTGGTATTGATTTCCTTTGCCATTGTCAGTACAGCCCATTGAATGGTTGGTGTGAATTATCATCCAAAGATCTGTACGTAACCTTTTTTATGGAATGTCTTAAATTTGGGGGTAGATTCTAATGATCCAGGAGGTATATGTGAAATAACACTAAAACCGAAACCTGTTTGGCTCAGTGGATACAGCATCGTTCTGCTGATTGAAAGGTCCCAGGTTCCATTCCAGTCAGGGGCATGTACCTTGATTGCCGGCGCTTCCCCAGTGGGAGGTGTGCAAGAGGCAGCTGATCAATGATTCTCTCTCATTGATGTTTCTAGCTCTGTATCCCTCTCTCTTCCTCTCTGTAAAACATCAATAAAAATATATTTTTAAAAAAAGAAATAACACTAAAATAGTTATTTGATGGATATTTACGAAAAAATATAAGATAAACACTGAGTACCTTCATAATCTTATACATAAAAATGTAGAGTCCTACTTGTGGCCTTTTGATAAATTCCCCAAAGTTTATGCCTGTTTGTATAATGAAATTATACATATAAATAATATAATTATCATCTAAGTTTTCATTTTTTTTAAAAAAGCATCTCTTATTTAAAAGTATTAAAAGTCTTTATATCAATGGATGGCCGGAATGAAGAAATTACTGTAACATTATTGGAAATAATGGGTGCTCAGCTCCCATTGCCAGTGACAATAACAATCCTAATATATAAAAATCCAGGGTCCATAACAACTAACTGAAGGCTCGACCAAACACTGCAGTCAGTGCTGGGTTGCCACTGAGTGCTGCAGGTGAGGGCACATGACCTAGCACTGACTGCCAAGGAGGCTGTTGATCAGGCCCAGAGAGAGGACTGGAGAGAGAAACAGGGTCTTCTCTGAAGCTTCCATGGCAGCTGTTGATCAGTCGTTGCCTCTCTCTTTCAAGGCTTCACCACCAATCTTGCATCTGTTTCTCTCCAGGCCTCCACAGGGGCTGCTGATCAGCCCTGCCTCTCTGATCAGGCCTGGAGATAGGTTCAGAGATGCTGACTGGCATAGAAATCAACCAATCAGAACCAAATCTGGGTGAAATGCGAGGAGCCAATGGCTGCCTAGGAGGTAGAGCTTTTGATGCTGACTGGCATTGAAGCCAACCAATCAGAACTAAATTGGCTGGCAGGGGAGAGCAGTTGTGAATGAGATCAGGCCTACAGAGGAGGCCAGTTGGGGTAATCAAGTAGGCATAGATTTTGTGCACTGGTCCGCTAGTAATTCTATAATTACATTACTTTTAAAAAACATGTTGATCCCTCAATTGATTCTTAAGTTTACTATTGCTATCTCCATTCTAATTTTTCAAAGGTATTTATTAGTATTAGTGATGTTTTATTTTTCATCATTCACATTTTTAATTAGAGAGATTAGAATCTGTCTTTTTAATTTTATATTTATGTTTATAAGTGTAAATATAAATTTAACCTAGATTCCATAGATGTATACTTGTTTTCAGGGCCTGAGTCAATCCATGCATAGTAACACATCAGACAATACAAACACAAGGACCACATTTTCTAATAAAAGGAGTGGTCTGCAATTCAATTAAAGCATAGTGCCATATTATTTGTATCTTATTTGTTTTTATTTATAGATATGGCTTGTCAGAGGATTCCTCTGGCCCACATCAGTTTGTCAGGCAAAATATTGGTTTATTTCACACTTACTGTTACACTGCTCCTTTCCATAAATTATGCTTGGTTGCTATGTATATTTCTCCTATAAAAAAATAGTTGTAATTTTTTTTAGGTTCATGATTAGCCTAAATGAGAAACCCATAAACAGAATATTTAAAAGATTCAAGCCTGACAGAAAATTCTCTTATAATAAGAAACATCATAACTTCCATTGTAAAAACACATGTTTAACAGTAATTTGGATGCACTTTATGCTGATGGTCTGCTGGAAATCAGGTAACTTTGGCTTATTTTTAAATCTCAAGTAGTTTTCTTTTCAATATAGCAAATTGCTTCCCCTCGCCCCCTTCATAAACTGATACCCTTTTTAAGTGATTTAAGTTTTTTCAAGTAATTAAAAGGAAATTCTACCTATAATTTTATTCCAGGCTCTGTCCACTTTAAGAATGTCATTGAAAATATGCTCTTGCACAAATATCTCATTTAGAGGATTTATATTTCTGACATAAACACATTGCTATTCCTTTTACCAAATGGGAAATAAAATAATGATAACAATGCATTGTTCTTAAATCTGAGAACTGATTACATGGAATGCTATTACAAGACATAAAACTTTAATTTTGTAATTATACAGGTAAAACATGTTGAAATATACATGGAAAATATGTTTATACATATAAACAACTATGGAAAATATTATATATCAACATATATTTAAAGCATTTCTGTATGTATATATCTGCATGTGTATGTGGTATTTTAAAACAAAGTTAGAACTACTATATTTATTTTTCAGTTATTATTACCTTTGAACAATTTTGTACATTGTTAAAATTTTTTAAGAATGTAATTTTAATGATTTCATCATATTTTGGTTTATGCATGTAGGACATTTAAATATTTTTTACTTCTGTAAATAATAAAATATGTGCTTTTAAAAGCCATATTTGAGATTTATGCATTCATATGTATAATTTATACATTGATTGAAGGTCTTTGATTTGTCAGGCAAGCAGTTTATTAGGGTCTGAGAACCCAAGTGTGGAAACAAATAAAAAAACACATAGCAATGCTTTGAAAACTAATGTGAGTGAGGATCTGAATGTTTTTAATGTGACACCAGTCTTAATTGTTATATCCTTTATATAATGGATTACCTGAATATATTGATCAACAGAGCTCAGAGACTCCAAGAACAAATAATATCATGAAACCTCACTTGAAGATATTTTCTCCTTCCCATTCGGCAAATCCATTAGAAAGCCCATGCCTCCTTTCTTTCCTACTATGTGAGTATTTTATATGTGAATAAAATGTTGAATTTGTTGAGCTCTGGACTCCATGAGTCTAATAACCCTACAAAGTAGTGTTTTGCAGTTGTTATCAATCAGGGACCCATTATGTTACACAGATTATCTTACAGACACCACAATAATTTTCCCTCAGATTTTAAGAACCTAATATTTGCCTCTTTATTTTTATATAAGGCATAGGTATTAATATTGGAATTCAATTATCCTACAACTTTTAAATTCAGTAAGTACCTATGCCTAAAGCCTAAAGAGTAATAAATGACCTAGTTAAGCATACAAATCACTATGTTTATGGAGGAAAAAGACAAATTACATTCACATAGGTTAAGAATTTAGTGCATCATAATCTAATTTCCAGAAAGCCACAGTATTTTAAAGCTATCAGGAAAAATATCTATTCTTGCTTTCTGTGAAGATCTCCCCCCACAAAAAAAGCCATATCAAGAAATTAAAACCTCAATGTAAAAATATGAGCTCCTAAAAAATCAGGCCTTCATTTATCTGTGTTTATTATACAATTTAATACATTCTGATCTCTCTATAAAAATGAAGATTTTAAATTTAATTGAAATAAGCAAGAAAACCTTTGGCAAAAAAATGATTGAAATTCACAAACGGGTCTTATGCCATATACACTCTCTCAATTGTTTACTGTGTATTCTACCATATTTATGGAGCACCTATTGTAGGTTACAGAGATGTAGATATTAATAATCCAAAGTATGTAAACTTAATATATAAGGTGTTTGGAGTGGTTTAAACAATGCTCTCTACAGGCATGTAAGAAAATGCTTACAACAGTGTGATACATTCCCTTGGAGGAATAATGTGGAACATCTCTGGGGTACACCAACGCTCATAGCAATATTATTCACAACAGGCAACAAGGTGGGAACAACCCCAATGTACATCAATGCATAAATGGATAAATAAAATGCAGTATGTGCATTCAATGAAATATTATTCAGTCCGAAAAGAACAACATATTGTCACATGCTGCAATATGCACGAACCGAACCCTGAAAACATTATGCTAAGTGAAACAAGCCAGATTACACTTAAGGAATACCTACAATAGTCAAATTCATAAAGATGGGACGTATACCAGTGGCTCCCAGGGGTGGTGGAGAGATGGGGTGGGCAGAAGGGGGTTGTTGTTTAACGGATACCAAGCTTCTGTTTGGGATAAAGTTCTGAAGGCGGACAGTGGTAATGGTTGCACAATAAATAATGTGGATGTGGCCGAGACCGGTTTGGCTCAGTGGATAGAGCGTCGGTCTGCGGACTAAAAGGTCCCAGGTTCGATTCTGGTCAAGGGCATGTACATTGGTTGCGGGCACATCCCCTGTAGGGCGTGTGCAAGAGGCAGCTGGTCGATGTTTCTCTCTCATTGATGTTTCTAGCTCTCTATCCCTCCCCCTTTCTCTCTGTAAAATATCAATAAAATATATTTTTAAAAAATAATGTGAATGCACTTAATGCCACTTAATTGTACACTCAATGGTTAAAATAGTAAACGTTATCTATATTATACCACAATAAATTTTAAAAGTAAAAAAAAAAAAAATTCCTCTGGGCCATAGAGGAGCTCATAGACCTTCTGCAAGAGTCAGGGTAGGCTGCAGATAGGACAGCCAGGCGGTGAAGCTGGGTAGGGCGTTGCTGGGGAGACATGAGGGGAAAGGGCAATTCCTGCGTAGAAACCAGCCTCCCTGGCAGGGAGATACGCAAAAAACACAGTAATATCTTGTGACTCCAAGCAGTGCCCTGGAACAGAAGATACATGGCTGTTCAGGAAGCAATGGGAAGAATTAAACCTGGAAATGATTAGCTGGGATGGAGTCTTGAGTCATGTCGGTGGCAGTTTGTATTTCCCTAGGACAGTAACACTATTTCCTATTTCACAGAGTCTTTAGGGCCTTGCCACTTCTCCGCTGTAAAAGGGCCTCTTATTCCTCTCCCTTCCAATGTAGGAAGGTTCGTGGTGATCTGCTTGTGAACAACGGGAGGTGACGGGCTTTCTGTGGGATTTCCCAAACTCCGTTACAGAAGGTGAACCAACCTCCACCCAACCTCCTGGCATGATTGCTCCTGGGGCCTTCAGCCACACTGTCAGCCCTGGGACTGCCCCGGGACCACCCTGCTGTGAGGAAGCCACTCTGGCCCCACAGAGGGACCACGTGGAGAGGCCCGGCACCAAGGAGAAGCAGAAGCGCAGTCAGCTCTCAGCTGCTCAGGCCCCGCAGCTTCCCGCTCCAGCTCCAGTCTGACTGCGGCTTCCTGGGCACCTGGGAGCTGAGCCCTCCCCCAACTCCTGACCCGCAGAACCTTCGCAGACAATGGAAGGACTTGTGTGTTAAGCTACTGAGCTTGGGGTAACTTGTTACGTAGGACACAGTAAATAGCTAACCTCAACAAGGTCATAGGGTCAGGCTTTGGAGTTTGAACTGACTACTCACTACTTGATGTGCATCTCTTGCTTTATTTTTTAACCTTTGTTCCTGCTTCTTTCTTCACCTGGAATGCTACCCACTGAGATTTCTCCCTATTAGAAGTCTTTGTGTTCTCTAAGGCTCAGTCACAAAACACGCCTGGATGACCCTAGCTGAGCATCATTGTCCCTCCTTGAATAATAGGGACAATTTTTGTTTTGTTTGTTTTTTTACTATGCGGGTGGTATAAATCGCATCCTACTTTTTTTTTTTTTTGTATAATCCATGTTACCTTTTAACAAAATGTGAAAACTTGAGGGCAGGCATTGTATTTTCACATCTTTGCAAAGTCTGTCACTGTGCTTTAGAATGATCGTGTAGAAGGTGTTTGAAAATATATAGTGAAGTCATAAAAAATACATAGACCACAGGAAAATGTTTTAATTTATGGCAAGCTATTTTCCTTTACCCAGCTAATACTACTGACTGTCATGAGTTTATATTTTTTCTTCATTTACATTTAAATATATATATATATATATATATATTATGATACATATTAGATAAAGGAAACTTTCAGGGGGAAAAAGTTATTGTATTTAGATTGTACCTAATCTGTAGCCAAGATATTCAGAAAGGTCATATAATTTCTGTCCTAAGTGTATAATCAGAACTTATATGTCTATGAAAACCAGGCAGACTTTACTTTTAATAACAAGTCATCTAAATTTTGGAAATTGTCCAGGAAAATACAGGCTGCCGTAACAGCCAAGTTTCCCACCAATTTTTAGCCAGCAGTGAATGCTGAGAAATGAAGGCAGGGATTGCTTTTATATTCTGAAGCTTCATTATCCTTTAAGCAAACAAATGACAATCAAGCATACTTCCAGCAAATAGACTTTCCTTGTACTGACCTCCACAAAATCACCCATGAGACAGCAACTGTGCATTTCTTTAGATGAAAAGGTTCTGCTAGACTTGAGATAATCAGTGGAGTAGTAGAGATATCTAGCAACGCAACCATAAAATAATAAATGCGTCAAAAATAATCAGATTTAAGAAACGCTCATCTGAGTTATCCTAGAAGTTGTGATTTTGTGGTTTCAGAGAAATATTAATACTTGTTCAATTCTGGCATAGGATAAAGCAACGTTGAGAATTACCTTTTTTTTTTTTTAGACAGAAAGAGAAAAGCCAAGATAAATGCAAAACCTAGTATCCCTATACATTTCACTCATTGCTCTCATTTTATTTCAAGGTCTCAGCGAGTAGCCTGTTGTGTCTAGAATTAATCTGTGAGGAGACTGCTTAGAAAGGTGAGACTTGAGATGAAATCAGTTTAATTTATAATTCAGGTTGAAGGGGAAATGGGAGAAGTACAAGGAAGGACGGTTACATCAACATTTATGGCGGGTAAGCATGGCTCTTGGGAAAAAATCAACATCAGGGCTTTTGCTGCTCTATGAGGACATTGCTGAAATGGAGACAGGCTAATGCACAGCATTTGGCCATGCTTCTAACAGATTTCACATTTTTTGCAAGTTTAAAGAATAAAAGATGGTAAAACTATTGAGAGGGGTGAGCTTTGCTGTCTCAATAAAACATTTCTTTTCTATTTTTCCCTTATCCTCCCCTATTCCTTCCCCTATAAATTGTTTAAAAAAACAAAAATAAAAAAACTGTGATTTAACAATGATCTTATTTGATTTTTCTTTCCCAGTACGTTGAACACACCACACTTCAAATGTGCTTACTATGCGTATCTATACTGATGACAGTTATATGATATTAGCTCCCTCCTCATTATTCTCTACGTCCAGAGAGTACATCCTCATCGTGTGTAAGAGAAACCTAAACTTTAAAGAAGTCTGAAGAAAAAAAAAATTTAATATGGCACTTAGTTCTTCTTTAAGAGTTGCCAAGTTTCTACCTTATAAAAGTAGGAACGCAGGTTAATAATGTGGGAATGTGGTGAATGTTTTGCAACATATTTTGAAAATATTTGCTGCAATGCACTTGAAAAAATGAAACTATATTATAAAAGAGATCATTGGTTTGGAAACCGGTTTTATTTAAGATCTTATTGGTATTCAAGGCAAACACAAACAACTCTTAAATTCTGAACATACTTTCTAGAAAGCTGTCATCATTTAAATGATTTTAAACTTATAACTGAACCATCCAGATGTGACTTTCAGGAGAGCCGCTTGGCCTGGGTGTCTGTGAACGCTGCCCCTTGAGAAGAGCATGGTGGCAGCCCTGCGGTGGAACTCAGGACAGACAGACATTTTTGTCTTCAAATAGCGACATCATTTGGAATTACTGACAATTGCCTTTATACTCACACAATGGAATTACTGTAAGAAATGTTATCTTGGGAATTTTAATAGAACGAATTATAGCTTTAAAATCTGCATAACATTTATTATGCATTATTATAAAATTATTTAGGAATCACCTGGGAATTTTTTTTTTTCAAAATTACCCAGGGAGATTTGAAATAGTCACCATAGGAATTTTCTTATAAATCAATTTTAGTCTTCAGATAGAAATAGGGCTAGGACAGGGGTGAAGCAGGAGAAGAATTAAAACAATGGTCAAACGGTCATTCCTACGTAACTAGTAGGGCACTTAACAACTGTTTGTTTTTTGGAGTTTTATTTTTGTAACACTGAAGGACATTCATTGCCATGACAGAATGTTCTATGTATAAACTCACATTGGAAAGTCACTATGTCTTGATTGCATTCATCTACCCATCAGGGATTTGTAACTGAGATATAAATATTTCATTGAATTTTTAATAAAACCTTAATGTGCATGATCTACAGAGAGTGCACTACTACTTGAAAGCCCTGATATATGGAAACTGCAGCAGTTTTGAGGTGGATCAATAAATTTCATGACTTTGTGTTATGAGGATTAGGTATCATCTTGTCATTTACTATCCATTTCTCGAAAGAAAATAACTACAATTAGAGTCCTAGACTGTGTTTTTGGTAAGAAACCGAGTGTCTCCCAGACATATGACTGAGGCTCTCTGGCGTATTCTGTCTATTACCTGACACTTTTTTTTTCTTAGAATTTCAGTTTTGCCCTAATTAACATAAGGGCAGTGGAATACAGCATATCCCTGTAGTATATCATAAAACAAGGTGGTCTCTAGAGCCAGAACATTAATCTCTGAGGGACTAGAATTTTTAGAGAAAACCAAGATGATGTAAATTTTATGATACCAAGTGACAAGATCCCATGCGTTGCAAACCTGTTTATTAATGGCACATAGAGAGTAAGATCATAATGTTTCTAAACATTTCTCCTGGAGAGTTGTCCTGTGCTGAAATTTATTCATCTTTAAAATGACATCTTGAATTGAATTATTCCTAAGGTGTGGTTGTTTTTTTTTTTTTTTTTTGTTGTTGTTGTTGTTGTTGTTCCAAAATGTGTTTTTCTCACACTATGCATAGGAGCTATACATGAAATTTAAATCACAATAGTCTCTAGAGAGAAAAATATCCCTTGAGAGGTTCTATTTCATTTTGTCTTACTGGTCGAGAGACCCTGTAAACAGTGTGAACTCATGGAGGCCAAGAGAAGCAGGTGATCAGATATATCACTGAAGCTTTCCTTATAATAGTAATGTCTATTTTTATAGTTCAAAATTGGAGAGATTTTCTAGAATTCAGAATCTGGCTGTTATATCAGTAGGCTCATATTATGTTTTAATGAGATTCAAAACAATTATGTGTGATGGTATGTGCTCTGTAAATTGGATAACATTGCAAAGTACTTCAGTGGAAAATATAAATTATTTATGTACTTCTTGACCTAAAGTACTCAATGGGTTTAGTGATTGTGCATGGATATTCATTTTCTATTTTTTTTTTGTAAAACGTCTTATGCTGAAGAGTAGCTAAACACCTACACAGTTGGTCATATATATATTTCTGTCCTTTGAGTAATGGGAATTGATTCTACAAGGTGGCCTTGAATATATACTATGAAACAATGCATCCTGTATGATGTGCCAAACTCAGTTGGTTTACATACTCTGTTGACATCATTCTGAAGATTAAACAAAGTTAATTGTTGGATTCTGTGTATTTCCCTGGAGAATGAATATTGAACTTGCTCTTACTCTGTTTGGAAAACATTATTATTGACTTTAAAGAGAGAGAGAGACAGAGACATCGATATGAGGAAGAAACATTGATTGGTTGCCTCCCCACACATGCCCTGACCAGGGATGGAACCTGGGCATGTGCCCTGACTGGGAATCGAACCCACTACCTTTTGGTGTATAGGCCGATGCTCCAACCAACTGAGCCACAGCGACAGAACACCCAGTTTTTAAAAGAGTATTTCCTGCTCGGCATCTGGGGACAATCACAGCTCTAGGCGCCCAGCCCAGCTCCTTTCCTAATGTCTACTGTTGATGAAATTCTATTCCAGCTCAGCTTGGAGGGTGATCACTCCACCCCAGAAGCGCCTGTGGTCAGTCAAAGCCTGCCCCAACTTCGATGCCCATCGGGATGCTTAGAACACTGAAAGGGCCATCAACACCAAAGGGATGGATGAGGTCACCGTGGTTACCATTTTGGCCAACCGCAGCGATGAACAGAGGCCGGATATCGCCTTCGCCTACCAGGGAAGCCCCAAAAGGAGCCTGCATCAGCTCCAAGTCCTCCCTGTCCCGCCCCCTGGACACTGTGACACTGGGCCTCTTGGAAACCCTTGGTCATGCGATGTCTCTGAGCTGCAGGCCTCCAGGCAGGAGCTGGCCATCGAGGAGGACTCTCACTGAGGCCTCCTGCTCCAGGGCCAGCCAGGAGCTGCAGGAAATGAACAGAGTCCCCAAGGAAATGTGCAGGGCTCACCTGGAGAAGGACAGGGTTTATGGCACAGCTGCTGGCTGCCCTCGCACAGGGCAGAAGAGCAGAGGCCTGCTCTGTCATCGGTGAGGAGCTGATGGACCCGGACGCCCGGATCTCTGTGACGCCGGAGGGAAGAGGCAGGAGTTGACCTTCCCAAGTGGATCAGCACCATGAGCGCCTCGTGTCCGACCCCCGGGAAGTGCGGGACAAGTAGGAGAGCTCCTGCCCTTGTGGCCAGCTGCAGAGCATCAGGAAGGAGGTCCGGGGAGGCGGGGGCATGCTTTTTCCTGAACCGGGTCTGGGGCTTCCAGATTCTGTACGGCTCCTTGAAGGGCCAGGGGACACGCGGCAAGGGCCCCATCAGAATCACGGTCTCCCTCAGGGGAGCGGGCAGGTGGAAGATCAGCTCTGAATGGAAGAGAAGGAAGCGTAAGTCCCCGCACCCTTGCATCCAGCAGGACACCAAGGGCGACCGCCAGGAGGCGCTGCTGTGCCCGGGGGGCCGGGAAGGCTGAGCGTCCAGGAGCAGGGCTGCTCTGCTCCCAGCTAACACTCTCTGGAAACCCGCTTGCTCCCGGGGCCCATCCCTGTGCCTGTGCCTGTGAGGAGGCCTAGCATCGCTCTGCCTCACCTTATCTCCAATGCCCAAGCGTCTCCCAGCTAGTCTCTCCTTTTAGCCAGAGAACTGAACATTCCAAGAGTTGGGAGTGAAAGCTATGATGTGAACCACTTTGCCTCTTGTGTACTGTGTCATAAACAGATGAATAAACTGGATTTTTACTTTAGAACCAAAAAAATAAAATAAATGAAAACCTAAAAATATAAAAAATAAATAAAACTGTGTTTCCTACAACCCTTAAAACTTCTTTTTAAATAAGTTTGTTTTTGTATCAGTATCAAAATCTGGAGAATGACTGATATTAGAAGAAATTAGGCTGTTCAGTCAAGATTAAAGTAATCATCAGATTTAAATACTCTCATCACTCAATCCAATTTTAATCTTAGATTGCTCATTGGGCTATAAAAAGCAGTCAATATAAGCTTTTCTTACATGGGTACTCTACTCGTAATTCCTTGTGAACCTATTTAATGTAAGTCAGGAGGTATTTTCTAGTGTTTTGGGGAGGAAAGGGTAATCTTTTTGTGTGCAAATTTTCTTTCTAACTTATTATTTTCTTGAAGAAGGCTTTTTAAAAATATGCTTTTATTGATATTTTATAAAGAGATGAAGAGAGAGAGAGAGAGACAGAGAGAGACAGAGAGAGAGAGAGAGAGAGAGAGAGAGAGAGAGAGAGAGAAATATCAGTCAGCTGCCTCTTACCGGGTATGGAGCCTGCAACTGCAACTGGACATGTTTCCTGACAGGAGTGAAGCCAGAGACCTCTTGGTGCATAGGATGGCGCACAATCCACTGAGCAACCCTGGCCGAACTTGAAGTAAGCTTTACTAGTAAGATTCTTTTTAAGTAAGTGCCATATTCATTTTTCCTTTGGTCTTCTTTAAAGTTTAGGATTCTTTTACACATGTGAGGGTGTGCTCTCTGGGGCAGAGAATGTGATGGCAAATTCAGAGTTGATTGAATGGCCTCATTTAAACAGAGAAGCATTATATTTCATGTATTCTCAGGCCTGGCACATAATCGGTTTTTGAAAGTGAATGAGGGTTTCTGCTCAAGGAATTTGACTTTCTTGGTGAAGGCCTGTGGTCCAGTGTGTTTCTTAAAGCATTGTGGATGTTATCATCTTAGATTTTATTTTATTGACTATAATTTATATCTGACTATAAAAGTGGGCCATGCATGGACAGCACTAAGTGCTTGTTTTTCATTATTAAGCTTATATTATTGTGGATTTGACTCAAATTTGGAGCTTCCAAACAGTAATTCCCAAGGTTTTGTGCATCACAATCGTCTTGTTTTAATGCTGCAATAGTTAGACCACTTAATGACAATGGTTTTTGTTATCCTCAGCAATGCTTAGAAGGAGAAAAGAGATTAAGTAATCATTATCGTGATTTTGGTCCCTGGAAACAAAGAAAATAGATGGAGCAAACTGTAGGAATAATTAGGAGGCGAGGTGAGGGGTAAGGATCCCCTCCAATAAGGGAAACAGCAAAGATGACCAAGCCACTGGAGACTTCGTTATATCCAAAAGCACCGGAGCTGGAAGCTAGAAAAAAATATTTACTTTTGAGGGTAACATATATTAATCATTCTAAAAGGATGGGAGTTTTGTTGAGAATGGGAGGAGAAAAGTTATTTCAGAACCCTAAAGAAAAAAGATGAGAGAGGAAGTAGGGAAAACTATATACCATAGTCTGGAAGTACCCTGTTTCCTTGAAAATAAGACATCCTCCAAAAATAAGACCTACTTACAGGTTTCCTTCTGAGTGAAATATAAGGCACCCTAACCCGAAAATAAGGCCCCCAGGCTCTGTCTCAGAATGAAAATTAATTTACCATAAACTGGTCGCTAGGGCCGCCCAGACTGGCGTCTAGCAACCAGTGATGTTACGCGGAGTCCTGACGTCACTGCTGTGTGAATGGAGAGAAATCAGCGTGGAAACTTGGTGAAACCTAAACTGCAAGAAGCTGTGACTTGGGTGAAGAATTCATGGCAGAAAATCACTGACAGTTGCATTGCAAATGCACTGCGAGCAGGCTACCTTGACAAGAAGTACTCACTTCAAGACAGTGCTATTGCTAAACATGAGAGATTTGGTCCACTGATTCTGAAAGAAATGGAGTCACAAGAAATTCACCAGGAAATTCAGGAATTGGATTGTTATGGTGATGTTCCAAAAGATGATGACATGATTGTCATTGAATAAATGAGTAAATTCTTGATACTGTAGGATTCGCAGTTTGTCTGGTTTGTGTTGGCAACTACCGTACTACGGTACCGTATACAGGTAATAAATTTCCTTTATTTTCATTTAACAATAAATGTGTACCATATTCTTCTTCATGGAAAAATAAGACATCCCCTGAAAATAAGACCTAGCACATTTTTGGGAGCAAAAATTAATATAAGACACTGTCTTATTTTCGGGGAAACAGGGTATCCGGAGACCGATTTAAGTGGTTATTTAACTCTAGTCACCTGGGCTTCCCTCCTGAACTTATTCACCCTGGACCAGAGATGAAAGTATTGGGAAGGGATTTTACCAAGCAAAACGTAAGCACCTGCTGAGGTTACTTCTTAATTCTTTTCCCAACTTCTTTGTCCACTTTTACATATTCATCCCATTAACTACAGAGAATCAGTTATCATAACCTACTAAGGTAAAGTGTTTTAAAACTCACAAACATAAATTTGATGTTATAAATGAAGTTGTTCTTCATACAAAGTAAAACAACATTGATCTTGTTTTGCCGGTTATCACCTGTCACCTCTCTTCCCGGTGCTCAACTTGCTTCATTGATTTAAACTTTTCAGTACTGGGTTGGAGAGGTGGAGTTCTGTTTTGCGATTAGTCTTTTGTTGGCTTGTTTTGTCTTGATCAATAGTCTTCACAGATTGTAAATTGACCAGGGCAAGGAACTTGTCTCCACCTTCACTAACATGTGCACACAGTCAGGCTAGTGCTGCATGTGGCAGAGTGACATTAGTTTCTTAAAGGATGCAGGTGCTGAAGCCAGATGCCCTGCGTTGGAGCTGGCTCTGCCATTTTGTGATCTTGGGTGTCTAGGTAGCATCTCTCTGTCTCAGTACAGTGAGACTCTGAGCATCTCATTAATACTGTGGTAAGAAATGAGGATAATAATAGTTTCTATCTTGCAAGGCTGTTGTGAAAGTTTACGATTTAAGCACGCAAATCCTGTAGACACTTCCCTGGCATGTATTACTTTCATTGTCATAGTTATTATTATTACTATTATTATTGGTGGTGGAGCTGATAATACTAAATAAGGAAGGAAGGAAGGAAGGAAGGAAGGAAGGAAGGAAGGAAGGAAGGAAGAGAGGGAGGGAGGATGGGAGGAAAAGAGGGAAGGAAGGAGGGAGGGAAGGAAGGAGAGAAGAAAGAAAGGATCAAAGTGTTCACAGACATGTAAGAACTGAACACAGTAACATATAACAAAGAGGGGAATTGTTAGTAATTACCATTGTCAGGGATAGTCTATATTGAGAACGAGTGTCAAGAATCGTTGCTCTTCTCTGTACTTAGTGCTGGCAGAAGTACATGGCTTTGCACATACTTTTCCTTCAGTCTCTACTGTATTGAAATACCTCTTCTTCTTGACACACTCTCCATAATGCCTCAATAGCCATGTCGGATATCTTGGCCTTACAGCCTCACCCCAGTCCTTTCACCCAATCCCAGTGCATTGCTCTCATCACGCTGCACTGCAGCTTTTCTAATGGGATGGTCTTGTGAGATAGTAATAGGTGTTTCATTTTTTAAAAGTTTCCATTTGCAAGTTTGGCAGACTGGACTTGACTCTTCAAATTGCAGGAGAGGTAGGAGTCCTCAGTGCATGAATGTATTTGGAGATTGTTTAAATTAAAATGACAATAGGTGATTTCTCAAATTTATTTCAGGCTATTATCCTTTTTAATTATTGAGAACTTTTTTTTAAGACAAGAACAAAATGTGGATTATTCAAAATATGATTTCTGTTCTCCTCAAAGTAATCTGTTTTGTTTGTTTGTTTTTACACTTTTGTACTTCTATTGCCCAATCAATGTATGGAACTTTATAGACACTTTATTCAATGATATTTGAGTATTAATTGTATGTTAGATCAATTCCAAGGCAATGGGACTACAAAGGAAAACAAGATATAACTTACACACAGTTGAACTTATATGCTCAAGCAGTGCTTCTCATAATTTTCATAAAAATATACAGTATTGTAATCCTAACTTCTAGAACTACTCCTGAAAGACTTATTCAGTTTATTTGGCAGAAAGTAGTCTTTTCTGGGGAGTTTCTGATCAACTTCATCATAATGATACTGCTATATTAGTTAGGGCTTTTTTAGTTACAAATAACAAAACAAAACAAAATAAACACACACACACACATACACACACACAAACAAACACATCTATTTAACTTGCCTTAAGTAAAAACAAAAAAATTTACACAACAATTTGGTAAGGTCTAAGCATGGCTATCCTAAAATAGTATTTTTAAAAATATATTTTTACTGATTTCAGAGAGGAAGGAAGAGGAAGAGGAAGAGAGAGAGAGAGAGAGAGAGAGAGAGAGAGAGAGAGAGAGAGAAACACCAATGATGAGAGAGAATCATTGATAGGCTGCCCCTTCTGCACTCTCCCACTAAGGATCAAGCTCACAATTTGGCCATATGCTCTGACCAGGAATTGAACTGTGACCTCCTAAAGTGAATTGTTCACCAATTCCATTAAATTATAAGCAAAACTAAGACTTTTCTGGACTGTTATTACAAAACAACCTGAAATTTTGGTTTGTCCTGTGCTCTACAGATCCATAAGTAACATCATGGCCTTCCCATTAATTCTCTCTCTCTCTCTCTCTCTCTCTCTCTCTCTCTCTCTCTCTCTCTCTCTCTCCCTCTCTCTCTCCTCTCAGGAAAATGTAAGAAAGTTATAATTTTTCAGAATGCTTTTCATTAGCATGCTTTTCTCTTTCTCTCCTTTTGACTTCCTGAACCCTTAATGAGGATTGCCCCACTTTATACTTATTCTTATTTTAAGATATTATACCTTGGGGATACATTTCCCTTGGCACCATATTTGGAACTCTTACTCTCAGATGGAGGCTCTTCTGCCAGCAGTCATAATCTGATCCACCCCCCTGCCCTAACCAAGCATGGATCTGTAGGACCAGTGGGCCAATACCTCCTCTGAACTAGTTTCCTTCATTTGGGGAAGGAATTGAGCTACTTTTCTTATTGTAATAAGTAAGCATTTTAATTCGATTATGTTAATAGTGTTTTCAAATTGTGAGCCCATAATTCTAAACACTCACCTGTTAGGAGATGAGCACCTTTAAGAAAGAACACCTATGATTATGTTTATATTTCTATTATTTGGAGTGAGGCACTTAAGAAATTATAAATTCACCTTCCATTCCTAAAAATGGAAGTTTATCCTTTGTCCATTTTAGATCTTTCAGAAGAAAAAAAAAATACTTCTTAAATAAAGAGTTGATACTTCCATTGTAACACGTTGCCTTATTTGCTACTGGTAAACAAGGCACAGGGTGGAAGAGACTTGAAATTTCCCTCTACACTTAAAGAAAAATCTATTAACTAACACAGGGCTTAATTTGTAGACATTTTTTCACTCCCTCTGTCTATAAAAGAGATCGGGAAAACACAAGTGGTACAACAGAGATAACACTTCATAGCATTAAGCAAATTTCATCTGTCCAATTAGCATCATGGCTCAACAAGAATAGATGTGAAAGAAAGGAATGTATTTGATGATTAAGATTACACTGTTATTTAGCTTTTAATTATATAACACTTGGAATAATAAGTGTGACCTAGAAAGACAAAGAGTTCAGAAGTTTGGCTTTTTAGTATGTGTGTTTCCTGCTTTTGGCATTGTAGCATTTAGTAAGAAAGGGGAGGACAGAGAGCACCTCCCTCAGATGACTGGGATTCTTTTATAATGGAGGCAATTGAACCACTGGACACTAGCAACCCATATAAGATAATGGGCTGTCACAGTGAAGAATGTTTTTAAAATCAGCTTTATCAAGCCTATTAAATGATTTGTTGTGGTCAAATTGTTGTCTCCTCCCTTTTCCACCCCAAGAATCTAAAAATTCTGTGGTTGGGGACAACCACAAAATGTAGGACAAAATCATGGAAATGTGACAAGACAACAAAGAAAGCCTAAAGTTTCCACGTTTAAAAGGATCAAATTAAATGTAAGTTTCCTCATTTGTTCTAGATTTCCATCTGGGATACGGCACTGATAATGCTCTACTGGCTTCATGCATTATTAACTAATTAATTAGTTCCTCCACTGTGAAAATCTCTGAGATTAAGTCTGCCTATGTAAAAGAGCGAAATTTGCAGTTTAAAAGGATAGAACTCTCACAGCCATTCTTGAATTTGCTTTCATTTTCCTATAATTATAACTTTGACATATTTAAATTTGAAGCCACTTGCAGAGCAAGTGCTGCTATGAGAAATGTACACATACATTTTAGTATGTCCTGGGGGGGGGGCAGTTAAATGAATATACTTTAAATTCTGATATTTTAAAGCAGGCCAAGTGGGGAAAAGAAAAGTTACATGTAGTCGATTGTGGCATTTTTATGTAGATGTTTACTATGCATATTAAATACACTTAAGTGGAGAACAAGAGAACAAATCTTATTTTCAATAATAAGCCTTATAGAGTCAGGTTATAACAAAACAAAGACCAGGCAATATTGCTTATATTGTCATTAAATATATAGATGCTTCCTGTCCTTTACATATGAATGTACACACACATATACACACAAGTATATCCTCTGAATATCATTTTAAATAAGACATCAGAGTATCCTATTTTCTTTCTGGGCTTAACTAAATACAAGATCCTTTTATCCCTACTACTACCGGGACACTATTAACAAGAAGTTAATTATCATTCACAGTTCTTATTTTAAAAACAAAGGCAATAAATCCTCGCTTTTAGAATTACAAGAAACATTTTATTTAGAAAGCCTGTTGTTTATATAAACTATCCTTCCTAATTATCTAAATAACCACAAGCCACATTAACAAAACCGCAGCAATGCAGTAAAGAAAATCTGTGTTTCCAAGTGCCCTCGGGGTCATCTTGCAGACTTTTCCAAATCACTATAATTAAGAGGCAATTGACAACTCAACTTCTCATTGGCCATTTTTTGATTTGCAAAACTTATTGAGTCAATTAACAGACTTAACAGAAGAGGCAAATTTAAGGGAACCATATAAAGCAACTCTACCAAATCCCTGTTTAAAAAGTTGGTATGTATTATTAAAATAAGAAAGCTTACATTAAATTATAGAACCCTATGCCTTTTTATTGTACAATTAAACACAGCATTTCAAAGAAAATATCCTTTCTTCATCGCTCATCATATTGTGGTCACAGTTCCTTTTGATTTCTCAACTCTTCACAGTTTATACAGTCAGCCCTCTATATCCGTGGCTTCAACCAACTGCTGATTGAAAATATTCCACAAGCACAAAAGCATTATGCTGTTGCTGACATTTACTATGTAGTTAGACTTAACCATGGTTGTATCGTTATTGAACATATAATTTTTCTTGTCCTTATTCCCTAAACAATACAGGGTATAACATTATTTACATAGTATTTGACATTATACGTAATCTAAGGGTGATTTAAAGTGTACAGGGGAAAGTATATGGTTTATGTGCAAACACTAAGACATTTTATATAAGGGAATTGATTATCTGAAGGTGTTGGGATGAAGCGGGGCTAGAACCAATCCCCCTGGACACCAAAGGAGGGCTGCAGTTGCTAGTATTCTAGATATTGAAAGTATTTTCTCTTGTCTAGATCAATATTTTTTGAATTATAAGTTGATTATTTTTGAATTTAGAATATGTAAGATTCAAACATCAATTCTTTCATCCACAATTACAGCACAAGTGTGTTGGTCATCAATAATATGCTAGATATTAAGCTATTTCTCTGGGCTACAAATATCGAAGAGTGCCCACAAAATAAACAAAGCTTCATTTGAGAGTAAGAAAAAGAAACACCCTTTTAATAAAGTGTGATAATTGCTTTAATTGAGTTTTATATAAACTACATTGAGGAAAGACTTCTAAATTCAAAGAGGTGACCATGGGAAGCCTATTCTGAGTTTTTGGGATATTAAGTAGGTATTATTTAATGAAGTAAGGGTGGAAAGAGAGGGCTTTTATAAGCTTCCAAAAATTAATAAGTAGCATAAAATAGGAAATTTCCAAATAACAAATAGCACTCTGTGTTAAGCAAAGGCATTTTAATGTTGTCCTGAAAGCTACAGGGAGTCACCACAGGGTTTTAAAAGATTTGCATGTTTAAAAAGGTCACACTGGGAGCAGCTTGGAGGGTGAATTGTAGATGGGTCAGGCTAAAAGCAGAAAGAAGGAAGCAGTTGGGAAATCTACAAGAATAACCCGCTTGACAGATAATAAGTAAGTTTTAAACTTATCTAACAATTGGGAAGGAGAGAAAAGAGATATGACAGATTGTAGATAGGTAGGTGATATATACCCACATATGAACATGTATAGGTACAAGGATAGAAGGTAGATAGGAGATTGATAAAGATATGTAAATTGCCGAAACCGGTTTGGCTCAGTGGAGAGAGCGTCTGCCAGTGGACTGAAAGGTCCCAGGTTCGATTCCGGTCAAGGGCATGTACCTTGGTTGCGGGCACATCCCCAGTGAGGGGGTGTGCAGGAGGCAGCTGGTTGATGTTTCTCTCTCATCGATGTTTCTAACTCTCTATCCCTCTCTCTTCCTCTCTATAAAAAATCAATAAAATATATTTTTAAAAAGATACATAAATTTAGGGCATGAATAAATTTTCATTCAGAAATTTGAAGATATTTGCATAATTTCTGAAAAAGGGCACCTGGTTGTCATTTAGTTATATGAGGCCGCCCTCAGAGCAAAGGTGCACAGATATTGAAAGCATCGGTCAGGAAAAAGGGAGATTCCTGGGGGAGGAGATGCACTTAATAGGTGACATCTCCTTGTAGGAAGCTACCTAGAAGTAGTCAGGTAGAAAGTAAGTCATAGATGCCATTTAAAAGAATTACTTAGAGCCCTAACTGGTTTGGATCAGTGGATAATGTTAGCCTGTGGACTGAAGGGTCCCAGGTTCAGTTCCAGTCAAGGGCCCATGCCTGGGGTTGTAGGCTTGATCTGCTCAATCTACTCAATCCCATCAATTATTCTCTCTCATCATTGATGTTTCTGTCTCACCTCCCTTCCTCTTTGAAATCAACAATCAATCAATCAGTCAATCAATCAATAAATTTTGTACATTAATTAATAAAACCCCAATACAGTGATTCTGTACTTCTATATTAAGATACCTAGTCTGAAGTTTTACCATTTCTACTTTCTGCGATGATCCAAATAGTAAAAGAAAAAAAGCTTCAAAGATTTCATAACCTGCTAAATTTGGCCATAAAAACAGAGATTAACTATAAAATAAGAACATATTTTGGTAAGAAAAAAAAATCTCAGAAATATGCTAATCGATTTATTAGGTATCTACATGTATATGTTATGCTAGGTTGATACTAACAAATAAAAATAAATTTATATACCAGCTAATAAAAAAGTAATATGCAAATTAGCCATCACTCAGCTACACCCACAAGTCATGCCCACCAGCCAATCAGGAGCAAGTATGCAAATTAACCCAACCAAGATTGCTGCAGCCACAGAGCAAACAGGAGGCTTGCGTTTTCCTGATCATGGAGGAAACCAAGCTTTCTTCACACCCTGGCCAGCCAAGGCCTCCACTCAAGGCTACAAAGTTTCAATTATAGAAGATTAATAAATAACAGATATTAGGGACTCTGCTTGGGTCACTGGGAGGCGTAGCCAGCCTGCAAACCAGCACAGGCCCCTCACTCAGGCCACCCCACACACCAAGGGAAACTCCACCCTGATTCAGGACATCCTTCAGGACAAACCATCTGGCCCCCACCCATGCACCAGGTATCTTTCCTGTCTAATAAAAAAGTAACATGCAAATGGACCATCACTCCAACACACAAGATGGCTGCCCCCATGTAGATACAAGATGGCCACTACAAGATGGCCATCAGGGAAGGGCAGTTTGGAGGGACCAGGCCTGCAAGGGAGTGCAATTGAGGGCAATCAAGCCTGCCGGGGAGGGCAGATAGGGGTGACCAGGATGGCAGACGAGGGAAGTTGGGGGCAACTGGGCCTGCAAGGAAGGGCAGTTGTGGGAGACCTAGGCCTGCAACGGAGGGCAGTTAGGGGCAAACTGGTTAGCAGGGGAGCAGTCAGGCATCAATCAGGCTGGCAGGAGAGTAGTTAGGGGCAATCAGGAAGGCAGGCAGGTGAGCAGTTGGGAGCCAGCAGTCCTGGACTTTTAGAGAGATATCCAACTGCCCGTTTAGGCCCTATCCTACTAAGATTGGGCCTAAATGGGAAGTAGGACATCCCTTGAAGGGTCTCAGATTGGAGAGGGTGTAGGATGGGCTGAAGGACACACACCCCTGTGCACGAATTCCATGCACCAGGCCTCTAGTTATATATAATATAACTACATAGAGTTGCCTTCCTATTCAATTAACAAAATGAATTACATTCAGAATTATCTTGCTTATACCTAGTTTGGCAGAAGAAAGTTGTTACAAAACTCTCAGGGGATATTTATATAAGCCTACATTTTTTAATATGTATTTTTAATTTTATTGATTATGGTATCACATAGCTGTCCTCATCCCCCCATTCCCATCCCAAACTCTCCCCAAATATGCCCCCACACCCCTGTTGTCCATGGCCACTGGCTAAGCCCATGTACATGCACACAAGTCCTTTGGTTGATCTCTGCCCCTTATCCCCACTTTCCCCTACTTTCCCTCTGAGGTTTGAGAGTCTGATCGCTGCTTCTCTTTCTCTGGATCTGTTTTTGTTCATCAGTTTAGGTTGTTCATTATTTCCTCTAGATGTATGAGATCATGTGATCCAAGAAATACCCTTGTAAGAACCGAAACTGAGACAAGCGATAATGGCTATGCTGAGAGCAAATGAGTCAGTCTGTAGTGAGTTCCTTTCTGGCCATACAAGCTACATTTTGAATGTGTGGCTTCTTTGGGGAGTACTGTGTTATGAGAACAAATCCCAAATCTGGAGGACGGTGGAGTCCCAGGTTCTTTCTGTGCTCAGGTCAGATCTTTTCTCTTCCTGGGAAAAATCCTAGGCCCCTGATGAATATATGCCCCGGGATGTGACAGGCTGGAGGGAGAAAACCTTTCATTTCACCTTCACATTCTTGTTTCCCCAAACCTCCTGCATATGAAGCATCTCCCAATTTTTGAAGGTTTTCCTACTACCACTTACTACAGGGAATCATAGGGTGACCCTTTCATTGCAAACTTGAAGAGATTTCACTTTCTAAAAACACAAATATTCTTTAAAACAATTATTTATGAGAAAAGACATCCTTAGGGCCCCACATTCTCTGCCATTTTAATGCTACATTTTACCATGTGAATCGTTTGAAAGGTTGTCTGAACACAACTATTTTTCTTTTTCTTCTGGGACTTGTCACTTTCCTGGAGCTATTGTTGGGGAAGTTTGCTTTACAAAATTACAGAACAGCATCTTGGGAGAGAAGACCTTCCAAAATAATCCAAGTTATATAAAAACTCAAATCGTACTTGACTTGACTATGTTATTAATTGTATTTAGGTATAGTTAAGATAATTCTGAATGAATAAGGGAAGTGGCTCTATAGTTCTCAGAAGTCAATTATTGTAAAAAAAAACACTAGAAAAAAATCAGTGGGCTTCAATTCAAGAATTCAAGATTGGATTAAAATTTACAAATAAATCTATCTCATTCACTAAAAAGGAGAAAAATAATGTTTATTTTAATATATGTGTACTAATATGATAAAATTAACCCCCATTTATTTCTAAAAAGTCTTAGCATACAAGTAATTAAAAAGACTTCCTTTACATAATAAAAGTTTTAACAAAGACTTAGCAACTTCACATTTAATGGTAAAACATTAAAAAATTTTACTCTGAGGCAAGCATATCCACTAGTAGTACTGGAGGACAGTGAATAAATGAAGATTAAAATTATCATTATATTTGGATGACTTTATTGGTAGTGTATAAAATAGAAAAGAATACATTGTTTATCTTTAAATTTTTGAGTATGTAAATTTTTCTTAACAGAGAACAAAAAGCATGAATCAGACAGGAAAAGAGAAAGAGATCACTAAATTAAGAACTTCTGTTCCTCAAATTATATCAATAAATAAATCAAAAATAAAGGAACACAATATATAATATGACTTTGAAAATAACATAAGGATAGGACCGTCATCTCAGTAGCCATCAGGGGAAGATGAATTAAACCAGGACAGCCAGCCAAAAATGGTTTGGCTCAGTGGATAGAGCATCGTCTTGCAGACTGAAAGGTCCTGGGTTCAATTCCGGTCAAGGGCATGCACCTTGATTGCGGGCACATCCCCAGTAGAGGCTGTGTAAGAGGCAGCTGATCGATGATTCTCTCTCATTGATGTTTCTAACTTTCTATCCCTCTCTTTTCCCAGTCTGTAAAAAATCAATAAAATATATTAATAAATAAGTAAGTAAGTGAGTAAATAAGTAAATAAACAAACAAAACTAGGACAACTGGATACCAATGCACCTGAATGGCTAAATGTGGGAAGACTGATAATAGAATAGCTATTCCTATATATGGTACGTTCACTTTATGAAAATATATAGAACTAGAGCCATGAACATTCATGCAATGGAGGGGGGAATCCCTCAGCCCAGCTTGACCCCTCTCACAGTCCAGGAGCCCTCAGGGTCAGGATGCAACCTGGCAATCAGGGGAAGGCAACACCCCCATCACACCTCTGCTGCTGCCACTGCCAGCAGCATAAGCCTCAGCCTGGCCCTGATTACCTGTGCCTCAGGCTGGCCCTGGGCGGCTGGGCAGCTGCCATCCATGGCTTGCTTGTGCCTTGGGCATTGGCTGCGCAGCTTCCATCCGAGTCGCAGGCAAGCCTTGGGCCTGCCCTGAACTGCTGAGGGGCTAAGGGAACTGGGCGCCACCATCTTGTGTCGGTGGGCACCACCCCTTTGAGGGTGGAGCAGTCAATTAGCATATTCCCTCCTTATAAGCTGTGGGCGCTGCCATCTTTATGAGGGCATGGTGGTCAACTAGCATATCCCCTCTTTATTATATAGGATCATAGTTCTTATTATCATATATAATATCATAGTTCTTATTATCCTATATAATAACATATGATTTATGTTATGCATCCACAAACATTTTAGGAAAAAGTTGCAAGTGAGAAGTAGAGAGCATGGCTCTAGCTGAGATTTAAAGTTGATTATAGGTAATGTGTTTCTATAGGAAAAAGGTTCATCAAATTCCAGTTATTATGCTAAAAGAGGATCTGGCCTAGATTACAGATGGTGAGAAAAAGACAGAAGTGGGAGATTTCCTTGCAGGAAATCATAACCAGAAATATCCACAGAGTATATGTAAGGAATGTAGAATCTCAGGACTGCTCCCTGTGGGCGAGATGCTGTGTGGCACAATGCATTTAATACATTTCAAGGGGAAAAAAAGAACAATTAAAATGAGGAAAGAGGAGCATTTCAACTTCCTGCATAGGTTGTCATTTCCAATGGATTCTCATTTCCAGAATGTCACTGCCAAGGGCTTATGCTTTTTTTCTTGTTGTTTGTTTAATATATTTTCTATTGATTTCAGAGAGGGTAGAAGAGGGAGACAGAGATAGAAACATCAATGATAAGAGAGAATCATAGATTGGCTGCCTCCTGTACACCTCCCACTTGAAGATTGAGCCTGCAACCCAGGCCTGAGCCCTGATCAGGAATCGAACCGTGACCTCCTGGTTGACAGGTCAGTGCTCAGCCCCTGAGCTACACCAGTCCGGCATGCTTATGCTTTTCACATGATTTCAGAATGAGGTTCAAAAAAAAAATAAAGCGGCAACAGCAGGAAGGGAACAATATTTGACTATGTTCAATTTTCTTTTTCTAAAATGATCTAGGCGTCCTCTACTCATGCAGGTTTCTTTGGCACATGTTTGCTCTCATTAGCTAAGAAAATGAGGCTGCATGTTCCTGTATAAACCGAATACACAAATGAGCTAGCCAAATGACCAAGGTGGCTGCTTTTCAAAAGTGTTGACAGTTGTGTGTTTTTTTTAAATTCTTAATGGAAACCAGTCATTACTATACTTCATTAATAAGACAATTTCCACAAACCCCAAGGCAATAATCCAACTCCTCCATTAAAAACAATATACAATTTTTATAGGCCTGAAATTTGCATGGGCCTGCAAAATCATCTCCCAAGAACTCCTGTTTGCAAATCCTAATCAGACTAAAACAAAACAAAACAAAACAAAACAAAACAAAACAAAAAACAAAAAAAACCCAGCTTTTTAATTTAAGGATATTTTACATTAACCTCAAGGTTCCACCTGCCTCTTTATTTGTGAACTTTTTAAACTAATTTTAAAGAATTGAAATATATCAAGCAATCAAAATAATCTAATTTAAGTACTCTTATTGTTAACTGTCATTGTAGCTGCTTATGGTGCTTTATTTATTCTTGAAGTTGAGCTATATCCCAAGAGAAAATTATTCTGTTTATGACCATTTAAACTGCTAATCTGTACTGAGGGAATTCACTCATTCGGCAATGATTTATTTATGTGCTATAGATGATGGATAGATGATAGATAGCTAAATGATAGATAGATAGATAGATAGATAGATAAATAGATAAATAGATAGATAGATAATAAATAGATACTAAAAGATATGTAGTGAACACCTGCTATGTGATAGGGACTGAGGCTCTGACACAGTTTTGTCCTTGGCACAATGACAGCATAATCATCTGTTGGTTTATTATTATAGCACTTTTAACACCTACCTTGAATCTGTGCCCACACAGAAGCTCAATAGATGTTAATATATTTAAAGAGCCTGAGGAAGATAGGAGGATCTAACAAGTTTTATGAATAAATCAACCAAAAAATAAAACAAATAGAAAAAGGAAAAAAGAAAAGGAAAATAAATCAACATTGTATGATGCTTGCTTGCTACAGTCTGAAATACTGTTTTAAAAGGAAGTCCCTATTCATGTATATACTCTAAGTATTACTTACCTCAGAAATAGCATTATATGTACTGAATCTTTGATTTATACAAAATATAGTGACTAGAATAATTCAGTTGGGCATGTGGGGATTATGAGACGTCCATGGAATGGTAAGATTTGCTTGTAAGGACTGGGTAATATGACCGAGGCATATGCCAAGAGCTGGGCATTCCTGGGTCACTGTGGCAGGCCGAGTTCTGCCTGACGATTTGGCTGCAGCCAATCCAGCCAACCATACATTGTGATGGGTTTGACTGAACACTCATCTCAGGCTTTTGTTCTGCCAAAGCTGGCTCAAATTCAAGTGGTAAGCAATTAAATAAGTATACCATTTACCAACTTAGCTGTGCAAGCTCACAATTATACCACTGACCCCAAAGAAGACAAATCTAAAGACATAATTGCCTTCCTGGGATCTGTAGTCTGTCAAGAGAAGGAACACACATGGTCTACAAAGGAAAATAATTTAAACCAAAATGTCATCAGCTTAGAGGTCTTTATATATTTTGTGGTTTGTTTCACTGGGGCAGGAAGAGTATTCAATTTGTAACATATTGGTATGATTATGTGAACTGAGTTGATCTTTGCTGAAGAAGCCCTATTATGTTGCTGTTTCTTTGGTTGTAAGGATTTTGCTGTTCAAATAGGAAAAACCCATTTGGATCCTATTTTGTCAAATGTTAGTATATCTAGGGCAAACTATCCCTATGTAACTGTGTAACTTTTTACTAATAAAAGAGAGAAAAAAGTAACTAAGCTCTGGTATCATTATTACCAGAATCAAAGAAGACATCTATATAAAAACATTGTTGAAAAAATATGGTTACATAAAATAGGCAAGACCTTGTAGTTTTTGCATAGTGTCTACTTGGAAAAAAATGACTTTACAATAATTACTCCAGATAAGCAACAGCTCTTGGACACTTGCTTATAGATCTTTAAAAAGTAGAAGAGGTTTCTAGAAATAAAATGCTTGTTTCTATAATTCTCATTTAGCACCAAATTTAGTTTAAACACATCAGCATTTGGAGAAAAATCATTTGGTTTGCCACTAGAAGATGTTTTGAAAATCATGTTGACCATCTGTGAGTCTCAGATAAAATAGTCAACTACATTTTGTGGGATGTGAATAATTTATCTCTTTAATAATGAGTTTTGAGGAGTGTAATGAAAACTCTTATTTGGTCAATGAAAGACAACAATTGTGTTTCAGAAAAAAAGCAAAAGCAGACAAGATGCCCCCGTAGTTTGCTTACCCCACAATACAAAAACTGGAGTTTCACTTCCTAACCTTCATGATTTGAGTAATGTTGATTGATTTTAGTGAATCAGTCATGGTCCCGTTCAGTGAATTAATCATGAACATGTGAGAGCTTCAGAGACACTTAGCCCTTGAATTTAACAGGTAATAAGTGTCCTCTCCAGAGTTGTTTTCCCTTCCTGGTACAGGAGAAGGGGACGCCTTTATAGAGGGAAATGGACACCATGCTTATAGCATGTAGTATTTAGTCAGAAAGGGGGAGACAAAGAGTACCCCCTATGGTGGCTGTTTCTCAATTGCCTTCAGCTCAAAACAACCCCTTTGCCAAAGTGCATATATATTTCACCTGCCTTCTGCCCACTAAAGTGTGTGGAAAGGTAGAACAAAGAGGGGTGGAGAAAAAAAAAGAGTGGAATTCAGGAAACAAACCATAGGTTCCCTTAATACAACTATCAAAGAAAAATATCTCCTGTTTTTGAAGTTCACTAGCTGTGGACACTTTTACCAAGCCACTTGCTTATTTCTAAGGATGGCCTGCTAGAATTCTGTTTTCCTTCCTTTCCAGCTGGCTATTGATTGTCACCACCTCCCAACCATCACCATTCCCCAAATTTTATGTAAGCACTACCATCATCTTCCTTCATAAAAAAGAGAAAGAGAAAATGCAGAAAGTGCCAAAACCGGTTTGGCTCAGTGGTAGAGCATCGGTCTGCGGACTGAAAGGTCCCGGGTTCGATTCCGGTCAAGGGCATGTACATTGGTTGCGGGCACATCCCTGGTGGGGGGTGTGCAAGAGGCAGCTGGTCGAGGTTTCTCTCTCATGGACGTTTCTAGCTCTCTCTCTCTCTCCCTTCCTCTCTGTAAAATATCAAATATATATATATATATATATATATATATATATATATATATAAAAGAAAATGCAGAAAGCATCCTGTATACCCATCCTAATACCAATTACCTTTAAATTGATCCTTTATCAGTGGACTTTACTTGATTCTTAAAACTTTACTTATTAGCATACATTCAAGGCTAATATTAGTCTAGGTGGATTTTTTTTTTAAAGAAAGGGCCGTCCTAACAATTTTTGATCTGTAAATGTTTGTATGCATTTATCTTGTGATTTTTTTAAGTGAATAAAATCAATTTGAAAATATTCCTATTTGTAAAATACTTATAATACACATTCAAATTATTTAATATGTAAAAATATATATTTTTAAATAATTCACATTCTTGCTCTTTTCCCCCCAGCAGAAGGGAATAAAATGAGTGCCCTTAGAGAGAGCTGCTGTCAGTACTAGTTTTTGGAAAGTTCATGCCACACAGTATGGCTTTCATATCATATTATAATTGCAGCTTTCAAGAGTTATGATTGATTAGGGCTTACTAAAATTCCCAGTGTCAGTGCAGCTTTAACGGCAACAATTCCCCTGTATATGTAATAGCCTAGCCCTTCAATTCTTGACATTCTTTTCTCTCACCTTGAGGAAAGAGGTCATTCTTACTGTCTCTAGCAAAAGCACTGCATGAACTGGCTGCAATTTTTAACCTTCCATTTGTTCATACTTTTTATAGACACAATTTATAATTTCACTTTATCTTTTCCATTTTAAAAAGTTCCCAAAATACCAATCAGAACTTAAAGTGTCACTGTGACATTGGTTCAAGTTTTAATCTTATGTCAGTATTTTGTTTTTTTGCAGAGGGTGGAGGTTGCTGTTTATTGTTTTGTTTTGGTCCGATTTCCTGTACCTATTTCTCTCTTTTTTTAAAATATGTTTTTATTGATGTCAGAGAGAGGAAAAGGGGAAGAGAATCATCGATCAGCTGCCTCCTGCATGCCCCCTACTAGGAATCTAGCCCACAACACGGGCATGTACACTGACCAGGAATCAAACCTTGCTGGGCCAACACTCAACCACTGAGCCACACCAATTGGGTGATTTCTTTCAAAGTTTTACTTTATTTTCCCCCCAAAAATGAGCAACTTATTATTATTAAAGACAAATAAATTTTTTGTTTAAGATAAAACATAATAATAACAAAGCAAGTTATTTAGGAAAGTACTATGGACTGGCAAATCAAGGACTGCCATGATATAATAATGAATTTGATCATGAAACTTTATTTTTCATGACATGAAAAAAAGTAAAGACAAAAGGTGTTACTATGATTAAATTAAAAATTGGCAATGTGAACCTGTCAAATTTAATTATTGAGTTTTAATTTTGCAAATTAAACAAATTGACAAAATAAAAAAGCTTTGGGGGTAACATTCAATTTAGTTATTTCAGTAGGAGAAAGAAACCTGAGGATAACCGAGCAAACAACACCCAGAGCAGCACCTTAATGTGAGAACAATGCTCTGGTCCTGTTTACAGAGTAAATTAAAGGAAATACAACAAAAGCTTTAACATTTTCAATGCTGTCATTATTAGTTTCTTCTAATGATGATATCTTGAGGGAGTAGACTACACGCTTATATTTAGCAGAAAATAGCATTCACTGGAGGGCAATGAACTATATACACTTAATAAATTACTTTTTAGAGGTCATTTCGTAAATGGAAGAAAGCAGATTCTGAACAATTTGGGCAAGGTAAAGTCTTCTTTAGATTCTCCAGTGATTAACTCTGAGAAGGAAAGAAGTTTGACAAAAACACAAATGTTGCCAAAACCGGTTTGGCTCAGTGGAGAGAGCATCGGCCAGTGGAGAGAAAGGCCCCAGGTTCAATTCCGGTCAAGGGCATGTACATTGGTTGCAGGCACATCCCCAGTAGGGGCTGTGCAAGAGGCAGCTAATCGATGATTCTCTCTCATCGATGTTTCTAACTCTCTATCCCTCTCTCTTCCTCCCTGTAAAAAATCAATAAAACAACAACAACAACAAACCCCCCCCACAAATGTTAAATCTCTTCTCAAACAGTTATAAATTTAATGTATAATATATAGATTTTCACTGAAAGAGAAAATTTACACATAGTTATGTGATCTTTTATTGTTCAGAATATTTTTAAATAAGCTTTTTTTCTATTTTGTTTTTGTTTTGTTTTAAAGAAATATATATATTTTTAATTTTATTGTTGACACTATTGTAGATGACGTCTATTCCCCTCTCCCTTTGCTCACTCCAACCCAGCACACACCTCCACCCCTCCTTACATAGCCCTCCCCACATTATTGTCTGTGTCCATGGGCTATGCATATATGTTCTTTAACTAATCCCTTCACCTTCCTTTACCCAGTCTCCACCCCCACCTCCCCACCTCACCACCTCCCCTCTGACAGCTGTCTGTCTGTTCCATGTACCCATGCCTCTGGTTCTATTTTGTTCATCAGTTTATTTTGTTCATTAGATTCCACATATTAGTGAGTGTATATGGCTTTTGTCTTTCTCTGACTATCTTATTCTGCTTAGCATAATAATCTCCAGGCTCATCCATGCAAAGGGTAAGAGTTCCTTCTTTTTTATAGCCTCGTAGTATTACATGATGTAAAGGTACCACAGCTTTTTCTCTACTGCTCTACTGATGGGCACTTGGGCTGTTTCCAGATGTTGGCTATTGTGAATAATATTATAAATAATGCTGCTATGAAGATATGGATTCATATATTCATTCTGATTTGTGTTTCATGATTCTTAGAATACATTCCTAGAAGTGGGAACACTGGGTCAAAAGACAGTTCCAATTTTAATTGTTTTAGGAAACTCCATACTGTTTTTTGTAATGGCTGCACCAGTCTAAATTCCCATCAACAGTACACTATGGTTCTCTTTTCTCCATATCCTCACCAGCACTTGTAATTTATGATATATTGATGACATCTAGTCTTCTGGCAGGTGTAAAGTAATACCTCATTGTAGTTTTAATCATCTCCCTGATGATTAGTGACTAAGCTTTTTTTTTCCATTCATCTTCTGACCATCTGTATGTCCTCTTTGAAGAAGTGTCTATTCAGGTCCTTTGCCCATTTTTAAATTAGATTGTCTTTCTGGTGTTGAGTTGTATGAGTTCTTTTGAAATTTTGGATATGAAAATTTTATCAGATGAATTGTTGGGGAATATGTTCTCCCATTCAATGGGTTCCCCTTTTTAATAAAAAAATATATACTTTATTGATTTTTCATAGAGAGAAAGGAAGAGGGACAGAGAGCCAGAAACATTGATGAGAGAGAAACATCAATCCTCTGCTCCTGCACACCCCCTATGGGGGATGTGTCTGCAACCAAGGTACATGCCCTTGACTGGAATCGAACCTGGGACCCTTCTGTCTGCAGGCCGACACTCTATCCACTGAGGCAAACTGGTCAAGGCTCCTTTTTGGGTTTTGATGGTTTATTTTGCTGTGCAGGAGATTTTTAGTTTGATGTAGTCCCATTTGTTTATTTTTTCCCCCTGACATTGAAGACATATTGACAAAAATATTGCTCTGAGAGATGTCTAATATTTTACTGCTTATGTTTTCTTATAGGATTTTTATGATTTTGCTACTTACATTAAGTATTTTTTATAGATTTTGAATTTATTCTTTTATATGGTGTAAATTGGTGGTCTAATTTCATTTTTTTGCATGCACCTGTCCAATTTCCAAACACCGTTATTGAAGAAACTGTCTTTTAACTTCATTGTATGCTCTTGCCTTATTTGTCAAATATTAATTGACCATAAAGGCATGGGTTGATTTCTGGGTTCTCTGTTCTGTTCCATTTATCCATATATCTTTTCTTGTGTCAGTACCAGACTGCTTTGATTACAGTGGTTTTATAGTATAGTTTAATACCTGGTATTGTGATCCCTCCAACTTTGTTCCCCTTTTTTATTCTTTCTTTTTTTTTTAAAGGATAAAATAGATTCAGGTGTCAAGGAGAACCAGCAAAATAAAATTTTGCTTTGAATTGTGTATATGGTATTAAGTAAAATATTTTATTAATGTATATGGTAAAATAATTTGAAAAATTATGTGTTTAATAAACATATAAAAGTTAGTGAGAACTTTCAGAAGGCCAAACAAAGTCTAAACATTTTCCTATAATGTAAAATGATCTATAAAATCACAGAATCTTACAGCAGGAAAATATTTTAAAGATGAGTAGTAAATTATTATATAAATTTTATGATCGAGTGACCATTTTCCCCCCTTACACACTTATCTCTACCTCACAGGACACAGCACTACTTTTTTGTGTAGCTGGATAAATGTATAAAAACCTTTTTCCCTCTCATATTTACTTAAAAAATAATATCCACTCATAGATTTTAGTTCTACTCTCTGGACACTTCTAAATTATGCATAATTCCTTTTCTGTTCAACAGTATTTCATATATTTTATAACTATTTTGTGTTTCCTTACATTTTTCCCCCCAGCAAACCTAGCCTCAGCTCTTTTTATTTCAATATAGGTCTTTAGAAGGAATCAGGAAAAGTTGTATCTAGAGAAAGGAGTTTCATATACAAGAGTAAGACCTGATTATGTCAAGCAATTTGATTGCATTATAAGCCTAATATACTATATTAGTAAATATGCTTAGATATACGAAGCCATTGTGAAGAGCTCCTATCCATAGTGAAATGATCTAGACCTCCCTTAATCTACATTACCTTAATACCCACTTCCTCAATATCTCACATCAGTAAAAGTGTCCATCATTGTAGATATTTACCAATTTGACTAGTCACCTTACATCACCAATAGATTCCTTTCTGAGATTTACAGTATCTTTTATTTAACCATTTTCGACATCATGAAGACTGAACCACCGATCACTGGCAGATTTTACTTGTACCCTTCCGTTTCCATTTGTATTTTCATCCCCATTCTTGAGAGACTTTGTGCTTGGATTTAATTAAGACCTCATCTAGCATGTTAATTATCCCTCCTATTTTGTGTCAGTTGAAAATTTAATTATCATGTTTCATATGTCTCAGCTAAGTCATTAATATAAAAAATGATGGCCTATAAAGTGAGGTGTTCTCATCCCTGGGATTTTACAAGATGATTTGAGCCACTGAGATGGAGAATATTAGATGACTTTTATGTATTTTTTATCTATATGATCAGACTATATTAATTTTGCTAATATTTCTAATATTAATTGACTCAACTCTAGAACTATATTTTGAGGTAAGAAAGAGTGAGAGTAATTTAAGACAGAGGGCTTGATGATGACAAACTAACGAGTTGTTTCATATTTTACACATTACTACATGTTGCCCTTTGTGTGTTTTATGTGAATTTCCTGGTTATTTAAATGTATAAATAGCTTAAATATTTCAGTTAAGAAACTGCAAAAGAAAATAAAAATGTTTTAACAAAATAGAAACAGACTCATAGAGAACAGAGGGGCAGGTATTGGGGGCGGGAGGAGGAAGACAGGGTGAAAAAGGTGAAGGGATTAAATAAATAAAAAAAACATAAAAACTCATAGACAGAAAACAACAGTATGGTGATTATCAGAGAGAAATGGGGGAGTGGTGGGGATTGGCCCAAGAGGGTAAAGGAGAGGTAATTGGTGATGGAAGGAAACTTGACTTGGGTGGTGACCACACAATACCATATATAGATTATATATTATAGAATTATACACCTGAATCCTATGTAATTTTATCAGCCAATGTCACTCAATAAATTCAATTTAAAAAATAAAATAATTACCACAAAAATAAAATAATATTTTTTTTCAAACATAAGCAAAGAAAAAGAAAATGGCAGACAGAAACAGAGGTTCACTTTCCAATATAATCTCATAATCAGGCACACTACACATATGAGAATCTAAGCATACCTGGCAATGTCAGCCCACAAATTTTGTAATTTTTAAGATCATTTTAAGTATACTCAACTGTTGGGGATAAACACCAATAAATCTACTTTGCTCCTGAGGATATTACTTAATAATTAAATGGAAGTATCACTAATAGTAAGACATTTAAAAAAACATCCGAAATGTTATTAATATTTTCTTAGAGCAATTTTTTAATGTTCATGGGTCAAATGTCATTTTATCAGTCAGTCTTTATCTCATCCTTGTAAATTTGACCTTTTATGTGGGTTTTATCATTGCCAAAATTTTAGCATATAAATACTTAAAGAATTTATATGTGAATAAATATAGACATATATACTCACATTTGTTTTCTATATTAATTTTTATATTCCAACCAAAAATGCTTGAACACCAGTCTAATAAACTTCTCTCACCTAAATGATTGAAGTCCTATGCAAAATATTGTTCAGTCAGATATGCATTTTACCAGAAATCCATATTTAGTTTCCTGACAATAGTACTTGAGAGTCTTGCCAAATACACAGGTAAATCCCAACAAGGAGGAATTTCCTGAATGTTAGTTTGTTATCTGAGTGTAAAAGACAATATGCTAATTTAGAACCATCATGGTTCTTACAGATCACTCTTCTTAAATATTTAGTTATCAAGTTCACCATATAGTTTTCACACACAAACTTCTCTCAACTGGGAGTAGTATTTTCTCATTTTTATATTTTTGTGGTTTCTCTTTTTTTCTTTATGTTCCTTAAAACATCCTCATACCTTATTTAAAACTTTTAACTTTTTGTAAATTTAAATTATATTCATTTAAAATGGCTAGCTGAGTCAGAACATCAAACTTCAGGGAAGGTAGGGGACAGTGGGGGTAAGGGGGAGAGATCAACCAAAGGACTTATATGTATGCATATATGCCTAATCAATGGGGGGTAAGGGCATGAATGCTGGTAGGAGTAATGGGGGAATAAGGACACGTATGTAATACCTTAATCAATAAAGAAATTAAAAACAAAAAATAAGTACTATCAGGTCAAAAAATAAAATGGCTAGCTGAAACCGGCTTGGCTCAGTGGATAGAGTGTCGGCCTTCTGACTGAAGGGTCCCGGGTTCAATTCCGGTCAAGGGCATGTACCTTGGTTGTGGGCACATCCCCAGTGGGTGGTGTGCAAGAGACAGCTGATTGATGATTCTCTCTCATAGATGTTTCTGTCCCTGTCTCTTTCTCTCTGTAAAAAAATCAATAATAAAAACATAATAAAATAAAATAAAATAAAATAAAATGGCTAGCTATGTTGTTACAAGCTTTCTTTCTTATTTTTAGGCTTCAATTTATCCTTTTTGGTGTTCATTCTATATTTCAGTGAAGAGCTATTCTAAATAACGTACTAAGTATTGAGCAGTTTTGCTTTACGTGTTTTCGTTGTGGCATTTAACAGTATGCCCTCTCCTATTCCTCCAGCAATAAATCCTTTGAATACTAGTTTAACAAACAGACACTATTAAAAAATGGAAAAATAAGCTGGAGAGATGAATGTAATAAATAAACAAATAGGTAATGTCCTCCAAATGATGACAATATGCTTTTAAAAAACAAACAAAGTGCTGACCGATAAATGAGCCAAGGACATGAATTGTAATTTTCTAATAAAAATCTATAAGTGGATTAAAAACGTATCGGTCATTCTGGAAAGTTTTTAAGATGGCTTCTAACATACACAAATAAAAATAGTGTAAATAAGAACAAGAGCAAAGGAATAAATATAATTAAGACTGGGGACGTAAAACACAACCAGATTGGGCTTTAACAAAGAATACTATGACACGGATAGGTGGCCCCTCTTCCACATCCAGGCTTCACAGGAAAGTGTCTGACTGGCAGAAGCGAGATCACGTCCTGAAGCCCAGCTGCAGCAGCATGGAGGAGATGTGGATTTTGGCTTCCCAGCTCCTGCAGCACGGGAAGACCCAGGAGAGGAAGATGGAACGATGGAGTTAGTCTATCTATCATAGCTGCTACAAGGCCACAGGCAAGCATATTTTTAAGCTGAGAGAAGGGGAAACATTTTATAATAGAAATGCTTGCTAGTCCCCTTAGCATTAAGGCAGACTTCAACTCATTCAGAGATTGCATCGCCTTTATAACCTCTCTTCAGTTGGGCGCCACTGTTCTGTATTTGTCAACTCCTTCTTCCATTTTGCGGTTCACATTTTTTTTAGTAAGGTGAAGTTTCAATCGGTTCCCCTTCTGCTCCATTGAAATTTTAGACCGCTTCCTCGTGTGTTCCTCCTGGGAATCACTGTGATTGCACCGCTGAAATGTTGTGGTGCTTATGTGATAGAGGCTAAACTATAAATGTGCAGGGGAGAAAAAGTCCGTAATGCACGGGTCGTCAGTTTGTCCCCAGTCACGCCCTAACTGCTTGCTCCATCAAATCCTGGGCCATGCATTTTTAAAGGATCGGGATAAATTGAAACTAGAAGGAGCCCGGAGAGGCCAGGCTTACTGACAGAGTGCGGAAGCCAGGAAATATTAAATGTTTCACTTGGAGGTTTTTGGTGATGGGAGGAACAAACTGGGTAGAATTAGTGGTCATAAATGGAATCTCCTGTAAGTGTCCTCTGGGAGAAGAAAGCAACAACGGAATTAATTTTTTTTTTGTGACTCATACCCTGTGCTTCATTGAATTTAATAATACCACAGTGAGGCTACAAGTTCATATGCAAATCGAATTTAACTTTTAAGTAAAGTAGCCCAATTACAGAAAAGAGTTTTCTCAGCACACCTACCTCAGGTTCTTCCAAATTAACCAGATTATAAATCTAGAGTTTTTAAAATGACAGACTGTGAAACATAACGGAGGTACAGGATAAATCCTAGCAATTGTCTCGGAGTACATTTAAAGACCTGGGGTCCTAGCAATGTGGACGCCTTGCAGTGAGAGTAAAAGGGTGCAGCTCAAGTGTCTATCAGTAGATGAGTGGATAAAAATGCTGTGGTACATTTACAGAATGGAATACTACTCAGCCTTTAAAAAAGAAGGCGATTTCACCTTTTGCCACAGCATGGATGGGCCTGGAGAGTATTATGCTGAATGGAATAGCCATTAAAAAAGACAAGTGCCGTATGATTTTGCTCATGTGTACAATCTAATGAACACAATAAACTAACAAGGTTGAGACAGACTAATGGATGCGGACTGACAGCTGTCAGAGGGAAGCAGGTGGGGAGCTGAGTGAGAAAGGTGAAGGGAATAAGCAAAGGAAAACCTGTAAGATTCATGGACACAGCAACGGTATGGTGATTGCCAGAGGGAGAGGAGGGGTAGGGAGAGGTAGAACAGCGAAATGTTCATTGAAAATAAGTCTAAGGAAACATACCCTACGAAATTATAAACACTAATCTGTAAGAATATATGCACCCTTATGTTCATCAAAGCATTATTTACAATAGCTAAGATCTGGAGAACAGTCCAAGTGCCCATCAGTAGATGAGTAGATAAAAATAGCTGTGGTACATTTACATACTGGAATACTACTCAGCCTTTAAGAAGAAGAAGAAGAAGAAGAAGAAGAAGAAGAAGAAGAAGAAGAAGAAGAAGAAGAAGAAGAGGAGGAGGAGGAGGAGGAGGAGGAGGAGGAGGAGGAGGAGGAGGAGGAGGAGGAGGAGGAGGAGGGAGGGGAGAGAAACTATCGTTTTTTGCAACAGCATGGATGGCCTGGAGAGTATTATGCTAAATGAAGCCTCTGAGAGAAAGACAAGAACCATATGATTTTGCTCACATGTGGAATCTAATGAACAAAATGAACTAATAAGCAAATAGAAACATACTTATAGATACAAAGAACAGACTGACAGCCGTCAGAGTTTAAAAATGTGGGGCAGCTAGGTGGCATGTTGAAGAAATTAAGCCAAAAGACAAAAACAAAGAACATAGAAGACTCATAGACACAGACAACAGTATGGTAATTACTGGAGGAGAAAAAGGGCTGGGGAAGTAGAAGAGGATTAAAGGTGACAGGAGACTTGACTTCGGGTGGTGAACATACAATACAATATACAGATGATATATTATAAAATTGCATACCTGAAACATATATAATTTTATTAACCAACTAGAGGCCCAGTGCATGGGTGGGGTCTGGCCAGCCCATCTCTGATTAGGGTGTGGGGGCCAATCAAGGTGTGGGCTGGCCAAGAGGAGGGTCTGTGGGCAGTTGGCCAGCCACAGTGCACGCCATAGCCACCAGTCATTCTGATCATTGTGGTTGTTCTGCCATTCTGGTCACTGGGCTTTTATATATATGTAGACTAGAGGCCCAGTGAACAAAATTTGTGCATGGAGTGTGCATCACTCAGCCCAGCCTACACCCTCTCCAATCTGAGACCCCTCGAGGGATGTCCTACTGCCCGTCACTGGGATCAGGCCTAAACAGGCAGTCAGACATCCCTCTCCCAATCCAGGACTGCTGGCTCCCAACTGTTCACCTGCCTGCCCTCCTGATTTCCCCTAACTGCTTCTGCCTTCCAGCCTGATCATCCTAACTACTCCCATGCCAGCCTGATCATCCCCTAACCACTCTGCTGCCACCCTGATTGATGCTTAACTGCCAGCCTGATTGCCCCTAACTGTCCTCCCTTACAGGCTTGATCGCCCCCAACTGCCCTCTTTTGCAGGCCTTGTACCTCCCAACTGCCCTCCCTTACTGGCCTAATTGTCCCCAACTTCCCTCTCTTGCAGGCTTGGTCCCTCCCAACTGCCCTCTCCTGCTGGTAATCTTGTGGCAGCCATTTTGTGTCCATATGGGGACAGCCATCTTTGACCACATGGGAGCAGCTATCTTGTGTGTTGGAGTGACAGTCAATTTGCATATTACTCTATAATTACATAGGATAGAGGCCTGGTGCATGGGTGGGGGCCAGCTGGTTTGCCCTGAAGGGTTGGGATCAGGGTGTGGGTTCCCTTGGGGTGTGGGTGGCCTGGTAGAGGGGCCTGTGGTGGTTTTCAGGCCAGCCACGCCCACTGGCAACCCAAGTGGAGGCCCTGGTATCTGGGATTTATTTATATTCTATAATTGAAACTTTGTAGCCTTGAGTGGAGGCCAGGGCCGGCCAGGCCTGCAGGCAGCTTGACTTCCTCCATTGCTGGGGCAACTCAAACCTCCAGCTCTCTCCGTGGCTGCAGCCATCTTGGTTAGGTTAATTTGCATAATCATTCCTGATTGGCTGGTGGGCCTGGCTGTGGGTGTAGTAAAGGTATGGTTGATTTGCAAATTTCTCTTTTATTAGTGTAGATGTCATCCCAATAAATTAAATAAAATGTGTTTTTTTAGTATATTTTTATTGATTTCAGAAAGAGGAAGGGAGAAAGATAGAAACATTAATGATGAAAGAGAATCATTGGTCAACTGCCTCCTACAGGCCCCACATCGAGGATTGAGCCCACAAGTGGGCATGTGTCCTGACCAGAAATTGAATTGTGACCTCCTAATTCAAGTCTATGCTCAACTGCTGAGCCATGCCAGCTAGAATCTAGAAATTGTTTTACATAAATATTTAATAATCAACTTTTCTGTCCTTATTTTTTCCTTTTCTTCTGACTTCTGGAGATCCTGAGTTTTTATAACCAACTACACCAAAGGAGCTACATAAAACCACCTTCTCCATCCTGTCAGTGTGTTCCCATTAGTGATGAAAGCAAGTTTAAATGATCAGAAGTTGATGCCCACAAAATATGGTTTTTCACTTTGCTTTGGGTTTTTCTGTTATTTTGATCCTAAGAATAACTTTTAAGAATTTTGAGGCTGACAGTACTATAGAGCACAGAATTCTGTCTATGTGTAAAATGAATTGAAGTTCTAGTTTTAAAAGAGGGTTTAGTAGTTTTCATAAACACACAAAGATACATAAGTATAACAAACCCTTTTTATAACATAGCAACTAGAATTTGAATTAAAGTAATAACCAAAATGTAGACAACTACTTAGAATTAATGAGAACATCTTGATGATCAATTTTCATATTAGCTATATTTTATTTTGAAGTAAAGAAAACTGAGAATCTCTCCATAAAAACCTTATTTATTTATCCAAATGACTACTGATCCATAGCTGTAGACCATTTAGTTGACACTTAAAATATCTCAACAATATAATTATTTCTTTGTTCAGCAAATATTAATTAAGAAAGCAGTGATCATTATGAATTAATTCATCAGCTAGCCACTTTTTAATTTATTTAATCCTCCCTTAAACCATATTACTCAACACAAATTGTCTCCGTGATGAAGCTCACTGAAGTACAGGTGATTAGTAATGTCACAGCTGCTCTCACTTTGACTTATTCCAGGATAGGAAAAAAGGGTTACATCATGCAAACACACAACTGAGACCAGAGGGCTCTTTCTGAAGCTTAACTTTGGAGTTGATGTGGCCTATTACATGCCCTATTGCATTTCATTCGGGATGTTGGATAACTCAGTTTGCTATTATCACTTCTGTACAGAATATTCAGACAGTCTAACTCATCATTTGGTGCCAGCGACAGCATGAATGATATGCTGTCTAGAATACAACCGAAGGAAATTATTTTCATCACTTTCCTGGAGTCTTCTCTTAAGCTGAAGACATGGGTTTTCAGGCTGCCTCCAGAGCATGCTACATACTGTGGTCCACATGGAGTGGCCTTTAGCCCAAGGGGGGCTCCTGGTTTCTGTGCCTGGCCACTGTCTCCCAGCCCCTGCTTTCCTCTCTCCTCTGCAGGGACCTGACCTGCACCAGGGAGAAGACTGGAGGGAGACATTGACTATAATGGTCAGAGTTTGGTGGAAGAAACAAAAGTACTTAAAAACAATAACACAAATATGGAATGTGCAAACTGTGTTTGGGTTTTTTTTTTTTTTTATGGTCAGCTGCTTTTCCTCTACAGGTTTCTAGCTTATGAAGATTAAGGGGCATGATGGGAATAAAACTGCTTCATGGTTGGGAGACATCCCCTCCCGTTTCCCCCTCTCAACATTAGGAGCATAACATAATGTCGAGGTAGGAGATGGTGTAATCTTTGTTTTAAGTTTTCATGAAAATGTTTCCTTTTTGACTCTTTATTCTTATAATGAAATTATAAAACCAGAGGAGCAAGTTAGAACAAATGGGATTCTTCCTTAGGCCTGCTTCTACTCTAGAAGAAGTTAGGATCAGAGGTCTCAGCACTCATGGCGGGATCACTAATCACTAGGATAGGAAGACAAATCTAGCTGATATAACAGTGTTTACCAGTTTGGAACAGTGGGAATACAGGGACTGATGTCTTTGTTACTGTATTGCTGGCGCTAAGATACATACACAATGTAGATTATTGCAGGAACGCAGTAAGTATTCGTGTAATTGCTTGGATCATCTGGATATGGGTTCATTGATTTAATGATAATTTTATTGTCTGGTATATCCTGAATTTATATCATAGAACCTAGTTGAGAATCAGGCTATTAAGTAACTAAATATAAATCATAGAAATATTGATAATTCTGGCTCCATCTGACATAACTAAAATATCCCAAAGAGAAATGTTAGCTAACCTGGTCAGAGAAGGTAAGAGTGATACTTCTGGAATATTGGAATGTGTTGGTCTTTCTCCAACCAAAGGTGAACAGTTCCCCACCAGAATTTTTTTTTCTTTTGTAAATTGGTTTTGTTGGCTGCAACAAAAGTAGACTGTACTTTGTAAAAATAAAATAAGGCCTGGGTCCTTTGACCAAACCATCACATGTATATAAATAGATAAGATTATCACCTATAATGTGTGAAGAGGATACTAGCAAAAATGTTGACCCCGAAATATTTTTCTGACAATTCTCAACATGCCTAAAATTCCACAGCCACAGATGTTTCACTTCAGGTGGTGTGGTGAATGCCTGCTAACTTGATACTTCTTTTTTTCCTTCTTGATTGTATAAACAGTTTTCAAATCCCATTATATGTGTTTTCCTATTTCAAAATTGAATACTTTTAGTAAGCTGCTAAAATTGATTAGAGTTTTCAAACATAATTGTATACTATTATATTTAAATGCCATTGCCTTGTAGATAAAAATGTGATGCTACTTTAAAAAAAAACAGCCAAATGGTGTGATTTTTGAAAATGTGAAATGGAAACTTTGTTCAATATTAGTAATTCTTACTTCTTTCAATACTATTATATTTCTGTAATATTCATGACCATCTGACAGAAATGTAAGTCTGCCCATAGTTCTTTAATCTTGACCTGTATTTCATGTCACACTGGTAAGTGTAGCATATTTGAGAGTGATATCCTTAAACCTCTAGGAATATTCATTTTCCTGATTTCCTGATTGCTTTCCTTGATTATATAGGTAGACCACAGATGTTTGAAGTTTGAATATGCTTATATACATTTAGAAATTTACTCTATTTTTGAAAATATGATTTTTATTTATTTTAAAACATAATGATAGCTTGTGTTTTATAAAGTGTATTTTTCCAAGGCACTTTATTTTTTTTTATTTCCTGGCATCTGTGAAGTGGAAAGGAAGGGAATATGCTATTAACTTTATTTTTACCCCAAACTGATTGCAATTTGTCCAAGCTGACATGACCATAAAACTCCAATGTGCCTTGCACTTTTTTAGTATACTCTTTTAAACAACTTTATGTTCCAATATAATTTGGCTGCATCAGACACTGTGCTGTTGATACATACCATATATCAGGACACCATATGGATTGTCAAAGCATCATCCTAGGATGATAGTAAACCAATTGTCTTATCTAAGAACCAGAGATATGAGCAAATTTAGGAACACAAAAAAAGTAAGTCTGCCAAAAAGCGTATTTGAGAGAAGGCAATTTGCTATATAACTAAATTACTTGTCCACTAAAAGCTAATTTCCTAAAGTAGATGCAGGGTTTGGGCAGAGACAAAGAGCAGGGGAGATGAAGAAAAACAAAATTATGGACAGACAAAAGCATGGATAAAAATAATACAAAACAGAAGGAAGGAAGAAAGGAAGGGAGGGAGGGAGGGAGGGAGGGAGGGAAGGAGGGAGGGAGGGAGGAAGGAAGGAAGGAAGGGAGGGAGGGAAGGAGGGAGGAAAGGAAAAATACCTGACCCTGATTTGTAAAATTAAATCCACACACACATAGCACACATACACACAAATATATATAGGGTGTCCCAAAAATGTATACACACTTTAACAGCAGCTGATAGCTCAGTTTTGAAATTAAATGTATTTTAATAAGCACTGCCTTTATAATAATTCAAAGTGTGTGTATACATACATTTTGGGGAACACTATATATATACATGCTTAACATATATAAAACATCAAAATGTTTGGGTGGTTGTATTGTAAATGGCTAGAATTCCTCATTTAAAAATTGTAATACTGATACAGAAATATTTATTTAAACAATTTAATGCATTTTTCTCTGAAATTAAAAAAGTGTCATGTAAACACATTAATTCATGACAGTGAAATGCTTCTCTTCACGAAAGTATGTAGAATTTTCCAGAATAATATACATTAGTAAATAAATTTTAATTACTGTTTATAGATGAAGTGTGATTTTTACTCTGTTTGAATCATACAGAATTCAACATCTAGCATCTAGTGAACTATTACAATCCTCCTCCCCCAAGTCACTAGCAAACATCAGTTTAGATGACAAGAGCTAATCTCTAATTTGGTAACAGTAGTAATAGCACTAAAATAAACAAGAAAAGTAGACCAATAATTAAGATGTTTCATGTGAATAATAGTTGATATACAAAGTCATGATTAGAAAAATGGCCTCGCCGAAACCGGTTTGGCTCAGTGGTAGAGCGTCGGTCTGCGGACTGAAAGGTCCCGGGTTCGATTCCGCTCAAGGGCATGTACCTTGGTTGCGGGCACATCCCCGGTGGGGGGTGTGCAAGAGGCAGCTGGTCGATGTTTCTCTCTCATCGATGTTTCTAGCTCTCTATCTCTCTCCCTTTCTCTCTGTAAAATATCAATAAAATATATTTTTAAAAAAAGAAAAGAAAAATGGCCTCAAATCAGTTGCACACTTTAACTTTCCTTTCTGTATATGCCTTTTGTATTCATTTTTTATTTTTTTAAATATATTTTATTGATATTTTACAGAGAGAAAGGGAGAGAGATAGAGAGCTAGAAGCGTCAATGAGAGAGAAACATTGACCAGCTGCCTCCTGCACACCCCCTACCGGGGATGTGCCCGCAACCAATGTACATGCCCTTGACCAGAATCGAACCTGGGACCCTTCAGTCCGCAGACCGATGCTCTACCGCTGAGCCAAACCGGTTTCGGCTGTATTCAGTTTTTATTAATTTTTTATCTCTACCAATAAATAAAACAAAGCCCACTTGAAAAGCACTAACATCATGCTACCACTTTATTCAAGAGATATAAAGTACATATTTATATATCAGATTGCCCTTATTTGTGAATGATTTTGCTTTATCATTTGAATAGAGGCATTTGTGCACTGGAGAGGTGATACCTCAACCTGGCCTGTGCCCCTTAGCAGTCTGAGAGCTCTTGGGGGATGTCCAACTGATGGCTTAGGCCTGCTCCCCATGGGGAATGGGCCAAAGCCTCAGTTGGACATCCTTAGCGTTACTGTGGAGTTGTGCCATTGCGCTTGCCAGCCATCAGCTGGGCTTCTGGCATCAGGTTAGTGCTCACCCCGTGGAAACACACTGACCACCAGGGGGCAGCTCCTGCGTTGAGTGTCTGCCCCCTGGTGGCCAGTGCCCATCATAGTGACAGGTCTATTTGCATATTATATTATTTTATTATATAGGATAGTATAACCTATCAAAAGAACCTTATAAAGACAAGAAGTATAATTTACATACATAGATAAATAAGTTTAAAATAATTCCAAGGATCTCTTGAAATAGGAGAAATCATAGGAAAAAACTGTTTGTGATATTTCCGCAGTAAATGTGAAATATGGTAGAAGTCATATTTTGATAAAGCCTGCAGTTTGAATTCTAACTCTGCTAAGTCTGATTAAAACACAGGGTACTTACCTCAGCTTCCAGGTGGAGACCTGGAGGCTAAGGCAATTTTCCCATATCCAGAGACCAGGACCAGGAAATTGATTCCCACTGACTCAGTAGCTTCAGGGATAGAAACTGTAGATAACCTTTAGAGACTAACCTCTAAGCTCTGCTTTTGTTTTGTGTTATGGACTATCCTTAGCTTTTGTTTTGTGTTATCGGCTGTCCCAAGGCAGGGCCACATTCCAATGTCCAGCTGTTCCCAGTCTTTAGGATGCAGTCTTTAGCCTTTAAAATTAAAACAAAGGAAAATTCCTGTGGTTTGAGCCTTTAAAAAGACTTGCCTACACCTGGAACAGTGCAGTCATTTGGAGCCCGCCTGCATGTGTGCTCTTGCGGCTGCCCTGGCCAGTCATTTCAATAAATCTTTGTCTGCTTTTTTTAAAAATTAATCATCAGCCTCCAGTGGTCTTATTTTGAACCCAGGGTTCGACCCCACAACAAATGTATGTGGTCCCATTGGAGAGATGTCATAAAAATTCAGTTAAAATGTATAATATTTCATGAGTACAGGTGTTACACTCAGTACTACATTTAATAAAATGTAATATCTCTAGATACGTTACTTAAAAAACAGAGTTGTAAATACATAGTTCATATTCATCTTCCTATCCCACCACAGCCATCGTACAGTGGCTAGTGAGAACTGGAGATATAACTGGAAGGGCAGGAAGGAAAATTAGGAAATGAAGAAAAATAGAAAAGAAAGCTAAGAGGAAATGAAGGACAGAAAGAAGGCGAGAATATATTTATATAGTCAACATGCTTCTGAAGTTTAAAGAATACTCTAAAGAAAATAACTTCAAACACAGCATTAGGAGTGGCTTTTTACTTCATTAATCTATATTGCTTATGTACAGAAAATGGACTCTAAAAATAAGCTAACTCCTTGGCCACCTATCCTAACACTCAGCTGATTCTTCAATGCAGACTCATGTGACCTGACAGTTGCACTAATGCTAAGATGTAACATTGGAATGCATTTGAATACTTGGAAATAACTTAAGAGCTCATAGGTGTATATTTCACTTTTATCTACTATAAAGTTTAACAAGGTGAGTACCAGGGATATAATTCCAAATATAAATGTCATTATTCATCTTAAAAGTGCCTCCCTTCAAAAATTCAGAAAGGAAAAATAATATGAGGTATACATTTGATGAAGATTATTCAAGTGGTTCATATAATACTTTTTTTCCAGGTGGAATGCTTCTGGGATTGTGTCTGAAGGTGCTTACCTAGCTACTATTCTGACTTTATTATATTTTTGTAGCTTCAGAAAAAAAGGTTATTTTTATATTTACACTAAAGGCCCAGTGGACAAAATTGTGTGAGACCCAGAGTCCCACCCAACCATGGTTGCCATGGGGCCCATCAATGTACCTCCTGGTGAGTCCAGTTGGTGGTCATTACGGTGTTACAGCATTACAGACACAGGCCTTTTATAATACAGATGAGAGCATCTCTTTTCCCCCTTGTTCTGCATCTAGTGTGTGAATCCAGTAGTGGTTTCATATTTTTTCTTTGTTTGTTTTGTTTTATCATTCAGTACTAAGAACTGATACCATGGGGTCCCAGAACTTAGCTTGCAGATCTAAGCTTACATACAAGATTTCAAACTTTGCTCCAGAAAGTTTGCAAGGAAGACAAGGCTGTAAAACAATATATAACTTCACTATTTTCTTCTATAATTTCAGAAAAAGTCATTATCTAACCAATGATGTGCTCAACCAACTCTCTTCTCAGGACAATGTATCACTCAACTGTCAAAACCACATGCCTATCAGATAACTATTCACCAAGATGTACTCCTAGCTTCCCTCTGTCTTCCAATCCTAAACTATTACATTAATTTAAAAAATATATATTTTTATTGATATTTTTGCAGAGAGGAAGGGAGAGAGATAGAGAGCCAGAAACGTCGATGAGAGAGAAACATCGACTAGTCGCCTCCTGCACACCCCCTACCGGGGATGTGCCCGCAACCAATGCACATGCCCTTGGCCGGAATTGAACCTGGGACCTTTCAGTCCACAGACCGACGCTCTACCACTGAGCCAAACCGGTTTCGGCTATTACATTAATTTGATCAATATCTCTAATACAACTCCACATTGAAAGATTTCCATTAAATCATTGGCAAGATGGTCCCAAACCTTTAAAATATAAGCCTACACTCATTTTCCAATATACTAGCCACTGAGCCTCAATTAAGATGGTGTTCTCCTTGCTGTGGTAAGTGAAAAAACTAGGCTTTGATCAATATGTCACACCAGCCTTTCTTTGGAGAGATGCAGTAGACACTGCTTTTACTATTTATAATTTTAAAAGTGTTAAATATAGTGTGAGCTCCCTAAGAGAATATGCTCAGAATCTAGCCTTGCTCTATGAATAATATCTAGTCTTAGTCAATGGGCACTATGTATCACTATTCTGATAATTTATAAAAATGGCTATAGAAAATACAAGAGAAATCTTTGAATTTATCTACTCTACTTAACATTCTCCTAATTAGACTATGAACATAATTGTTATTAATGTTTAAATGCCCATTTTCTTTTAATATTTTCATTTGTGTTGCATCTAGAATGTTGAAAATACTTTTATTTTATTTAAAAGTTTTAAAGAAAGTAATTAAAAAATCTATTTCATGTAGCTGTATACAGAGTTTCAGTTATAAGACAAATTTATTTTCATTGAACAAGTTGTTCTATAGTGTTTGTTTTAAAGATCTTTGTTTACGTGTCAGGGAATCTCTAGTACATAAGTGCTTTTTTCTTGAATAAAGGACTTTCAACCTTTGGGGTTCAAAGAATGGGAAATGCACTTAAATGTTAAACAATATAAGGTAAAACTTAAGATCTTGGGACTTTTATAAGACATAAAGTTCAACAACATTTTTTTCAAACAGTTATTTTACTGTGCTTATAAAACCGACTATAATTGAATATGGTTTTCAATATAAACTCCTATGACTTTGTGAACTTTTCCCCAAACAAATAATTTTGGTTTTGAGCTGATGTCAAAGGAATATGCCACTTCTATAAGCTGAAGCTAGATGTTAATTTATGTGGAAAATAATTTTATACAATACTTTGAAAGTTGAGGTTTTTAAAATAAAGTGACAGACAACATTCTTAGGACCATATTTATAACATCACAGGATAAATGTAATCCTGCAAAATGTACCCCCTTTCGTATTTACTAAGGGAGTTTGACCATATTCAAGGTTGTTGAGTTATGCTTCAGTTCACATTTAAAAAATGGTGATATCTTTTTTCAAAGTTATGCTTCTAATAAATATAATCTTTACCCAAATTACTCACCAGATATTTAAATTAATATCTCAAGAATTCATTGTTTTAGACTTTAATAGCTATCTAAAAAGTGGACGTTTCTTTTGACTCTGAAATGAAAACATTCACCAGGGTACTAAAATGATCAACCAGAAGATGAGCAGCTCCATTATAGCTGGTATTTACTGTATTCTGTAATGTCCGCATTTTTCAAAACAATTTTTCTTAACAGGAACCCTAATTTGCACTAGTTTTAAAAATACGCACAATAAATTGAAAAAAAAATATTTTTAGAGCAGCGCTGATTTAAACAAGAAACAAAATGCAAAAGCTGGGAAACCAATAACTCTTATAACTACCACCAAGGTGACAGGGAGGGTTGAAACAGACCTTGGCTTTTGCCAGTAACAGGCATATTGTATGCCACTTTTCACACTCAGTTCAGAGGCATACTTGTCTTTTAAATTGTCATATCAAATAAGTAAATTGCACATAAAATAATTCCTATTATTCAAGCTAAAATTAGCAATGGAATAGCAGTGTAATGTTGCTTAGGATGGCATGTAGCTAATGGAAAATATGGTAATGGATGTATCTTGAGTGTCACTCCCAGTCTAAATTCAGTTTGCTAAATAATCACAATAATAATCCCCTTTTGCTTTCTCACCACCAGCTTCTCCGTACTGTGCTTTATTTTTGCATTGTTTCGGAATCGTCGTTTCTATTTATAAAAATCTCAAATGCCATATTTACATGTGTCCTAGAAGAGGGATCAGAATTCATCTCTCTAAAGGAAAGATAATTATCTGTGATACATTTGCAGCCTTTTCTTGATGAGATGTTGTATCTAATATTCACTTCTTTAGGGTGGATGTGCACAGCAGAAAGGCAGGGATGCAAAAAAGGAGCTGCAATCAATGAGGATTGTTTTCAAGGAGGATGGAATGGCTTTTGAGAAAGCTTGTCCCAAAATAACAGGGCTACGTGTCCAAACATTTAGGGCTCTTGGTCTGCTTTTCTTACCAGTCTCATGGTAAGTCTTTTTAATTATGTAAAAGTTGAAATTAAAACACTGCTCTTTTGCTGTGATATATAATGTGTTGGGAAATATAAATCTTAAGAGTGCTTTTTGTAGATATTATCATTATTCCCCAAAAGATAAAAATAAAGAGAAAGAAGTTATATGTTTTGTTTTAAAAGCAGAATAAATCTTTGAATTATGATTAGAAATCAACTACTTAGAATTCAGTGTAGGGACAAAAACTGTTTAGTTAATTAGTCAATGGTAATTTTCTGCATTGGGTGATTAATGTTAGTTCTATCTATTCATCACTATAAAGTTTTTCATTAAAAATGTCATCTTCATGTATGTCTTTATATATGTTTCAGTATCAGAAATGTGAACAAGGTCTAAAATTTGTTGGACACCTGTATATCAGATTCTGTAGACTCCTTATATTTTCTTATTTTCACATTAATACATCAGTGCAAATAGTATTAATTATATTTTATAGCCAATAGATAGTGAATCTCAAAGGATACACATAAATGGTATCTAAATAGAGCCAATTCATTTTGGCGATAGAATTTGAACCTGGATCTACTTAGTATATCAATTCTCAATACAACAGATGTTCTCTCAAGACTTTTATGTTAAATTATTGCTTATTTTTACCTTGACTATACATTTATGGTTCTTTATTTCTATAGCCATTCTTAGAATCCATTAAAATCCTAGAATTTATTTTCTAAGAAGAATCCTCTTTATAGTGAGTAATCATTTGAAAATAAGTAAATGATACTTTTATACTTTATGACTCTCTTATTTAGAATATTATTATTCTAATAATTTTTGTTTATATATATTAAGTTTTAGTATATATTTTCTTAATATAGTTTATATTTAAAAGTTTTTAAGTTTATACTTTAAATTAAAAAAAATATTGATTTCATAGAGGAAGATAGAGGGAGAGAGAGATGGAAACATCAGTGATGAGAGAAAATCATTGACTAGCTGCCTCCTGCACAACCCCTATTGGGGATCGAGCCTGCAACCGCAGCATGTGCCCTTGACTGGAATTGAACCTGGGACCCCTCGGTCCACAGGCCAATGCTCTGTCTACTGAGCCAAACCAGATAGGGCTATACTTTGAATTTTTAAGGTATATTTGTACCATCCATTTTGTATTATATACTTAGTTTATATTTTTACTATATATATAATTGATTTTTTCACAGGGAGGAAGGGAAAGAGATATAGAGTTAGAGTTAGAAACATCAATAAGAGAGAACCATCTATCAGTTGCCTACTGCACACCCCTACTGGGGATGTGCTAGCAACCAAGGGATGTACATGCCCTTGACTGGAATCTGACCTTGGACCCTTTAGTCTGCAGGACGACGCTCTATCCACTGAGCCAAACCGATTAGGGCTGGCTATATTTTCATTTTTAAGGCAATATAGACTCATTAGTATTGTGTGTGAATATAGATGAAACATCTTCTAAGTATCAGTAATGTGCTTTGTGCCTGGGTTACTGAGTAACCACTATCCCTACCATCCAACATCTCCCAGGTCCAGGAGAGCAGATAACCATGGAAGCAGTGATCATGGTCTTATGGGATAGAATCCATAACAGAGGGCCTGATCAAAGAAGTGTGTATGGACTTGCCCATTTGAGCCTCCGGGAGGAGATATCGAGTATACACAGGAAGAAACTGTAACATTCCTCAATTCAGTTAGTTAATGTTATCAAACACTGCCTATATGTCAAACCCAAACAGATTTGGGATTTTAAAATAGAATAGTGCATTAGCTATTGCAAACTTCCAGATCAGTGGAAGTCAACTATGGCTTTATATAAGCAGGCCATAAGCAATAAAAAAATAGAGAGTCTTTTCAAAACGAATGAGTAGATCAGCATTCCCAGAGTACTGAGTGAATGCATGTGAAAGGCTTAGAATCTAGACAGTCTGGTGTAAGGACACTTTGAACTTGAGTGCTGGGATAAGGTGTGGACTTTCTACTTAAGGAAAGAAGTGGGAGGTACTTAATGGTTTTAGTATACAGTACTTTTTTGCTCTATCCCTAGTCATTTAAAAGCAGCAGGTCATCTGCATGGTTTGGACACAGGCCCCTCTATAGTTAACTACGCAGAACATCTGGGCCTCCAGCATTTGTTCTGAACTGCTGGCTTGCCTAACAAACACATGCTTATAATTCTGTGGCCTTTAGATTACCTGGCTTGGTGCTTCAATAGTGTAGGGGCATTAGCACTTGTGCTCAGTAGCTTCTGTGGTTTATGAAATGATGACTGACTGAATGGGGTCCCATTAGCTTTTTAGAAAAGGACAGCAGCCTTTTATACAGAGGTCCTGTTCCTCAGATCCTTTTGCCAAACATCAGAGCCGGGAAAAATGGATGAAGTGTCCTCCACTTGTAGTGATCTGAGTGAGGCAAGATGGCGTTGAAGAAGGAAGGACACAACACCAGTCACTTTCACAATTCAGCATGGGTGAGGACAGAATTAATGAACTGGTATCTGTGCACACCCTGGGAGAAGAAGAAGCTGGCACCATGCTGCCTTGACTTTTTTGGAGAGTCAAGGGAGATTCCAGACCAAAGTGGAAAGAGGGCGTGGTCATAACATCGTTTCCCTTCTCCAGGTTAGAGTGCTTATAGACTGAAATAATAGAAGAAATAATTTTCTGGGGGGGGTAACTGACACAGGTTCAGGAAAAAGAGACTACATCTAAGTAATACAGATATGCTACCTAAGCTACCAGCAAATACAACCTGGCAATAAGAGACGGCCATTCTGTTAGGTTTTCTTTTCATTCTTTCATACAGTGTATTTTATAAATATATTTTTTGTATAGTGCTAGACTGCTTTTCCAACCTTGGCTCCACTCCTCCTCCAGGAGTAAAAAAGGAAAATAAAAGAATCATATGTCATGTGTGCTGTAATTGAATGGGGAAGAAAGTCCATGAGGGATTGAGGCTGTGAGTCTCCTAGCAGTACAGATAAAAGGTGTCCTCCTGATGCCAACTTGATCCTGAAATGAGACCTGATTTTATATTCTTCATGGCCGTGTGTGTGTGTGTGTGTGTGTGTGTGTGTGTGTGTGTGTGTGTTAGGTTCCCTGGTGAAGATAGAAACCTAACTTTTGCCCTCTGATCTCCAATTACTGCAAATATCACCATGACTGGTATTATACAGGTTGACCTAAATCCAAGTTTGCCAAAAACGGTGCTGGTTACACATGTTGTCCCAGTGTGTTTAATAGCATGCCTATCATTCAAAGGTGTCCTGATTGCTTAATAAATTAAAAGGTCACTTTAATATTAGGAAACAAGTATCAAGCTCCTTGTGGAATCAATGACTGGCTGTTATTGAAGTCTGACTCTCAGTTAATCTCCAGTCACTCTCCCTTTCTGGGTAAATGGCACTGAGCCGGTGTCCTCAGGGCATCCCCGGGGTGCCCTCCGCCTGCTGTTTATCACGGAAATCAGAGTAGTTACCTGTCTTACACATAGCTAGTGTACCTGGATGTGGCATTTGGGTAGGGCATTCATCTATGCTGCTCAGGGAACTATGCTTGACAGCCAGGCACAGGGGCCATACATTATTTGTCTTTATGTCACAAGAGCCAAGCACTAGATGCCAGGGAAGTATATGATATTTATGGGAAATGCCTTGCTTCTCTTATGCCTTCAGGAGATGAGTGCTGTGTCCCCAAATGTCACCAAGTGCTATTGAACCTGCCCCCCTGTTCACTACCAGTGATAGAAACATGAGGATCATGAGTGCGAGTCTAGAAACAACTGGAGAGGAAGGTGATAGAGGATTGGGAGCAGGAAACGGGCACCTTACACACCTCATTAGAGTAAAACAGAGAGAGTCTTCTTTTTGTCAAAGGAAAATTGCCCAATGGAATTACAGGCAAGGGAGACTTTAGTCAAGGCTATTGCAATAGTAGGAAGGAATTGAACTCAACCCCACTGAAACAAAAGGTGGAGGGTGTCAAACTCTGGGGTGATCTAATGGGAAAAGTACCTGGGGGTCTTTAGGAGGAAGCATGGTCAGTGTGATTGTGAAACTAAAACGTGGGTCTTGAGTCCAAGTTCATTGTCTGGTGAAATAAAAGAATGACATTGAAGACAAAAAACGGTTAATGGGACCCAAGTTTATTGAGAACGTCTGTGAGAATTAAAGGTCTATTACTCCATGTGTAGAGTCCCACATAGCCATGAGCCCTGTGGGATGGGATCCCACAGGAATGCCAGGAATCCATCGCGCACCAGGGAGAAGGGGGAGGGCCAGAGGAAGTGCATGCCTTTTTATTTAGGGGTGAGCACAGTCTTGCTAGCTCCCGATTTCTTTTCAAAGAATTCTGCCTTAATACCATTCTTGGTGTTGGTTTTTATGACTTATTATCTTGTGATTGGTCATTTGCAAGATGTCTGTCTCAGCAATATCCATATATTTTAAAGTCCATGTCTCTCAAGTGCCCTTCCCTCCCTGCCCAGTTGGAGTGCCTTAGGACTTCCACCTACCTGGGTTCCTAGGTTTTATTTTTCCTTCATGTGGTCTCAGCCCAGTCTACCTAGCTTCCTCTGTCTCCTCAATTAGGCGTCTGTTTGCCAAGAGCCTCTTATCAAAGTCAGGCTTCTACCTTGCCACCGTGACGGAGGGATTGGGGAACAATATTTCTTAATAATTGCATTTCAGTGGCTCCTAATTACTTGAGGACAATGTTTTTGGTTTCTATGAGATTTACGTCTCCAAGGGGCAGAGAGTTTACAACTGCACATTTTCTAAAGTAAATATTCTAAGAAAATGGAGGTTAGAAGCCTAGAGTCAGAAAGAAACCTGTCCAGAGTTTAGTTGAGCTCAGGGAAACTTAAAAAGTCATTTCAGCCACTCCTCACTCTCTGAATAAGTGCATCCCCAATTAAAGTTACAGGACCAGAGGGGAAGATTCCCTGTGGCCATCATGTAATTTTGCGGGGAGAGGCGGTAGGGCTCATAAAACTGAAGGGGAGCAGAAGGTACCATTCCAAAATGTGCCAGTTTGGCATATGCATTATTTTGAGCGAAAGCCCATCAAGACTCAGCCAACTCAGAGAGCTTTCTACCTTCCCTTAACTGCCTAAAATAATTTAGATGGGGGCTTATGCCAGGAAGAGAGCTATTGGCAGAGAAAACTGGATATCAGGAAGACATTTGCATGGCAGGGTAAACATGTGGTTGCCAAACATTTGCTCTTCTTATCTTCCTGTGAATCACCTTCCCTCCCTATGGAGCCCAGGCCTCTACCTCCTCCTTCTTAGCTCTGGATGTATGTATTTTAGCCTGAATTGCCTGACTGCCTTTGAGACTCATGTCTTTGTAGGGTTCTCCTACATACGTAATTAAATTTGTGTGTTTTTCCTCCTGTTAATCTGTCTTAATGCCAATTTAATTATAAGGCCCCTCAACTGAACCTACAAGGGTGGAACATTTTTCTATCCTTACAAAACTTTCTGATAATGAATTGGAGATCACTCTGTTTTGGAGATGACTTTTGTTTCATATTCTCCATGTTCTTTGATGAGTAAATAAGCATCCTCATAGATGATGTGGAAAAGGGAGAAAGTGTTGCAAGGGCTATAGGTGAGACTGGGCTGTGTGGGTAGGACTGTGCAGGGCCAGAAAAGGCTTGCCAAAGATGGGGGGGGTGTTGATTGTAATTAAGTTAGAGTCCCTCAGAATAAACTTGCTTATCAGCCTTTCTTCCCTACAAATGTCCCAAAGGGTAAAGACTTAGTTTGCTTTTCTAGAACCAGCAGCATCAGCAGCATCCTGACCCTTGTGAGAAATGCATGTTCTCTGGCTCCACCCTGGGCTTGAGGAATCAGAAACTCTGAGGTGGAGGCCCAGCAGTCTGTGTTTAACAAGCTCTCCAAGTGGCTTTGATGCACTCTCACATTTGAAAATCTCCATTGCAACTTTATTTACAATAGCCATCAGTGGATGAGTGGATAAAAAAGCGGTGGTACATTTACACAATGGAATGCTACTAAGCTGAAGAAAAGGGAAGAAAAAGAAAGTTTTACCCTTCAAGACAGCAAGCACTGTATGATTTCACTCATAAGTGGACTCTATGAACAAAATAAACTAACAAAATAGAAACACACTGAAAGAGAGAATACACAGATAGCTGTCATAGGGGAGGTAGCTTATGAGGCTGGGTGAAAAACATGAAGGGATTAAGCAAAAAAAAAAAAAAAGAAAGAAAGAAAAAAGAAAAGAAAAAAGAAAGAAAGAAATCACAGACACAGGCAACATTATGGCGCTTACCAGAGGGAAAAGGTGATGCCTTGGGGAAGGGAGAAGGGGGCTAAGGAAGGATAAATGGTGATGGAAGGAGAATTGACTTGGGGTGGTAAACACACAATACAATATACAAGTGATTTATTAGAGAACTGTACACCTAAAACTTATATAAATTAATATTTTTAATTTGAAAAAATCTTTATTGTTGGAAGTATTACTTATGTTTCCTTTTTTCCCCATTGACCCCTTCCAGCCCATCCCTACTCCCCATCCCAGGCCAATGTCACTCCAATAAATTCAATGAAAAACTACTATATGTACCTACATGGCAACTGCCATGGTCATGAGGTTCATGTTTGCTGTTTGATATACGTATTTTGATAATTGATTATGGTAAAGGCTGTAATAAGAAATCGTCTCAGGCCTAGAGCTATTGTTGGAACTGAGTGTATAGAAAACTCCAACTAGAAAACCTCTGACAGAGGGATTGATAACAATTAACTTTAAGCACCAGTGATTAACCCTAAGTAGCCTAGGCTGATCCCCCAGGACCTACAATTTACTCAGAGGCTAAGTTGCAGCTATTTAGCATGTAGCAAGCACACTTTCTGTCTTCTAGAGTCTATTATTGTAGTTTGTGACACCTCCCTCCTAAACTTTTCTCCTACTCTCATATTTGACATTACAGTGACTCTCATCAAGTGACAATATCCAGGGTTCCCTGCAAGCTGGTCCTGCCCAACTGCCTTCCATGTGGATCTGGTTCCCCCAAATGTCCTCCCCTGCAGGCCTGGGTCTCCCCCAATTGTCCTCCTCTGCCGACCTAATCCCATCCAACTTCCCTGCCCTGCTGACGTGGTCTCCCCCAACAACCCTCCTCTGCTGGCCCAGTCACACCTAACTGCACTCCCTGCTGGCCTGATTTCTCACAACTGCCCTCCCCTACTGGCCTGGTTTCCCCCCCAATTGGTCTCCTTTGCTGGCCTGGTCTCCCCCAACTGCCCCTCTCTACCAGCCTCATCACCCCTAAATGCCCACAATTGCCCTACCCTGAAGGCCATCTTGTGGTGGCCATCTTGTGTCCACATGGGGGCAGTCATCTTGTGACTTGGAGTGATGGTCAATTTGCATATTACTCCTTTATTAGATAGGATACATTTTTAATTACATCCATGAAGACATACAGCCTTTTAGACTATGTGATTAAAGGATGCACAGATTCTTAAGACTTTAAGCAGATTATGACAAGTTATCAAATAGCATAGGAGAATTAGTCTCATTAAAACTAATTTGGTCATCAAATACCATTTCATAATGAATTAAAATAACTTGAAATTGTAGTATGAGAATAAAATTGTGTTTTACTTTTAATATTATATTTAAATTTTGGGGGGAATATATACTTCCAAAGACTGAAAGATTGCTCAAATTGAGGTAGCATTCATGATTCTTGTCCATCATCTCTGGACTCTATAGGTTTAAGACTGGTTCCTATTGACAATGTAATTCATCAGCAAACTCAGGACTTGGAAAACCTGAGCCTTGAGTTTACCCAGGGTTTTGCCATGGTTCAGAGGGATACTTTCTCAGCCGGCAACTTATTTACTCTATCATTGACAGATATAAAAGTTGCAAGACTTGTGTGGTGTGCTCCATTGAAGTTATCAAATGAAATCTTTCATATCTAAAAAGGCTTAGGATCAAATCAGAAATCTCATTTCTTAGGATGTTTATAGCTGATTATACAACTGCGTCCCTGTTCTATAGTGGTTCCCACTGCTTGTAAACAAATAGGGCCTTGGGGACAGCCACTGTCACCTAAAAATTAATTTACATTAAATAGAATTTCAAGGTATTGTTATGCACGTGGTAGTAAATATAAGCACTACTTACCCAATAATACAACCACCAGTGATCAATCTATTGTCAAACAGATGGTGTAGTGACAAATTAGGCAAAATGTAGGAATCATGACAAGATCCTGGGAAATGCAAACAGATGTTTACAGTACAATGATTGTGATCACATTCTACTTATACATTCATATAGTGCTGGTGCCTTCTGCTGCAAAGGGATATTTAGTTTCTGAAAGGAGTTTTAATATCTACATGAGTGTAATCAACAGTTCCCTCAGCATTAGAAATACTCACTAGTTGCCAATTTCAGCATTTCATACTATAAATGTGTGTGTTTAGAGGAGAGAGATGAAGCACATATTCACTGTTCAGTTCTTACGCTTAGGTGTCAAATAATTTGGGTTTTGCCTTTTTTTCAATTTAATTTTCTATTAGCCTAATGAGAGAGCAACAGTCATTACATGTATCATTATATGTATATGTATATGTATATGTATGTTTATATATATATATATATATATATATATATATATATATATATATATAACAAAAGTTTTCTAACTCTAATGTTTAAATTTTGTATTATTCTTTGATGGCTACCACTATAAATTATCACAAATTGCGAGACTTAAAGAAACAGACATCTATTCTCTCACAGTTTGGGAGGTCAGAAGACTAATATGAAGCTCTCAGTGGGGCAGTGTTCCCTCATAAGGCTCTCAGAGAGAATTCGTTCCTTGCCTCTACAGCTTTTCATGGCTTGCAGCATTCCTTGGTGTGTGGTCAAGTCACTCCAATCTCTGCCTCTGTATTCACATTGTTTTTTCCTCTTGTCTCTTCTCCTGTGTATGTCTGTCTCAAAACCCCCTTTATGAGAATGCATGTAATTGCATTTTGAGCCCAATAGGATAATCCAGGATAAGCTCCTCCTCCCATAATCATGTCATTATATAAGGTAATATTCACTCTTGTCATGTACAGTCATATTCACAGGCTGGATTAAACATGGACATAGCTTCCTAGGGACCACCATTTGGCCCACAACTTCTTGGTAAGTTAATTGTACTGATGAAAAGGCCTACATTTTTTTTCAGGCTGAAAATTGCAGTCCTTATCACACTAAAATAATTTCCACATAGCCATTTTTTATAGGCAGCATTTATCTTACACTCAGTGTCCTTACTAAATTTATACTATAGATTTTACTTTTCATCTTTAAATCTTTTCTCTTTCTACTCTGATTCAAAAGGAACATTCCTAATTCTAAGCTGGCAAGTAGGAGCCATCAGAGAGGTTGCCCCATCTGTTCTAAATGGCCAGGCAGGACTGACCTTAAAGAGAACTACTTAAGGTAGCAGCAAAGCCACATAAAAATATAGGAACTGGCAGTTCCAAATCAGAGTTTAGCTCATCTCTACCCAAAGAAATTATATGCAAAAATAAAATAAATCAGAATTTAAGAGAGAGAGAGAGAGAGAGAGAGAAACAGAGAGAGAGAGAGAGAGAGAGAGAGAGAGAGAGAGAGAGAGAGAGACAGAGACAGAGACAGAGAGAGGGACAGAAACAGAGACTCAGAAAAAAAATTCCTAGGGAAAAACACATGTGTAAGCACAAGGGTTATTCTTGCGGGAATGGCGCTGCACCCTTGAGACTGCTCACCCAGATTGCTTCCCTTTCAGCTTTGCATAGAGTCACCTGGCAGAATTTGCATCTCACTGGCGGTCCATTCCTCATTGGTGTTTTTCTAGGGCAGTGATACAAGTAATTGCTATTACTTTCCCATTGCAAACTGGAGGCAAAACTTTTTTCTTTCATTTGTGACTATCTTACAATGGTGGTTGACATTTCAGTTTGTCCAACTGGTACATCTTTGCTTTGTATCCATGATACACGGGCAGCCAGAAGCACATTCTGTGCTTTGAAGATATCCCAAAGGCAATCAGACTTACAAAATGCTTTAACCCACATGTTATGAGCTTAAATCAGAAGTGCAGAAGGGGCAGCATCTGGAAAAGGACAATCAAAGGTTCTCAAACACAGCGTACACCCATGGTGACACATGAACTAAACAGAATTCACAAAGAGCACAATCTTGCACACATAATTATGAGGACATGCCAATTAAACAGGTCCAAATCCCCCATCTTGAAACAATCCCTTGGCCTTCCCTCCTTCATTAACACCCTTCCTGTTTATCTCTTGATTTGCTGAGGAGCCGCTGGAAGAAGTTCTTTACTCATGCTGATGTTTCCTATTTAGTAACTCCTTAGCTCACTTTTAGCAAGCTGGCCCTCATCCCAAACTCATCAACAGTGCACTTATTTATTCGACAAATACCTGATGCCAGACACTGTGCTAAGTGTGGGTATACAGGGGTGAGGAAAACAGATGATGTCACTATTAGGGAACACACAGTCTAGTGGAGCCCTTTGAATGTTTTGGTTTTAAATATTGAGCTTTTGTTATGCATGTTACCCATATCAACATTTACAAAAATGCAAGATAAACATACATTTAAAATAATATCATGGCTTGGATTAAGAATTGGCAGCAGAAATAGAGTTTTTAAATATATATTGAACATAGAATCCAAATAAATGAAGGATTGGGTGTGTTGATGTTGACCTCCCATTGACATTGATAACCAAGTGACTAGATGTGCTTTATACTGAGATATAATTAAAGGGTACACTAACTATTTGGGAGGATATAAAGGGTTTTGTATTTGGTATGTTAAGTTTGAAGTATATGTGAGACAGTCAAGTAGAGATGACAGAGGTCTGGTGCCACAAAAAAGAATCCAGACTGGAAAAATTAAAATGGCCTACCTGGAAAATTTGCAAAGCCAGAGGGAAGAGTGGAGGCCCACATACTGTGTGTGTGTGTGTGTGTGTGTGTGTGGGCAAATCAAACTAAGGTATTGTTAAATAGAATATATTTTCCTACTATTTGGACAAACATATCTTCATAATAACAAAATATAAATGTGTGTAAAGCCATAATTTTTAAATTAGTAGAAACTTAATAAAAATATCAAAATGAATGACAGTTGACAAAATATCCGAAATGACTGAATTTCATTATTATTGTGAGTGTCTAGGTATGAAGGTTCAACAATTAACAGTGTAACAAACTTATATAAACGTAATAATTTGGTATATATTTATTCCATTCAAGTTACTTGTTGTTATAATAAGACATTTAATATAATTTTTTCTTGATTATTGGTAACATCAAATTACACTAGCTTTAGTGTAAGTTTTTATTTTCCCAAGTCAAATTTTTAGCAACTTCAATCAGCTGATGTTATAGCAACTGGAATTTAGAAATGAACCATGAATTTTACATATTGTGTGAAAATTTTTGACACAGAAAATATTACTATACACACATTGTGGTCAGATACAGCATAATGTTCACCACTTTTTTATTACAGTATCTAGATACATGGCATTCCTTAATTTTAAAAAAAATGTTCTAATGCTTAGATATTATAAAGAACACCAAAATTAGTGGTTTATATTGGGTTTAAATAATGTCTAATTGGTCCAAATATCCCTTAAGAAAAAAAATTATACCATATCAATAATGGACAGAAAATAGTCCTTCAGAAATTAATTTTGGACTTAACTTGCTTGTGAATCTTTTTCTCTATAGTCATGAAAATGCTTTAGTTTTTTCTTCCTAATAGCCATATATGTTTTTTTATTTAATGTCACTTTTGTGTAGTTACATATACGTTGTTTTAATTTAGAAAAACAATATCCTTTTAAAAAATCCTTTAAAAGTGAAATAGTCACTCTTACCTCTCTTCATCTTTGTTAACAGTGCTAATAGCAAGCAGCAGATCATACCCCAAACTCTAGCCAATTAGCATAAATCCAGAATCCATTTCATTTTCTCTTAAAGACCCTGATTGGCTCTCTTAGAAGGATCTTTTGTCCTTTAGTCTCTTAATCTTTCTCATTGCTGGTGCCCTACACCCAACAACTTTAACAGCATTCAGTTATCCTTTCTAATTGATTCACACAAGAGTGATTATCAGGTTAAACTCAGTATGTATTTTAGCAAAATTCCTCATCTTTTGTCAGTTCAAAAAAAAAGTCTTCTAAAGTATTTTATTTTTTTGGCACAGTTCAGACCATATATGACATAAATAATCGTTAAGGATTTTCAATGAAACAAGATTCTTACTAAAACAAACATCTATATTGTACTATTACAGACTCATCTTTGACAATATTTTAAATTATATAATGCTGATTTTATATTTATTTTAAAGCTATTAATTATTTAACAAACACAACACTGTCACTTCTATAATTTAATGCTCATATATTGCTCACTTATTTTATCCTCAATAATTCTATTTTGAAATTCTCTCATGATTTTTCATTGTCCAATGCTAATGTCTGAAAATCTCCTTTCTTTTCACAAGTCTTCATGATTCCATTGTCTTACTTCATAGTTTATGTGTTTTTTGGTATGGATATATTATTGGTCTAGATGAGCACAATGTTTGTTTTTCTAGTGCTACAATGATATAATCTCATCTCTCTGAATAAAATTGAGGATCAGGATTGATGGTGACATGATCGTTGAAGTTTTAGCTAGTTTATATAACTTTAACCTTACTATATATGAAAGGTTCCAATTTTGCTGTTAAGAACATTAAGATTATTATATTTATCATATGAGGGACATTGGAAATCTGGAGAGTTATTGGCAAACCATACATGTTCAATTGGTTAAAATACTTAAAAAGGGAACTTTATATCATTCTCTGGTATACTCATAATTGGATATTTGGGGAATATTTTATAAAATAGGAATATTGGCAGAAGTCATCATGACTTCAACATAAAAAGTATGTCAGACTACTTCTCATTCTGTTTCCCATTTATTAAAGTTTCTTGCCTGATAGAGATGCCTATTTTTTTCTGAATATAATCATAAATGACTTTACTTATTACAAGCTCTTTTCTAAATTTTAACATGAATAAGATATTACTAATTAATTATAAGTTGGAGTTAAAATCTGTTCAGACTCCTGTCTCAGTAATCTTTCCTTAACATAATGTTTGTCACGCACCTGCATACTGTGGTGGTTTTAACAGATGTCCATAGCTTATTTAAAACTCCTCTAATCAAAAGGTGAAAAGTGGAAAATGTTGCCCAAGGAATTGGAAGATCTAGCTGAGGAGATTTCCAGGTAGAAATGCTTAAAGTGCCGCCTAGACTCTTCAAGTTGCTTCATAGTAAAATGTGAGGGAAGAGATAAAGATGGAAGAAAGGAAGGAAGATGGTTAAATAGAAAGGATACTGGGATCGCTGGGTTCAAAAATAAAATGATTTTTTTTTTTATTCCTAGACTCTCCTGATTGCAAAAGGTGCTATAATTAAATAACAGCTCCCAGGCAAAGGTAAAATCTAGGGCACTCTCAGAAAAAGATGGTCTAAAGATAAAACCAAGGATCTAACTAAAAACCTTTCTTAAGACCTCAGAAAGTTTTAAAGTGGTACCACATAGACCCTTTCAAACAGGCAAAAGGCCCTACAAGAATCCTGAGAGGACTGTCTCCACAGTCGCATTCCAGGGAACCTAAAGTAGAGCAGACTAATCTTGAGGATATTTTTTGAAAGATTTGGTGGCTTTATCTAAGAATTCTTTTTTAAAAATTGTATCAGCTTGAGCTAAAAGAGGCAGAGACATTATAAGATGAAAAGAGCCCTCTGGGCTCTGGAACTATTATGGGCGGTAAGAAGACTGAAGAAAATAATCTGCTACAACACTAGTCAGATTTCATGTGGAAGAAAGGATAACTCAAAGGGTGGGGCCAAGAGAACTAAAACATTTTGAGAACTATTTCCAGAAATTAGGACTAGCCACATGTGTGCCTGGTTGGAATTTGACATTGCTATGGGCCAGTGATGGCTATGTACCTCCCATTCTATTTTTCCCCCAATGGGCATGTGAATAGTAATTATCCTATGCCTGTGCTACCATTGTTTGTTAGGTGTATAGGGTGTCAGATAACTTTTAATTAGTTCAGGTTCTCCAGATGAAGAGAAACTACTTGAAGACCTGTAATCAAGGGACTACACCACAAGAGCCTCGAGTCACCTTGACCTAAGATAGGTGGTGCCATCTGCTAACGCAACCTTAAATCTAAAGCTATAGGGCCTTTTGGGAGGCCTTATTAAGAGATGAGGTATTTTTCTTGTTGAAGAAATGTAAGTAGCTTGTGGCACACAGAGTAAGGACCATGGTGGCTTTAAAACATGTCCACACTCTTTCCATTAAAAAAATAAAAATAAAAAATAAAAAGGAGACTGCTACCTCTCCCCTGAAGTAGTGGCTGGCCTTAATGACTTTCTGCTGATAAATGGAAGATGGCACTATTGAAACTGCGAGACTAAGAGGCTAGATTAGAAAAGGTACCACAGTTCTTGCTAAGTCCTCTCTAGGGATTCTCCTCCTTCAAATCAGTCTTTGTGTCACATGTCATAAAGCAAGTGAGGCCACGTTGAGGCATTTTGGCCAACAGCCCCAACCTAGGTCCCAGTCAACAGCCCAACCCAAAGGAGCAGAGGCAGAGGCTTGTCCAAATTACAGACTCAGGAGCAAAATACATGCTGTTTCAGTCCAAGTTTTGGGATGTTTGTAACAGCATTAGGTGACTAGAATAGTCATGAGGAGTTAAGTTTATTTATTAAAAAAAAAGTTTATTTACTTATTTAAAAAAGCAACATAGGGGCATTATATTAGGACCAAACATGTTAAGGATAATTAGATTTTATAATTTTATTCATCATTTTCTTGCCTTCTCTGAGTTTTATTCTTGAGGGCAAAGCCTATGTCATATTCACTACTGACACTGCAGCACCAACTAGTTACTGGAACATTGTAGCTACTAGGTCAAAAATGTCTTTGCTTTTAGGAGCTTACACACTACTGATAAAGAATATAAAGGAGGCAAGAAAGGGAGAGAAGCAGGAGGGAGGGAGAGAGAGAGAGAGAGAGAGAGAGAGAGAGAGAGAGAGAGAGAGAGAAGGGAGGAGGGAGGAAGAGAGGGAATGAGGGAGTGAAGAAGAAAGGAAGGAAAGAAAGATAGTTTCACCTGATGATCAGTGCTATTAAGGCAGTTACAAAGGTTGACTTGATAAAGTGATGGGAGGTAGTTAACACCACCAGTTTTTCAGATGGTCTTCGCTGAAGCTCTAGTTTTTTTAAAAAGCATGTATACTAAAGGTTCATTGACAGTTTTTAATTGTGCTCTTGGATCAAAGAGTGCACATCCAATAGCAGACATATTTGAGCTAAATCTCCAGGAAGTTCATGACATCCAGGGAATGGGGATAGTAATCTGGACTAAGCAAATGTCTTCTCTTCCTATGGCCAGTTTAAACAGAGACCGGTGTGGATTAACCTGAGCTCAGGTTGATCATTACTGCATGGATCCTTTCCAGCTCACAGGACCATGAGGAAATCACCAGACTGGGGATTATCTAAAATCTGAAACAGAGAAGGCACAGCTTGGTCTAGTTTTTGGAAGAAAGGAGCCAGTTCATGAATGGTTGTATCTGTGTTTCTAGAGTCACAAGCACACGTCCACCCACATTAATCTTGACGCTACAGTACACAATTAGCAAAAGTTAGAGTCTTAGCAGGGGTAACAGCCTCAGCAGTAGACCGTTTCCTCAAGGTATAGAAAGGAGTCTTAATCTGATGCATGAATCAGCAGAAAAAAAATAGCTGTCATGAATAGTTCATTCAGCCATAGAATTCATTAGTAAACTATAGTATCCACACAAAAAAAGGAGTCAATAAACCTGCTCTATTGCTTGTCTCACCATTTTGAGAAAGATTTATTAAATCATGAGTGCCACAGTCCAGCAAATATATGGCTGTGTTACTGAAAATCATAGAAGTGTGATTCAAAGCCCTGTCATATCAGAAATGGGCAAAGGACCTGGTTGTTTGGGCTGGAGAAGAGGATTTTGCAAAAAGATTAAAGAATAAAAATGTGCTTTAAAATATGTTAAACATAGTTATGAGCTACAGCAGGTCAGCAAGCTATGGCCCTTGGGCCAAAACTGGCCTGCCATCTGTTTGTGTAAACAAAGTTTTATTGGAACAAAGCCACATTCATTCATGTTGTATATTGTTGATGGATAACTTTTTGTCCTACAACAGCAGAGCTGAGTAATTGTGACAGGGACCATATGTCCTCCATGGCCTAAAAGATTTACTATCTGACCCTTTAGAGAAAAATATAATAATTTGTTTTTCTGAGCTAGAGTGATCTAAGTATAAACCTAGAACCAATAGAGAAAAGTCAGATTAGGTAAAATTTGGCCAAATAAACAAGCTTTCTAATACTTAGATTACTAGAAATAAATAAACAAGCTTTCTAGTAATTGGATTAACCTGATAATCCAATTATCATTTAATAATCTAGTAATTGGATTGTCCTAATATGGAAGAGGCTGCCACTTGTAAAAGATTTTTATATCACATAATGTATTTGATACCCAGCTAGATGATATATAAAATATTCATATAGTGACAGATCTTTTCACCTTTAAATTCATTTCTTCTTATCCTCAGTTATTTACCAATTTTTTTAAATTTGTTTGTTTGATTTTGTTTCCTCCCAAGACCTTGCTAATTCGACTTTTTTTCTATTCTCACACCTGCTCTCAATAACCAGGCCTTTCTCCACCTCATCCAACAATTAGTCTCTTCGTCTCTGGTTTCTCCCATTTGAATCTTTCCTACAAATTATGTTTTAGATTAATGTTCCTATGTAGTCCTTTGTCTTTGAAACTCCTCTAGTAGAAATTATCAATATTTTTATCTTTTGCCTGTCTTAGACTACTATTCAAGTCTTTTCACCCTTGGCTCTGACAACATTTTTCAACTTTATCATCTGCACTCTCTTTCTAGGATACTGACATCAAAGGAAATGAGGAACTCATTGTTAACAAACATTTTATACATACTAGTATTTTTGCCTTGAAATATTTCATGTCTTGACTAGAAGCCCGGTGCACAAAATTTGTTGGGGGGGGGCAGGGAGAGGTCCCTCATCCTAGCCTACACATTCTCACAACCCGGGACCCTTCAGGGGATGTCTGACTGACAGTTTAGGCCCAATCCTGCAGGAATCCCTGCGGGATTGGGCCTAAACTAGCAGTTGGACATACCTGTTGCAATACAGGACCACTGGCTCTTAACCGCTTGCCTGCCTGCCTGCCTAATCCCCTCTAACCACTTTCCTGCCCGCCTGATGCCCCTAACCCTTTGCCTGCCTGCCTGATTGTCCCTAATTACTCACCTGCCTGTCTGATCGCCCCTACACACCTCTGTCTCAGCTCCCACCACAGTGGTTTCATCCAGAAAGATAACCCGAATGAAGTCCGGAAGGTCGTTCCCCTGTCTGGTCTAATTAGCATATTATGATTATAGATACCACTTTGGCTTCAAACTTTTCTAAACATTGCCTCTGAACCCATATAGTTCTTTTCTAACCAAAAATTTGACTCTTAGCATATATGATGTTTGTATGATTATTTACTTCATAGGTGCTCACCTCAAATGGAATTTCTTGGTCCTATATTTAGAAAGGAGGCTCTTGGTCTTGAAATTGTTACTAAACTAGAGGGGTTCATTTGCCTGAGCATATACTAGTAAAATCCCCATTAGTTGGCAACAGGTTCTTGCAGCAAAGAAAGCAAAAGTTTACTTTTAGGAAACTGTGCCAAACCTGGAGCCAGGGTAAACCAGTGTTCTAAAACCTGCCCCCCATGCCGAAACCAGTTTGGCTCAGTGGTAGAGCGTCAGTCTGCGGACTGAAAGGTCCCGGGTTCGATTCCGGTCAAGGGCATGTACCTTGGTTGCGGGCACATCCCCAGTAGGGGGTGTGCAAGAGGCAGCTGGTCGATGTTTCTCTCTCATCGATGTTTCTAGCTCTCTATCTCTCTCCCTTCCTCTCTGTAAAATATCAATAAAATATTTTTAAAAAAATAAAATAAAACCTGCCCCCCCCCACACACACACTGGCTTCTAGGGGACTAAGGCAGTGGTCAGCAAACTGTGGCTCAAGATCCACATGCCCCTTGAGTGTGGCTCTTCCACAAAACACCACATGCGGGCATGCACATACAGTGCGATTGAAACTTTGTGGCCCATGAGCAAAAGTTGGTTTTCAGCTCTCAGAAGAAAGTTAAATCTTTGTACTGTTTATATTTGGCTCTGTTGACTAATGAGTTTGCCGACCACTGGACTAAGGTGTTAGGGTCAGTAATAGGGTCATGGTCTCCATTTATTGGTTGGCACTAGGGTGGGGGGGTAGTTGATCATTGCATCCAGTCCTAATGTCAGCCATGGACCCTCTCTGTCTTGTTTCCAAAGGGTGTGCTTGGTGGACTTCTTTGGCTTTTTGGGGTCTGGAGCTGAAACCCAACTGAGGCCTAGATGTTATCTCCAGTTTGACTGAAACTCTGTCTCTGTGGTCACGGACCCAAGACTTTGTTCCTAAGGTGATTATTGGTGCTGACCAGAACCTCATTATCCTGAGGGCTGAATGTTTAAAGGAGTGAAATTATAAGGGAGAAGGAGGTGGGTGAACCCCGGTGCTGGATGAGGCCAGTTTGAATCAAAGGAAAAGGAAGGAGAAAAGGTCATGTTAAAGAAATGAAGTGTCTGCATGTTTACAGAATGAAGGCTTTTGATTCAGTACACAAAATGCAGATTCTTGGTCCTGTTTGACCTTCACTGTGCCTGGCATGGCACCCTAGCCATTGAAACTACATAAGAAATGTTTGTAGATAACAACAGAGTGTCTTCTTAAAAAAAAAAAAAAAAGCACTAAATTGAAAACATGTTTGTAGGATTTCATCCCTTCTCCACCCCTTTGGAAAACTTTATTAGATGAGGAAATTAAGTATTACAAACCGCCCCCCTCCCTTACTTTCCCAGCTGTAACATTCATTATTTGCATCACTGTGGGCAATTAGTTTAGCCTCTTCATGCCTGTGTTTTCCCATTTGTAAAACCAAAATAATCATATGTAGCTTATAGAAATATTGTGGAAGCACAATTAATGCTTGTAAAGTGCTTTTTAACGACTTCAATGTCATGGAAATGTAAAATAGCCTTCATTTAAAATTTAAAAATGTGTATGCATAATGATTTATTTAATAAACCCAGAAAGACTGTTTATATGAATTTACATGTATGAATCTGGTTTGCAATATTAACAATTTGTTTTAACTTGGAAACAGACTTTGCTTATTTCTGACATTCTGCATTTGCATTTGTTATCTCCTTCTCACAGTGACTCCTTATATGATTCATGTGGGTCAGTGGTTTTGAACCCTGGCTGCACATTAGTATGTGCTTTAGAAAAAGCCTGATGATGAAGTTTAGAACACACCAATGACCGGACTTTACCAAATTAAATACGCTCTCCTGGGAAAGGGAAACCAGGTACGGGCACTTGTTAAAAATTCACCGATGATTGCAATATGCAGTGAAGATTGAGAATGACTAATATCTGTCTTAATGTGTATGCACATTATCATAAGAACTGCCTGATGAAAATATTCATCCATAATGTATTTAAATATATTTTGATTGACATTTTAAACTGCATGCTGAATTCATACTAAAAGAACTCAGAATTCCCTTTTGGCCACAGTGTTTAACGAATCTATGGTGTCCTCTTTGAACTTGTCAGGTGGAATAGCATAGAGCCACGCCAGTAATACTCAACTGTTGCTTATCGAAAGGAATAGGATGTTTAGTTCAGTTTCCACATGATTATATTTGTCGACTTGTACACAGATAGATGCTAATGCAGAGTGGGTATGTAAAAACATATGTAATGAGGCATATGGTACACCTCACGATTATATTGATTTTACATGAGAAATATAGTTTTACAAATTACCTTTTCTTTTTTAAATGCAAGTTGGTTCTCAGTTGTCACTAAGGTGATTGTATCTTCTTTCTCTGCTATCAGTATATGATTAAGGAATGCATTCGCTTTTAAAATAAGGCTTTGAAAATATAATCCAGCAAGGAAAACTCATTATAAATAATTATATTTATGCATGAGAAATCTATTATTTTGTTTTCAAGTCTGATATTCTATTTTCAAGTAGGTTTTAGAAAGTTGGCCTTGGGCTCTATCTGTACATGAACATGAGTAGAGAGAGATGTGTGTGTGTTTGTGTGTGTGTGTGTGTGTGTGTGTGTGTGTGTGTAAATAAAATAGACCTTTGGAAGTCTCTGAGTTTGTCCAATCAATAAATGTTAAGATATTAAGAATTCTTTTCATAATTATTTGATGTGTAAAGGGGTTAAGACTCCAACTAGAATATGACCGTTTATAAATCAGCTACTAGATTTTCAACTTACATTTTAGAATGGATAAAAATTTGAATTATAATAATAAAAAATGCAACTCTTATTCATCCTGAATGAATAAGTATATTAATTTTAAGTGCTTCAGTCTTTAAAAAAACAACAAACAAACAAAAAACACAACTGAATTTTTGCTCCCAAGGCAGGAAAACTTAAATTTCTTCTTTGATGGCACAATATTACCTCTTTTCTTTAGTATTTTTTCTTAGCGATTTAAAAATTCAAAGTTCCTAGCCAGAAACGTACAGTATTTTAATAGCATACTTTCTGAGTGATAGCAGATCATGCTCACAGTTCCTAATTATTCATCATGACATTTAAAACCAATCCACTTGCCTTGATAGGAATAGCATTATATTGTGATGTTCAGATTTGCTGGAGATGACATTTTTCTCCTTTTGTTACATTCTGTTAACAACCTGTCCAGAACAGCATAATTTTTGCTTTGATACCAATTAAGCAAATTGCAATACAGCTATAATCCAATTGCTGACGAATTATGTGAAACCATAGTTCATCATAATACAGTGATATAAAACACAGCAAAAAGGAGCAAATGGACTGTGACGGTATGGATATTTACTGAACTGTTTACATGATTAATGCTCTTATAATGTTTGCATTCTTATTGCCGTACATCATTTGTATGTTTTTTAGCTTTTTGTATGTGTGTGTGAATAAAACAATCTTGATGTAAAATGAAAAGTAGAGCACCTCAAAGAAAAATTACTCTAGAACAATAAAACAATAGCCGAATATTGCCTATATACCAAGCAGTTCACTCTAAAAAAACATATTTTAATTCTAACTTAAAGTTTAAACACACTGTTTGAATTACTGGAATCTCTTTCTTTGGAATAACAGAAACTCCATGTTTTCTCTTACTACATAACTGGACTTATTTCAAAGTCAACCTACAATACTTTATTTTCCTATGAAGCCAAAGAAATAGTCCATTAAATATTAATAACACTGAATCCCTAATAAAGAGTTAATTATCCCTCCTTAATACTGTTTTATTATTAAAATAAAAAAGGAATATTTTGAAGCAATGCAAACAGAGTTTGATTCATAAAGCTATGATTGCTAGCTTTCTGTCACTTTTTTCTACTTCTGCTTAACCTCAAACAGAAAACTATCAGCTGTTTGTTTTGTCCTGGAACATGGCTTTACTGTAATTTAGCATTGTTGAAATTTTATCTTAAGATACAGATTTTCTCTGCGAGAGTTAGTTATGTAGAATATACTGTCAGAAATTAATAATGGGTAAAAGTTTTCAAATCTGCAATGCTCCTGCTATCGGCTGCTGAATTTACATTTTTGGGTTACATTTCTTATAATTTTGAGCTGTCCCTCTATCACACTGCAGGTAGTTCTTGAATTCCATGTTTTGCCAAACCATGCATGTTTCTAAATGTTATAACATTTGCGGAGCTGCATTGATGACATATTTATGTACTAAAGCAAATATTATTTTTAATTGATATCAAATATAGCAAATGTCAGATATATGTGTTAATGTCTAAAAGCTGTCAATCCACCGTGTTTTGAAAGACTCAAATATGTTTCTGGACTTTTTAGCATCTTCTCCCTCCTTTTTTTTCTTTCTTCCTTGTAATTATGCTGATTTTTTGATACTCTTAAAATAAGAAGTCTGTTTCAGTGTGAGAATGTAAATCCCTCCCAGACGCTGCTCTGAAAGAAGCTAAATGTGCTCCTGGGAAAGGAAGCATTACCCACTTGAAGCCAAAGAAATGACAGCTGAGGAAAAGGCAGTCTGGAAATGGCATAGACTTGGCTATGTTTTATCCCCACAAATGCATTGCTTCATAAATATGGAGAACTGACAATGTCGACAAATCCCTCTGTGTTACAGAATGCTCCATCGCTTTGGCCTGCTGAGAGACAATAGCAGCAGGAACAATCTGGCACTGAGCAACCAGAAAGGGGGTGGTCCTTTAGAAGCAAAGGCATTGACCATGATTCAAAGAGGCAGGGATACAAACTATGCCAGGTTCTGCAGAGAGAGCAGCTATAGCTCCGAGCTCAAGGATAAAATATACCCTTTTGGTTAGTTCAGCCAAGCCTCAGGCACACCTATGATCATTTTCTTAAAAACGGGAATTGGGAACTGCTAATGCAGGGGACCTAACCTAAAATTACAGAGTCTTGGCATGCCCAGGATGTGACATTGGCAGACCAGGAGTAGAAAACCCAGGGCATGCTTCACTCAGAAATATTTTTAAAATAAATGTCAATGTTATAATGCAGTGTTATAAACATTCAGGGATTTCTTTATCTGATATACACTTGTGATTTTTTTTTAACATAGAAAAACAAGAAGATGATTCTTTCCCAATATCTCAACAAATATTTATTGAGTATATACTATGTGCCAAGCCATTGAATAGTTCCTGGGTTTGGGGAATGGACATCAAGTGATTTAGTTTTGGGGATTATTCTATTACTTTTCTCAAATCTATTCTTTTTCTTTTTGGTTTTTTGGTTCTTAAACTATATGATAAGATCGTTAAATTAGCCAATTAGTTTGGCTCAGTGGATAGAGCATTGGCCTACAGACTAAAGAGTCCCTGGTTCAATTCCAGTCAAGGGCATGTACCTTGGTTGTGGGCTCGTCCCCAGTAAGGGGTGTGCAAAAGGCAGTTGATGGATGTTTCTCTATCATCGATGTTTCTATCTATCTATCTATCTCTCTCCCCACCCTCTGCAAAAAATCAATAAAAATATATTTTTAAAAGATAGTTAAATTAGATGATTTATAAGGGAAACGTCTAGGCAAAAGTTTTAAAGTTCTATTCTATTTGGAACTATTTGCTGTATAACCATGCCCTTATTTATATTGTGTGTAACTTTAGATTTTTCAGGTATCAAGCTTGCTTAAAATATATAAAATCTTCCTTTTAAAGGAATAGTCATAACACTATTTGGTAAAAGTGTGGACAGTAGCCCATAAATATTTGGTGGCTATTTGGAGAGACTCTAGATCAACCGTGGGCAAACTAAGGCCAGCGGGCCGGATCTGGCCCGTTTGGCTGTTCTATCCAGCCGTGGAGCCGAAAGAGCGGAGGGTTCTCTTGCTCTCCCCTCCACTCCTTCACCAGCAGCCCAAGATGAGAGTGCCAGCATGGTCAGGGTGCTTTTGTTCCGGCCCTCTGGCCCAGTTTAAGAACCCATTGTGGCCCTCGAGTCAAAAAGTTTGCCCACCCCTGATCTAGATACTGATATGTCAGTCTATAACTATATCCTCTATATGAGATAAAATGGATTCCTCAAGTCCAAAGTTGAAAACTTAATAGGAAGAATTCCACATCTTCTCCAACATGTGTTTCTTTTCACATTGATAATAGCCATTCTAACAACTTACATCTTGATAATAACCAATGTTCTCCAATAAGTTTTTAAAACAAGAACTCCAAACATGCACTCTTATCCAAAATGGACTGGCCTGCAATCGATATGTAAAGAGGGAATATGCAAATTAAGCTGGGATGCCTTAATAGGTCATGAGGGGACAGGAGGAAGTTGCTCGCAGGTGATGCCCAAAGCAGAAATCGAGACAGAGACGGGGCTGGCAAGGGGCTATGCCCCGGCTTGGGCTGGCCCTCTAGAGCAGGAGCGGACTGGGACAGGGACTGGGGCCAGCCCACAGCCTCCACAGCCGAGCACAGGCCCAAGAGGAGACTGGCAGGCCTGCTTCCGCCTCCCATGGAACTGGCTCCTTTGGGCACCAGCAGCTGGCTTCTGCCTCCTATGGAAGCCCAGACTCCTGTGGAAGTAGCGCAGCTCCCAGAAGAGCATCATGGTTCCCGCTGGCTCCCACAGAAGCAGCGGGCAGCCCACTGTGTGCGATACCGCGCGATGGGCTACTAGTATCTGTGCAGGAGGAGTAAATAACGGGAAACATATTTTGGTAATATTTAGTTATAACGCTAAAAATGCACCTAAGTAAAATACAAAGCATTTCAGGTTTTATTAATAGATATCAAATATACAGAGATACAGAGAACTAAGACAAGCTATAGTGATAAATTAATAAAGAAGAGGATTATTTCGCCAACATCAATATGATTCCCAAGCACATGGACCAAATATTTACTCAGTTTGTTTAGATTTTTCCAAGCTACACATGAGTTCAAGGTTGTTTTTTTGTCACAGTATATGCTTAATATTTTTATATTTGACAAAATTCTAATTGCCATAAATTAATACAAGTAACAATGGGCAAATTGAAATCATAAATACTCTATGAGCCTTCTCAGCATTCCTATTCAGAAATGATAAAATGATGAAGTTCCAACGGGGTTGACTAAGGGAAATCCTGTTCACAGACAACACTAATTTAATTAACGGGGTAGATACCAGAAGTTAGAATGCATTTTTTCATTTATTCAGGAAATAGTCATCGAATGGACACTTTATATACATTATTCTAGGCCTGGAGGTAGAGCAGTGTGCAAAATAGGCAAGGTTCCTGCACTCATGGAACCTACAATGCAGTTAATGGAAGAAGGCAGTCAGGTGATAATTAAACAAAAAAAAATGAGAAGTAAAGAAGAATATGTATTTTATTAATGAGTGTTAGATAAATAAAATAAGGTGGTATACTGGATTGAAAAAGAGGGTTACTTAAGAACAGGGGATAATGTGAGTTCTTTACTGGAAGGTGAAAATTGAATTAAACTCCAATGATAGGATAAAGTTGCAGGAGGGGTATTCAGAGGATGCAAAAATCAGGAAGAGAATCTAAGGGAAGAAACAGCCAGGGTAGAAAGGAGCTTTTTAAGAGAAGGAAGGCCAGGCATGGCTGGAATTTAAGAGTCAAGGGAAGGAGTGTGTGAGATGAAAACAGGAAAATGGGCACTGATTGTCCTGGGATTGAAACATTGGTAAAGAATGTAGATGTTGCCGAAGCCGGTTTGGCTCAGTGGTAGAGCGTCGGTCTGTGGACTGAAAGGTTCCGGGTTCGATTCCGGTCAAGGGCATTTACCTTGGTTGCGGGCACATCCCCGGTAGGGGGTGTGCAAGAGGCAGCTGGTCGATGTTTCTCTCTCATAGACATTTCTAGCTCTCTATCTCTCTCCCTTCCTCTCTGTAAAATATCAATAAAATATAAAAAAAAGAATGTAGATGTTGCCAAAACTGGTTTAGCTCAGTCAATAGAGTGTCAGTCTGGAGACTGAAAGGTCTCAGGTTCAATTCTGGTCAAGGGCATGTACCTTGGTTGCGGGCACATCCCCGGTGGGGGGTGTGCAGGAGGCAGCTGGTCCATGTTTCTCTCATCCATGTTTCTAGCTCTCTATCCTTCTCCCTTCCTCTCTGTAAAAAATCAATAAAATATATATAAAAATGTTATTTTAACTACAAAGGTAGCCATAAAATGATTTAATACCAGGGAATAAAAGATCAATCTATGTGAAAATAATTGGCTTCTGTGTTTGAGGTTGGGGATAGTGTTGTCTGGGGGCCATTTCAGAGCCAGAGTGGAGAAACAATGACCAGCCAGGAGATGATGGTGATTTACCCACAGGTCGTCTAGAAAAAATTAAAATTAGAGTGGAATTTGGGATATGATTTAGAGATGAGTACAAGTCTTGGCCTTTCTAATTGATTGAATGAGTGCAGCAAGGTTAAGAGGAAGGAAAGAAAGCTAAGTTGTACTTGAACTACATAGTTTTCTATTCTATCTGCAATAGGTGTTTCTACTATAGCTTGTGACTTTGTTCGCTTCATCTATTCACTTATTCCCTTTTACTTTCTGTTCTCCACTCCGTAAAGCTCCTGTTGGCATTTCAACCAGCAGCCATGCACCATGTCAAAGGTTCTCTATTATGTCCCTACCTAGCTCTGCACAGGGAATGAGCACATTTATCTTCTCTAAGAAAACATACTGTTTTATAGGGAAAACACAGATTTATTGATTGAATTAGAGCAGGAAGGCCATTATCCTAGGAATCAGCATTCTAATGTATATTTCCTGAATTTATCTTAGGCCCTAGAGTCTAGGGCAGCCGTGGGCAAACTACGGCCTAGGGGCTGGATTCAGCCCGTTCTGCTGTTCTATCTGGCCCGTGGAGCCTAAAGAATGGAGGGCTCTCTTGCTCTCCCCTCCGCTCCTTCACCAGCAGCCCAAGATGAGAGTGCCAGCATGGTCAGGTTGCTTTTGTTCCAGCCCTCCAGTCCAGTTTAAGAACCCATTGTGGCCCTCTAGTCAAAAAGTTTGCTCACTCCTGGTAGGGGAAGTAAAGGAAAATATTCAAACCTAGAATAAAGAGAATTGCAGAAAAGGTCATTCATTTTTGCTCCCTATGGTGAATTCCAAAACACATTATGGACATAATGGAAAATGTAAAAGGTATATATGTTTTATGAAATATACCATGTAATGAATTGATCATTTATATTAAAGTATAAATTGGGGAGAGAAATAAGGAGCAATCATGTGCAATATCTCTCAGGTGAAAATAATGAGTTTACAGTTAGACAAGGTTTCTGAACAACATTCAGTATTTTCTACAAATATGTAGAGATAACATTATTTTTCAATCTCTGACACTAATGGGGTAATTTTTGTGATTTCTGCTTATGGCTAGAACATTGACTATATGGAGCAAGAACTGCTCTCATTTGCCACATACGATTTAAATCATTTTGTTAGAGGAGGCTCCCTGCCTCCAGCTAGCTAGCTATCTTTACCTATGTTAGCTAGCTAATTTAAGAGTGACTTTGAATGTTAGAAGTGACTCAAAAAATTCAATGAGTGGTACCTGTTTGTATTAAAGAGCATTTGTGATAAGTCTTTGAGGGAAAGAGTTTTATACACTTAATTGTTTTAAAGCAACTAGACAGCAAACAAACTAAGACAAAGTGGCAGAAGGTATAACTAGAGTATTGGGGGAAAGCCTGTGTCTGGTGTCATGGAAGTCAGTGTAGGAATGTCCACCTTCTCCAATGACTGCTTTACAGGGCAGTGCTTAGAACATTTAATGGGCAAAACATAATGCACTTGTTCCTTTATAAAAATTGTTCAGTATTTTTTTTTGTAGTCATTATGTGTTGATAGTCCTCTTCCATTTAGATTTTATTTAAAACAGGGCCCAACGTGTGTCCCAGGGGGCCGTGTGCCCCGGGTGAGCCGTGTGTCCCATGGGAAGCAGTGGGACCCGGGGGGAGGGGCGGTGTGAACCAGAGGAGGAGCGGACTCTATTTGTGTGGTCCTGAGATAGTCACCATGAAACAAGCAGGCTGCCAAATGAGGAGCGGATTCTATTCATGTGATCCTGAGATAGTCACCATAAAACAAGCAGATTGTCAAATGACAGCAGGGAGGGGAAGGAGACCCGGGGGGGAGATAAGAGAACAACTGAAGGACTGGTATGCATGAATATAAGTACAACCAACTAACACAGAACTCTGGGGAGGGAGGGCATGAATGGGAGGTGGGGGGGGCAATGGTAAGCTATGTACACATATAATACCTTAATAAAAATAATAAATAAATAAATAAAACAGGGCCCAAGTTTACCTATGTTCCTTCCTATAGCTTAATTATACCTATACTCTAGTTTTTTGCTTAAGACATAATGTACTATTTAATTTGCTCTACTCACTAGCTTAGTTTTTAATCCCTAAAGGATATTATAACAGTTTAGATGAAGTACCTGTTCATGAGCCTTGCACTAACAGAAATCTGGGCGGCGATACAGTCCTTGTGAGCATCTCTTTCTAAAGCAGAGGTTAAGTACACTATTTCAACGTTCTGTTACGCTCATCCTCTTACCAAATTTGAACAATATCCTGCTTCTGTGATGTCTTTATGGAGACCATAGTTTAAATTAAAAACCTTAAGTCTTCTTCCTAAATTATATGAAATGTAAATTTGCATAGTGCTAGCAAACTTTCATTAGAGTTATTTGTTTCAATATTGTGAATTTCTATAGCACACAACTTTCAGCTGTTATTTACGCTGTGGCAAAGGCCTAAGCCATGCTCAATATTGCTCACTGTTTTGGAAAAGCTGTTTCATCATGTGTGGGAACTATGAAGGCTTTTGCTTTACATATTTCTTCTTATTATGTATTTATTATTTTTAAATAGTCTTTTTCATAATTTCAAGATTGCATTATTAGAAAGGTATGCTGCCAATTTTATAACAATGTTTTGGGGGGAGAAAAGAGATACTATCCCTTTCATTGTTTACATCAATTGAGAAAGGATTCCCAACTCCAAACACTTTACAATGTTAGCTAATATCAGACAGTTTTAAATGTTATGGTTAGTATCAAATAATGAGATTCAAAAATGCACTGCCTAAATGCTTTTTAAAAAACAACAACACTATAGTTCTGGACAATCCAGTGTTAGAGAAATGCTTCCTGCTATTTGGGAAAGTAAAGACCAAAACAAGGGAGTTGGGTAAGGCCGTGGCTGTGGTCCCTAGCAATGCTCTGAAAAGAGTATTTTAGAGGGGTGATAGGGATCTTCCTTGGACTCTTATGATAGTAACTAGAGGCCTGGTGCACGAAATTTGTGCATGAGGAGGGGGTCCCTCCACTGGGCCTGCATCATAATCTGGGACCCCTCAGGGAATGTCCAGCTTCCGGTTTAGGCCCCATCCCTGCAGGCAGCTGAATATCCTTCTCCCAATCTGGGACCACTGGCTCCTAACTGCTTACCTGCCTGCCTGACACCCCTAAGCACTCTGCCTGCCTGATGCCCTTAATCACTCTCCCTGACCTCCTGATCTCCCCTGCCCACTATCCCCTGCTGGTCTGATCACCCTTAATAGCCTCTGCCTCAGCCTCCACTGTGTCTTTGTCTAGAAGGATGTCCAGAAGGACATCCAGAAGATTTCCAGTCTAATTAGCATATTACAATTTTATTAGTATAGATGGCTGCCATTTATTAAACACTTACTTGGTGCCAGGTATTCTGCGATGCCTCTGCAAGCATCTGAGCTCCATTATCTTTCAAGCAGACTTCTCCAACAATCTGATAACTGGCCTTTCCATTTCTCAACTTACCTTCTAGAGTGTAGTCACCATATTGCAGCTACAAATTTTTTTAAAAGACAAAAATTGTATCATACTACTCTTTAAAACCCTTCAGTAGAGCTGCACAGAGCTAAAAATAAGTTTAACCTTTTTACAATGCCCTTCAAGGCTGCGTGATCTGGCCCATGCACATCTTCTGACCTCATTCTGTTCTGTTCTTCCCTCGTGGGCTGCTTTCTGCTGGTCAGAGGCTGCCTATGTCAGCAAAGGCCCTTTGCTCTTGTTGTCTTTGCCTGTGAAGCCCTTCCCCTAGCTCTTCTGTTGTCTCCTGCTCACTCTTCATGCCTCCACTCATAAGTTACATCTCGAAGTGAAGCAAAGACAGCCCTTCTCATATGTGAGTGTTTCATAGTCACAAAGCTCATGACCTGCCAAAACATCCCATTGTCTCAGGACATAGGAAGATTTGAGGGGCCACATAGAATTCTTGCTTCCCCTTTTCAAATACTGTGGTTATGTCAATTGTCTATTGGTGAGGGGAGATACACTCAAAGGTGAGTGTGATGCCGGGTGTCAGAAACTTGAAACTAGCATCGCAGGGCTAGAGCACCCTGCAGGCAGCAGCCTGGGACACACAGGCCACCTGGGAGTTGGACATTGCATGTCAGCCTGAAACGTTTCCTGCAGTGCACACAGAACTTCCTGACCCCCATCAATGTGGACAGGGTTTGAGTGACTCTTTCACTGCCTTATTCTCTCCTTGAGTAGATGTGATGGACAGGATCCAATCATAATGAAGGCTCCACTCAGCATTCTTGTGGGCATCAAGCTATACACACCAGTGGAAGAAGTTTAACAATGCAGAACTGCATTTTTAGTAGTAAACTGCTAACCTGGTAAACAGTTTCTTCATTTGAAATATGCCAATATGCAATGACTATTAGTGACTCCATTTTAAAGCCCCAGCACGGCCTTCCAAAAATTATTCAAGAAACCAGATTTAATGACCAACAAACCTACCCTGAAAGGGAGAAGTAGTGGTAGATGAAGTTGGGATAGTAGAGGGCAGGTGGGTATCTAGATTGGAAATTATGAAAACATAGGTAGTTTCAGCCCAAATACCTTAATGATTCCAACCTCTGCCCTTTTCCTGAGCTGTGAAACACTCAATTATAGTTTCACAAAGAATGGGTTAGGGACCAGCAGATTGGCATCACCTGGGAGCTAGTTACACTCGCAGAATCTCAGACCCCACCCTGGACACATTTAATTCAGAATACTATTCAGTTTAACAAGATCCCCAGGTGGTTATATGGAAGCTAGCACTTGAGAGGCCCTGTTCAAGGTCAGGTGTTTCATTCTAAGTGCACATGAGGATCACCTGGGGAGCTTTTCAAATTCCTATGCCCAGGCCCACTTTGGGTTGATTAAATGAAAAATCCATGAGTGATGTACAGGCATCTCTCTTTTCTCCCTCTTTAAAGCATGTCCTATGATTTGAACAGGTGGCCAAGCTACAGAACTATGTTTATTTTGGATATTAAAAAATTCCTATAGTTTTTATATAATTTCTATATATTGTGATTCACATGACTTATACCAGACAAGAGAAACATGATTCATTATATCAGACTCTTGCTTATAGAAAATGAAGTATATAAGACCTACTTAAATATGTCCCATATAAGAATAAAATTAGTAGCAAATATATGTTTCCGTAAATGCTCTCAGGAGCGACATTCTTGTGTGTTGGTGTGCAGGAATGCCTTTAATGGCTAAAAGATGGCCATTGCTATTTTTTTTTTCAACTAACATCCCTTAGTTCTTTTCTCTTGAATTCGGCAGCCGTGGGTATTTTTCAACCTAACAGCACCACGAAATAGACACCCTGCTCCAAAATGTTAAATAAAAATTTACTTACAGCCGTGGTAGCTCGATGAAAGGATGTAGCTTCGTTGCTAAAATGTCAGATGCAACCCACTTAGAGGGTTGCTTTTAAAAAATCTCTCCCGCAGGCTTCCCTTTTCTCCCACCCGGCAATTGCATTAATAGGTGCTTCTAAAAGGTAGCTGGTCCTCTCAAGATGCTGGCTTAGAAAAGTTTCTTTTAATCAAGCCTTGCCTATAATGCTCCTCATTTACTTTCTTTAGTACAAGTGTAACATGAAAGCCAATTCCTAGCCATTGGGGGCAGAGGGGTGGGGGATCACGGTTCCAGGGGCTGGAGAAAACAGGGGGGGCCCTGGTGCCTCCTTTTTGAAGTGTGGCCACCTGTGTGCTCCCATTGATCGGGGCAGCCAGTCTTCAAAGGGACCGGGCTGCCCTTCTCCCCCACCTGGCCATGGCACGCTATAGCTTTCCGAGTCAGCAGGGGCTACTTTCAAGTTGAAATTCGGATTAAAACGCTGAAATGGTGAGTGGTCAATGGCTCATAAGGTAGCTTTCAAACAGGACTGTGATTTGAGATCTGCTCAGCAGTCTCTTCCCCACCTCTTTGCTTTGCCCTCTCGTTACCATTTGTATTTCAAAGGTCGGGCTCCTTTCAAAATTAGTTTCTAAATCAGAACCCAATGAAGTCACTAACATGAAGGTGAATAGTTGATGTATCCAGAGCAATCAGGAAACTGAAAAACCAAAATAGCTTCCCACCTACACCGATTGACCTTGCGATAGAAAAGTTGATGGAGAATTAAATTCTTTTTGCTTTTTCTTAACTGTTGGCTGCAATGAGAAAGATGATTTATTCAGAGATCTAAAATAAATGTTAACAGTGGCATTTTGTGATTCCATATATGTACTAAAGTATATGTATTAGGATGGTTTCTAATGGCCCGTTATAATCCTAAGCACTCTCAACTCCTTAGGGGATCTTTTTTGCTTGGGAGGGGGTCAAAGGAGAGAAAGGAAAGCTTAATAATAAAGACGCTAACATTAAGGTTTAGCCGTTGAAAATACTTTGCTTTATATTCTTTGAGATTAATATGTAGTTAAGATTAAAAGACTACTATCTGTAATGATAGCATTTCCCTTCAAATTGGACTGTTATGTTAAACATATTCTTAAAAATGCTATCCTCTAAGAAAATACCAATGCTTTAAGTTTTCATTTCCCTTTTAATCCTCAGAAAATGTCTGTCTTCATGAGACTATGATTTGAAAGTATTCCTCCCCCTCCATTCCCCCCCTCTTGCTGCCCACTGGATGAAAGCCTTAGGCACAAAATATATGTATCTAGAGTGACACAAACATTTCCCTTCTTGGAAGACCAGCTTTGGGTAAAACCAGAATGACCCTTGAACATTTGATCTAAATAAGTTGCTAGAAACATCTCAAAATTATACTAAAATCTATAATCTGGGCCCAGGGTTAATTATAATTTATCCTACTTTTCCATTAGAAAGGTAAACTAAATCACTTGAATTTATTATTATTATCACTAGAGGTCCAGTGCACAAATTCGTGCACATTGAAAAGAACTTAATTAGAAATATTTTAATATCACTATTCGCCCTTTCTCTGTAATAGAAATGCCAACCAAATTAGTGATAGGCAATGACAAATTAAAACACATGCATGCAATTGGTGTTGGCAAGAGCTTTATACAATATAGAGTAAACTTGCTTAATTAGACCTGCTTTCTGATTTAGCTAAACTTTTTCCATCCCAGTGAAGCACCCCAACTTCTCTTTCAGGTAATTGTCAGAAACACAGCAGTAAATATCAACATGAAGCAGATTACTATTGTAGGTCACATAGCAAGAACAAAGGGTAAGTTGCAGCAGTATTTGGCTATATTCTGTGCAGTGAGAAAACCTGAAGTCATTTTTAAGGTCCACCATTTCTTCTTTTCAGTCAAGTTTTTAAGCTTTCTAAATTTCCTTTTTCGGGCTAATGAAAATAGGATTCCACCAAGTCTCCGATCTTCCTACTCCAGGATTTCTGTGAGGATCAAATGAGAGGAGGCATTGGAAAATGCTTCACAGACATTTAGTTATAGTGTAAAATGTTTCCACCTGGCTATAAAGCAAGTTGTGTTCCTGGGCTGAAGAAATTCCAAGGAGGTTAGTTGCCAGAGAGAGGAAGCCAAGCATTGCTACTTGACATCATTACCCGGCGCCCACAGCAACTGTTCCTGGGCTGGGCTGGGCTGTGGGCACATTTTGTGCCATGGGGTCTCAGCAGCATGGGCTGCAATTTGGTGGGGTGTCACTCTGGGCAGGGCCTGTGTCCCATTTGGGGGAAGCCGAGTGTTCTTTGTGGGTGCCAGGTCTGAGGTGCTGTTTCTCTGTAAATGGCCAGTGTACATCACGGCAGCTCCTGTGTTGAATGTCTGCCCCTTGGTGGTCAGTGTGCATCATAGTGACCTGTTGGACACTTAGACACTTTGCATATTAGACTTTTATATTTATATATTATTATTATTATTATTATTATTATTATTATTTTACAATATGGCACCTGCCATTCAGAATAGGGAAGATTATAATTCTAGATAAAAACATGGGAGATAAATGGAAAAATTAGAGAAAGGAAACATGTATAAATCTTTCACTCACTTTTAAGGTATTCATAGCATAGAAATAAATGGCAAAGGCTACCAGAACTGTATTGTCTATTATGCAATTTGTGCAATTTGCAATCTATAGATATAAAAATTTAAAGTACTCCTAAATGTTTCACATCTTATACACAAAATGTTAATGAGACTGCACTTTTAGAAGGGAAAGCACTGTCAATTTTTTTTGCTGTGGAAGTAACATTTCATTTTGCCAACATTAGCAACAATGAAACAATGTCCTAACTTTTTTTCTTTTTTAACATTTTAGTTCTTTGGCAATCACAGGGTTTTGCTTAGTCTCTGTTATTAGAAATAATGTTAGCTATGCACATGTTATGCATAAGTAGCATTTCCATACAAGGTTTGTACTGCTGCTGCAGCTAAGCTTGTTCCTGATTTTGTAGATAAGGTGACTTTCCATATCCCTTTTCATTAAGGATCCTGGAAGGACAGAAATATAAGAATGTCAATCTTCTGTCATTATCATATTCCCTTTAATCTGCAACACTCTATTTATTGGCTTAAACATATTCGAAGTGCCATCTTACAACAAGAGTTGTAGTTGTGAAATGTAATGCTTCCTAAAATATAAAACATTTATTTAAAAATCGCTATGGAATGACTGCTTCCCACCCCCTTCCCACGTGATTAAGATTTGGGGTAGGTTTCTTGAGATAAACACTTTTAATTATCAGGTATCTTATATTGGGGGGAAATGAATCACGAATCAGAAGTTTATGAAATGTAGAATATTGAATTTATCAGCTGACTTCATTTTTAGAAAACAGAATTTATTTCAAAACTAGTAGCCCTGCGCCCGAATCCTTGTGCCCTTAGCTCACTGTCACCCTCCAGTAGCTCGCTGCTCCTGCCCCGCCCTCCTGTAGTTCCCCCTACCCCCACTCCCCAATCCTCCTCGTAGCTTGCTGCCCTGCCCCACTTATAGCTCTGTTACCAGCTTGTAGCCAGTAGCTTGCTGCTGCCCTCCTGTAGCTCCCTCTGCTCCCCGCCCCCTCCATAGTTCGCTGCCCTGGCCCCTCCTGTAGCTCTCCACCACCTGTTTGTAGTGCACTGCTCCACCCTCCTGCTGATCTGTGATCTGGTCATTACATGGACAGTCATTACGCCTCAGAGGGCAACGGCCATTTGCATATCACATCTTTATTATATAGGGTTTTAAAGTACACGTATTAAGTAAAGGCCTCTTTTAAAATATAATTTAAGAAACAATTTTGACAGAGGTGATACCATTTTCTCACTTTCTAACTACATATTATACTGAAGTCCTTAACAATGCTTAAGATATGTTTAAGTTGCAAATGACAGACAACTACTGAAACCTCCTTTGACAAATATAAAAAATCAAGTGGCCCCAAGACAAAGGACTTAGAATTGTAGTTGAAGTCTGGCCAGGGTGGCTCAGTGGTTGAGCGTCAACCCAGGAACCAGGAGGTCATGGTTCCGTTCCTGATCAGGGCACATGCCCGTGTTGGGGGCTCCTCTCTAATAGGGGATGTGCAGGAGGCAGCCAAACAATGATATTTCTCTCTCCTCAATGTTTCTACCTCTCTCTCCTCCTCCCTTCCTTTCTGAAATCTATAAAAATATATATAAAAAAAACTGGACTTGGAAGATGAGCATACCCCCCATATGTCTTCATTTTTTTTTCAAAATCAAGAAACTCAGGCCTTAGACTATTATCTTGACTATTGATTTAATTAAAATTATATTACAGGATTCATCACCTAAAAAATGTTATGCTCTTCTCATTAATAGGTGAATGTTTAGCACATCCCATCATGATAACATACCAGAATGTTAGCATGTGTACGTTTAAGTTACTTCTTATCCAACTTGGGTTTTTATGCACAGATTAGGGATTATTATTGGGAATAATAGTGATAGTTTCCCATAGTGAGCTAAAATATTGAAAACATTAAAATTTAAAAAGCCAGGATTCATAAATCTGCCTTAATCTGGAGAAATGATGATAATCCCTATTATTAACACACTCTGTGTCTGTATTTTTTTTACTGCTGTCTCTAAGCAAAGAGGTAGGAGGGCAGGAGTGTCAGAGAAGCAAGCACGGAGCAGAGGAGCAGCGGAAGGCTCCACTTGTGTGTGTGTTTGAGATTTTTCATAACGCCGGGCCCAGAAGTGCTTTTCCTATCAAATCCTCTCTCCTCTTCATCAGTTTCAGAGTCCAGGCACTTTGTCATCCACATCATCATCCATTATCCATTTTTTTCTGCCAGGCCGGGGAAACACTGGAGGGTGAAAACACTTCCGCTGACACTGAGAAAGCTGACTAACACAGGGAAGGAGCAGCAGTGCGGGGACGCGGGCCCTTCCAGGTGTGCAAATGACAGCGGCCCCGCAGCCTGCTGGATTGACGGCAGGATGAAGGGACAAGCCCATCACCCACCAGGCTATTTCTGAGGCAACAGGCCTCTAGGACCCGTGAAAGGACATTTCTGCATCTTCTTTCTCTCCGTTTTTATATTAGGCTGTGTCAATATGAGTAAAGAGAAACGTTGGAAACAATCTTAAAATGGTCACCTTTGCTTTTTGTGTAGCAAGCTTAAAGTAGTCAGCTTTTGGAAAGTAGGGGAAAAAAAAGAAGGCGGTGTTTCTATGAAGTATGGGTAAGTGATGAGGATTTGGCCTTAAGCTAACAAGAATGTATGATAATCATTTCTACCTTCAGGAGAACAACTGTAGAGCAGCACATGGAATCAAACCAATGTGTTTATATGTACCAACATTTAAAAATATATATATTTTATTTTTTACAGAGAGGAAGGGAGAAGGATAGAGAGTTAGAAACATCGATGAGAGAGAAACATCGACCAGCTGCCTCCTGCACACCCCCTACTGGGGATGTGTCCCCAACCAATGTACATGCCCTTGACTGGAATCGAACCCGGGACCTTTCAGTCTGCAGGCCAACGCTCTACCACTAAGCCAAACCGGTTTCGGCCAACATTTTTTTTCCCAAAAGGTACTAGTATTTACCCAATATTGAATCCTGTGAAAGAGAATTTCATAAGGAGGAATACATTACTCAAGTTTATGTCAAGTTGGTCTTGAAATATTTTATGAAAATTGTTAATTTTAGAATAGAAAGTGAAGGCCCCTGCAACTTTGAAGCTCCAGGTATTTGGGGTTTTGCTTATAACTTATCAGATGATAGTTTCAGTTAAAAATGTCCACGGGGCCAACCAAGAAAGACATGGCAGATTCCACTTTACTCTTCCGGTTCAAGTCATATTTAAACACTTACTTCTTACTGAGAATCAGCAAAATGACTGTTGATGATCTCTTTCAGTTGAATAGTTGATTCTCTCCAGGAAACAACAAAAGATACAAAGCAACACACCAAAATGATGCAAACCATTTTCCTTTGAATAGCAGGCAATACACAAAATGTCTGAATTTTGTTAGACTCTTAAGTTACTGGTATTAAAGGGTTTTTATGTCAAATGGTTTATTATTGTATAACATTTGTATAGCATTACAAAGTTCAAGGATGTAGTTGGCAAAGGAACATCAAATGCAATACAATACATCTTTCAGCCTGATTCTGATATTAATATTAACCCAAACTTTATCAGAGTATATTGTTTATTTTTATAAAATAGATAAATGGAAGACAAAAACTGACATAAGATTAACCTGTATAATAAAACTTTAAATGTACTAGTACCACTGATGAAAAAGCTATATTCTAAAATATTTTTATGGAGATTATGAATATTCACTACCCATCTTATAAACTTTCTCTCAAAAAGAGAGTGCAAGAATAACACGATTTATTTTTTTTAACTTTTGAACCATATGTCATTAAAAAATAAACAAATGCATTTAAGTAAATTTGCTACAATTCTAGAAAATATAAAATACAGTATAGAAACCATTGATAATAATTCATTTGATCCCAACTTTGCAATCACTTATCTTTTAAGAAGCCTGAAAACAGGATTCTGCACTAGTATTGACAGCTCTCTACCTGCTGTGCTGTCTGAGACATATGCCTGGAAAGAGGTGGGAAAGAGCTGGGAGTCAGTGGATTGGGACATTTACTGTAACGACAGCTGGCTTTTAACCTGCCTTCATTTTTGTGCTACTGGCACAATTGCAGGCCAATTAGATTTTTTAATAGTAAAAGCAACCACACGGGTGATATATTAGTGTTTTAGAGCATAAAGATATCCCTGAAAAGACACAAATTATTTTGTTCCACTCAATTAACTGAAACACCGTTATAGGTTATGTTTTGAGGCACTAAAAGTAGGCTCTCTCTCTCTCCTTCTCTCTCTCTCTCTTCTTTCTCCTCTTTCCTTTTGTCCTACTTTTATTTCTTTGTTTTAAACAGTCTTCTTTTTCTTTTCCTTGCTTCTCTTCCCCCATTTCCCCCTTCCTTGTCCTCAACCTCTTTTTTTTTCCCTCTGTCATTTTCTCAATTCATATTGCTCAGAAATCAGATATGGAGATTAGAATGTAGCCAGAATGATGACCCTTTCTGAATTTGAAGTTGCCAGATTAATCTAAATTCACGCAGATTTTACATATCTGAGTGTCTTTGTTAATTTTAGCCGCAGGAAGTTGTTTAGTTTTCAAATTTCTTTTTATACGTTTTATTTTGCCCCAAAAAGACTAGCCTTACAATATTCGCATGTATCCTTTCATGTTTTGTTCCGTTTTAATACCGTCTTGCTTATCTCCTAAACCTTAAAGTTGAACTATATCTACTTTTTCAAAATTTCTTTTATTTCCTTTATATAATTCAGCATTATAGGATCATCTTCAATATTTATTTTCAAAAGACAGGAATGATTCAGAGTAATAAATCTGATTCTGCTCAAATCTACTTTAGCTGCAAAGCCAAAACATATTCTCCTCCATGTACTTCGGGTTCTCACTCTATTGTACTGATTTAATCACCGAGTGTTCCTTTTCTTCCATCATTCTTGTCTCTGTATCATTTTCCTTTTTTCCTGCAGTTATTTCATTATGCTATTCTTTTTTTAAATATATTTTTTATTGATATTTCACAGAGAGGAAGAGAGAGAGAGCTAGAAACGTCAATGAGAGAGAGAAACATCGACCAGCTGCCTCTTGCACACCCCCTACTGGGGATGTGCCTGCAACCAATGTACATGCCCTTGACCAGAATCAAACCTGGGACCTTTCAGTCCGCAGACTACTCTACCACTCTACCTCTGAGCCAAACCGGTTTCGGCTATGCTATTCTTATATACTTCCTCCATCCTTTCCCTTTTTAATACTTGATTTAGATAATATCTATAATAATAAAAGGGTAATATGCTAATTAGACCAGATGTCTTCTGGACGTCATTCCGAATGTCCTTCCTAATGAAGCTGGAGCCAGAGGGAAGCCAGCCTGGGTCCCGAGAGCCTGCTGGCGGGCGGAGGAGGGGGACCAGTGCTGGCAGCCAGTGGCAGGCAAGGCTTCTCTGGCACAAATTTTCGTGCATTGGATCTTTGGTATACTATATATCCACCTCTGAAAACCATTAGCTTTAAACGTGGTTTTAAGGTTGTTTTTGAAAAAAAATATGAAAAATACATTTGCACAATGCATGTCAAATGTGTATTCATGTGATTTAGTGTACACCAAATAATCCTAACAAAAAGAGTATGCTGCAATAGTTCTGTGATGGCAAAAACTAACTGGGTAAGTCAATTTGTTCCTGAAATTCTCTTCTTTATCTTGTGATAAGGTGGGAGACACTCTCTATGGGTCTCTTTTGTTTGTATGCCTCTGACTGCCTCTGTTCCAGACTGGGTTTCAATGAATATTTCAATAGAGAATAGGCTTGGATAGTAGAGTTAGTAGCTCCCTCGTAAGCAAGTAACAGGTTTGCTTATTGCCCTTGCAGATAGAGAGGGTTGTCCCCATCTGGAGGAAAGATTGGCAGGCATGCTCACTGTCCAGTATAAAATATTCAGGTTCCCTCAGCTCAGCATCCCTCTCCTGTAACACAAGGCAGGGACCATCTGGCCCAATTCATGTCACCTGCTAAGAATTGGGGCTCAGGAAAATGGTACCAATGCAGATATTTTGGCAGTGCTATTGCAATAAACCAACCTTTGCTCTTCCCCTGGAGTTTTGTGACATCTGACAGCCTTCACAAAGTTTGGCAGGCTAACTCTGACCTCTCAGATTTTTGTTTATTGTTCTTGACAACAGAGGTGATAGGCTTATACCAGACATACATGCCTTTCTCAAAGAGGAAAAATGAGGGCCCTATAGGCTAATTAATAGGATTTGGACATAATGCATAGGTATCTGTAGTGACATTTTGACAAAATTGTATAGGCATTACATGTTCTCCCCAAATACTATCTGGGTTTTGCAAACTGCCCTCTAGGTGGGGGATAGGAGAGGACTTCCTTACCCATCTGACAGTCAGCCTCATGTACTCCCATTGTAACAGCAGATACTGAGATCTGTTTGAGGGTTGAGGGAGGGCAAATATTTCTGACCCCCTCAAGAAAACAGTCATGCACCGCACAGGTGCAACAGCGATATTCATGGCCTTTATTGCAGAAACCCAGAAGATGATTAGGATACTAGGGGTCCAGTGCATGAATTCCTTCACCTTAATAGGAACTGTGGGCTGCGAGGCTGTGGTGGGCACAGGGGCAGGTCTCAGCCCATCTTCTGCACCTCGGCCCAGCCTCTCCTGTCACAGCACCCTCCCCCCCCCTTCCCTATGTGCCAGCAGCCCAGCTCCCACTGCCTCCGCTCCCACACACTGATGTCACCGGGCCCCACTCACACCTGCTGACACCCCTGGTGGTCAGCATATGTCATAGTGAATGGCTGTTTGGACATTTTGCCATTTTGTCTACTTGCATATTAGCCTTTTATTATATAGGCTTGGCTGGTTTGCTTGGGAAGTGAGAGTGTTGGGCACATAAGGTTTGTTAAGAAGAATGGTAATAGCTGAACAGTCTTATAGCTCAATACCTTCTGTAGCCTATTATACTAACCTTTAATTCCTTTGATCTCAGGTTCGTTTTATTTTTTTCCAATGGATCCTGGCTGCTGTAAGGAATCTTTGGCACTCTAAAGGAGAGAGAGAACTCCCATGGAAAAGTGTAGATGAAGCACTAACTAGTATTTTGGCTCTTACTACTGGGATTGGTTTTATAATGTTTTGGTGACCCACCAGAAGATCAAAAACACACACAAAGGAATATAGATAAACTAATTCAATCAGCTTTGCTATCCTAGAAAACTTCCTAGAGCAGTGATAGCCCAAATTTAAGTTTAGTGGGTAACGATATTGAAATAGAGAAAGAAAGACAAAAGAAATCATGTGGATATTGCAAGGCTAGATTTCCTTGGGATAAAAGAACTTTTATATTAAAAAAGTCACTCTTTCTGAGTGAAAACCTAAGAGGTGTAATCCTCGAAATGATAGCAGGTGCCACAGATAAGATGGACTCCTTAAGAAAGGTTGTCACTCTGCAAGGCAAGCCTACATCAGATAGGCCCCAGAGGCCTATCCAGAAAGCAATGTGCCTGCTGAAGTAGGAGTCCCCCAAATTGATGGTGTCAGTAATAAAGACCTTCCTACACTCCACTTCTGTTGGAAGAGCTGAAAACAGGTTTGTTTGCTTGAGTCAGAAGTCACTGCTACACTATTTGCACCTGAAGTAAATCAAGCTTTTATTTTTTAATATATTTTTTATTGATTTCAGAGAGGGAAGGAGAGGGAGAGAGAGAAGGAAACATTAATGATGAGAGAGAATCATTGATTGGCTGCCTCCTGAATGGCCCCCCATTGGGAATCAAGCCCATAATCCGGGCATATGCCCTTGATTGGAATCAAACCTGGGACCCTTCTGTCTACAGGCTGATGCTCTATCCACTGAGCCAAACCATCTAGGACCAAGACTTTCTTATTGGTTCAGAGCTGTTGTCTCCCTCCAGGCTCTCAGTCCCTCTTCACTCTTATACCATGAACTTACATTCTTTAAATGACAAAAACAATTAGGCATTGGGTTTAGGTCTCCCTATCCACAGGATGACTGAAATCTCTAAGTGGCAGTCCAAGGATGCTGAAGAACGTTAGGAAGGAAGGAGACTCACACTTGAAAAACTGTGTTGGACAGACTTGCTCAAGGTACCATTCTACATGTTGCAGGTGGAAGAGTGGGGCACTCAAATTCATCTGATTATATTTGAGCAAAGTTCACAGTGGGGAAAAAAAGGGAAGTTTACGTGATCTTATGGGAGGAACTCTGCTTTTGTTAGTTCTATATCTGAATGTATGGTAGGAGTCAATAATTTTTTCTAATTTCCTATTCCATAAATGCTGGAGTTGTCCTGATTGAGAAGAATGACATGTATGTTCACTTTGAGTATCCTCAAAAACATGTGTATACATGACCACACACACACACACACACACACACATACACACACACACACACTCACACATACACACACCCCTTCTTGTTGGCCTGAAACAGATTGAATATTCTAATCAGATATTAATTTTACCTTCAACCATGAACCCTCAAATGCCTCAGTTAAAATTTTCATCTAACTGAAATTATTACTGCATTCATTATTTGTAGATTTAAAAGTCTAATTTATAGATAAGAATTATAAGACAATCTTAAAAATTAAAACATGAATATCATAGTTAAAATTATATTTTAGTGATGCCATTGAAGAGGTGAAAGAAAAGGAGTATTAAGTCATACATAGAAAAAAGTAGAGTTTTGGAATGTTTAGGTTGACTATAGGAAAATTATGTATCTTGTTGGCTGTTGGCATAATAGGAGAGGTTGCTGGAAAAAAGATTAGGGATTTCTCCTGAGAAGCTTATACAATTTTAAAGTTCACCATGTCCAACTGTTAGGATAAAAGTAAAAAAACTATCTCCAGTTCTGAATGCTACATATCTAATACCCTTATAGTTGGTGACACTGAGATATGCTTGTGTGGCTATAGGCCCTATGCATGAAGATGCCAGTTATTCCCTGTGTTAGCCTTATAAAAAAAGATGTTATTTGGGGTCTCTCTGCCCCATATGATCTAACTAGACAAAATTGCCTCAAACAATTCTCCATCTCTAATTCTATAGCTCATGGAAGTCCTACAACCTCACCTATGATTCAAGATTTCTGCTGATTCTAATCCTCATATGATTTTGGAAAAGGGTCTTTATGTGTGTGGTTCCTCTTCATTCCTATCTTCATTTTTTACACTTGTATGCCATCTTTATACTACCCCAAATCATTCAAGACATGTTAACTCCCTGAGGAGTTTTCACAAGAAAGTAGTCATACAAAATACTTTATAAATTTCACTTGAATTTATAACTATTTGGAGTAAGGATTACCACATACGACTTCCAGTGTTTTTCTAGAAATATGATCTCCTTCCTTCACTGCATTTCACCCCCTTCCTTAATTAGTCCTCTTGATAAACTTATTTCCTTCTATGGATAAGTATTCTTCTCTCTCCAGATCCTACTTCTCAAAGTGCATATGCAAGAACAACTCAGTAAATAGTTGAAAAATAATTATTTTTCTTTTCATTTTAAACTTATTTCATATTAGATGATTCTACTTAATTTGGATGGTTTAAGTAACTGTAGATTCATGTAGATATTTTATATTAAAATATATATTTATTTTGTTTTTTTTTCTCCATAGTTCATCCTAAAAGCAAATAGAAAACTATTAAATCCAGAGAACAGTATTGCTCAACAGTAAACAAACTTCCAAGAGTTTTATTACTTCATATTGTATCATTATCATTTCTTTTGTGGATGACAAAATCATAGATATATTCATTTTTTAATTCAAATTTGGAATTTGAGCTGCAAGAGAAATTTAATAAAGCTGAGACAACATTTAAACTTGTCAATTTATCCCAACAAAGCATACATTTCATAAATTTTTGTACTATAAAAAAACTCTAAAAATCGAATTTCCTTTGAACAATTTGTTCAACTCATTAGATCACAGTGACTGCAACTTATATATAGAACATTGATTTCTTATTAGATAAATCTTTACATGTACTGCAACTTCAGCTCTTTTTACTTTAAGTCGTTTTCCTATTATGAATATAAATGACTTTCAGGTATCTTAACAACAAGAACATATATTTTTGTAATTTTGCTGTCCTTGAATTTGAAATAGCCAGCGTTTTAATTGTGATGGACAGAAATCCGGCTCAATCCAGCTAAGTAGAAAATGTGAATTAATGGAAGAAGAATGGCACTTATTATACAATTGACGGAATTTTCTGTGGACAGCAAGTATCTCAGGGAGAGAAACCTCAAACTTGACACAAGCAGTACTCACTGTCTTTTGCATCATCCTTCTCTCATCTGCCTTATTCTTCTAGGCTTCATTATCTCCTCCAAGTATTTTCACTTGGAGCCCAAGATTGCAATCATCTTATTCTATTCAAGAAAGAAAGAATCTCTTCCTGGAAAAAAAAAATAAAAAAATAGAAGCTCATGAGAAGTACTCTGATTGCCCTGTCTTCGGCCTGTACTTATGCTTTAGAACCTCCCCTTTTCCTAGAGTAATGAAATGCCTACTATGATTGACCAGAACAGGGTTGTCTTCTTATCCCTATGGGCCAGGGTGGAGTGAAGTACTATGATTGACAGTCCTACCACAACTAATTGGAAAGAAGGAAGGGCAATTTCCACAAGGAAAGGGGTAGCTCTTAGCAAATGAAGGTGGGGAGAGAAAATATATTTTACACTGATTTAAAAACACACACACTAAACAATGTATGTTTCTAGTCTGAGTTCATTAGAATCTCAGCATGGTGAGCCTCTTGTTTTCAGGCTTATCTGGACAACTGTTAAGGTCTGTGTGGAATGCATGTCCTAAGGTATATTTACATCAAAGACGTGGCACCTTTTACAAAATATTTTAATCCAGGGAAGTAAATTTCGTGACACAGAAGTGTGGCTAAGGAAAATGGGCCAGTATAAAGAAACACCAATGATTATGAAAATAGCATTATTTCTATTTGTCATTCTCTGACTCAGATTATTGGACCAGCCCCCATGGATTCATGCCTGAGTCTTAGAGTGAAAACAGTACAATAAAAATGTGAATTAGTCACAAGGGCTGTTTCACAAAGATCTCTGTAGAATACTGAAGTGCAAGAGGTCAGTAGAATGTATGACAATAACTTCTGCAGTGACCTGAGATCACAGCACAGATATCTACATTCTCAATAACAGGAGCTATGGCATTAGCATAGACATTGGTAGGCGCTGTTAACTAGAGTAAAGACTTTGGAGCCTAGATGATTTGGCTCAGTGGATAGAGTGTTGGCCTGTGGACTGGAAGGTTCTGGCTTTGATTCTGGTCTAGGGCACATGCACAGGTTGCCAGCTCAATCCCGAGTATGGGACATGCAGGAGTCAGCTGATCAATGATTCTTTCTTATAATTGATGTTTCTATCTCTCTTTCTTTCCTTTCTTCTCTGAAATCAATAAAAATTAAAGACCTTGGAAACTTGAAAATTAATTTAGAAAAATTAATTTATGCACTCCTACATTCATTGCAGAATTATTTACAACAAGATGCCCAGTGCACAAAATTTGTGCATGGGGGAGGTCCCTCAGCCTGGCCTGCACCTTCTCCAATTTGGGACCCCTCAGGGGATGTCCACCCAGCATTCAGACATCTCTCTTGAAATACAGGAGTGATGGCTCCTAACCGCTCACTTGCCTGCCTGCCTGATTGCCACTAACTGCCTCTGCCTGCATGCCTGATCGCCCTTTGGTGATCTCTTCCTCTTTATCTTAGGAAGATAAATAATGCAATAAAAATGGGCAAAGGATCTAAATAGACACTTCTCTAAAGAGGACATACAGAAGGCCAAGAGACATATGAAAATATGCTCTAAGTCACTAATCATTATTGAGATGCATATCAAAACAACAATGCAGTACCATCTCACACCTGTTAGAATGGCTATCATCAACAGATCAACAAATGACAAGTGCTGGTGAGGAGGCAGAGAGAAAGGAATCCTCTTGCACTGCTGATGGGAATGCAAACTGGTGCAGCCACTGTACCAAATAGTATGGAGTTTCTTCAAAAAATTAAAAATGGAATTGCTATTTGACCCAGTGATCCCATTTCTAGGAATATACCCCAAGAAAATAGAAACATCAGTCAGAAATGATATGTGGACCCCTATGTTCATATCAGCACAATTTACAATAGCTAAGATTTGGAAATGGCCTAAGTTCCCATCAGCAGATGAATGGAATAGAAAACTGGTACATCTTATCATTTGCAACAGCATGGATGTAACTGGAGAGCATTATGCTAAGTGAAATGACCCACTCAGAGAGAGGTAAATATCAATGATGTCACTCATTTGTGGAATACAATGAGCATCATAAACTGATGAACAAAAATATAGACAGAGACAAAGAAGCATCTAACAGACTGTCAAACTTCAGTGGGAAGGCAGGAAAGGGGCAGGGGATAGGAGTAAGAGATCAACCAAAGGACTTGTATATATGCAAATAAGCATAACCAATGGACACAGAAACTAGGGAGGGGGGGAGAGCATGTGTTGGGGAGAGAGGGTGCTGCCCTGGGGTTAGGTCAATGGACATATGTGATAGTATATGTAATACTTTAAACAATAAAATTTAAAAAAATAGTCGTAATCAGTGTGTGCTTATCCATGAGGCCCTGATCAGCTGCTTTCTCTGCCACTGTGCCCCAAGGCTGACATTCTGATTTCATAATCAGTTTTCTAGATGACCTTTCTCTCCTTTTTAAGAAAAAAATTAAAGAAGCCTTTAAAAATGGTAGTTTCATAAACAATTATTTAGATATAAGATAGGTAATTAACATTCTTCCTTTCTGTGTGCACATTTCTATAGTGTGCTTGTTTTAGTAAGAGAAAATATGCGACTGCTCTGTAAAAAAGGGGCCCAAGTTCATTTCTTGATGTGAGCTTTAACATTTTCAAGCTAAGTTATTATATGGATAGAAAAGTGTTCTCAGTTTTCCTCCTCTGGATTTCTTTGCTTTCTATAACCACAGATCTCTCTCTCTCTCTCTCTCTCTCTCTCTCTCTCTCTCTCTCTCTCTCTCAATTCTGTATCCCTTTGATATCCAAATGCTGCTAATATTTCCTCATCATTAATCAGTATTGTGATCATTAGAAATATTTTTTCATGTATTTTTATTTCACTGTTTTTTCCACTGAGCGTACTAGTCTAGCCATCCCCCAGAAAGAGTGAGGACTGATGCTGTCCACCTCCCACCATCCAGAGAATTTCCCTGGTAGCTACCACCTTTATTTCAATGACTCACCCCATACTTCTAGCCTTAACTAAGGCATGTGTGAGCGTCTGGAGAAAGCCAATTGGTGAAGGGATCTGATGAGTAAAAAAAGGGGAGGATAAATGAGAGTTTCCCCCAATAGAAGCTCCTGCAGGTCTTAGTGGAAGACTTCAGAACAGAGAAGCAAAGTAGGAAGTGAAGATGTGAAGGAGTTGAGCCCCTGTTCCTGTTGTAAGGCAGTGATACACAATGTGAAATCCAAGGACAGGGGATTATGAACTGTGTATAGCTGACCTACGATGAGACACATAATACCGACATCGAGAATAAGTGTTTAGAAACCTTTAACAATTTGAGAGGGCAACTGTGTAAGTCCCAATGTAATGAAAATGTGTGACTTATTTAAAAAAAATGCATAGCAATTTCCAGGATGACTGCTACACGCTATAAGTGCTGTAGAAATTCAATTAATGCTAAAGCTTTCAGGAAAATAATTGTGGATTAAGTAGATGGAGATTTTGGTCTTAAACAGTGAATGAACTTTGAATGGGAGTGGGCAGAAAAGTCAGCAGTAGGAGTAAGGGGAGATCAAAAGTAATTTACCTCATCCTCTCTTAAAAATAACTTAATTAAGTATCTATGCAGTTAAGTCTACTGAAGTGTCTCTTAGCTTGTATGCTACTAGAATAATTAGAATATGAATGGAATGCTAAAATATGTTTTATTTTTTACCTAAAGTTAAATATGCAAAATGTTTTTAATATATATTTCTTGTTACTTTACCGGTTACTGGAAATTAATAAACAAAATAAGTAATGTTAATTATGGAGCCTCCTGTCAAATTATTTTTCTTTTTATTTCTTTTTTTAAAATATATTTTATTGATTTTTTTTTACAGAGAGGAAGGAAGAGGGATAGAGAGTTAGAACTATCGATGAGAGAGAATCATCGACCAGCTGCCTCCTAACAGGAGATGCCCGCAACCAATGTACATGCCCTTGACTGGAATCGAACCTGGGACCTTTCGGTCAGCAGTCCGACGCTCTAGCCACTGAGCCAAACCAGTTTCGGCTTCTTTTTATTTCTTAAAAATTTTAAACTGCTTTTATTTTTTAACTCTTACACCTTATTCCATGTATTTTATTACAAATATCCTTACAATGCAAAAATAAAAAATGTAACTTATGGATGATTAAAATTCAAACATCCTATTATTAGTGAACATATCTACAGCCTATTTGTAATGTAAATAAAACTTTCTACTTTCTGTTACCTTTCACTTACTTTGTAGTGCTAACACATGCCTAAATATAAATACTGTACAATCACTACATAAAATAAAGGTATAATATTTTTTACACATTGACAGTGGAGGAAGGAGATCTTTCTTGTAATCTGTAGTGTTTTCTTGTTCTGTTGACAGACAATAGATTGTTACCCATCATTTCTTAAAGTAACTATTTTTTACTAGAGTAGTCGAGAAAGCTCTTGTGTTATTGGACTATTTGGGGCAGAATCACCTAAGGCTTTTCTGTTTGGGATGATTCTGGCCCAAATAGTCCAATATATATGCTTCACATATTTTTTTATTAGAGATAGAATAATTGTAGTGTCTTTTCTTTTTATTAAAAGTGTTGTTGTTTCTTTCCTTTTTTAAAAATAAACTCTATATTTAGGAGTTTGGATTTAAAGAAAAATTGAGAAGAGAGTACAAAGAATTTCCATACCTACTACATCCAATTTTACCTATTATTAACATCATACAGTAGCATGGTATATTTGTTATACCCAATGAACAAATATTGGCCTTATTATTAACTTAAGCTCATATTCATTCAGAGTACTTTAGATTTTACCTAGGATCTTTCTTTCTGTTTCCAGGTACTATCCAGGATACTACAGTTCATTTAGTTGTCATGTCTCCTTTGGATTTTTTTTTTTTTTTTTTTGACAGAGACAGCTCTTTCAATCTAGGCTTGTATTGAAATAGGATTTTTTTTTATGGGTGAAAAAGGCAGGTTTAGGGAATTTATAAAATTAAGGGGAGGGAGTCCATGGCAGAAACACAGGGCTACAGAGCTACAGAGGTTACATTTCCATAAGACAAGGGAGAGGCAGGAATTACATTTCATAAAACAAGGGAACTGGGAGTAGCCAAAGGTCTATATTTACAAAATAAAGAAAGAGGGCTTCACACATCCGATGTGAGGTTTGACCTTTGAGCTCAAAAGTTGTAGTGACCAAAGTGACCAAATTAAAGGCTAATAGTGGCCAATCAGAGGGGATATCAAGGTGCAAAAACTGCAGCCTTTATAAATGGGGGTAGGGGTGGAGGTAGAGTGTAGGGGTGTGGAAAGGAATTTGGTGGGACTCTTTCCCCCTCTCCATGTGGGAGTCTGTACTTGTTCTTCAATAAATTTCCACCTCTGCTGTACCATCTTCAGTCTGTGGTTCTATTCTTCGACTCCAAGGGACAAAGTATCTGGGGAAGTCATCCTGACCAGGGTAACACTGCATGTTCTAGTCCAAAAATCCCGTATCTAGTCCAAAAATCTTGATACTTTTGTGGAGTACTGGTCAGACATTTTCCCCTCAACTGGAATTTGTCTGATCTTTTTCTCATGATTAGATTGGGGTTATGGGTGTTTAGGAGGAAGACCAGAGATATAAAGTATGGTTTTCACTTCATATCAATAGTACGTATTATCAACCTAACTTATTACTGTTGATGTTGACTTTGATCACCAGGCTGAAGCAGTGTTTGTCAGGTTTCTACAAAGCAAAGTTAGAAACCACTATGGTTCTTTGAACCACACTGAAGAGCACTGCCTTGCAAACTTCCAATCACTATCTACCTTACTTTTCTCATTCTCTACTCTTTTCACAGGCAATATTCTTTTATTCCTGAAAAATTTCTTTCATTTATCTTCTACAATTCCCACCTCATTCAACACCAGAACTAAGCCTCTGTATAAAATGGGAGGTTATTAAGCAGTGAGAGCTGAGTTTATTAAACATTGACCTGCTCCAATATTCTGTTAATGTAATGAAAATAGCCATCGGAAAGGCCCCGTGTATAATTATGTCATCTGAAAAGGATAAAAGGGTAGCAAATAAATCATTGTAGCCATATACTAACTGTTTGAATTAGTTTGTTGAGAGGCTGTTCACCCAATTGGAGAATCCTGAGTAGAGCTAGTGTTGGCATTGGAAGAGTTACTGCAGGTGCTGGCATTTATTGGTGTTGGCTTTAGGACAGGCCAACCCTGCTGGAAAAGGGAACATGTGAATTAGAGTTGCAATACTATTTAGCTTCGAGGGTGTATTGATTTCCTAGGGCTGCTGTGACAAGTACCACAGGCTGTGTGGCTTAAAACACAGAGATTTGTTCTCCCACCTTCCTGGAAGCTAGACGCCGGAGGCTGGCAGATTTGTGTTTTGTCACTGGCAGAGCTGTGTACTCCTCTGAAGGCTCTAAGAGAGAATCCATCCCTGCCTCTTCCAGCTTCTGGTGGGTTCCATGAGTTTCTTAACTTCCATGGCTTCCTACCTTCAGCCTCTGCCTCCTTCTTGGCACTGCCATGTTCTCCTTTTCTCTCTGTGTTCTCTTCTTTGTTCCTCTTACAAGCTCACTTGCCATTGGATTTGGGTCCCAATCATCTAGGAAGATCTCATCTTGATATCTTTAGCTTAATTATTAGGACTGCATGAACTTTTCCTAAATAATGTCACATTTACTGGTTCCAGAGATTCGGAGAGAAATATATCTCTTGGAGATATATACTGTTCAACCCATTGCAGAGGGTAAGGGTAACACACGCTTTCCTTAATTCCAGTATTTGTTTAAAAGCCACCCTTGGCATTATACCCATGAAATTTTCAGGATAAATGAAAAAATAATGATGATTTAAATGAATCACTCAAGTAAGACTTAGTACAATCCTTGGGGCACTGAAATGTGTAGGAAGATGTAAAAACCTGAACATTATTGGATCTCTTATGAGAGAAAATGAAATGAATAGTTAGAGGATAAGTATATTAGCAACAGTATCTGCCAACAGCCTCTATATGTCACTACATGTTCATTTGTTCCCTTCTTTTATAATAGTATCCGTGGGAAATCATCACGTTTCTACTAGAAGAGCCAATTTCACATCCAAATGTTATTATTTGTGATAAAATCAGCGCTATCACAACCTTGTAGAAACATAATTTAATTTTTCTTTGATATGCTAGCATATTTATAGACCTGTTTGCTAGCTTACATTTCATATCTTTAACTTTGCCTAAATGTTATAGAAAAAATATTCTCAGATTCATGATTACACATGATTCTTTATTTCACTTGCCATCTTACCATAATAGTCATCAAAGTGTGTTGTAGTTTTGCATCCCTAGTAGGTAGTAAATGCTTATAAATATTTCTTATGTAAATTAATATTGAAAAATAAAGACAAAACATTTAAATAAAAGTCACATGTGTTTGTTCATGGTAGAAATGCACCTAATAATTTCAATTCTAGTATATTCCTCTAATTGACTGAGAGTAACATCATTATGTTATTCTAGAGGTCCGATGCATGAAATGTGTGCACAGGGGTGTGTGACCCTCAGCCCAGCATGCAGCGTCTCCAATCTGAGACCCTTTGAGAGATTTTCAACTGCCCCTTTAGACCTGATCCCACCGGGAAGTTGGATATCCCACTCACAATCCAGGACTGCTGGCTCCCAACTGCTTGCCTCTCTGTCTTTCTATTTGCCCCTAACTGCTCCTGCCTGCCAGCCTGATCACCCCCTAACTTCCCCTGCCAACCTCATTAATGCCTAACTGCTCTTCTTCCAGCCTAATGAGCCCCCAACTGCCCTCCCCTCCAGGCCTGGTCACCATTAACTGCCCTCTCCTATGGACCTGGTCACCCCTAATTGCCCTCCCTTGCAGGCCTGGGTCCGCCTCAATTTTTCTTCCCTGAAAGGCTGGTCACCCCCAACTTTCCTCCTCTGCCAGCCTGATCACCCCCAACTGCACTCCCTTGCAGGCTTGGTCCCTCCCAACTGCCCTCCCCTGCTGGCCATCTTGTGGCGGCCATCTTGTGTCCTCATGGGGGCAGGATCTTTGACCACATGGGGGCAGCAATCTTGTGTGTTGGAGTGATGGTCAATTTGCATATTACTCTTTTATTAGATAGGATTATCAATACTAGAGGCCTGCAGGGATAGCACCAAAACTGCTCTCTGATACCCCCGAAGAGTCCTGGATTGGAAGAGGGCACAGGCCAGGTCGAGGGACCCACAGTGCACAAATCCATGCACTGGGCCTCTAGTATGTATATAAGATATTTGTTTAATCTATTTCCTCTCTCCCCCCACCCCCCTTTCCTCTGAGATTCATCACTCTGTTCTATGTTTCCATGACTGTGGTTTTTGCTCCTACATTGAGTGTGTCTGCTTCCTGGTGGTCAGTGTGTGTCATAACTAATGGTTGGCTGGCAGAAAGGTTGGCCGGTTGGCCAGTTGCTTAGGCTTTCATGTATATAAATGTTTAAATACATTGACAATTGGTGACAAATAAAAGATAAATTACATAATATATTTTAAGGATCTAGAGATAGTAATAAATTTAAAATATTTGCTGATTCCAAACAATGGATCATGTTAGAATTTCTGAAAGAAGAAGCAGTGAGAAGACATGGAGTAGTGCTCTTGTGGTACCTGATTGCTGAGATACTTCCCGATGGTCCTGCCTCCTGTATTCACACCACTTTGCAAACCCTTCCCACATAGTCAGTGTGAACAATAGGTTATGGTTAAAATAATAGTGATGTCATTTCTGAGATTAAGCTATAAAGATACTTCTTTTGGTTGTGTGCCCCTCTCCCTCTCCTACTTCCTTTCTCTGTATATATCTCTCTGTCTCTCTCTCTCAAGCTTGTTCTGGGCAAAGCACTATGCCGAGGCCCACATCTTAAGGAACTGAGGCCTCCAATACTTTCTTAAAGTTTCTTCTTCTTTTTTTTTTTAAATTGAAATGTTGCCTTGTTTTACACACTAAGTTAATAATGCAGGTAACATCTCAGGCTGTGATCTCCTCACAGCTTGGAAAACCTAACAGCTCTAAATGTAGCCTGTTTCCCATGCTTTTATACTCAAACCATGAGAGTTTTACAGTCAGGAAAAGCATTAGGAATTTCTGCCTTCTGCAGAAAGAAGAGGGTGGACCAGTGAAATAGAGCATTGATCCCTTTACTTGGAGGTACCCACTTTGTGTTTAGTTATTCTCTATGTTTCTGTATCTTTCCATCAGACTATTGCTCTCTGGCCCAACTAGGTTTCCTAGCAAGTCAGGAGCAGCCCTATGTTAGAGGCCCGCATGCTGAAAAGAATTGTGGTCTCTGACCAGAGAGGAACCAAGTCAAGAATATGCTCCAGTTCAGGGAATAACTTCAGATGACTAGAGCCCAGACTGACAGCAGGACTTGAAACCCCACAAGACACACTGAGTTAGCCATCCAGCTAAACCACTGCTGGATGCCCAACCATCAATGAGTGGGTGAGATAAAAAAAAATTATTAAGCTGCTAAATTTGGGGGTCATTTGCCATGTAACAATAGATAAATACTAGCATTTCCATATTGTTGGAAAGGCATTTTTGAATGGCAAAGCACACACACACACACACACACACACACACACACACGCACACACACAAAGATAACTACCAATAGCTGCATAAATACTAGATTCTAAACGCATTGTTTGCAAAATAAGTCCAGAGGAGAGAAATATGATATTCAGCCCGATTGGTAGGGAAGGCTTTGTAAAGAGAAAAGAATTGAGCCAGGTAAGATTTGCATAGATCTTCTAAAATGTGTGCATAAATCAATACACACCAGATAGATGTGATTTTTATGTATGCCTTGTGGAAACCAGTCTCATTACTTTATTGTTGAGGCACAGTAATCTATGCAATCTTTCATAAATTCTCCCGGTAATTAGTTTCCTGGAATATTGCTGGGTGGGAGATTCAACTTTTGCTACTTTGCAGCACTCTGGGGAATGTGTGAATTATAGGACATATAGTTCTGCTAGAAAGTTACGCTATGATGTTTCATTCACAGAAAATATACATCGTGTATAATCCCTAAGAATGCAGGCTGCAAAAAGACACCGAGAACTCCACAGGGATGATACTCAGCCTCACCATGGACTTTGCTTGTGGCACTAAATGCTTTGTTCCTTTTCCTCCATGGATACGGGAGACTGCAGGGTTCAGTGCTCTTGACCTTTCTGGAATGTTACCTGTCTTGGAGGAGGTTGGAATTTCCCTTTTAGTCTTTCTTGAACTGAAACATCACCTTTATTTACATACTCAACTAATAACAGTGGTCCTGCCTCCCAGGTAACATCTGAGATCTCCTCAGAGCATGGAAAACCAGCTAAGGTCTAAATGTAGCCTGTCTTGCATGCTTTGTACCCAAGTCACGAGAGTCCTCAGGTCAGGAAAATCATTAGGAATGTTTACCTTCTACGGTGGTTTAGAAAGTGGTTCGGGGCAGGTAGGATGTAGTATTAATCCTTGTACTTGAAAATAGCCATCTGACTTTTATTCATTCTCTAGGTCCCTTTATCTTTTCATCAGAAGATTGATCTCTGGCCCAGTGAGATTTTTCTAGCAAGGGCTCTTAGCTCTTCACACTGTTCTCTCAGACTTGTAGTAAAATATGGTTGTACTGTATTGGCTTTGAGGTTGCCAACCCGTAGCGCTCATAAAACTTATGTAAGAATAAACTTATGGTAAGATTTCAGGATTCACTAGTGAAACTCTGTATAAATTGAACTTCTCTAAATGACATTTTAGAATAGTTGAGGTTTGTATTGCCCAATTGGGAGAACTATATAATTAATGTGAGTTACATAATTTATATCTACTAATGTGGATATTGCAAGCAAATGTTGCAAAATATAAGGGCTATATTTTCTTTATAAGCTTTCAAAAGAATGTTTCCAACTTACTGAATTCTTCAGTTTTGAGGATGAAAGTGTAAGTAAAGCATGAGCATGCCCACCTATTGTCACTGGTGTTAAGTTCATTGCTGTATTATCTACTTAGTCAATATGTCACTTAGTTTTGCTATCTGTGCTGGTTTATAAGAGTGGGAGAGGATATGGAGAAAGAGAGAAAGGGAGAGGGTGAAGGAGAGAGTGTGTTTATGAAAGAAAATAAAACATACTGATGGGAAGATTGGATAATATTTTAAAATAGATACAATATTAAACAATACGATCATCCACAAACTAGCCTCATTAGAAGCCAAAGAGATAATTAAGTAAATGCTCTCTCACTTTCATAGTCATCATGCTATTCACTGGCACTTGTTAAGACGTAATCAGTGCCAAGTGCTGGCGGAAAATGTAGAAGTACATTTGGCATGCTGAAAAAATCCTTCTGACACTTCAGAGCTCTTGAATTCTCAATGTAGAAAGTCAGGGGCAAAAGGCAGCGTTTTGCTACAATTAGAAAGGCTGGCTCTTGTGCCTTCTCTTGTTGGTTTTATATCCAGGCACTTAAAACCTTTAATCCCACTTTTACACTTTACGATTGACCATGTTTCAATGCCCCTGGGTAGAGAATGGTCCCTAATGTAGCCACCTAACACAGGGGACAATGAGCTAAGCGGCTGCCATTGCATGGGCATATCTGTTTAGCAAAAATAATGGCGTGGTCTCTGCATTTGTCGGTGTGGTTGTCTTAAACTTGACTCACTGCTTTGTGTCTGGAGCTTGTCATACTGGCCCCTGGCCAGGGCGTTCATTACCTCTATTAGGCATCCTGTGTGCATCCTGGGCAATACTGATGTCACTGATTTTTTGTGTGTCTTTGATTGTAAGTCAGCACTTAGTGTAGAATAATTTATAGGAGGTGAAGAGAAAGAAGGCCCTCTCACATGCTTCTAAAAATGAAATGAGTATACTGTGAGAAAACACACACACACACACACACAACATGATACACTAATATGTGTCCTTGACAATTGGTCTTTTCTTTTCATTACAGATATTCTAGAATTTCAGTCTGCCATCCATTTTCCATTTCTCATCTGCTGGTCTTTTATTTCTTTGAGCTGTATATTTCCCTTCCTACAGTTTCCTCCTTTCTCATCACCCGTCTTTTGTCTTCCAGTGAGATAGTATTTTACCAAGATCTCCTTATTTTTTCATTTGAATAGGATTATGTCAAGAAACTTAAGCTCCAGAACTGTCTTGGGTCAATATTACAATCAAAAGACAGAACCCCTAGATCAAAATATCTATTTTTTAAGCATAACATAGGATTTTTCTGAGGGTAATTATGGCATACACAGTGATAACTTCTGTTTACATATACCTATCAAATTCTATGCAGGAACAATGACTAAATTAGGCATCCTGCATGCAAAAACTTGAACTTTATTTTTAATGCAATTTAAACTAGTAGGCCTAAAGGGTGACTGAAATAACTTATTAAATATATATTAGGACACATTCCATGTGATTCTTTCCATCCTGTGGAAGTACGGTAGCAATCATCTCAGGTAGAAGCTGCTGTTTGGGTTCTGTACTTATTTGTTTGCTAAAACAATAGAAAGTTATTTTGATTTTCTGAACTTATGTATGATTGAATGCTCCCTTGATGGCAGTTTGAATGTCCCGTTGATTGTGATCTCACAGGTCATCAAAGCACATTCCTGGGAACCAAGACAGATAAATTATACTAAGTTGTCTCAGTAGCCACAGATAATGCATTCCTGTTGACTCAGTGATCCCGGAATCTGGACAGCACAATTATTCTAAATTGTCCAGGTGGTCCATCCCAGATAATGTGTTTCTGTTGATTCAGTGATTCGTAGAGACCTTAGTTAACTAACTTGTTCAGTTTCACTTCTGTAAAGTCATGAACAGGTTCCTCATTCCAGACCTAAAGATGTAATCGATACTTTGGTGATATTCTGATAGCATAAGCCAGACGTGGCAAGCTGCTTGGGGCTGCGAGATTTGGAGCTTCAGCGCCGCATATGCCACCGGCTGTTAATAAATGACTCCATAATCTGACTTTTTTGAGGTGTCCTTTTTAAGATGGGGGTTATACTATAACACTGTAACCTATATTTGCCAAAGAGGTAAAAAAAATGTTTCAGATGTTATAAATTTTCCTAAATTTGGTGGGGGGAAAATATCAAAATAAGACCAAAGTAACTTCAGATTATTAAGGTGCTTTTCTACTGGTTAGAACCTTTTATGTATCATCTATTTCAGAAGATTCAATTAAGGTCTAATAAGTGAAACAGGAATTTTAGGGGAATATAGGCAGGCTTAGGGAATTTTTAGAATTGAGATCCAGGGGGGAAAACACACACACACACACACACACACACACACACACACACACAAAGCTATGGATGGGGAGAAGATACTTCTCCATAACACAAGGAAGCCAGGTGCAGTTGCATTTCCTTAAGACAATGAAGCAGCAACAAGAATGTTTCCATAAGACAAGGGAACTGGAAGTAGCCAAAAAGAAGAAGGAAGAAAGCTCAGAAGGAATAGGAGGACAATGAGGGAGGAGGGCTTCAGGAGTCACTATAGTAACCAACTCAAAAAGGAATATTAACCAATCAGAGGGGATGTCAGGACGCAGGAACTGTAGGTTTTATAAACCATGAATACAGGAAGTTGATGGGTGGGACCCTTTCCCCCTCCCCACGTGGGAGTCTGTACTTGTTCCTCAATAAATCTCCACCTTGGCTATACTACCCTCTGTCAGTGGATTCATTCTTTGACTCCAGCAGCAAAGAATCCAGGTTCCAGTTCAAAAATTCCATTTCATAAACACCTTCTATTTCTTTTGACATGACTCAGTCATTAACATATTTTGTGACTAATCTATTTTAGTTAACCAAAATATGAAAATGTGTATTTTGAACTTTCATAGCTTGGATTTCACAATTGATAACCTTCTCTTAAGTTTTCATTAAAAAATGATAAAAAAATAAAACCTCAGCTTAATCTTTTGTAGTTTTGTATAGTTGCTATTAAATATAAACAAAATATAAATTAAAATAGCATATTTGCAAACCTGTCATTTTTATTCTATTTTCTAAAAATCTAGAACTACTTGTATTTTTACTGCAGTTTATTGTGGGCAATGAATAAATATATGTAGTAAATGATCAATAATTGAATGCAGTTCTATTCCCATTTGTTTATTTGCCTTAGAAAGGCAAGATTAATTTATTGACCACATTATTTATAACCCGTTAAACACAAAGAGGAGTTGTAGAATAATTGTTTCTTTTTGTTCAGCCTTCTTCCTTGAGGATCTATAGCCTCATTATGGGGTGATGAGCTGATAATTTCAAGCTTCTGTTTTCAGCTCTTCTCTTTCATGCCCCTTCAATAATTCATAGTGTAGACCAAACTGAATAGTTGGGTTGAGGAAGGATTTGTACGTGAGTGCCTGGATCGTGGGCATTTTCTTTGCTCTAGATCATGCACATATTTCCCTTCGAGGAATTGGAAGGACAGCCGGCTTTACGTGCTTCTGAAAGCCTGGCATTGTTAGCTTCTGTTGTACATAATAACTGCAGGTGCTTTGTGGCGCAGAAATGATCCTGCGATCTGATAGCTGTTTTTCACTTTCTGTGATCATGGCCAGCTCACAGAACACAACGAGGGTGGGAGATCGTTGTTTTCCCCTGGGTTGTCTAAAGTTACAGGGCTGACCTTTTGACCCTTAATTTCAGTGAGTTTGATTGCTCAAGAAACCCCAGTGTGCATGTTTGGAGCTGGGATGGCATTTTGCCGTTGAGTTGATTGTCAATATCCTCACACACTCATATTATTTAGGAAGAGAGAGATAGAGTCATTGATGTAATTGCTTTTCATTTTAAAGAGTTAAATGCAACTAGTGTCACAAACTACCTCACCTCCTCTAATGGAATATTTTGGACCCGGTGATGTATTTCGGCAAATGACTGCTGTGATTAGAGTGTCACTGCGTTCCCTCCTTGTGAGGCTGCAGGGTCACAGGAGAAATGCAGTCAGTCGTCACTGAATGAAGTCAATACAAGAATTCCAGTTTTTCAAAAATTAAATTACTAAGAAGGGATTTTTAAATAAGTAATGCAACACAATATTAAAAATCGCTACTCTTACTTGGTGCCTAATCTCAGACCACATTAAAATGAATTGGCTTTGGTACGTATTTAATTGTTTCCTCTTCTGATTTTCATTTCCTTCCTCATCAGCCAGGGTTTAAAATATTCCCAGGGAGTATCCATCCATGTTCATCCCAGGGAAATCGATCAGGCATTTAAAGTATGAATTCGTCTCTCCATAATAACTGGCTTGATCCTACTTGCAAATCATTTAATTTAAGACGGATGTTCATTTCTGCCTCACTCAATGCTGCCTTGTTCTCAGTCCCTGCTTTGTTTCTCAAAGGTGACTTGGTTGATGGAGTTAAATGCCTTTTAACCACTAGAGGGAAACACCAATCTACTGTGAGCAACGCAGTGTCTTTGTGTGGCAACTCTCTTCCCGACACTTCAGGTGCCACAGTTTGCTTTGTGTTGATTCTTCCCCCCCTGAATATTGACAGCATTGTAATGAGAAAGCAGCAAAGGGTGTATATTGATCAACAATATTTAGTGAGAATAATTTCCTTTTGATTGAATGCTCTTTGGAGCCTAGTCCTTGCTGTGGTTAATGTATTTTTGAAGTGAATAAATGGCTCCAGGTCACTAGGGACACGCTCTTATGCAAGTCTTTCCTTCCGCATCAGATCCAGAGAGCAGTGCTCTTTAAATGCTGCCGGACTGTGCTCACACAAAACATATCGAGTGAGTAAACAAGCAGTTACCGAGTGTTACTTCATTCTGATAGAGAGAAAAAAAATTGGAGACAAATCAGATTCTGTTTGCATCCTAAGAGCCATGATGTTAAAAGTATTCTTCACAATGTCCTCGGTATTGTTCTGGCCCCACATACTTTATGTATTGAATTTATATTTTTTTAATTATCTGTATTTATTTTATAATTTATGAGTATTGATACTTGATATGAACTGAGTTGTAGTAGTAGTCTTTTATTACTACAGTTATGCAATTCCATCTCCTTTCCTTATAACTTTATGGAGTTTTAAAGCAGAAGTTTGGGGACACTGTTGAAGGTTGAGGCTCATGATAGTAACGGTAGGTAAAGGGATTTTAGGAACCCAGTATAAATACACAGTGAGCACCAGTGGATAGAGACAGCTTTGGACTGTGGAACAAAGGGTCCCGGGTTTGATTCTGGTCAAGGGCATGTACCTGTGTTGCAGGCTACCTACCCGGCACTGGCTCTGGTCAGGGCTCATGAAGGAGACCACTAATAGATGTGTTTCTCTCACATCGATATTTCTCTCTGTCTTTCCCTCTCTCTCCCACTCTCTCTAAAAATCAATGGAAAAATATCCCCAGGTGAGGATTAAAAAAGAAATACACAGGTGATCCAGTGGCATAGTGAAGATGCTGAAGCAGGTAAAATCAATTAGAGAAACTGTGGACATGTGGAACATTCAAATATCGTAAGTTGCAAAAAATAAATGTTTTTTAATGCATGCTGCAAAATGTCTCATTTTGCTTGTTTTCAAAGTGAAGAAAGAATGCAAGATGCTTATGGATTGTTTTATTCAGTCCCAGTTCCTTTCTATATTAATAAACCCAGAAAAATAGCCAGTTAGGCCATTAAAGCAGTGTTTGGTACTATTATTATTTTTTATCTGAGCAATGATCTGTCTTGCTAATCACCCTTCCATTCAACATAGTTGTGAGAAACTTATTTATTTACTTTTTTTGAAATATATTTTATTGATATTTTACAGAGAGGAAGGGAGAGAAATAGAGAGCCAGAAATGTCGATGAGAGAGAAAGATCGACCAGCTGCCTCCTGCACACCCCCCACCAGGGATGTGCCCGCAACCAATGTACATGCCCTTGGCCAGAATCGAACCCAGGACCTCCCAGTCCGCAGACTGACGCTCTACCACTGAGCCAAACCGACCTCGGCGAGAAACTTATTTTTCTTATAAAGTACCCCTACACTTTTAGCTACACTTAATTGGTGCAGGCAATGGCAGTTCACCAAAGTTGGGCAAAGGCACATCACTGAAGCTGACTAGGTACTCCTCTTGGTAATCATGTGATGGAAACTAAGACGGAGAGGGAATTGCAGCTCTGATGGTCCTGTTAAGCAACTGTATTTCTGCAATTGCATTTTTATGCATTACTTCATGTGTGAGACTTGAATATCTATAAATATATATACATTTTGATATGTCTCTTATATGTCTCTTACTTGTGGTTAAAAGAATCCCAACTAATCTTGGAATGAATCAAATTTTCCCTGAAGATTTCTTCTGTGAATAGGCAAAGCACATTTTCAATAGGTAACTATCTTTCTTCTTTAAAACTACAATGCAGATTTCTGTTGAAAAACAATGTCATTACATTGTGTATGTAACTGGAGTTCTCCAGTTTAACAGGAGTTAATCCCAAGGTTGGTTCTCTCCAGAAATTTAGTCACCTTCTCCCACCACTCCTATAGCCTCTTACACATTGATACTGAAAGTAGAACGTGGAATTATAGAATGTTAGATTTAGAAATGTTTACCATTCACCCATTCCTCCCTGCATCCACCCATTATTCTCCTAGCCCCTACTGTGTGGCAGGCCCTAATCTGGAAACTTGAGATGAAGTGACGTATTTTGCCCTGAGACCTGAAAGAGGAGTTCAGAAGTCAGCAGGGTGAAGGCTGGATGAGCTGGGATCTCTGTTCATTTAAGCTCCACTGGGTTCACTGAGTATTTGAGTTTTCTATAGTTTTTATTTTGTTTTGTTTTTGTTTTGGGGCAATTATTGTTTTATTTTATTGTAATAAAACACTTAATCATAGATCTAAACTTTTAACATATTTTTAAGTGCACAATATATTTTCTTAGTCTTTCTATGTTGTATTCTAGTTCATTTCTTCAGGTCTCTTTTCGAGAGTACAAATTATCTTTATCATTAGTCTAAATATTTATCTGATCCACTAAATTTTACTATATTTATTTTTGTTACTTATAGGATATATATTTGTTTCTTAAAAATGTGCCTAGTTTTGTTGTTGTTGTTGTTGTTGTTTAGTGGTATCTGCTTTCTTGCTCATTTAAAATGTATTTTTTGTTAAACATATTAAGCACATGATTTTATATTTAAGATCCAGTAATTCTAATATCTGCAGTCATAGGGCATGGATGTCTGCTTTTATTAAATTGTTGTCCCATATTCTTCTTTACAGTGACTTCTTTGCTAAGGTATTTTGTAATTTTAGATTGTGAATTCAAGTTCATTTTTGGGAATACTAAGTCTTGTTTTCAGGGTATATCCCTTCAGGAAGAATTTGCATTTCTTTCTGTCTGGAATACATAACTCTACCAACCCAAGATCAATTTCAGTTAATTTAATGCTTCTCTTCAGGTATTTAAGACCAATATTGTGGTAGAATATATTGTGGTAGAATATATAAGACAGAATCCAAGCCTGGGGTAATACATTTTCAGAGGAGGCTTTCTCAGACAGAGAAAATAAGTCTCCCTTTGCTTATGCATGATGATTTATACAATATTCTCTTTTTCTAAATGTGTAGCCTTTTAAATGATCCTGGATTTATGAGAAGTCTCTGTCACAACTCCCCAAATTATGGGGATCAAGGTCTTATCTCCTGACCCCATGCAGCCATGAAACTCAAAGTTCTAAATTTCTGATATTGGCACACACCCCTAGTCAGTGTGACTTGTCAGACTGTTTACTATTCTGCTGATAAGTTTATATATTTTTTATTTTTAATTCCTATGGACTTTTATTTCTGTTTTGTGAGCACAAATACACATTTCAATAATATTTTGTAGGGCTTTATTTAAAGTTTCTAGTTGTTTTGATACAGGAAGATTTTACATAATACCTAATATGCCCTGTACAATTTGCTATATTTTTTCCAGATGCATTATCTTATTTATTCTTAATAACAAGAGGATATACTGTAGCTACCTGGCTTTTTCCATTTCTATATATATTCTGGTTTGATTTGATTATAAGCTTCTCTGAAAGAAAGAATAAACTTAACTTTTCCATCACTCCAAATAAAACAATAACTATGTAAAGAAGAAATTTAGCTTACATGCTTTATTTAGAACACTACTGAGAACATATACATTTTATTCATAAAAGTGGCATATACACTGAGTAGACAGATTATTATGATCTTTGAGTGTGTGTGAGTGAGTGTGTATATGTGTGTATGTGTGTGTGTGTGTGTGTGTGTGTGTGCCAGTTGTATGAATTCATGCATGGGTGGGGACTGGCCAGGCTCACTAGGGAGAGGGGACATGGGAGGAATGGTTGCACGGGTGCTATATATTTGCCAACTGTGTTCCTAGGAATCGCCTTGTTTACAGTACGGTAGATAATTCTTCTACATCTTCTACATGCCCAGTTGACAGTGTGGGCCAGGCTGGTTTTCTATATAAAAAGTTGTCCTTAATCCTCTGATGAAACCATTCTACCTCTTCCAAATATATATATATATATATATATATATATATATATATATATATATATATAATTTAATGATAAACAGTAAGTCTGAGCACCCAATGAACTTGTTTGTTATAAATAGAATGGGAAGTGCATAGCAATTGGCGACAGGTCATGCTGACCACAGGTAGGGATCTCAATTTCATTCAGGGAAAAAAAAAAGGACTTATTTTCTCTTGCTTATTCCTATACCTTTCCAAACCCCACAGAGAAAACCAAATTTAATGCTTGTGATTAATATTAATGAGCAGTAGCCCATAATTTTAGGAGGTTGGCTCTAACATGGTTCTTTTTTTAAAAAAGGTGAAACTACTAGAGTAAATTGGATCAATACTGATCCTAAGTAGAAACTAAATTGAAGCTTATATGCTATTGGGGAAATAATTAAAAATCAGATTAATTTTTATGCCTTTGGAAAAGACATAAATCTCTTGTACTTCTCTGGCTGCTATGAGACAATGACATGTGGGAAGATATAAATCAAGAAGGATCTGCACTAGGAAGTGTAATTTCATTTAATGTAACAGAAACAAAAAATGATGATTATTGATTCTGGCAAATTACATAGCCTTATACGGACTATTACATGCGAATATCTTAAATTTTATGCTAAAGGAGAAAGATCCAGTTCATTTATTAAAGAATTATTTAGCACGTATAATATGGCAGGCACTACGCCAGTCTCTGGAAACATATAGATGATTAAAAACCAATTTTACCTAAAACAGTTTATAGATTAGCAGATGAGACAGATGGGGGAAATTATTCTTAAAGCAAAGTAATGATGGAAGGATGGAGGTCCCTTTGCAGATTAAAGATTGCTCAGGTAAGCCTGGGGAAAATGGGAAACTTTCAGAGCAGGAGCTTTGATCAAAAGACACATAAAATTAAAAAGTAATTCAATTTAAATCGATCTAAAATAAATAGAAAATGCTCAACATTATATAAATAACTACTAGTGAAATTAAATTGGAAGTACCCTCATTCATACATTTGAAGGTGGGAGTGGATGAGGAGCACATATGAGAGAGTGAGTATGCCAAGAAGGGGAGACACAAACAGTATAAAATTTAGGAGAAGGGAAATGGAGAAGGAAAGAAGAGAAGTCAGTCCTATGACAATACTTTCAATTGGGAGTGGGTCGGGGTCACTCATCTGCCGTTCAGACTAGATTGCTAGTATCACTTTTTTAATGTATGCCTTGATGAGTGCTCCTTATAGAACAATGAAATCATATTCAAGAAAAAGAAACAGCCAGCCATTGTGGCTCAGTTGTTGAACATGGACCCAGGAGCAAAGAGACCACAGTTTGATTCCTGGTTAGGGCACATGCTGGGGTTTTGGGCTTCATGCCCAGTAGAGGGTGTGCAGGAGGCAGTCGGTCCATGATGTTCCTCTCTCATTGATGTTTCTACCGCTCTAGATCTCTCCTTTCCTCTCTCTCTAAAAATCAAAATATTAAAAAAAGAAGAAGAAAATAAAAATCAACTGTAATTTTATTCTTTGCATTTTAGGTGCATATGCTTTTAGACTTTTTCCTTGGCATTTTCATAGTACACAAGTAATACATAAGTATGATTTTTTTTTAGACCAAAATGGCATTTTACTATACTTAATGATATTTATTATTTTTATCTTTATTGTTGAGAATATTACAAATGTTCCTCCCTTTTTTCCCCTGATGCCCCCACCACCCAGTTACCACCCTGCCCCAGCCCTTCACCACCCTATTGTCTGTGTTCATGAGCAATGCATATGTGCATATGAGTTCTTTGGTTAATCCTTCCTGTGGGAAGAGTATCATCACTTCTGCTCATGGATCTACACAGAGTTAATACCCACATCATCCTCATCATTCCTATCAATGAACAATCTTTGATCTTGTCTTTTCTACATAACAAAGAACATATGTCCTACTCAACTATAAATTGAACAATATTCAGAATCCTTAGGTTTGCTGTTAAAGTTCTCCATTATCTGGTGCAGACTTGGATGTCTTACTTCTCCCCTCTCTGAAGCTCTGCTCCAGAGGAATGGGTCTCTTCATTGTCCTTTGTGCATGTCTTTGCTTATTTAGGGTTTATGTCAATGTCCTACCTGAGAAGTTTGTGTGTGTGTGTGTGTGTGTGTGTGTGTGTGTGTGTGTGTGTGTGTTTTGTGGGGTTTTTTTGAGGATTTTTCAATTCTCAGTACCCATGTGTTAAACTTTTTCAGATTGCTACTAACTGGTAACTGAGACTATTTTAATTAATAAGGACTTTAAGAGAGTGCATGGAGGAGTAAGGGATACAGGAAGAAATACCAGCAGATTCAGAACCAGAATTCATTGATAACTGAACCTTTAGAGACGTAATAGCAGCAGCACCTAGCCAGGAAGGAGAGCATAAAACAGTGCAGCAACTTTATTGTTCCATTTCCTGAGAATCAGGTAGCCCTAATTTTATGCCTCATTTTATCCTGCCTCTGCTGCTTCTTGACTCTTGCCTCTTTTTCTCAACAACATTCCTCTCACTTTTGGATCTTATGGCTCACTATTCTGCTTATTTCTTCATTTATGTATCTTTTTTATTTTGTATCATTGGCCCCGATTGCCAGTCAGGCTGAGGAACCCTATCTGTGCACAAATTTGTGCACCGGGCCTCTAGTATGACAATAAAACTCCCTGAGAGAGAAGATTTGATTGAATTCATAAGTCACCATCAATAATAAAGTAATTAGGGGTACTGTCATAAGCCCTATTAGACTTTGAATCAAGTACATAGTTCTTAAAATATCCATGGTCAAAGTAATGAATTTATGATAAAAAGTGAAATGACTGAAATAAGGAACTATCTACCATAAGAAGGGATGTTGGGAATGGCAAGTATTCAGACTTATATGGAAAATGAATAACAAATTGTTTGATAATATCCATTCTTTCCTTCATTATAGGTAAAACTTTTATTATTGTTTTATTTTTCATAGGTTTAGGTCTTGTCTCTTAAATAAGAAAATGTGATCATTGAAGACGGGGAATTTTAAAATTATATATATGCTTTTTAATTAAATTTTTCTAATCTACATACTGTATATTAGATTCCAGAACTTTATTCATCTTATAGTTAGAAGTTTATACCCTTTGAATAACACTCCCCATTTCCCCATCTCTTAGCTCCTGACAACCAACCCCACTTCTACTCTATTTCTATATGTTCAGCATTTTTATATTCCACATATAAATGAGATCATACAGTGTTTGTCTTTCTCTGATTTATTTCAGTTAGAGTAATGCCCCTGAGATCCATTCATCTTATCACAAAAGGTAGGATTCACTTCTTTTTTTATGGTTGAGTAATATTTCATTTTATACATATACCACATTTTCTTTTTTTATTAATCTGGTGATGGATACTCGGGTTGTTTCCATGTCTTACTATTGTGAAGAATGCTGAAATGAACATGGAGGTAAACAAATCTATTTGAGATAGTGATTTTATTCCTTTTGACATATACCTGGAAGTGGAATTGTTGGATTATATCATGGTTCTATTTAAAACATTTTTAAAAAAAAATCCTCCATACTATTTTCCATAGTGGCTGCACAATTTTACATTCCAACTAACAGTGCACAAGTGTTCCCTTTTCTCCACGGTCTCATCAGCAGTTGTAGTCTCTTGTCTAACTGATAATACCCATCCTTTCAGGTCTGAGATGATATATAATTGCGGTTTTGACTTGCGTTCCCCTTATGATTAGCTGTGTTAAGCATCTTTCCATATGCACTGCCATATGTATGTCTACTCCATTTTATTGAAATGTCTATCCAAGTCCTCTATTTACTTTTAAATCAGGCTCTCTCTCTCTCTCTCTCTCTCTCTCTTTTTTTCTACTAGTGTGCTTTGTTACTTTCTTGTATATTTGGGATATTAACTACTTATCAGAAAGATGTTTTGCAGTTATTTTCTCCCATTCTGTAGGTTGTCAATTGCTTATATGGTCTTTATACAACAACTTACATCACAGATGTTTAAAAAATGTTTCTTGAATTAAAAATACAACTCAACCTATTTTTCAAAAATATCTCTAAAGTCATTAATTGTTCATGCATGTTATTTCCTTTGTTCCCCATGATAACAAGCAAGTAAAATTAGAAACCACTAGTATCATCATACTGATAGTGACAATGATAGCCAAGATTTATAAAATACTTTCTATTTTGTAAGATACTTCTTTAAGTCTTTCCAAACAATTTTATTTTTAATTTTTACACAAACTTTATGAATGTCAAGAACTACAAAGGGTCTGAAATTTTGCTCTACTTACAAGTTACCAAGTTAGCCTTCCATGTTGAATAGATACTGGCTGTAAATACAACATTCTTTGCTCAGAGACAAAGAACAGTGTATTAGTCAAAGCAACAGCGGTTGCCAAAGTAACATCAATGTGCCAGTTGCTGGAGCCCAATAGTTTACAATCAATGCAACAAGTGACATCTTCACACTTATGGGATGCATTACAGAAAAAAAATAACAAAAAACATACACACACAACAATACACACTCAAGTTTCAGAAGCAGCAAACTTTTATAAAGAAGCCGCTAGCAAAACTGTCCAAACTTTGCCACAGAGGGAGACATTGTCTTTATTACTCTGGAGAGCAAACAAACCTCCCCTCTTGCCCACAGAAAAGTTCTCTCTCTCTCTCTCTCTCTCTCTCTCTCTCTCTCTCTCTCTCTCTCTCTCTCTCTCTGTTTTGGTAATCCTCACTGAAGGATAGTTTCCCCATTGATTTTTAGGGACAGTGGAAGGGGGCAGGGGGAGAGACAGATAGAGAGAACAATGGTTGTGAGAGACACATTCATTGGTTGCCTCTTGCTTGTGTCCCAACCAGGGCCGGGGATCTAGCCTGTAACCGAGATACATGCCCTTGACCTGACTTGAACCCAGGAACCCTTCAGTTGCTGCCAGATTCTCTATGCACTGAGCCAAACCGGCTAGGGCAGAAAAGCATTGTCTTTTAACATTTAGGGCTGTTGGCTGTCCAGTGTACAAACATTCATGAGAAGGTAATCCATAGCAAAAGCTGCCTGTGCTTCTGCCCACAGATGCGCAGAAATATGGGAGATCCCTGAGAATAAATTCCCCAAATGAGATGCACAATTTTAAGTCCTATTTTATGGGTGAAGAGACTATATTTTAGAAAATTTAAGAAACATGTCTCATAGCAAAGAATGTGTAAGTAGCAAAGTCATAATGGGGCCTCATGTCCTGTGACTGCGGGTCTCTTTTCACGTGATCTTGCTGTCCTCTAGGTCCTCACTCTTCATTGCTAATGAAGACGCTAGCAGCTCAGGCCTAGGCTTCTTTTCAATTACATGGAACATATTTAGGAGTCAGACATTGTTTCTACATTAGCTACGGTCCCCATCATCAAGAATTTATTGCTTTTGATTGTTTTGGCTAGTTTCTAAGTGCCAGTGTTGTACCTTGAACAAATGAGTAAGATCATTTCATACAGCCAACAAAAACAGAGACCTAAATAAACCTTCTCATGTCCGTGTAACAATAAAGAATTTGGCCTTTGCTGTTAAAAGCACATTGATTTTCTTGAAACCATTTTTTTTTAAAGAAGCAGACATTGACTTTATTCCAATTAGAACTGAAGGTTACAAGTGTTAATCCATCGGTGTCACAAGACCCAGGGTTCGCACCGGGGAGGACTTTTGACACATGTATTTGTAGTAATTTTTCATGTAAAATATAACAGAGTGTTTTTGGAGAGAAAAAATGTGCCTGGATTATTTCAGCAACATAATTGAGTGTTTTTATGTGTGTCATGGCATTTCTTAAAACTTTGGCTGGGATGGTGGCATTTCACATCACAGAAAAGGAAATAAAGCTGTATTGTAGTTTGCTTACAGCGGTACCTAGAAAAAAATTGAAATTTCAAAGGAGCGAGAGTTTTCCTTGTGGTAAGCAGGGGTCTGGGTAGCATTTTCATTTCCTGTCTCTTTGACTTCCAGTGCCCCCCTTCAAAAAGTTCTGAATACAGAAAGCAGAACTTGCCTCCAGCACAAAACCAGAGCCCACTTTTATTATTGTTGTTTCAGGGCTCCTGGATCTCATGCTGAACCTTAAAATCCTATTCGCAGCTCAGCTGCCAGCAAGCTGTGCGCTAGGCAGTGAGAAGTGGAAGAAATAACAGGCTTCACCATGCAATCAGTAGTTCCCTACTGCAACCATATGTCATGCCTCGAATCCAGGAGACTTGAAAAGTCTTGAAAAACTGCAATGCCACTAGTGCTCCTACTGGGAATTAGTGACGGGCAAGTGCCTGTCAGAGGGGTTAGAAAAATAGAAGGAACTGCGCGAAAGAACTGAGCTAAGGGAAGTGATCAAAATAATTGTCCTCTACGGATGCCATCATTAAGTGATTATAACTTCTATCTGTGAAATGCCTCTTGACCCCAGCAATCAAATGCTAAGTGCCTAACGCTTAGGAAGTGTAAACACCCTTTCTAATAGTGCAGCTTCTTGTCATAGTAACAATCAAATAGTGATCATAACCACTATAACAAGTTCTTTCTGTCTCATCAGCTTTTATTTTTGAAAGGTAATATAGCACCTGTGATCAAGGGCAAACACTTAGAAATAAACAAGAATCAAATCCTCACTCTATTCCTTCTAGCTAGGCAATCTTTGGAAACTGTTGTTTTATTTCTCCAGGCCACGGTTTCTCAGCTGTAAGACGGGAATGATCATACTTAACCTAAAGTATGTACAGCTTTATACCATGTCAGGCACATGGAAATATTAAATAAATGATGTTATTAGTAATTATAGGAAGAAGCACCAGTATTATTTTTAAGGTTGCATATGGATGTTAATATTTCATTTCGTGGATATGATTAAAATAAAATAAAATGTGTACATTTTAGTTAAAACATTAATTTTTTTATTTTACATTTATCAGTGTACAAGGGTCACTGATTTCTATGTTCTATAGAAATTTATATAAAGCAAACAAGTATTCATAATACACACCTACATACATTTAGATTTTTATGAAACTGTGAAAGGCAATTTAAACCTGTAATTGGATTGTGTTTAAAAGAGTTATTTTAAAAAATCCATTATTGGGATCTTGGAACCCATTTTCTATTTGAAATAATGCTATAAATTGCAGTGAAACTCCCTGACCAGCTCTGAAAAATCTTTTAACCTTTCCTATTCTTAAAATATTGTGTTAGCTGAACCATACTGAATATATATGATCATTATATAACAATTTTTGATAGGAAAATGACTCCTAATTCCCTCCTTTAGACATGGAAACATACCAGTATATATATATTTATATATTTTGAGCATGCATATAGTTCCCATAGCTGAAAGTCACTATTTGAAGACTGAAGTAAATTATTATATTATATTATTGTATTTCATATAGATTACATATTAAATTATATACTGTGCTTTATTTTAGTTCTATTATATATTAAATTAGTGCCTTAATTCTTTCTGCTTTTAAAATTATATTAAAAAAGATAACAAGAACCAGTCCCCTCTATGAGTTAATCTTTAAGGCTTTATAGCAAGGCAACCTCATTTGTGCCAGTCATTCATAAGAATGCAGCATAGATTCCCCTGAAAATAATCATGTCAAACAAAGTCCAATCCTGTTTTACGTATGGTTGTGTGGTGCACAGAGGAATTGCATGAGTGTTGTGTTATTTTAGGGCATATTTGGAGACAGGATTCTATCCCATCCTTGTGAATAAGATAGCAAAGGCGACCTGGATGCGAGACCTATGATGTGGATTTACAGAAGTGAGAACATCCAGTTTTATACGTGCTAATTGATGGTTCGGTTTCTGTCTAAAGATGGGATGCTCGTGGTGTGGCATTTCCCAGTCCTTTTCAGGAGTTGTGTCAGTGACTTGGAGGCAACACATACCAACTTTCTACAGAAAGAAAGTTAGAAAAGATGTCTTATATGACGTCTCATCCCACGTGGCTTAGGGTTTGGGATCTGGAGAAGGGCTGAGGGCAAATGACAGGATAGGACAAGAAATAATAATTTGGAAATTGGGAGCCAGGCAGAGCGTCCAATGCAACGGGAAGTACATCACTGGTGCCCAGGCCTTGACAACCTTTTATTCAATTTTGGATACACATATTGTCCTTAGGCAAGCAATTCAGGTAACAGACAGACTATCTTGAAGGTCAGTAAATATTAGTAAAGATTTACTTTGAGACTATTTGGTCAGGAAATTGCTTGAGCCACCATTGTCTCGACTAAACAATCGGTTCATAGCTTTGGCCCTTGCCCGAGTTCAAGGTTCATCAGTGTTTCTGGCTCCTTGTTTACACTTTTCTGATAGTGAAGACAATGGGTAAGTTTCCAACAATGTCTGACTAAATTCACATTCCAAACAAACTTGGAAATAAATGAAAAAAATAATTGGCTTTAACTAGAATAAATATAAATTTCTTCATGTAAATTCAGTAAATACTTTGCACAAATTATAAATTGGGAGGAGTCCATCCTGATGCCATTGCAGGTGAAAAAAAATATGATGATTTTAGTTGATCAATTAATAGGTAATATTATCCCAGCCCTGGCTGTGCCTTCCTCCTTTATTCTTACAGCAACCTGACAGGTTTTTAGAGTAGCTGCTGTATGTCCCACTGGACCACAAGCTATTTTGTTTTGTAACCAAAGCACTCTAGTCCAGTACATGATAGATTCTCAATAAATATCTGTAATGAATGAACTGAATTTATGATGGGGCTAATAAAAAGGTAAGCACAATCCTAAGCCACTTTAATAGATTTATAATGCACAGATCATGAGAAGTTATGATCCAATAAATTTACCATTGACTATGTCTAGCACATTTAGTTTGAGCAAAATATTTTAAAATAGAATTGACCAAATACATATTTAAAGTACAAAAATCAGCATGGCAAAGTGGCTAAAATGATATTTTATGAGAAAGAATAAATAAATACAAAGAGGCTGATAAGAAAAATGTTTCAAGTATGTTAAGGTTTCTCTTTATAGAGTAGACAGACAGACTTATGCTGTCTCCTGAGGCCAGAATAGCACAATGAGCACATGGATGATCAACTGTGGCCTCACAAGGGAACTTGAGAGTGAATGCAAGGGTATACAAACAAATGTGCTGCCTCAGAGGTAGTCAATTCTTGTTTATTGGAAGTATTTAAGCAGGTAACATCTGTCAGGATGCAGCAGAGGGAATTTCTCAGTGTGTATGATTCTTTTTTCAGTGTGTACAGTATGTAAAGTCTTTTTGAAGCTCTCGCTACCCGTTCTCTCATTGGCAATTGCTCACAGCAAGAGCCGTATCTTCTTCAGGATGTTAAAAGTGCAGTAACTGTTGTTTGAATGAAAGAAATGGATTGCCTTCAGGAACAACTTCCTGTCAAACTCATTTCTAACATAAGGTAAATTGATAATTTTCTTTCTCCTCCTGCTTCTCCTACTCATGTTCCTCTCTACCTCTTCCTCCTCCTTTTTGTTTCTGTTCAATGTTGTTATTATTGTTTTTCTTCTTTTCCTTCATCTTCTTCCATATATTTCCCTCCTCCTCTTCCTTCTCTTCATTTTTTTTTCTGTTCATCTTTTTCTCTCTTGACTTCTGTCTCCTTGTATTCTTGGTAAATATCAGTTGTAAAGAAAAATAATACTGTTTTTCTTCTATGGAGATAATTTTATTAGAACATATTTTATGTTAGTTTCCATCAACATTCACAGCTTGTGAGATAACCTAGTTAAAATGTGAATGCTCCAAAGTTTTCATGTTGGAAGTGATGGTAATTCTAAGAGGAGAAAAAAGGTAACACTGTTTAGAGTTAATAATGCACACCCATAAAAATCCAGGGTATTGAAGAAAATAGTCATACTACAAGAAACAAGGATGTTCAGTTATGATATACATATAATATGTATTCCTAAAACATATCAAAATGTTACTGATAAAATTGTGAGAGTATTGGAATTTGTGCGAATGGAATTACCAGATTTGGTGTTCCTTATTCATTCATATGGCTATAAAATGGTATAATAAACTATTTTCATTTCTTTCAAAGCTATACATATCAATATGGTTTATAACTGTGATAATATAGCAGTCAACAGCCACGTGTGGTTACTGACCTCTTTAAATGTGACGAGGCGAACTGAGATGTGCTCTCAGAGTAAAATACTGTTTTCAAGAGTTGGTGCCTTAAGAAAGGACTATAATATGTCTCACTAATACTATAAAATATTCACTATATCTTTAAATGATTCTTTGGATCTTTTAGGTTAAGAATATATATTATTGAAATTATTTTTTACTTTCTTTAATGTGGCTACTAAAAATTTTAACTTGTGTGTGTGGTTTGGATTTGTAGCTCAAATTATATTTCTGTTGTATAATCCTGATTAATAATGTATTGAAATAACACTTTCACAGATCTTAACTTGGGAACTGGATGGAAACTTAGTTTGATCACCCATAGAATGTTAAGCACTCAAAATTTTAAACCTCTAACAGAGCTCTTTAGAGGAAACATTATGTGCCCAAATCTTTTGAATGCACACCTCATAATTATATATATATATATATATATATATATATATATATATATATATATTCATTGTTTGCAATAATTTCATTTTGTACTCTATTAGATTCTGAAACACAGTAGTGAGTTCAGCATTCAATGAGAACAAAATAAATAAACTATTCTCTTTTCTTTCCTCTATATAGATTATTTTGAAATCAGCATTTCCGAAGGAAACCACAAACACTAACAAGTATCAGCTCCAATTCAGGAGGGCTTGTTCTGTTTGTTATCAACTCCCTTTTCCTAAATTGTCCTCCAAACAGAAACAACAGCAGAAATGCCTGCAGGCACCAGGAATTTTCCACTAAGCCCTTGGCAATCAGGTCCTGCAAAGAAGGATGACATTAACCAGAAACGGGGCTATGTAGACAACATCTACCAAGCAGAGCCTAAACTTTTTAGAACGGTAGTTTCAATTCTATGCTCTCTTACCTTCCGTCTTCATTTCCCTATTCCGCTCCCAAGTGTTCTTTCATAGCTTGAGTACAGACTGTAAATATTTCATATTTGATTTCATCTAAAGTACTTGGAAACAAAAGTTAGAATGAGATCCTAAGGGCCTAGATTTTTTTTTATATATATAAATAGCTACAGAAAAACAATAATAGAGCCATTCTGCCACCTCAGGAAACAGCCTAGAGGAAAAAAGGACCAGGACGATCATTTTACTGGTTATACACCAGGCCCAAAAGGAATGGTAATGTCATAAATTATTATGTGGGTATCGCTTGATGTAATTCTTCAGAGTTTGATATTCCAGTGAGTCTATAACTGTATTCATAATGGAAGTGGAGAGTTGAAATAAATACAAGAATATTTTAGGCCTCTTGGAAGCTTATGTTAAATTCTAGAAAATATATATGGATATATATTGTAATTAGAATAAACACATTGTACACGTATGAAATCTTCAAATAAAAATTTCTGCATAAAAGAAAAATTGTCCATTTCGTCCGTTTTGGTTTATGCACAATTATAAGAAATGGCCCCCAGCTTATTAATTTCTGCTAAAAATAACAGGACATAGTACATAGTAGCCCCCAAATCCTGAAAATCATTATTTGACCAAATTATTTTATTATTTGTGATTTACCTACTTTCAAAATAGAAGGCTAAGGCTGTGGTTGTTTGATACAACTGAGAGGATTTAGAGAAAATAAAGGCAGTTAGGGTCCACGGGAAAGGGATTCCCTCCTATGGTGGGCGGAGCCAGCTCCAAAACACTATCTTACAAGCACTGAGAACAGCAGAGCAGGGGAAACAGGGGGAGCCAGGGTGGCTTTGAAACTTTGAAACTGATACCAGACAGGGAAGGGGGAAATAGGCCATTTGGGGGGGGAGGGGGCACAAGGGGACATAAAAAGAGGAAGGTTCCAATTAGAAAGTAGCACGTACAGGCAAAGAAGCTGCCAGCATTTATAAACCCTTAGACAAAGAAACTCAATTGTTACCCATTTTGGGGGCCCTCCCCAGGAAGGCGTTTGTATGCACTTGCAATAAATTTCCACACTTTTGCTTAAGATCTATTAGTCCACTATCTTTATTCTTCAAACTTCGTAAGACAAGAACCTGAAATAAGAATTCTGGCTTGCCCTTCGGGGTAACACCTTCATCTCATTACTGTAAAAATTCACAGGGAGATCGGGAGAGCCTATAGGATAGCAGTCCCACCACATGAAAGGAAACTGCCTCTGGATCAGCATATTGTCAGCTTGTTACCAGACACTATATTTGGGCTGAGATATGAGTAAGAAACAGAGCTTTATAGTAATCTTTGTTATATAGCGTATTTATCCTATCTTAACCAATGTACCATGTTTACAGAAAATACCAGTATGCTGATTTTATATTAAGATTCTTTATTACTTCAAAGCCACAGTTGTTAAGTAATCAATCAATGAGGAAGTTTAAAGACTGTTAGAAAAAGTCAGAACATTATGGCCAGTTTTTCAAGTGATTCTTTAAATAAAGAATAAAATAGAAATAGCTTGTCCTCTGCTGGAACAAATAGATATGTAACTTAAAAAATTAACATATATGAGTATTTTGGTAAAATATTTATTATTTTTAATTTGATGAAGAATACTTGTTTAATTTTGCTTTTATTAATTTTGCTTTTGGTGTCAAAATCCAATAAATAATTGCCAACTCCAATATCAAAGAGCTTACCCTTTTGTTTTTTTCTAGGAGTATTATAGTTCCAGGTCTTACATTCAAGTTTTAATCTGCTTTGAGTTGATTTTGTGTATGATGTAAGATAGAAATCCATTTTCATTTTTTTTGCATGTGGCTATCCAGTTTCTCAAACACCAATTATGAAGAGATTTTTCTTTCCCATTGTATATTTTTGACTCCTTTGTTGTAAATTAGTTGGCCATGTTTACATGGACTTATTTCTGGGGTCTTTATTCTGCTCCATTGATGTATATATCTGTTTCTATGCCACTACCATACTTTTTAATTACTATAACTTTGTAATAGAGTTTAAAATTAGGAAGTGTGGGCATGCAAGGAAGAAAATTCCTACTAAAGAGAAAGTCCTAATCACCAATTATAAAACATGCAAAGAAACTTTGAAATGTCTTTTCAGTAATATTAAAAAGCATCCAATGACTCAGAAAGGGTGTGAGGCTCAAGAAAATAAGTAACATAAAATAATATAAATAAAATAAATGTGTATTTTAAATCCTCCAAGAAATCAAAGCCTGTTAACATTTAGGAAACAAATTCAGAAGATCATGAGCAGGATGAAGCCATAAATGAAAATGTATCAATTCTGGATTCAGAATTGAAAAATATAGTAACTGAAATAAAAAAATCAAAGATGGAGAAAATATTACTATTGCTTTAGATGGAAAGTGAATAAATTGAGAGATAGAAATAGAAAAAAATAGGTGAAAATATAGTGCAGTGAGGTAAAATGAAGGGAAAAAAATAGAAATGAAAAAAGTAAAGACCCAAATAAGAAACAATTTTCTCTGTAGTTAGAAAAATAAGGGAGATGCTATGGTCAAAGAGCTAATCACTCAGAATATAAAATATATTGAATTTAGGTTAAAATAGCCCTGCTATATTTCAAGGGATAAGAAGAGTAAATCGATTTACCAGAAAGAAAAAAGACAAATTAAACACACACACACACACACATACACACATAAAAACTACTATATAAAAAACAAACCTCTTGAAGGCAAATGAAAGCCTTGCTATTAGAAACATAAGCCAATAGAAGACTGGAAAATGTACTCAAAAATACTGAAATTTATACATAATAACTTAGAATCTATATCCAAAAATAATCTGTCTCGCTCAGGAAATTCTAAATGCTTTCCCATTAAAATCAAGAAAAATGGAGTATATTCTATTCCCATTGTAATTCTAAATTTATCTTTATTCTCTAGTTCAGGTATTTGCAAGCTTTCTGTGTAAAGAAACATCTACCAAATATGTTAGACTTGGTGGGCCATACTCAGTCTCAGCCACTCAACACATTCATTGTGGCACTTACTGCATTCATAGGAAATAGGTGGGCACAGCTATGTTCCAACAAAACTTTATTTATAAAGGCAAGTGAAAGCTGGTTTAGTCAGCTTACTGATTGAGTTCCTAAATAATTACCAAGTGCAAAGTATATGGAAAATCTGTTCATTTATTTATTTATACATTCTTTTATCCCTCTATCCACCAATAATCTTTCTTTCAAATAGTAATCGAGGGCTTACTGAGACTCAGGCACTCTGTTATGTTTGGAAGTGTGACAATTGACAAGCCTCTGTTTCATGGAATTTGCTATATCCAAAAAAAAAATGTTTTATGCAATTAGCTACAAAAAAAAATAAAAAATTGCAGCTGAGAAAAAAGTTTTACACATGAGTACTTGATACCATTAGGTTTTAAATGGGGCAGGTTTGCCTGGTAGGTGAGATCAAGAAAGATTTTTTTTTTCCAAAAGTGATTATCAAGGTGAGGCTGAATGATAAATAAGAATTTAATATGTGAAGAAAGAACTGAAGATTTGTTCCTGAATAATATCATGTACAAACAAGTCTTACAGAAAGAAGGAGCACGGTATGAGGACAGCAAACCTGTGGCAAAGAGGAAGGGAGAGATTGAGATACAATGAGTGATAAGTTGGGGCCAAATAATTGTAGAGCGCTGAGGGCATGTATGGAATAGTAAGAAACCTGTGTGTTCCGCGGGGAGGAGACATGTTTGAATTTGTACGTTAAAAATATCACTCTGAAAAAAATTATTCTGGTTTCTTCATGAAGACAAACTGGACAGATACAAAAAAAAAAGGGTACAGGGAGAAAAATTAGAAAGCAATTGTAGCAGTGTGAATGATAAAGTGGTAAGGAATTGGAAACAGTAGAGAGCAATGGTTAGATTTGATGGAATGTTGGCAAGCTATAGGATTTTATGATGAAAAATTATGTTCTTTTGGATTTTGAAAGATATATTGCACTGTTGCCTTCTTATCCATTTTCCTTTTTCTTTGAATATTTTTGGATATTTCTTTTATATTTTGGGGCATTCTCTTTATTCTAATGCTTTCAAATATTGTAAAATATATGCTGGTGTGTGTGTGTGTGTGTGTGTGTGTGTGTGTGTGAGAGAGAGAGAGAGAGAGAGAGAGAGAGAGAGAGAGAGAGAGACAACTAGAGAGAGAGAGAATGAGGTTTTGAGTGTGTGTTTCATTCATAGTACTCAGCATTCGATGAGATCTTTTAGTCTGGAAACTTGTTTGCCCTTATGTTATAAGAAATAGTCTCTGCTGATTAATTAACTTCACCATTAGCTATTTTTCGAAGATAGTGAAATTCTATTGTCTACCAATATCTTCTCACTTTTTCTCTTTATTTTTAGCTATTTGTAACTTAAAAAAATTCTCTTTATAGTAAGGCCTTACAGCATGTGGACAACTCAACATGCTTATTAGAGAGTCTCATGATATTGATTTTTACTGCTTTCTTTGTCTTGCTGGTATTGCTTCCAGCAATCTTCAAGAGGTTATTTTACTTTTATAAGGCATTATTACTGTATAGGTATGGCTTAAAAAACCGCATGCAAAAGCCATTATAGCACATTTTTACACCACAGTAAAGAGTTTACAGAATGTAAAATAAACACTAACAGCAACAACAACAAAAAGCATAAAGAGGAGGAAATTTATAACTCATCATTTATCAAAGATTTACTGACCTTATACTATTAAATTTTCCTCTCTTACCAACAATTGGCTTCCTTAATGTGATAGAATACATGGCCATTGAAAGTGCCCAAATTTTATATCTTATTTCTGTTTGTTATAGAATGGTAAGAAGCTAGGAAAATTCCAGGAGAAGTGGAATAGGGAAACGAAAACTGATAGCGAAACAGCAGTAAATCCACCTAGTAAATCCTATCTTCCCTAAACTAAGGACAATTAAGAGTATAAATGTTTGTACTTCTCTTCCCAACAAGAGGATAATTTAAAGCACCCTATGCGGGGAGCTAGGGAACAGAAATCCAGTTAAGTGCCATTTGCCAAACATACCAAGAACAGATAAATTAAGAGAAGAAATCTCATTTTGCCCTATCAGCATAAATCTGATGAATATTCTATTGATCAGCCCCCAAGACCTCCCCGAAATGCCAGCCTTAAAACCACTGAACTGAAGGTCACAGTGTGAGCGTTCCCTCTCCTCTCCTCTCCTCTCCTCTCCTCTCCTCTCCTCTCCTCTCCTCTCCTCTCCTCTCCTCTCCTCTCATCTCCTCTCCTCTCCTCTCCTCTCCTCCCCAGCACATATCCCCTAACCTCTAAGGGACCCCATGAAACTTGCAGCCAGGGGAACAGTGAGAAGCAATATTTCACCCACGGATAGCCCCCGGAACCTGTTTCCAAAGCCCCCTATTCTCAATTCCCAGTGAGCCAAAGAAGCCCAGTCTTAATTCACACACACTATAATTAAACAAGATCTACAGTGTCGTGAATCATATTGTTTCAATTTACCAAGGTCAATAAAAAGATTCTTTGTGCAATTTTTATTGAAATTGAAGTTAACCATGTATAAATCTTCATTTAAAAAGTATTTTTAGTGATTTAAAATGTGATCACAAACATTCATTATTTTACTGATGTATTTAAGGAATATTAGGGTGTTTCACTCCTTCAAAATGTGCTGCTTTTGTATATAATTTTAAAGCATTACTTGCTTATTGTTCTTCAAAATATGTCATTGCTTTAGGCTCTTTTAGTAGGCATTTTCAAGTTTTACTTAATTATAACCTAAGAAACCAGAGAGAATGTTCATAGAATAAGTGTTCAACTTCTGAATTAAGGACATATAAGTTTTTATAAAATAGACAATAGTACCTCAAAAGCTTTTGTTTTATGAATGGGGTATTGTTTTGTTAAATTCCCCTTTCTGTTGACACTGAATTTCAGATAGGTAATGGATAAAATTAAATGATTTCTATAATGTCTAGTAATTTACCTTTATAAATGATGATAGTAACTATTACAGAGTACATGGAATTTTGCTTTAGTATTTGAAAAAACTGCTTATAAGTGTTATTTTTATTTGTTTTCCACTTTGCTTTTTGCAACATCACTTGGTGATTACTTTTCCTCGAATCATATGACAGATTGATATCACCGATGAATGAGTGGCTTGCCTGGGTATAATAGACTTGTCATGATGACTGAAGCAAAGTGACATGTGACTAGATTCTGGGGTCAGAAATTGCTTAGCAGTAATTTGGGCAACAATTGTATAGCAGCATCAAAGTGAAATGCACTCATTGCCCACCTAAAACTGGCTTATGCACTTTCTTGATGCCTAGAAATACACTTATATTTCCTAGAATATATATAATAGTATTTGCGAAAGAATAAGTTATTTTAAAAATCCTCAATTACAATTCATTTTTTTTGAAGTTTCTGTTAAATGCAGGCTTTATTTACAGTCTGTGTGATATTCAGCACCTCATTATATACTTCACTGAGCTGAGAATCTCCGTAAATACCTGTGTTCTAATGTTGGTGATGAAATTAATTGAGATGGTATACATAAAAAGACCACTATAGGCCATGTATATAAAATATACCCAATAAATGGATTTATATCAAAAGAATAGCCACAACAATCTTGCGAAAGGAGAACAAAGCTGGAAGGTTCATGCCACCTGATCAAACTGCACTGCAAGGCCATAGTAAAAAAAAAAACAACAGCATGGCACTGGCATAAAACCAGACCTACAGATCAGAGGAACAGAATAGAGTGCCCGGAAATAAACAACATGTCATCATCTATATCAGAGGTCCTGTGCACAAAATCCATGCACTGTGGTGGGGGAGGGGTGGTCCTTCAGCCTGGCCTGCACTCTGTCTCGCAGCCCAGGACCCCTTGGGGGATGTCCAACTGCTGCCGGCTTGTGGCTGGATGGCCTTCTGCTGCTGCAGGGCCTGCTGCTTGAGCTTCAGCAGCTGCTGCTCATGCATGGGCTGGGCCACCCTGGTCTGCCTGCGAACACCATTGAGTGGATGAGTCAAGTGTGGAGACAGACACACCCTGAGTTCCCTGTGCTTCCCTGAGTCACTGAATTGTTCAGACTGACTGCCTTCTACAGAGAACAGCACTAGGATTGGGCCTAAGCCAGCAGTAGGACATTCCTCCTGCAATCCAGGACCACTTGGGGGATGTAGCAGTGCGCCAAATGGCAGGTGGCCAGGGAGGAACCCAAATCGGGGCCAGGTGCCACGCAGCTCATGCTCATCCAGGCCTGCTACACCTGCTGCCACCACTTGGTAATGCTGCCATGGCGTCGGGAGAGGTAGTGCTGCCATGGAGTCTCCAACCATGCGTCCAGCTTCTTGCTGAACAGTATTCCCTTGTGGGAGTGCACGGACCACCAGAGGGCAGCTTCTGAGTTGAGGGTCTGTCCCCCGGTGGTCAATGTGTATCATAGTAACTGGTTGTTTATCATTCAACCATTCTATTGGTCACTATGATGCGCACAGATCACCAGGGGGCAGATGCTCAATGCACAGGCATGGAAACATGGAACAGACTGATGAATCTTAGAGGAAACGGAGGAGGGAGAGGGGTGGGAAGAGATTAACCAAAGATTTTATGTGCATACCAAAGGTCCTATGCACAGATTTATGCACCAGTGGGGTCCTTCGGCCTGGCCTGTGGGGATCTGGCCGAATCTGGCAGCCCAACATCTCCCAAGAGGTCCTGAATTGTGAGAGGGCACAGGCCATGCTGAGGGACCCCACCTGTGCACTGGGCTTCTAGTTAATTAATATTTGACAAAGGAGGCAAGAACATACAATAAGGTAATCTATTAGAAAATGGTGTTGGGAAAATTGGACAGATAAGTGCAAGTGATTGAATTAGACCACCTCTGACACCATTCACAAGACAACTAAATGTGGCTTTAAAGACTTAAGTATTAGATTTAACACCATAAAAATCCCAGAAGAAAACATAAGCAGTACAATCTCAGATATTTCTTTTGCAATATTTTTTTCTGATATATTTTCTTGGGCAAGGGAAACACAGGAAACAATGAATAAATGGGATTACAGAAGTAAATAAATAAAATAAAAACAAATAAATTAAAATTTATTGTCATAATTTCAATATTATTTATTTTCATTATTTTTAGCAGGTCATAAAAAGTTGCATAGCAGCCCTGTCTGGTGGTACTCAGTGGTAAAGCATTGGTGGCTTACCTAAGGGTGGCAGGTTCGATTCCTAATCAAGGGCATGTACCTGGATTACAGATCTGTTCCTCAGCCCCAGGTGGGGTGTGTGCAGAAAGCAATCTATTGACGTGTCTCTCTCACATCATTGTTTCTCTTCCTCTCCCCTACTCCTTCTCTCTTTCTTCCCTTTCACTCTCTTTAAAAATTAATTTAAAAAAAATATTGCCATTGAGGATTAACAAAACAAAAAATAATTGTATATATTTTTTCTAGTTTGAGAGAATATATATCATTTCTAAAATATGTTCTTCAAAATACCTAGAATTACTGATTAACTTTTAATTAATTTCAGGTGCATCAATGAACGGACAACAAATCAATGAATACTAAGATGCAAAAAAATATCATTTATTTATATATTTATTTGTATTGAATTTATTGTGGTGACAACATAGTTAATACTATATAGGTTGCAGGTGAACAATTCTATAATACACCTGTATATTGTGTGTTCATCATCCCAAGTCAAGTCTCCTTCCATTGCCATTTATCTCACCTTTTTCTTCTTCTACCCAACCCCTTTTCCTTTGATAATCACCATATTGTTGTCAGCCTATTAGTTTCTTCTTTCCTTTCTTTCTTTCTTCCTTCCTTCCTTCCTTCCTTCCTTCCTTCCTTCCTTCCTTCCTTCCTCCCTTCCTTCCTTTCTTTCTTTCTTCTTTCTTTTTTTCGCTTTACCATTTCAACCAACTTCCCAAACTCCCTCTCCTCTAAAAGCTGTTAGTCTGTTTTATGTATCTATATGTCTGTTTTATTTTTTTAGTTAATTTATTTTGTTCATTAGATTTTACATATAAGTGAAATCATATGGCACTGGTCTTTCTCTTACTGGCTTATTTAATTTAGCATAAAACTCTACAGGTTCATCCAGTTCTGTTACAAAAGATAAGAGTTCCTTTTTCTTAGTCCTGAATAATATTCAATCTGCAAATGTGCCACAACTTTTTTATCCACTCATCTACTGATGGCACTTGGGCTACTTCTAAATATTGGCTATTGTAAATAACAGTGCAATGAACATATGGGTGCGTATATTATTTTGAATTAATGTTTCAGGGTTCTTTGGATATATTCCCAGAAATGGAATCACTAGGTCCTAAGTCAGTTCCACTTTTAATTTTTTGAGTTGACTCCATACTGCTTTCAAAAGAAACTGCACCAATCTGCATTTCCACCAACAATGCATGAGGGTTCCCTTTTCTCCACACATCCTTGCCAACATATGTTCTTTGCTGATTTATTAGATAGCCACTCTGACAGGTGTGAGGTGATACCTCATTATGGTTTTAATATGCATTTCTCTGATAATTAGTGAGGATGAGCATTTAAAAAATTCTCTTTATTGGCCATCTGTATATTCTTTTTGGAGAACTGTCTATTTAGGCCCTTTGCCCATTTCTTAAAATCTAATTGTTGGTCGTTATGGTGTTGGGTATGTATTATTTTGGATAAATGTTGGATATTAACCTTTTATCAGTAGTATCATTGAGAAGCCCAAACAATTTAATACATTGAGCTTCCTAAGTGATTAATTGATGCTGAATCTGGGTCTTGTGTGAGGATCCAAACAGGTGAACTTGAGCTTTTAATTAAAACAAACTACCCAGTAGGAAAATCTTGAATAGTCATTTCACATAAGATGAAACTCAACTGGCACATATGCCTATAAAAAGATGCTTAATTAGTACTTAGGGAAATTTAAAATAAGCCTACAATGAAATATAATTTCACTCCCACTAGATTTGCAAAAATACTATACACTAGACAATATCTAATGTTTGGTAAAATATACAAGAATAACCAACTATCACATAATATTCATGGAGTATATATTATTGCAAGCACTTTGGAAAGTAGGAGGACATTATTTAATAAATATAAAGATGGTCTAACCCTAAACCGAGCAATTCCACTCCTAATTATAGACCTAAAGAAACACTTTCAAAAGTGAACCATAAGATATGAGTAAGAATGTTTATAGCAATTTTTTGTGTGTTTTTTTAAATGTGTTTTTATTGATTTAAGCAACAGGAAGAAAGAGAAACATTGGCCCATTGGCTCCTGCACATATCCCCACCAGAAATCAAGCCTGCAACTTGGGCATGTGCCCTGACTGGGAATAGAACCATGGCCTCCTGGTTCATGGATTAATGCTCAACCACTGAGCTACACCAGACAGGCTATCCCCAAAGTTTTAAGTAGCATAAAACAAAACAAATCAAAAATGAAAACTCAAGTGGTCATCAATAATAAAACGAGAAATGGTTCTGGAATATTCATGGAGTGGTTTACTATTCAATATAAAAATGAATATTTTTAACTATAAAAAAGACCATAGATAAAACCTTAGATCATAAAGTTGAATGTAAGAAGCCAGTCACTGAATACTATAAGCAGTATGATTCCATTCGTATGAAGTAAGAACTACACAAATATATATATATATATATATATATATATATATATATATATATATATTACAAATTACAGATGGTACAATTATAAAGAAAAAGCACATAAATGATTTACTTTAACTCAAGGACATGCATACTTAGAGGACTGAGATTTGGATATAAGTTTGGGGAGGGACACACAAGCCATTTAAAAGACAATAGTAGGAATATATTTCAAGAAACTAGAAACACCAATCAGAAAGCACATATGCACCCTATCTTCATAGCAGCACAATTTACCATAGCTAAGATTTGTAAGTAGCCTAAGGCCCCATTGCAGATGATGGATTAAAAAAACAGTGGTACATCTACACAATGGAATACTATGGTGTGGTAATATAGAAGTGATTCTTACCATTTGCAACAGTATGGATGGAACTGAAGAGTACTATTCTAAGCAAAATAATCTCACTCATTTGTGGAATATAATGAACAACATAAACTGATGAACAGGGACAGATTCAGAGACAGAGAAGCATTGATCAGACCGTCAAACCTCAGGGAAGATAGGGCAGGGTGGGGGTAAGGGAAAGAGATCAACCAAAGAACTTGTATGCATGCATATAAGCATAACCAATGGACACAGACACGAGGGGAATGAGGGAATGAGTGAAGAGGTATGGGGGGATAAGGATACATATGTAATACCTTAATCAATAAAGAGAGAAAACAAACAAGCAAACAAATAAATAAATAAATAAACTAACTAACTAACTAAAAAAAACAAAACAAAACATGGTAATAGTAATGTGGTATTTTTCTTCTTAAACCGAGAGATAGGTCAATGGCTTTTTATGGCATTTGCTCACATACACATGTATTTAAATAGTTTTTTTTAATCAACTAAGTATTTAGTAATTATACTTTTTAAACGAAAAGAAAAACACATTCATACTTTTTAAATAATTATTTTCTTAAAAGCTTATTTCATTGATCCATGACTTTTACCTCTCATGCATAACTTGCTTCTGACAATAAGAAGCATCATAGCACCTTGGGACAATGAAGTGGTAGAGAACGTGGCAGTGGATTTAGCATTTTAACATAATCAGTAGTGCTCTAAGTGTGTAGATGAGCTAATTATACTTCTGAAAGTAACTCAATCTAAGGAAAGAATAATTTAAAATATTAAAATGACAATACAATAATCCCCCTCTCCCCATATCCATGGTTTTACTCTCCCTGGTTTCCTATGATTAACTTGGGTCAAAAATTATTAACTGAAAAATTCCAGAAATAAACGATTCATAAATTTTAAATCCTGCAAAGTACTGAGTTGTAGGGAGCGGTTATAAGGTTAAGCCTCCAAATGACCTGCTGGCAAAGTCACAAAAAGTCCTAGCTTGGAGGGCACAGTCCACTAAACATAATTAAGCTTGATCTTGTGACCGCTCTCTAGATCTTTCTTAGGTAGCTAGTGGGCTGTGGGAGGGGCAGCAAGTGCTGCCAAAACAAGTGAAACATACAAGAACATTGTAAATTACCTTGTTAGTCCCTGACTATAAATAAAGCATCAGCTTTGCAGTCTGGATCTGTTCTGTTGCCTCAGCCAGAAACAGAAGATCCACCTAAACCCTGATTATTGTCTTATCGCTTTTTCTTCATCCTTCACTGCCCTTCCTCAGTCTCACAGAACCCTTGGCTATGCTGGCATGGGGTACTGAGTAGCATAATTAAATATCTTGCCATCCTGCTCCATCCTATTTGATACCGTGTTTCCCTGAAAATAAGACATCCTCCAAAAATAAGACCTACTTACAGGTTTCCTTCTGAGTGAAATATAAGGCATGCCCTCGAAAATAAGGCCCCCAGGATCTGTCTCAGAATGAAAATTAATTTAATGGACTGGTTGCTAGGGCCGCCCCGACTGGCGTCTAGCAACCAGTGATGTTCCTTACATCACTGCTGTGTGGAGGCTGAGTGGAGGTTGGAGTGAGCAGTGAGCGCTGGGTGGGAGAGAGGAGGAGACTTTCGCAGATGTGTGTAGAATAACAGGAGGATTGGAGCGGATGGGACAAGGCGAAGGTGGTGAGTGCTGGTCTGTCTTTGGTGACACTACCTGATGTTTGCGGCCGCCTTCACAATGACTGAAGGTTCACAGTCAGTGGCAGACCCTGCTCCAGCCCAGATCCAGGCCCCAGCAAGCCCAGTGACAATCCCCAGGCAGGCCGCAGGGAGTAAATGTCTGATAAAGGGGTAGAGGGGATGTCTGGTGAAGGTGTTCAGTGGCACAGGGATGGGGTCAGGGGGATCATTTAAAATGAGGGGACAATCAAAATGACACAGGAGGATCAGAGGGGATAATCCAAATGACACAGGAGGATCAAAAGGGGTTAAAAAATGGTAATCCCCCCTCTGATTCTCCTGTGCTGTTTTGATTCCCCCCTCTAATCCCCCCTGTGTCATTTTAAGTGATTCCCTTCCCCTCACCTTGATACCCCAATTCCTTTTTTTTACCCCTAGAAATGAGCACAAAAAGAAAAAGCTACTCCATGGAGTACAAGAAAGGAATCGTGGAAGACTCTTGGGGCCAAAATCTTACTGCTTTCTGCAAAGAGAAGGCGTTGAGTATCAGATTGGTCTGAAAATAGCGAGCAGATTATGGTAACCTCATTGAACAAGTGGACAAGGGAAATGCTAAAAAGCACAAGTGTGGATCAGGTCAACAACCATTATTTTCTGAGCTGGAAGACCTGATTTGTGAATGGGTTGTGGACAGGAGAGCAAAGGCTTTGGTTGTGAATAGGGCTCAGATTCAAGCATTTGCCCTTGCAATGGCACCACAGTTTGACATAGCCCCCGAAGACTTCAAAGCATCACAACACTGGCTGGAAAATTTCCTTCAGCGAAGTGAACTGTCTTTAAGAAGATCTACAACATTGTTTAGGTTAGAAGATACTCCAGTTATTAAGGAGCACTTTCATTCAAGTCCTTTATTGATGATGCTGACTTCTCTAAATACAATCTTTCCAACATGATTACTATGGATGAAACTGCAGTGTTTATGGGCCAATCATCTCAAACAACAATTGAACAGCGGGGTGCCTCCTTAGTGTACATTCCCTCCAATGCTTTCGAAAGTGCACGTGTTTCCTGTTTTTTGGCAATTCGTCTGGATGGCACTAAAATCCCACCTTTAATCATTTCTAAGGGCAAGAAGGAAAAGACTGGCTGTGTTTAGGGCATTTTTATTCTTGAAACTGAAAAAGCTTGGGCCACACAAGCAGTTATAAGGAAGTGGGTCGATTTAATGCTGCCCCTTGTTATGTGAGGGAGCCAAAGAGGTCTGCTAGTCTGGGATGCAGCCAGCACTCACCTCTCTAAAGACATGAAGATATTTCTTCACAAAAGAAAAAGAGGTCAGATAATGATTCCCGAAGGAATGACAGCCTATCTCCAGACTCTTGATATTGCAATAAAGAAGCCATTCAAAGGCAATTTGCGCATGGAAAATAATGACTACATTGAAAATAGAATGGAGAGAAATCAGTGTGGAAACTTTGTGAAACCTAAACTGTAAGAAGTTGTGACTTGGGTGAAGAATTCATGGGAGAAAATCACTGACAGTTGCACTGCAAATGCACTGCGAGCAGGCTACCTTGACAAGAAGTACTCATTTAAAGACAGTGCTATTGCTAAACTTGAGAGATTTGGTCCACTGATTCTGAAAGAAATGGAGTCACAAGAAATTCATCAGGAAATTTAGGAATTGGATTGCTAAGATGATGTTCCAGAAGATGATGACATGATTGTCATTGAATAAATGAGTAAATTCTTGATACTGTAGGATTCACAGTGTGTCTGATTTGTGTTGACAACTACCGTACTACCGTACAGTATACAGGTAATAAATTTCCTTTATTTTCATTTAACAATAAATGTGTACCATATTCTTCTTCATGGAAAAATAAGACATCCCCTGAAAATAAGATCTAGTGCATCATTGGGAGCAAAAATTAATATAAGACAATGTCTTATTTTCAGGGAAACAGGGTATGTACAGCCTATACATGAGACATACAAGCTATCCTCCAGTTTGTCACTTAGTTACCATATAGACTTTTGATGTATCACAGTGCTGATGTTCAAATAATCCTTATTTTACTTAATAATGGCTTCAAAGTGCTAGAGTAATGATGATAGCAAGTCAATAGGCCAAAAAGAAACCATAATAATATCTTGCTGTGCCTAATCTATAAGTTAAGCTTTATCATAAGAATGTATGTACAGTAAAAAAACAAAACAAAACAAAACAACAACAAAAAAACCAGCATGCATAGGGTTTGGTACTATCTGATAGTTCAAGTATCTCTTTGGGTTCTTGAAAATTATTCCCTGTGACTAAGGAGGGACTACTCTGTACAAACTAAGAATATGTATCTTTTTAAAAATATTGATAATAAAATATTGATTAAATCAATTATTGGAACATAGGAACAAGTTTACTGGTACTTTTAAAGTGATCTTGATTTCTCTTTTCTTTTAGGTATCCATGATAAATAGGTAATGGAGGTCAGTAAGTTTAAAATTATAGAGAAATTCTCAAATTATCTCAAACCAATAGACTAGATACATAAGAAACATAGTTGGGTCATGGTTAGGAAGAAAATTCTATTTGTTTTAAGTTTAACAGGAATCAATTACTTAACCTCCTTATGAATTCTAGAATGTGGAAAATGTATCTGACTTCAAAAGCATAGTGAAAATCAATTTTGAATTTTCCCTTAGGTCAGGTAAATATATCACAATTACACTGAAGACACATCTGTCTTTGTTTTGTTTGTTTGTTTATTTGTTTTAATTTAACCCAGTTGAAAAATAAGTAAGTAAATTGAATTCTGAGCTGAGCCATGAAGGAGGGTCCCCTAAAGTGTCTAGAATGAATTGAAACTCTTTTTCTTTGGGGATCTAGGGTAAGTGGAAGAGCCTTTCCTTTAACTACCCTTTCCATTTCCTATAAGCTCAAATTATTTACCCTTGGAGAGCATTTGATCTGGAACCATTGTGCACCTAATTTTAAAAAAAAAGAGCACTTTAATTGTAGCTATAGATACTGACATACTTAAAATTCTGCTGTTTAATCCTTTCTCCCTCCTCTTTTTTTTTTAACTCCTTGGTTTTGCAGGTGAACCATGCTTAAATTTCACCTTCAGTAGGTTGAATTTGAAATTAGCCCTTGTAGGTATATCTTTGTTATAACATCACATGTTATTTGGAGGATGGTTATGGAGAAGGATTGAAAGCACATATTTTAAATAAAAACAAATTTTAAAAAACCTTAATTTTGAGATACATATAAAATGTATAACAAGAAATAGTCAATTTTGTATATATATATATATATATATATATATATATATATATATATATATATTTTTTTTTTTTCTTTAGAGAGGAAGGGAGAGGGATAAAGAGCTAGAAACATTGATGAAAGAGAAACATCGACCAGCTGCCTCCTGCACACCCCCACTGAGGATGTGCCTACAACCATTGATGAGAGAGAAACATCAACCAGCTGCCTCTTGTACCCTCCCCTGCCCTCTACCCCCCACAGATGTGCCTGCAATCAATGTACATGCCCTTGACCGGAATTGAACCTGAGAACTTTCAGTCCGCAGACTGATGCTCTATCCACTCAGCCAAACCAGTCCCAGCAAGAAATACTCAATTTTTAAGTTGGGTGGTAGCTTTGCATCACTGCCACCCTCCAGCAAGATGTCTGTGGTGATAATAGGAGGTTGGCATAAAAAATGAATTTACATTGTTCTTTCTATTTACTTAGGTTGCAGGGAAGAACCTGGAACTTTATGATTTAAAATATGTTTCCTGGAAAATATTACAAATTCATTATTACACATTACTCCAATTTTTAAGTTCTAGTCACATTGGCACTTTAGACTATGCTGCTTTTTTATTTGTTTCTTAAGAATTTCTAAAATACATGTTTTGAAATAAGTTCTACTGGAAGCAAAGTAATGATAAATGCAATTAGTTTTTTTTTCCTTTAGTATTGTATTATATAATTTTCAGTTGAGAATTCAAATTTAATGAACTAAGGGACAAACTGGCTTCTCATAATTTCATTAAAAATCAAAGCTCTTTCTTCTCTCCAATGAGAATATGCCAAATTGCCTATAGTAATGATCTTCTGTGAAGTTTTCAAAGCTTGATTAAGCTTATCCCATCTTAAGAGTTGTATGTGATTTGCTATATGTAGTAGATAATGTTCAGAGTTGTTAATTAAAATACACATTAGTCATGCATGTGTTTACCACTGTAGTGATACTAACTCAATGGCCTTTTCCCCATTCTATTTTGGTTAGATGCACTATTATAATTGGATTTAGATTTTGACTGAAAATATTCTTTGAAGCACTCTAAGATGTAATGATTTTTAATTATGATTAACTGCTAACTGAAGAGTAAACAAACAAACCAAGCTAAACACTTCTGTGTATTTTGTCATACTAGTTTAAGTTTCTGAAACAACAACAAAAATATCATTTTGATTTTATTGTAAATAAGAGTCACAATTACTTAACGACACGCAATTGGGAGTCGCTATAGTCATATGGATGTAAGAATGACTGTATATCTTTGGGCTAATTAGTGTTGTTGGAACTGTGGAACTGTGTTAGTTAAATGATTTTTCTATACCATTCATCACATTTTTTTATTATTATTCAGGCAATGACTTGAGTAATAGGTTAATTCAGATTTTTATGCAAAACATTTATCCATGATAACAGAATTAGGTTGGATTTTGATTACTTGTAGAACATGATACTTGGTAATATTCATATCAGAAAAAAAGCAGACAATTTAATAAAAAATAATTTAGGGGGGAGAAAAAAATGGTAGAAGACTAGATGGTGGCTTCTGAGCCTTGTCCTGAAGCAGAAAGAGAGAGCAGCTGAGGGTCGTGCTGGGAGTGTTTGTTAGCAAGCTAAGAGACATTCAAAGGAGAAGGTGGGGAGCTGCTGATCAGGGTGCCCCTGACAGGGAAGCACCCAGGTGGGGCCGGGTCCCCTTCCCAGAGTTACCTATGAGCATGGGCTGGGAAAACTCAACATCTTTAAATGAAAAGGGGGTCTTGTCAGAGGCCTGAATATCCACAGCCACAAGGACCACCAAGCAGCTGTGAGCCCCAGAATGCCAGTCCCAGGCAGTTCGCACACTTGGACTCAAAGGAGCAGACCACCTCACTGCGAAAAGGTCAGATTTTGTGGGGATAGGGAGAGTCTCCCTGAAGACAGAAGTCCACACCCACTAAGTGCACGGAAGCTGGAATACTGGGCGGTGTTTACAAGAAGAAGCCTCAGGCTGTTGGGTTGGTGTATCCCCTTATTGGGGAACAGGCTCCTAATAGGGGAGATATCTATAGAAAACCACATTTTGATGTGACACAGAGGAATAGCCAGAGAATTACAAGGGAGTGCAGTCTGCTCAGACTTGCCCCCTAGCCTCCACAGATCAGTGTCACAGAGAGGAAACAAAAAAAGCTAGAGAGGCTTTAGAGCCCTGGAAGTCAACCCAGAAACACTGCCACCCAGAGGCTAAATCACAAATTGGCACTAGTGTAATAAAAAATCAAAGCAAGGCCGGATTAAAAATGAGGACAAGATTACAACACTGAGGAGCAGTGAAACCCAGGGAACTGCAATACTGTCTGGCCTGGGAAACAGGCATGCCAAACAAAGTGATAGAGGAAGTGAATGACCTTTACTACTGCACATTTTATTTAATTTTTCAATTTTATTTTTTATTTTTTTTTTATTTTCACTATTTGCAACATCTACTCAAGAAACTATTTTTTTTTCTTTTGTCTTCACTTGATTTTACATTTTTAATTAGTATATTTTTATTTGTAATTAGCATTATTACTATTTTACCTTTTTATATTATTTACTTTTGTTTATTTTTATTATTATTTCTTTAAGTGTCATATTATTTGCACTTTATTTTTCTTCAGGATTAGTGTTCGATGATCTATTTTTACCTTTCCTTCACCAATGCTTTATTCGATCCCCCTTTGGTGTCCTGTTTATCTTAATCCTTGCCTGTTCTAGATTTTTCCTATTCTTTCTGTTTAACCCTAGTAAAATTTCATCCTACTTGTATATATCTAATTTCCAATCCCCTGCTCCAAGCCCATACACACCTCCCTTTTTGCTGTCCTAAAAACAACAAAAACAACAACAACAACAAAGTCTTTATCCTTTTGTAGTTGGATGTTGAATGTTAACTCTATTGAAGTTTTATGCTTTTTTGTGAGATTGTTTTGGTTATTCTTTTTGTTTGATTGTATGTTTTGTTAGTTAGTTTTTACTTCTGGTTTCCCTTTCCTCGTTTGATATTAGTTGGTGTTGTAAGGTGTATTAATATACAGATACTTGTTGCTGGCATTTGATGTGATTAAGAATTTTTCATTTGGAGTTTCCTTCATATATATATATATATATATATATATATATATATATATATATATTTCCTCATTTCTCTCTTAGTATCATTCTACTTTCTCTCTCTCACTTTTTTTTTCTCCTCCCGATTTCATTTTGCCACTTTTTTCTTTTTCTCTTCCATCTCTCCTACCCTCCAATTTGCCTTCTCTAATGGTCACCTTTATTGGAGGTTATTAATATCACAAACACATTTCTGTTCAGTGCCTTGTGTATTGTACCTGGTTGTGTTGTATTTTGCGCTTTTAAATCAATGTAGGTGAGAGAATACTACATAACCAGATATCCTGAAAAGAGAGATTATGGGGAGACAAAAAAAAACAAAACAGCCCACATATGAAAGAAAAGCAGGCATCACCAGAAAAAGAAATGAGTTAGAGGCAAGCAATCTACCAGAGCAAGAATTCAGACTAATGAATTAGATGGCTAAAAAGAATGGAAGAGAAATTTGACAATATGAGTAAGAACCAAGAGGAAATGAAGATGAACCAAAAAGAAATGAAAAATGACAACACTACTGAAAAGAACTCAATAGAAAGCATCAAAAGTATACTAGAAGAAGCAGAGGACCAAATCAGTGAGCTAGAAGACAAGATGAAAAAAAAAAAAAACAATTAGATAAGCTTCTAGAAAAATAAAAATAAAAAGCAGGAGAAGAGCCTACTGAAACATAGGGACAATACCCTCCCCCCAAAAAATAGAATAGGGGTTCCAGAAGGAAAGGAAACTGAGGAAGGCATAAAAAACCTGTTACAGGAAATAATTACAGAAAAAATTCCTGAGATAGAGTAGAAAAAGCCCACACAAATACGTGAAGCTCGCAGAGACCCAAGCAAAGTGAATCCCAAAAGACCGACACCAAGGCACATTATAATTATATTGGAAAACACCTATGACAAAGCAAGAATCTTAAAAGCAACCAGAGAGAGACAGAAATTTACATATATATAAAGGAACCCCCATCAAACTAGCAACTGATTTCTGAACAGAAACTCATCAGGCCAGATGGGAATGGGATAAAATATACAAAGTCATGCAAAGGAAGGGTATGAATCCAAGAATACTGTACCTAGCAAGGCTATCAATCAAAATTGAAGGTGAAATCATGAGCTTCACAGACAAAAAAATACTAAATGAATTTATCACCACCAAACCAGCAATGCAAGAAATGCTAAAGGGTTTACTGTAAAACTAAAAAAGAAATAAAAATAACTCACATAATTTTCTTCTTTTGAGTGGATTTAACATACTGAAGATGTTGGTAAGCTAGAAACACAATGCAGACCTTCTTTACACAGAAGAGTCAAGCATTTTGACACAAGGTAAAAACATTAATGGGTAATTACTTTTTCATAAAACTATTGTTGCACAAGATTGAAAATATTATTTTAGTAGATAATCTATTTTACCTTTTTCACATATCTAATATACTTCTTAAGAAACAAAAGACAATGTTAGTCTGAAAACATAAGGAAGATCAACAAATTCAAAATGTGAGGTTTGCCCTGTTAACTTCTGGCTGTTTGTCATTAACAATGTTGTCTAATTTCCCTGGGCTATGGTTTTCTCATCTGTAAAATGAGGCCCGCAAAACCACTCCAACAATTTCTAAAATCTCTTCTGGCTGAAATTGCTGTCTAATTCTAAATTTTGTGTTTTCTGGTTGTAATGTTCAATTAGACTAAAGACTAGAGATTTTGCTAATAACAATGATAATGTCATGGTTTCAGACCCCAGCATTAACTTTAACAGCAAGAAACAGTTAAATAGGTACTAGTTACAGTTGACATTTCCAAAGAACAAATGGAAACTAAAATAAAAAAAGGAAAGACAGAGTAGACCTGATTGTGAAATTTACTGATTCACAGCATTCATTTGAAGGAGTTTGGACTAAGGTTTCGGTTGTTGTTTTAAAAGATGGACAACCTGAAACTGCCAGATTTCAGGCCCTGGGGCCTCTAGGCCAACAGAGGGATTCCCCAGTAAAGCAGAAATGGGCAATGAGCTCTGGAATGCTAGCCCACCTCTTGACAGAGAAGTGCCACCTTTATTTGTCACACACACCCATACTGTATATTCAGCTTTATGCGAAAAGTGTTAAGGATCTTCAGTTAAAAAAATTAAAAATTGATGTTTAGAAATTACTGCAATAGCCAGTGTTCCAGTCAGGTGAGAGAGAAAGCCTTTGCCTGAAGTGTGGTGCTCCCTGCATTGGAGGAATCTCATTTGACTTTTATCCATGACTTTTGGGAAGAAAGCCAGGGTATTTCACCAACTGCATAGGTTTGGGTTAGAGGAGCAATATCTCAGCAGTTCTCATAGCACTACTAAAACAAACTAAATGAGGTAAAAAACAAAATTAAAATATCAGCTATTTTAACTAAGACATACTGTAAAAGTAAAAAATGAGTTGTGATGGTTTATACCACACACAGACCTTTGTCTACAACAATGGAAATTTAACATCTTATTAGGGAGTTGGGAAAAATCTAATCAAATCACACTCAGAGCATAAGATTTACTTCCAGGAACAAGCCTGTAAGGAAATTACTAATATAAATTGGACTCTATTTAAATGTGCATGACCAGGCAATGAAGGAATCTGGACCAAGGCATAATAGGGAATGGAGATGTTTATTCTATCACAGGACAAAGATTGCAGGCTTTTAAAATATTTGTAGGTGTGAGACCAAGACAGAAATTAAAATTGTTCTATGTAATGATCAAGAAGCTGGACTTTACCAAACTGACTTAAAATACGGTGCAAACTGGAAGAGCTGGTCTTGATTAAAAAATATATATATTTGTATTATTCAGAACTTAATGAAGATAGAACAAGCTTTCATAAATATTGGGTTCCTCCACCTTGGAAAATATTCAAGATCAGAGATTGGGATTTCAAACTGGTGAGATTAGAAAATACATAATATTGGAAACATTATATTACTATGAAATTTATACTACTAGAGGCTGAGTGCACAAAATTCATGCGGGGGGTGGGAGGAGTCCCACAAACCCAGCCTGCACTCTCTCCAATCTGGGACATCCCTCTCACAATCCAGGACTGCTGGCTCCCAACTGCTTGCCTGCCTACCTTCCTGATTGCCCCTAACCGCTTTTGCCTGCCAGCCTGATCATCCCCTAACCATACCATTACCATGCCAGCCAGATTGATGCCTAATTGCTCCCCTGCCAGCCTGATTGTCCCTAACTGTCCTCACCTGAAGGCCTGGTACCTCCAACTGCTCTCCCCTGCAGGCCTGGGTCCCCCTTCAACTGCCCTTCCCTGCAGGCCCGGTAACCCCCAACTTCCCTCCTCTGCCAGCCTGGTCACCCTAACTGCCCTCTCCTGCAGGCTTGACTGGCCCCAACTGCCCTCCCTTGTAGGCCTGGTCCCTCCCAAATGACCTCCCCTGCTGGCCATCTTGTGATGGCCATCTTGTGTGTTGGAATGATGCTCAATTTGTATATTACTCTTTTATTAGATAGGATAGAGGCCTGGTGCACAGGTGGAGACCAGCTGGTTTTTCCCGAAGGGTGTCCCTGATTAAGGTGAGGGTTCCCTTGGGACATGGGGTGGCCTGGGCGAGGGGCCTGTGGTGGTTTGCAGACTGGCCATACTCCCTAGCAACCCAAGTGGAGGTCCTAGTGTCTCAGATTTATTTATCTTCTATAATTGAAACTTTGTAGCCTTGAGTGGAGGCCAGGGCCAGCCAGAGCGCGGGGGGGGGGAATAGAGGGGGAACCTTGGCTTCCTCCATTGCTGGGAGCAATCCAAGCCTCCTGCTTGCTCCAGCTGCCATATTTGTTGAGTTAATTGCATACTCACTCCTGATTGGCTGGTGGCTTATGGGTATAGCAGAGGTATGCTCAATTTGCATATTTCTCTTTTATTTGCATATTTCTCTTTTATTAGAAAGGATAATGAAAATATTTTATTAGATATCAAAATTTATATATTTTTGCATACTGTCTAAAAAATGAATGTTTGAAAAAGTAATGTCTATTATGTATGACTCTGAAGATGACTACTCTTTCAAGTCATCAAGAAGTAGCAAAATCCCTAATCAGAAAATATCCCAATATTATCATTTCCAGAAAGTAAAATGAAGAAAACAGAGTAAGACCATGTCCTCATTCTTCAAGCTACAGCTAATTTGCATCCAGTAGGGAGAATGCATGGGGTCACCCATCAGAGTCAGAATTTCCTCCTAAAGACTGAAAGTCCTTCTCACCACCATAAAGAAGGCTCATAGAATAGTATTTCCCTTGTGTTGAAGACATAACTAGTATTTTTTTTAATGCAAGAATATAGGATATGTATACCCTTGAAATTAGATTCTGTGCCAAAATGAATAAGACAAAGAAATAAATATATACAGAGGTGGGCAAAGTAGGTTTACACTTGTATACAAAAAAATAATACAAGCCTATCTAATAAAGAGGGAATATACTAATTGACCCTCACACTGTTGCAAACATGGCAGCACCACAGCCAATAAGGAGGGCATATGCTAATTGATTGTCCAGCCCTCAAAGATTGTGGTGCTCACAGCCACAAGATGGTGGTGTCCAGTCCCCTCAGCCCTGCTGGCATGCCTGCCTCCAGAATCCCCCAGTCCCCTCAGTCCCTCAGGGCCAGCCCAAGTCACAGACAAGCCTTGGATGGCAGCTGCCCAGCCAATGCCCCAGGCACAGGTAAGCCTCAGATGGTCACTGCCCAGCCGCCTAGGGCTACCCAAGGCTCAGGTAACAAAAGCTAGCGGAGGTTTATGCTGCTGGCAGTGGCAGCAGCAGAGGTATGATGAGGCATTTCCTTTCCCTGATCACTGGATCACCTCCTTCCCCAAAGAGTTCCTGGACTGTGAGAGGGGGCAGGCTGGACTGAAAAAACCCCCTCCAGTGCATACATTTTCATGCACGGAGCCTCTAGTAATTAACAATAATACAAGAAGAAACTGTGTTTTGCTTACTCACAACCGTAAACCTACTCTTGCTCACTTCTGTGTGTAGCATTCCTTTTAAAATTCCCACTCCATCCATGCAAAGAAGTGTGTTTCTGTGTGAAATATGAGTTTTGTATAACTTTCATGGGGGAATGTGATGGGTGTGGTAGGCAGACCCTTTTCCCTCCCCGAAAATATTTTTATATCCCAATTCCTGGAACCTGGAATTATGCATGTTTCATGACAAGGGGAGAATTAAGGTCATTGGCAAATAGATGGCCTTAAAATAAAGAGAATATCCTTGCTTATTTGATTCTACCTAGTGTCCTTACAAAGGAAAGAGAGAGGTAGAAGAGTCAGCCAGTGTCTGAGTGATAGGATGTGAGAAATACTTGATGGACCATTGCTGGCTTTGACGATGAAAGAAGAGAGCCATGAGCCAAAGGATGCTAGAAGCCTTTAGATGCTGGATAAAAAAAGGAAGTGGATCTGACCTCCAGCACTGTAAGATAATAAATCCATTTAGTGTTCAACCACTGAGTTTGTGGTAATTTGTTACAGGAGCTATAGGAAAGTAATACAGGAGCAGAGTGACTTAGGTTTTGTCTTTTTGTTTGTTTGTTTTGACTTTGATTTCTTTTCTAAGAAAGTCACTTAGGTATTTTGCTGTAGCCTTTTTACCAGTGATTCACTTGACAGCGAGAGAATGTTTTACAACACGGATTGTCTACTAAACAACCTAATCAAAATATTATTAAACAATTACACTGCAGTAGGCTGTTTAATGAAGTGTTTTCAGTGTGGCTTGAACACTAATAGCAACAATGTTAAGCTGCTTTGTGCTCTGGGTATCAAAGAGCTTGTAATAATTTGAGTCGAATAAGAGCCAGATAAATCTTCAAGCACCTTTGACAGACACATACTTGTGTCAGTATAAATCTTGTCAGATATTGTTATTGTGCATGAAAATGGGAAAAAAAAAACAAGACTATCAAGAGCTTCTGTATACTGTATATCATGTAAATGCCCCAGTAAGTAGGCACTTTCCAAGCTTCCTCCCATAGATGACATATTTATTAGCTTGATCTGAATTTAAATTTAAACTTAAAAGAACATAACCTAAAGTTAAGCCAAGTACTCTTGAACTACCCTCTATATCAGCACCTAATTTACAAGTAGTGGCACCCATAGTGAATTGAAAAAAAAAAAAAAAAAAAAAAAACTCTTAGAATTGAGGAAATAGCATTCTATGACTGATAGACAAATTTAAATAAGACTCATGCAGATATATCCAAAGATGTGGTTACAGTGTGCTTTGATTTTTAAGTAGAAAATTTCCATCTAGCTAATTGTATTTTCTTTCTTCTATGCTTCTCCTTTTGTAAGAGAGTTCCAGGTTAAGAAGTCTACTAGTATATTTTGTTCATCGAAATGGTCAGATATGAATTTAAGAATAATCACTACTCTAACCTATTGATAGTCCTAGAGAAATGGAAAAGGGCATGAACTGCAGGTTCATGCAAATGACTTTGAAATAATGAGCTGAAGTTCCCTCTACTCCAGTTCTTCTTTTTCCTTTATCTCTTAATGGATAGATAACTGATATTACAGCTATTACCCTTAGAACAAAAACCAAAGCATTATTTCTGAATGAAAGACACTTTTCTCCTCTGTGTCTAAGGGCAGTGAGTCCTCAAAGAAACAACAGCTGGAGTATGATTTGGAGGAGATAATTGCAGTATGGACCTCAGACTTTGAAATTCATCCAAGCCATGACTTGGACCACTCTGCTGGGGTGATGCACAGTAGTGATGTCCCTCCCTCCTCTTGCCTCATTAACTCTTCATGGCCCCTCTCAAGAGATCTGTGTAAATCCTTTACATTTCCTGTACTCACTGGTTCTCTGAGGGAACAGTGGCTTGCCACTTCCACTCCTTGCAATTTGTCTGTTATGTGAAAGTAACAGGAAATTACTGCTTAGATGTCTATCAGCTTTCTCTGTTTGGCCCTCTTGATCCCTCTCTTATGAGATATTCAAGACCACTCAGCTCCTCTCAGTGCATTCATCACAGCTATCATTTGTCTCTGTTTTCACTTCCATCGCGTGTCATCTTAATGCTGAGGTGTTTTGACAAGTGCAATGAATTCCCATTAGCTGTGATTATCAGAAGTGGACGAGAGAAGTTGAGGACAGTGAATGACACGCTATTTCACATTTTACTCTCATCTAATTCACATCTATCAAGAAGGATTTAGAGTGTTATCCATTCAGCATTCTCCAAATTGAGTAATTTTCTCTAATAGCATCAGTTCTGCTGATGTTTCCCTAAGTCTAGATGATTATTGAGGAACCATGCTTCAATTGTTAATGTGTAAAATCTTTCTGTTTTGAAACTCGTGGAGAAAATTTTGTTTATTTATCCAAATCAGATCATAAAATCTTCCTATAATCCTGCACATCCCTCAAGCTCAACTATTTTTTTAAAGTAAATATTAAACTATGACTCCAACACCCATTTAGTAACTCTTATTAGTAATGGGGATGCTATTGGAATAGTCACAGATTCATTTATGTCTTTGATGTTTCTGTGAAAAGGAAAACACAGCTTATTACTAAATGTAAGGATATAAGCAACATGCCTAAACATGCATAGTGGTGTAATCCTTCTGGAAGGAAATCAAATGAAACCAGAAAATTTATTTCTAGATGAATAATAAACAAATGTGTATCATTATGTCTTACCAGATGCTGAGGTCTGAAATATTTTATTAAGGTTAAAAAATATTTACTATTGCTCGAAGGGATTCACTATTTAAAGTTCTTAAAATATATAATGTTTACATATTTTATGTATGTATTAACTAAATACAATTAGGACTTTAGGTTATGGGACGCTAGTTAATTATCCTCTTCCCTTCCCAGATGTTGGTACCCCATGAAATCATAACCAGAGGAGCTTCTTGATTCCCAAATATTCAATTTAAAGTTTTGCATATACCCTAATAATATCTTAAACTATGTTTATAATTTTCATATGTTTGTTCCCTAGAAGTTCCAGTATTCCCACCTTGGTTGTCTTCTTCTCTCATTTTTAGTTTGTACATATACCGATTATATGTTATAGAATAAATGATACTTTGACGAGCATAAAGATAGTACATATGATATTATATGTTTTCTCATTTTCTTTTTCTTTAAAAAAAACATATTTTATTGAATTTTTACAGAGAGGAAGGGAGAGAAGTAGAGAGTTAGAAACATCGATGAGAGAGAAATATCGATCAGCTGCCTCCTGCAAACCCCGAACTGTGGATGTGCCCACAACCAAGGTACATGCCCTTGATCAGAATTGGACCTGGGACCTTTCAGTCTGCAGGCCAATGCTTTACCCACCGAGCCAAACCGGCTAGGGCTTTCTCATTTTCTTAATGTTTACTAGACAAATGCCTAGTTATTGAGCTAAAAAATATATTCTTGCTTTCTTACAGGTTAGTCAGGCCTCAGGTTGGCTGCATAAAATCTGCGAGGCTATGTTTATAATGAGTCTTTGCATTCTCAAAAAATATATAGCATAAGTCATTCTTAATAGCTATAAGCCCACAAGTTCTAGTTGCTATTTGAATAGCTGATATGTTCCCAAAACTGTACTCTGTGTTGAAACAGTGATTGATTGTAATATTTTAGAAAGAATACAATTTTAATTTATTTTATTCACAGTTTGAATTTGAGAAACTTTTATTTTAGTAAAGAAAAAAATAAATACGTTTAATAGCTGCCATGATGCATCTGAGTGGTTATATTTATTAAGTTTGTGAACTTTGTGATTTAGGTAACCAAATCCAATATTTAATAAAACAATATTTATATACAAGTTCTGTTTATAAAGTGGCTAAGAAGTTATGATTGTATGCTACTTAAGTAGTGTTTTCTTTTTAATATATATTTTATTGATTTCAGAGAGAGCAAGGGAGGGGGAGAGAGACAGAAACATCAATGATGAGAATTATCAGTTGGCTGCCTCCTGCATGCCCCCGACCTGGGACTGAGCTTGCAACCCCAGGCACATGCCCTTTACTAGAATCAAACACAGGGCCTCAGTCTGCAGGCCGATGCTCAATCCATGGAGCCAAACCTGCCAGGGCAAGCAGTGCTTTCATTGAAAGAAAAAATGTGATACACCAGAAAAATTATTTAGAACCAGAACTGAAGTCTGGCAAAATCTTTCATATCGACTATAATGCAGTATTTTTTTTTGTTTAATTTATGATCTTTAAAATTTTTAAGCCTAAATTCCCTTGAGATATTTAAATTTTAAATTTTATTAAATTCTGAGTCCAGAATAAACAGTGAAAATGTTCTTCACACGTTGCTGTATTGAGCTTAATGTAGATAAGAATCATTGTAGTTGTGGCATAATTGTTTTCTTTAATGAAATTTGGAAGCATGAGCCTAAAGAAGATGCTTCCCTAGAGGCATGTGGAGAAAGTTCATTGATATTTTTAAAAATGTATTTGGTGAGTGTCATATCATTGGCCGCTTCTTTTGGTTCCACAGTGGACCTGACTCTATATGTGTCCACGGGATATTTTTTTTTTGTTTTATGCATGTGTGCATGCGTGTGTGTATGTATGTGTGTTCGTGGACTAGCCAAATTTTCTATTTCAAATGTAGTAATGTTTACTTTTATCTCTTTTATTATCATGAGTTGTTAAGGCAGATTTTATTCAGAGTTGTTTTTGTGGCCTCTTTTACCAAAAGTACATGCTTGTAGATAAAACACCAACTCAGAGCTGTTTGTTTTCTCTTCCCATAAACATCTCCCAGGACCCTAGATGCTAGAGAGCATCGAATTACCTCTCTCATTGGGAAATGAGGTGGCTACTGCTAAAGACGATACGCTGATGGGCTCACCATATACTCCTGGGAGGCTCAGAGCTGGAACAGAGGCAGGACCAGAGCTCCAGACCCCTACGGGGAGTCCCGCCCTCCACAATGTCTTTCCTCCTGGAACTGAACCTATCTTTAAGAAAAAGTTGTTTCTGCCGAAACCGGTTTGGCTCAGTGGATAGAGCGTCGGCCTGCGGACTGAAAGGTCTTGGGTTTGATTCCGGTCAAGGGCATGTACATTGGTTGCGGGCACATCCCCAGTGGGGGGTGTGCAGGAGGCAGGTAGTCGATGATTCTCACTCACCAATATTTCTAGCTCTCTATTCCTCTCCCTTCCTCTCTGTGAAAATTCAATAAAGTATATTTTAAAAGGAAAGAAAAAGAAAGAAAGAAAAAAACTGTTTCCACCCTGACCTGTTTGGCTCAGTGGATACAGTGTCTGCTTGCAGACTGAAGGGTCCCAGGTTCGATTCTGGTCAAGGGCATGCACCTTGGCTGTGGGCATATCCCTGGTAGGGGGTGTGCAGGAGGCAGCTGGTTGATGTTTCTCTTTCAGCATTGTTTCTAGTTTTCAAAAAAAAAATCAATAAAATGTATATAAAAAAAGGAAAAAAACCTGTTTTCCACTATCTTTAATGTAATGTCAGCCCTCTATGTTATAACTATATTGTCACTTTGTTTCTGGATGCAGCCAGGATTCTTGACCCCTACCTGTTCTTGGCATTGGCATTCCGGTAGAGGAGATGAGTTTTCCTGAGTCGGCACTGATTCTCTTTGTGACTAAACTTACACTCTTTGAACTCCACGGGGAACTGCAGTGTGGTTAGTTCTACACAATCAGTGGACCCATATTAGATGGGCTGGACTGAGTGTAAAAACAGAGCTCTACATATGTGTAAATATATGTTTGGTGTGATGCCTTACCTCTACCTCTGCCACTACTTTCTCTTCCTCTGAAGAGTGTTTCCGTAAGCTAGCTGAAGAAAACTGGAGAGATGGAGATGACATTTGAAAATGCATTAACAAAGAAGAAAGATAAGCCATTTCCTAAGACACATAATTATTTATATTTGATAGTTGCATGTATTTGTACATTGGAGTACAACCCAAAATACATAAACCCATAAATTCCAAAAAAATGTTTGTATATTGAATTGTATTTTGTAGATTTTCTTTGTAATATAAGGTAGTAACATGTTATAACTACGGAATAATTGTTACAAAGGTCCCGAGTCAGCGGTAATTTCCACATTCTAAACATGGCTTGGGTTAACTTAGATAATAAGGCTCCTATGCAATTAAAACTTTGCTTTGGGATTTATAAGTCATGTTATATCCCTAACTGAAAATTTGTTTTAGGCTGCAAAGGTTAGGGTTCAGCCTTTTAAAAATTTATTCTCAAATTTTGATTCTACAAAATCAAAATATCACAGTTTTGTCTGTGTATATCTATAATGCAACTTTAGCAACACTTTTAATTTACAGACCTCTTTGAGAAACCACAAGTTTCTTAATGAATTTATAGATTTTTTTCTTTCTCAACTCTCTCTGGAACCACATAGCCCATTAATCTTAGGCGATTTTAGTATCTGTATTGACAACATGGAAGATAGGTTTGGTGTAAATGTTTTTTCCTTGTTGAATACTATTGGCTTCACTTGGCTTGTCTCTAAAATGACTCTATTATGAAGGGACAGACTATTTTCAGCATTACTATCAACTCATATTTACTGAATATTATTTGCACACAGGGCATTACCCAGTACTCAACACACTCCCATAATTTTTGACATTTTATTTACCCTTGTAGTTTCATGAAAGTTTATTTCTTTAGCACCAACTATTTAATATTCCAAAATAACACATCTATCTGATTAACATTTCAGTTCAAAATAATTGTTGGTTTTTTATGGCTTCCAATCCTGATCTATCAATAATTCTCATTGTGCATTCTAACAGCAACCAGTATTTTCAATAACTTTGCTTTGGGGGGAAAAAGAGAGAGAGAGAGAGAACTCAGGTCATTTCTGATACTATGAATATTTTTACAATTGTGTACTTTAAGTTTACCTGTTCTTTTTCATACCTTTTGCACCAGTGAAAACTACTTTGTTTGTAGAGATTACATTATTACACATTTGCTATTTCAACTTTCTAATTGATTATTGTCTTTTTACCATTTTGTGTATCCTACAATTGTCAGAAAAAAAGTGGTAACATTTTATTTTTTTTTACTACAATGCACTTGTTTCTACATTAGCAGTCTCCTATACAGCATACATTCATTAAGTTAGAAGTGTTTAAGAGTTTGTGTGGTATTTATGTGCAGCTGCATGCTATTATAGGTTCATAAATTTGAAGGATTTTGAGTGGTTCAGTTTCATTCCCTCAATAGAAGAATCCCAGATGGATGAGAATATAATATATTGGGAAACTAGCACTCATTTTCAGAGTAACGAGTGTCCTGATATTGATGTGAGTTAATCAATAGAGTAGAATTATATCTTCAAATTACATGGGGAATAATTATTGCTAATAATTATTAAGTTAGTAACATCTCAATTTTAGAGTGCCTTAATGAGCATTTATAGCCATCACTTTCCTTTTTTTAATTTATACTATTTTAAGGTTCTTTTTAAGACATAAAAACACATACATAAAGATCCTAAGCCATATTCCTTTATCAAATCATTTAAATATTACAAATGAAAAATTCAAGATATTTAGGTTCTAAATTTGTTTTAAAAATCTAATGTAATTTATAATATACTAATCCTATGGGAATACTAAATTTGACATGAAGTGATAGATCATTTACATGTATTTGAATAAGGTGATGATACTTTCTATTTATATATAATCAATTTGCCCTGAAGACTGCAGAACAAATTCCTAATATTTTCCAATTATCATTATAACATCTTATTGATGTCAGGGCACTAATTTTTTATTATCTCTACTGATTGGAAAATGTAGTACTAATTATTACTGATTTGTATACAGAAACACAATGACTAACTTTAGATAGATAAGTCCAGGATTGAAATTGAGGTGTTTTAGTGATGATAGGTAACTGAGAATGTAAAACATGCATTTGTCAGAATTCTCCAGAGAAACACAACTAATTGGAGATCGATAGATACTTATTTTAAGGAATTGGCTCACATGAGCTATCAAATGCAAAATCTGTAGGGCTTGCTGGCAGGCAGGGAATTTAGGTAAGGGTTGATGTTGCAGTCTTGAATCTGTGTTCTGCATTGTAGCAGGTAAGGATTCTCTGTTGCAATCTTCAGAATTGTTTCTTCTTTAAAACCTCAGTTTTTGCTCTTTAGAAAATGTGCCTTCAGTTGATTGGATGAGGTACATTCATATTACGGAAAGTAATCTAATCAAAATCTATTGATGTAAATATTAATTACATTAAAAATACCTACACCTAAACATTTAAATTTTCTAGGAAAAAAAAAATCTGTGTTTGATCAAACAGCTGGACACCATAGCTCAATCAAGTTGAAGCATAAAACAAACCACCGCAATTCCTAAATTTTAGATTTGCTTCTAAATCTGGTGACATGGTTGATCTATTCAAAAGTTCTAAATAATTATTGAACAATGTTCTTACAGTGTCTATAGCAGTGTTCATCTTTACCTTTATGCTGTATTGCTGTGGATTTGTGGTTAAAATGCATGTGTATTTATGAGCATGTAATGCCTAACTCATCCACACAGGGCATGTGGTTGCTATTTTATCAGTCCTGATCATTTCATATATAAATTTTTGAATGGCAGCTCAGGTTCTCAGCTAGGCATGGGAGAAATTATAGTTACCAAAATGGAACTCATTGACCTTGCTGCTTGGCATTTAGATTCAGAGTCGTTGCTCTGAATGTTTAGCTACTGGTGAAAATATTTTGGCTAAACATGTCTGTGACTCACTTCTAGAAACTGTTTTGAAGGTTGACTACGTTCTAGGCTCCAAGATGGCAATGTGATTAGGTATAACCAATGTAAATATCTTAAAATTTATTTTAAATGCTGTTAAAAAGCCAGCACTGAATAGGGAGTAGATGGGTTTACTTAACAATTAGAATTTGTGTATCATAGTTGTGGCCTTCTTTAATCATCTTCTCTTATTAGCAAATGTTTTAACTAAGGATAATTAGAGACAAAGCTTCCTTCCTGATTTACTTTTTAAACTTGTATTGTGTCTTCTCCTGTGTCATAGCCTTAAGTTGTCTATTTCCTGGAATAAACTATGAGCCTTCCTGGTTTACCACTGATATGCCTGGGCTCCTTTTGCATTCTTTGTGTCTGATTGTTACCCTGACCACACAAAAAAGCACCGGGCTTGATTGTTTTGTTTTAATTACGGTCCTTGCTCTGCTTTCCCAGGGCTTCTGTATGTTCCCATGCTACACACGTTAGTGCTGGGTCTTTCCTTGTGCTCCCTGCTTGCTTTGGTGTGACTGAAGTCAGCACTTCTCCTCCTAAACCTTGGTAAGATTTAAAGAATGTGGTCCCCTTCACAATCTCCACACCATCTCATCCCGTAATCACTCACCTCAGGGGTTGCAATTCCTTCTTTGGATAAACTACCTATACTTTTTAGTCTGCTTTTTCCCCCCAATGAATACTACTAATAAGTCTTTCTTAAGATTACATTTTCCAGAATAACTAACATCTGTGGAGTGTAGGTATGTGGCATCATGATCAGACTAATGTGCATCTCAGCACTTGCTTCTGTGTGTTAGGCTCAAAGAGATATTTCAGGTAGACAATATTAGCAACAAGGGTGGATCAGTATTAAAATAAAAATAGATAATTTTGTGTATTGCCTTTCACTGTTACTTTTAGAAAACTGTCTTTCACTGTTACTTTTAGAAAACTTTCCTGACCATTCCCAGTCAAGAAAGATATAACATATATCATTGACAGGACTGTAGTCCTGTTTCTGGTCACATCCAACAGTTCTCTCAACATCTGTTTTCTTCTTTCCCTTACTTTGCAACCAAGGGAATGGATTTCAATTAATCTGGGAGCAAAATACATGGTTATCAATACATGGAAAAGTGCTCAGCATCATGGGCCATCAAGAAATCAAACTTCCTACTCTCACTGGATCACTATAATAAGACAAGGATGTGCAGAAATTTGAAAACCACATACACTGCTGGTTAATGTCAAATGGTCTAACTGCTTTGGGAAACAGTCTGGCACTTTCTCAAAAGGTTAAACAGAGTTGTCATATGATTCAGCAATTCTAACTATAGGTATGTACATACCTAAGGGAAATTTGGACATACATCCACAAAAATTTGTACACAAACATAGCAACATAATTTATAATGTCCCAAAAGAGAGATAACCCAAATTTCCATTAACTGCTGCATATGTAAATAAGATATAGTATTTTCATATAATGAACTATTATTTATCAATAAAAAATGCAATACTGATACAGGCCCACCATGAAAAGACCTTGAAAAACAATTTTGAATGTGAAAGAACCCAGTGAGAAAAGACCAGCTATTGTATTATCCCATTTAAGTAAAATGTCCACAAAAGGAAAATCCATACATATATAATGGAATATCTGAGATAGAATAAGAGCTCAATGCACATTTGTTAATGGTATCTACAAAGTATAATACCAGGTAAATCGTTAGTATTTTCCAGAGAAAGGGGATGGGAATGAAGAATCACCAGTATGAGTATGAAGTGCTTTTTTTTTTGTTGTTGTTGTTGTTGTTTTTTATGGTGATATTTGCACAATTCTATAAGTATACTAAAAAATAGTGAATTAGACCTTTTAAAAAGGTGATTTGCATGATATGTGAATTATACCTCAAAAAATCTAGTCTATAAAGGAAGATATTATATCTCTTCACATGTAGTATAAGAACCTTAAAATAGTGTACTTTATTTATTCTCTTTCTGACCTTGTGATATCATTGGTATATATTCTACTTATACCTTATAAACCCATATTTTTTCCTGAAAGATGTACAAATAAATGAATACCCAAGATTTATATACATAAGCTGACTTTATTTTAATCATACAATACCTTACCACCTCTCTTAGTCCATTTCATTAAAAATATTACACCGAGTGGATCATAAACAACAGAAATCTATTTCTCACAGTTCTGGGGGCTGAAATTTCAAAATAAGGGTGTCAGTATGGTTAGCTGAGGGACCTTTTGGGGGTGGCACACTTTCGGTTGTATCCTCAAGTGGTGGAAATAACAGGAGCTCTCTTGGTCTTTTATATGGACACTAATCCCATTCATGAGGCATCTGCCCTCAGGAGCTAACCATTTCTCAAAGGTCCCACCTCCTAATGCTTAACCGTGGGCACTCTGTTGTCAACACAGGAATTTGGGGGAAACAAACATTCAATCAATAGTACCCTATATTACACACTTCACACAATTAAAAAAATAAGTATTTAAATTGTTTCATCCTTCTTTCTTCCATCATTGTAATTCAGATATTTATAAACTAAGTTTTGCTGGCATTTATTAGCTGCCAAATATTGTGATAGATGCTTGGGATATAGGTCTGCATTGTCTATGTCTCTAAGAAGAAAAGCCTGGTGAGAAGTAGCCAGATCACATAACAGAAAGAGCTGGAACCATATTACTGTAATGCACTGAATGGGACTTAGGGGGGCTCACTATTTTCTACTCTCAATTTCAGAGTTTGACAATTTAATACTAGGGCAAGTCACTCAAAGCATACTTGCCTCTATTTCCAGAAGACTGGGCTAAACAAACTACAAGGTCTCTTTAGACATAAAATTATTTGTCACTTCACATCGACGGTTTTGTAGTCTTGATAGCTTGAATAGCATTTATTCCGACTCCTGGGTACAAGTGTATTTTTTACTTTACATCAATAACTACGGGTCATTACTAAATACTACTATGTAAGATGAGGATTTTTCTTACATTTGCTTTAACATTGGCTGTATACACAGATATATTTGAACTCTACCTTTAAGCCACGTGTCAAATGCATTCTCTCAATTTTTACTTCCATATTAGCATTTTTACCTGTTACGTAGATAAAAGAGCAACAGTGATGGAAATGTTCTATATCCTTGTTGTCCCACTGGCCAGTAGCTGCATGTGCTCACTGAGCACTTGAAATGTGGTCAGTGTGACTGAGATTCTGAATTTTAAATTTTATTCAATTTTGATATACTTAAACAGCCTTATGTGTATTGGACAGAGCAGGCCTAAATCCCACTGTTTGCACCTATGAATCTTCACAAGTCCATTGTTTCTTTATCACAGTAGTGAAAACATTTTAGTTGCAGATTAAATTACACAAATAATTTAAATGCTGTAATGGCTTTACAGTACATTCAAATCTAGCCATTGTGCCCTAGCCGGTTTGGCTCAGTGGATAGAGCACCGCCCTGTGGACTGAAAGGTCCCAGGTTTGATTCTGGTCAAGAGCAAATGCCTGGGTTGTGGGCTCAGTCCCCAGTGGGGGCATGCAGGAGGCAGTCAATCAATGATTCTCTCTTATCACTGATGTTTTATCTCTCTCTCTCCCTCTCCCTTCCTCTCTGAAATTAATTCTAGCCATTGTTTATGTCTCTAATCTCATCTCATACCACTCTTCTCCTATCTTTGTTCCAGTCACTCTGAATTTGATCTATTCCTCAAACACACTATGACCAGCTCCAGCTCAGGGCTTTTACCTGTCTGGAATGTGCACCTTATATCTCCATGTCTATGTTGTTTAGGCCTCATCTCAAATGTTCTTACTTTGAACATATAACGTGTGACCACCTGTAAAAAAGATCCTCCCTGTAGCTCGTCTCTCAATCACAACCAGTTTTGTCTTGTTCATAGCATTTATCTCTATTTGAGATTATTATATATTTAATGGTTTTCCCCCTAACTAGAATATAGCAGAGACCATCTTCATTATCACTATCTCTGACACCACCGAACACTAATGAAATGATTTGTGAGGAAGGTATTGTGGCAATATTTTCAGATATATATGTAAATTAAGTGGTCTTCTGGGCACCCAATATATAGCTTATAGATAATGGTTGGTACAAGATCCATATAAACAATATATAAACAAATAAAAATTAAACTCATAAGACTGTATAAACTTTCTCCACTATATTCATTTAAATTTTTCTGTAATTCCATAAAAGTGATCTGCTTGTGTATATATGTTTATAATGGTTATTTGGGCAAGGAGAAAAAAAACACCTTTGTATTTTTATCTTATTTTTCTGATGGCAGTAACAGTTGAACTAAAGGTTTATTCCTAACCAAATATATAACCTAAATGAGAATAACAGCTCAAAAGAAAGAAACTATGAATATGGCTCAACTCACTGCAATCATTTTTAAAACTTCAGGAATTGTGATGCATAGTGGTAAAGAACTTGGACTCCTAAATAAAAATATTCTTATTCAAACCCTTACTAATGGTGTTTTCAAGGAAAGTTATTAAGTTATTTAATTTCCCTAAGGCACAGGTTTTGTATCTATGAAATAATATATCTGCTAAAATTAATTTGAGAGAGAGAGTAAGGATAAGGAAAGAGAAATAAAACAAGAGAAAGAGAGAGAGAGAGAGAGAGAGAGAGAGAGAGAGAGAGAACGAGAAAATGAATCACTGATTTGTTGTTCCATTTATTCAGCCAATCCTCTGTGTGCCCTAACCAGGGATCAAACCTGCAACCTTGGCGTATTGCAATGATGCTCTAACGTTTAGAGTCTAACCAACAGTGTTACTCAGCTAGGGCCATAACTAACTTCATAGAACTTCATTTCATCAAGCTTAATTGAGATACTATATATTAAAAAGCCCTGGTACTTTTCACAAAATTCATGCTTAATAAATGTGATAGTTTGTTTGCTTTTTAATTTTTTTTTTAATATGGGAAACCCAAAACATCAATCACTGGTCAACAAAAGTCAAGTACATTACAGGAGAGAATATGTGTGTGAGTGCATACAGTAGTTGGTTAACATTTTTTGAATCAATTAGACAAAATCTAAAATAATATCCCAGGCAGTGTTTGACATATAACAGGTATTGTTTTTTTTAAAAAATAACATATAAAATAATTATCCATTAGGAAATAATTACTTTTGCATTACTAGGTTGATAATATTAACTTCAGACTTCAGATTTTTGTTTTCTCAAATGTATGAGTTTTAAAGAGAAAAGGAAATTAAAATACTTCAAAAATAGAGCTAATGGAATACATAGCATTAATATTTTCAATGCATGTTCTTTTTCTTTTGTTAATCCTAACTCAGGGATATTTTTTCTATAGCTCTTCAGAGAGTGCAAAGGAGGGAGGGAGAGGGAGAGAGGCAGAGGAAAGAGAAACATGAATGTGAGAGAGAGACACATTGACTGGTTGCCTCCTTCAAGCGCCCTGACTGAGGCCAGGGATGGAACCTGCAACCCTTGGTTGGGTGGGCCAACACTCTAACCACTGAGCATGCCAGCCAGGGCTTCAATGAATGTCCTTAGTTTTCCTCTAGTGTTACAACATAATATATTAATTTATCTATAGATATACTTAATGAAATTTGGCTATATCACAACCTACTTGTATAATGAGGAAAAAAAGTGTTTCTTATAACTCTCAAGATATGATAGAGAAGTCATAGATCTTTCCATAACTGAATCATAACGGCTTAGCTTCCTAAATTTGTAACTTCTGGTGGACAGAATAAGAAATGACACTGTGAGGAATCTTTTTGTATCTTCAACAAATTGATAATCAAATAAATAGTCTCTTGTGTTACTGTGTGAACTTATGCTTGACATATCCCTTAAATGCTTATGAAAACAGCCATTTTTTTTCTAGAGAGACTTGCAAGTTTTCTTTGCCAGACAAGGATCACATACATCTCTCATTACCCTTATAACTTAGGTTATTGGGGAGTGCTACGGACCGAATCACACACACTCCCCCGCTCCCCTCAACCCCATTCATATATTAGAAGCCCTAACGCCCAATGAGACTGTATCAGGAGATTGGGCCTTTAGGGACATAAAGTTAAATGAGATCATAATGGAGCAGGGGAGGCAAATCCAAAAAAGGCTGGTGTCCTTACAAGAAGAGATACCAGATCTTGCGTTCTCTCTCCCCCATTTACTCTTTTCTCCCCTCTCCACAAGCACACACTAAGTGTCACATGCGATTTAGGTCCCACTTCCAGTTCTGGGGGACCATTATTTCTTCCTTCGAAATGTTCTTTATAAATGGTGATGATAAAAGTAGATAAGTAAATAATAAATAAATAAGTAAAAAAGCCAAATTTGTAAAAACAGGGAGTAAAGTGGTGTTTACCAGGGGATGGGGAATAAGGGATAGAACAGATGTTGTTAAAGGGTACAAGCTTCCAGCGTGTTGTAAATAAACCCTAGAGATCTAATGTACAGTATAGTGAATGCAAACAACAATATTTAATTAAAATCACCAAACTTGCTAAGAGACTAGAATTTAGTGATTCCAAACACTAAAAGAAAAAAAAAAAAGAAGAAAAGATAATTATATAATGTGCTAGAGGTGCTAATTATCACTACAACGGCTTTTACAAAAAATAAATGTATCAAATTAACACTTTACACACCCCAAATTATACAATGTTATAAGTCAAATATATTTTTTATTAAAATAGCCTTCTTGACAAAAATTAAGAAAATAAGCATTTTCTCTACCACAGTTTACATTGATTTATTCTCTCCTGGATTTGTTGTCTTCTCTGACAATTTTTACACTAAAACTCCTCTTATGCTATTTTCAAGCTGTGCGACCCTGGACTGTTATAATTTTTTCTGTTTCGGTTTTTTAAATCTATAAAATAGCAATAATACTAGCACTTACCTCTTTGGGAGCAGCACATGAATTAACATATCTGACATACTTTACTGAACCCATAACAAGCACAATAAACATTAGTTACTCTTTGCCGATGAAAGTCCCGATACCTTTTTAAGTACCTGGCTTTGGAAGACACGCAGCTAATTTACTTCTGACGACATTTCACCAAACTTAGTGAATAGCACACTGTTTTCAAAGTGCCAGTTCCCTTTTGCAGAAGGTACTGACTAAAAGGATCTCATTTATAAACTACAAGGAGGAAAAAAAAATATTCTAATGCATATCTGTGATACTGCCAACTAGTAATGTGTAGTAGTGAGTTATTCTGGAATAATGGAAAAGACACAGCGGGAGCCTCCGTCTCTGCCAAACTCCCAGAGAAAGCCTTTTGAGAGCTTCCTCTCCGTGTAAGCAGTCAGAGTAGGGGCATTAGCCCTGTCTAACCCCAGTCGAGGCTCTCTGCTCCAGTGCTGTTTCTAAGTGTGATTTATGTTAGCCCTCCTTGATTATGTTAAATAAATTCCATTCATCCCTCTGCCCTTAATGTTACTGACTGAAAAGAAAGTGGCCTCATGGTCATAGTGAATTATATTTAATTGCACTTATTATAGCTTGTATGTAATTTGCAATTATTTAAGGGGGCGGTTATTGTTGTTGTTTTTTTGTTGCTTAGAGTAATTTAAGGAACAGGCACTGCCACACAAAATGACATACATTTGTTCAGATGTTATTTTCTGTCTTGAGGGAGGGGTGGTGGGAGGTAGGTAGAGGACAGGAGGGAGAAGAGTTTCCCGGAATAGTAAAGAGGAAGCACATTGATGGGCAGAAAACTTAACCCGACTGTGGTAGTAAAACAAAGCTGGTTGTTAGTAACGTTTACCTAGGTGGAAAGGTATACATGAGGCATTGATTCTTTAGTAATAGTCCGGTGTGGCAGGATAAATTGTTTTCTACATACACGTTTAAGAGAACACCATTAAGTATAAGTTCCTACTTTAAAATGTTGAAGTTTAAAAAAGTTTTAATTCCTTTATTTATTTCAAAAGGTTATGATAAACATAAAGCCATCACCACCTCACCACAACTACCGCCACCACCACTGTTTTCTATTTTATGAAAAGATGAAATGTTAAATTTATGGCACAATAGGAAGGTAGCTCAACATAACGTCACTTCTCTTATGAGAATTTCGGTTATTAGAGATTGCTGTTGTAGGTGAAATCGTCAGATATTTTCAGAATGTATCTGAGAGACAAAGGGAGGAAATTGTTGCTCACAAATACTTTCAAATTTTTGAATGATTCTCAAAACTGTAGGGAAGTAGGAATTATATTCTATTGAATTGGAAGGTGAAAAATACTGGAACTTGTTAGTTATTTAAAAGCTGGCACGCTTCTCAAAGTCCATTTCCCCCCCAAAATAAACAGTACCGTGAAGTTTGGCATTATATTTGTTTTTCTTGTGATTCTTCTGTAAATTTAACATTTCACCCTTTCAAAAAAAGATGGTACATTTTCCAGTGCTGGCTCAGTATATAGCACATAAAGTATGCACAAAAATACATGTAGAAATAAATTGTTAGTCAGATGTAGTAAGGAAGAAACTGAAGCCTGTATTGAGCACCCACTAAATAGACATATGTCTTTAAATATATTGAATGCATATATTACAGTATATTATTATACTTGATTAGAATGAATCTCATATTAATTGAAAGGAAGTCTATTATTAAGTTCACCATTTGGATAATCGAACAACAGTTTTGAATGAGTTTATTTGTTTTATTCCAAATAGAAAAGTAATAGGTAATCAAGTATGTGAAATTTCAATAGAAGTGAAAAATTAAAGAATATAAAATTATTAATAATTTCATCTACTGCCAATGGTTACTTAATATTTTTCCAGTTTTATTCTAATGTCATAGGAAATGTAATTTTACAAATATATAAAATATTGACAAATTTGAATTAATATTATAGTGCCTATAAACTCTGCTTTGATTTTTACTTAATAATATATGTACAGTCCCAAAATACTATAGTATGAGCTATGAATGCCGGTAGCCAATTCCAGCATGTCATCAGGGCTGAATCATCTGGAGATGGCTGAGGGCATTTCCCCAAACCTGAAAGAGATGCACAAATTGATTGCTTGCTGCCAAACAGCTGAGGGCAATTCGATCTACATGTTATTGCCTCCTTCAGGCCAAACACCTGAACAGCTGAAGGCAATTCTTCCAATCTAACAATGGGTTGTGTATATGCAACCCTACCCTTTGATGTGTATATCTAACTCACCTTAGGACAAATTGTGTTAATAAAAAGCTAAGGGTCCCCAGATGAGGAGAGCTTAGTTCCTTTAGATAAGTCTTCTCTGACTCCTCCTTATGCCTTTCAAAATTATGTTTCATCTCTGGACTCGTGATTAATTTATGCACAATGCCTTCTCAAGGTTCCTGAACCCTTCTAGAGGCTGGATCAAGACCACCGGCACTATATAATAATTGATCATATGCACAATATTATTTTATTTAACTCTACCTACATTGATGTTTATTTTATAAGTAATAATTGCTATTATGAATAATGTTTGATAAGCATTCTTATATATAGCTCTTGATTATTTTCTTACAGATTTCTATGAGTGAAAATAACTGTCAATATACTGAGATGAACACATTGATCAGTTGCTGCCTGCATGTGCACCAGCCAGGGCCCAGGCCATGGAGGATCCTGCAACCGAGGCACATGCCCTTGACCAGAATTGAACCTTGATGTTCTTTCCACTGAGCCAAACTAGCTAGGGCTGAACTGAATATATTTTTAAGGACTTTGAAATATACCTTAATGCTCCAAATGTAGCTCAGGCTATATATTCTTGGATATGGGGCTTTAACTGAATCAGAGCTCCACTGGTCCATATAGCACAGATACATAAGAGACCCTTCTTAGTATTCCATGTTGGCAACTCATTTTCCATTCGTCATGCCCCAGGTCATAGTCTCCCATTTTCTAATTATATAATTGCTGGTCAGTCCCCCAGGCTGTACTTCAAAATGTCAAAGAATCCTCACCAACACTAACTACTTGCTAATCCATATTTTTTGTTTCCTCTCCCATTTGCTGGAAGATGTCAGAGTCAGTCGTTAGCCTCATTAACATGAAGATTTATAGATTTATACACTTTTTGTTCATTTGCACTACCCACTTTCACAGTTTTATCAGTCAATATGGAAAAAAACAAAGTAAATATCAGAATGAAAGGCCACAGTGAAGTAAACATCCCAAATTTCAGATCATATGAAGCTCGGGATAGGTTAATGCAGAGCACTTGAGGGCAATACTGTTTGAGATATTCTAATACCCACTGGACAAAGTATATAATGCTGACAAAGTATATAATGCAGTCAAAGTTTGCCATAGACTCTCACTGGCTCACAACATAAGGTAGCACCCAGAGCATGAAACTTAATATACAATAATATTATGCCAAGAGATGTATCTTCACCAAGATACAATTATGTCTAGCTATTTCTTTTTATCTCTGCTGTCTAAGGAAAATACTTCAAAAACAAGACAAAAAAGTTTACAAATTCACATTGTGAAGTCTAACATTAAACAGAAGATGCCTTCTTTGCCAAAATACTTTACAAAAAGTTCTTACCTTCACCTTACCTATATAAGCTCTCACATTGTGATTATATATATATCACATTGAACTCTTACAATAATTATTTTCCTGATGACTATTGGAGGTTGAGTATGTTTCATATTTACTAGGTATCTGCATGTCTTCATCCATGATTGGTGCATTTGTGGCTTTGTTAATTTGCATTGTAATCAATGTATTAAAGTATGTGGTATTAGGTAAATAAGAATTAAGAATGTTTGCCTAATGTATATTTTCAAGTCCTATTATAGATATTTTATTTATAATTTAAGAATAAATTTTAGCTGAAACTGCTTTGGCTCACTGGATAGAGTGTCGGCCTGCATACTGAAAGGTCCCAGTTTGGATTCCACTCAAGGGTATGTATCTTGATTTCGGGACACATCCTCAGTGGGGGGCGTGCGGGAGGAGCTGATCCATGTTTCTCTCATCATCAATGTTTCTAACTCTCTATCCCTCTCTATTCCTCCCTGTGAAAACTCAATAAAATATATTTTAAAATAATAAATTTTAGAATGCATTTTAATAAAATTTGTAGAATTTTAACATTATACTTTATAAAGGCCTTCCATAAACATAGAGTACATATAGAATCTCATAAACTTGCTCTTAGTACTTTTTCTGTGCAAGGGTCTGGCTTTTTCTCTCCAAATAGTCACTGAGACATTCATGCCCTCTGACAATCGGTCTGATACTAGTTTTGTGTTCAACATGTTTCCTTTTATATTTTTAATAAAAATTCTCAAACATAATCAAGAAATTATATAGTGAGTGCTTATTCTGTAAAACGATGAATGTGATTACCAACTCTCATGAATTTTGAAAAAAAATATAAGGTATAAGATGGCTTTCTCAAACAATTAGAAAAGAATAAATTGATAATTTCCTAAATTTCAATAGTGATCACATACTTGAACTCTCCAGTTTCATAGGTTCCTTTGTACTTGTTCCACAATGTCTTTTAAAAAATCAACTCTTTACCCTGAGTGTCAATCTTGCATTTTCCCCTATGATAGAATAATTCTAATGCTATTGATTTTTGATTCTTAAATTCAGGTGTAAGTTCTGGCATGTAGGATTTGGGCTAGAATTATAAAAAAAAAATAAGTCCAGTGGAGCTACCTCTATGTAGACCCCATATTAAGAAACATTAAACTAATTTAATAAATGAACTTAGAGACATTCAGAAATAGCTGAAATCTGTTTGGCTCATTGGATAGAGCATCAGCCTTCAGACTCAATTGTCCTGGGTTCGATTCCGGTTAAGGGCATGTACCTTGGTTGCGAGCACATCCCCAGTTGGGGGTGTGTAGAAGGCAGATGATCGATGATTCTCTCTCATAGATGTTTCTAACTCTCTATCCCTCTCTCTTCCTCTCTGTAAAAATTCAATAAAATATATTTTTAGAAAAAGAGACATCCAGAAATCGAAAAATTGCAAGTTAAAATTGGTTTTATTATTTTTCATTTATGTAAGTTTTCAGGTAATATCTCTGACATTATGTACTAAAAGGAATTCTGTGCTCACTGAATTATATAAATGAGTATCTCTTCCCCTTTCATATTTAGCATACTTTCCAGTCAATTAGAAGTGTTTGAAGTTAGTTAAAAATAGCAATGATTTGCTGAAACTGGTTTGACTCAGTGGATAGAGTGTCATCCTATGGACTGGAAAGTCCCAGGTTTGATTCTGTCAAGGCATGTACCTTGGTTGTGGACACATCCCCAGTAGGGAGTGTGCAAGAGGCAGCTGATTGATGATTCTCTCTCCTCGATGTTTCTAACTCTCTGTCCCTCTCTCTTCCTCTCTGTAAAAATCAATAAAATATATTTAGCAATGATTTTAAAAACTTCAATATTCCTTAGAAAATTGAAATTATAGGGTATTATCTTCGCTACATGTATAGTGCAGTGATTGGCAAACTCATTATTCAACCAAGCCAAATATCGACAGTATGACAATTGAAATTGCTTTTGAGAGACAAATTTTTAAACTTAAACTTCTTCTAATGCCACTTCTTCAAAATAGACTTACCCAGGCTGTGGTATTTTGTGAAAGAGCCACATTCAAGGGGCCAAAGAGCCACAGTTTGCCAACCATGGTATATGTATTTGTACATATGGCATGAAGAGCAATGATACTAATGAGAGGTAGGAGGCAATTCCAGATGCTTGTCAAAAGAAGAGATTAGGAAATAATTGTCTAACTACCAGTAGGGTAGATGCTTCAAAGTCATTCAATTTATGATTTTTTACAACCTTACTTTGATTTTCATTTAGGGAGTTATCCAGTTGGTAGGGTTTGAAGAGAAACCTTGTAGCATTGATGATGTAGCTCAGTGGTTGAGCATTGACCAGGAGGTCATGGTTTGATTCCTGGTCAGAGCACATGCTCGGTTTTAGGGCTCAATCCCCTTTGGGGGTGAGAGAAGTATCCGATCAATGATTCTCATCATTGATGTTGTTGTTTTTTCTCTCTCTATCTCCTTCTCCCTTTTTCTCTGATATCAATAAAAAAATCTATTTAAAACTTTTTTTTAAAGAGAAATATTGTAAACCAGACAACTTGTCCAGTCTATTCCATCACTGATGGGAAATCACGTAAAGTCTCGGATTTATATGATGATATTAGTCCAACTCCCTGCCTCATCTATTCCACATGGCATTTAAATGAAAGCCTCCATGATTCTGAGGAAGGCAGCCTTTGCTCTCTGTTTTGTGGTTCCTTCTACTTTGGAGCCACGGGAACTTTGCTTCCTAAAAGCTCATCTATACATTTAAAGATGTTTGTTATATTTTGTCCAGCTTTTTTATACCTTTAATTTATTTTTGTTTTCTTTTGTTTTTGTATATCACAAAGATGTATAGGTTACCCTTTTGCTATACTACCAGAGTATACGGCCTTTTGGCTACTATTTCTTCAGCCATCCATTTGACTATAAGGACTACTGATTTGGTCACATCATTTCCATAAGAACCTAACCTCTCATATATTTATTTACTCTTAAAGTGGATTTAGCTTTGAGCATCAGCAGAGAATGCTAGGAATCCAGGTTATGTCAGTCCTAATCAATAAAAGGCTAATATGCTAAGTGTCTGGTCGTCCAGTTGTCTGTTCAACCAATCAAAGCATAAGATGCTAAGGCCACTCAACAGCTTGCTATGATGTGCACTGACCACCAGGGGCAAACGTTCTGACCAGTAGTTTTGTTTGCTGCTGGGGTCCGGGCTATGGGGACTGAGTGAGAAGGGCTGCACATATCCTGGAGCCCTCCCACGGTCCCTGCCTGGTTGATCAACCTCCTGTGTCCCTTCCTGGCCCTGGTCTTGCACTGGTGGGGTCTCTTGGCATGGCTTGTGCCCTCTCACAATCTGGGACCCCTCTGGGGATGTTGGAGTGCCAGTTTTAGCCTAATCCTGCAGGCCAGGCTGAGGGTTCCCACTGGTACACGGATTTGTGCACTGGGCCTCTAGTAAAATATAAACTTGAGATAATTTTTTTTGGCAGGTTGGAAGAAACAACATTCAAGGATAAATGCATGCAAAGAAATTCAATGTGCTCAAAATTCAAAAACTTAACTATAGCTCACGTCAGACCTTCGGGGAACACCAATGTGAAACTCAGTGTTTCAGCTTTTACTACATTTGATGTTGATATCATGCTCCTCAATTACATTGATGTAAACTATAAAAACAATTGCATGAAATTTTTTTTTGTATCATAGACAGGAGGTGCAGGTAATTTTCCATAAGATCACTCAGTACACCATTTATGAATATTCATTTGAAATGTGTTACAGAACCTTCTGCCAGGAAAATCTTCACTTTTGTTGGTTTGTCGTTGTCTCACAAACGCTTTGAAATCTTAAAAGTGATCATGATGTTCTTCTTCCATGCCCTTAAAAAGTCAACCTTACTTAATTTTTAGGACTTGTAAAAACATTCATGCATTACAAAAATATCTCATATTATAAATGCATCTTTTATCTGTCAATGTTAATGTTTTAAAAATTTTTATACATATGAGAAACTTAAATACTGTATAAATAGACTAATTATAATTAAGTTAATATGGTTCCACCATATATTAGCACACATTTGAGTGTGTTGGGGAATTATAACTAAAAAGAATATCTTCTTTCAATTCAGAAATTATCTCTACAAAGTTAGTACAGAGAACAACACACTTATATTTTTAATGAGCATTAAAGCAGAATCTGATATGTGTCATGGGCAACCCGATAAAAGATTGTAAAACAGAAAGATTGTAAAGCCACTCTGTATAACCAAGCTAATCTAAACCATACCTGTTTTCTAGATAAAACCATAACTAGACCATGAAAGAGAACTTGACAGCATCATTTGTCACTCATGGCTCTTCCTGACTTTACCTGGTAACTGGAGTGACATCTGTATTAGCTAATTGGGTTTGTCCAGAAGAAAAACAAGCTTCTCATATGTTTATGACTGGAGATAGTTTTGCAACTTGGAAGAAGACATCGAGGGAAGTAAGGCTCCTTCTATCCCAAAGAAACTGGGAGACAGAGACACTGTATCCTCAATGTTTATATACCAAAGAGATGGCTCCCAGGTCCTTGAGAAAGACATCGTTGGGTCATAAAGATGACAAATGACCTAGCTAATCTCCAAAAGGTGCGTGGCTTTCAAAGAGATGAGAAAGTAGTTATGAATTTTGTAAACTAAATGTTCTAAGAAAAGGGGGGGAGAGAAATGGCCTCTCTTATTTTTAACAGGAAGTAAGCCAATAATTTTAAAGAACATGCCCTTACAAGTTCTTAATGAAAACATTAAGATAAATAAAAAGTAAGAAGTGTATATATTTCAGTTAAAATACCAAAAAATTACAGATTACCAATAATTTCACTATAACACTACTTCATAAAAAGAACAAGAGTCACATCATCAATAAATTGTCTGCAACATTGGCAGATTTTTCACTTACAAATTAAAACATAATCAGTTGAATGGATCCCATGCCAACCAAAAAATGATATAACCTATAGCTTGAACAAATTATATTAATAACCTAAGTTTCTAATGGTAGAGACTAATGCTACAGTGCCCAAGTCACAAGGAAAGAATGCCTCCCTTTTCCTGGGCATAGGACAAACTTGAAATTGTGACAAAAAGTACTTTATCATTGGTGCACCATGGTTTCTTTTTCTGTATTCCACTACCACTTCGATAAAAGATAAATGAATCATGTTAACATTTTAAGAATGTATTTGAATAAAAATTGATTCAAATTGGAAGTGACCAGAGGTACTGTGTTGATGGGAGTTGGGAAGAAAGTTTGGTAAAGACAAGAGCAAAATAAGAAAATTATTGATTGGCTAAAGCTTAAAAACCAATTGGCTATTTGTGACTGGTATATTTACAGGCTCAGATTTAGGTTTGCTTATGTAGGCACCATGGCATTAGGGGCACCTCAGTCTAGTGGCCTCTTCGTTTAATTAGAACTTCCTTTTGTACCTGATTTTGGTACCCTATGTCTTATAGTTGCCCTAAGCCATGTTCTGTGAAACTGAGATTGTGTCATCCTATCCTGATTCAATGTGTCTAATGTCTAAATGTACCTGCTGTTCTTCTCTATGTTAAATCTTCCATTTTTTTTTTTACTGAGTATCTCAGCTAAATATGTGAAAGAGTGCAACCTGATTGCATATATTCAAATATATGTGTGAATGGCTGGAAAACAAACAAACAAACAAACTATACTCTCTCTCTCTCTCTCTCTCTCTCTCTCTCTCTATATATATATATATATATATATATATATATATATATAATTTTTTTTCTTCAACAGAGAGAGTTGTTACATCAAAGGAAACCTCAAGCTTTTCAAAGGTAACAGTATATCAAAGCCATGCAGGTAATTCAAGTTGAGTGCCAGCAGGTATTTTGGGGTGCATTTGTTAGTAGGCAGACAAATTAGTTCAATTTGCTTTTATTTTTTGTTTGGGGGCAAATCTGTCTAAATTATTCCTGACTTTTTTGGTTTACAGGGCATGTATCTCTTCTTTTCCCATTTCCCTGTAAACAAATTCGCTCAGGAGTTTGATTGTTTGTTAGTTTCACTGTTACTCTGAAGGAGTGACAGCCAGGCCTGCGCAGTTGGAGGGCAGGACGGAGCAGGAGCGGTTATTTGTATGGGCACATTCTTGTAAGTGACTGCAAGTAAATGACTCAGTCCAACACGGAGCCAGGAAAATGAGTTTTCCTATCAGAACATGAAGAAATGCTGAGAGGATATTTTTTTCTAGAAAAATTAAATATAGTTTGCCTTCTGTCAGAATTAATTTAATTGAAGAATAGAAAACTACCCTTCAATTCCACTTTAGAGTACAACATATGGTAACTGCTTTCCTTTGTAATTGTCTTTATTACTCATGTTGCAATTAGTTTAGCCTAATCCACCTCTCTGTTATTAAGAGTGGATATATTACAGAGCAGAAAGAGCACTCATGTGTCAAAAAATTATTATGTATGAAATTAACTGTCTAAATCTAAATTCTCTTTTGTTTTAATAAAAAAAGGTCAGGTTCCCTTACTTTCCAAAGAAAGGGAAGGATGCTGCTGAGCTTTGTGAAGGTTGATCAGGCTGCAAGACTTCATTTCTTTGACAATTAAAAATATTGTGGTGGATGGAGATACTTGCTAATAATGTTCTTCTTCCCCTGAGACAAGAAAATGGAAAAAAAAATTAGTGAATGCTAATGAAGGATAAGATTTTCAACTTATCCCTTCAAACACAATTTTGAGTAGATGCAAACTGAATAGTCTATATTTTGAATCTCCTAGCAAATGCTTAACCTGCACATATAGATAACTTTTTTTTAAGAGTCAATAATGAGAAATAAATACATAAAAATTAAATAAAAGAAACAAAGAGCCTTAAAATTCTTGACAGTAGGATGAGGAAGTTATAAGAGTATAAACTAATATTAAAGTAATTTTAAGTATATAAGCCATAAAATAATTCACAGTGGAAATTATATAGTTGATATTATGAAAATTAAAAAAAAATGTAAATAAAAAAGCAAACATTCGCATATAGCTTACTATGTGTAAAACGTTGCTTTAAAATTTTTATACCTATTAGCTCACCTATTTTTACAACAACATTCTGAGCAAAGCCCTGCTATTATCCTCATTTTACAGATGGGAAAACTGAGCAGGCAAAGAAGCTTCAAGTAACTTGCCCAAGGTCAGCAGTTATTAAACAGTGGACCTGGGACTCAAGCAGAGGCAGTGTGACCCTTGGTAATGAAAGCTACATAAATTAAAGCAGTAATAATCTAAAAATTTCACTTCAAAATTAGCAAAAATTAAAATAATGATATTTAATGTTACCAAAAATGCAGGGAGAAGAGCATTCTTAAACTAGTGAAAATATATTTTAAATCAACTTTCTGGTAAGCAATTTGAAAACATGTTCTACCTCTATCATACTTCTGAATTTTCAGAGAAAATTATAGATACAGTGAGATTTATGTATCAGAAATCTTTCATTGTGAAATTATTTCTAATAATAAATCTGGAAATAGACTAAAAACTCAACAAAAGAAGGATAAGAAGTAAATTATTATATATATATTGATGAAAATTATATAGCTATTATAATTATTTCAAGAAAAAGTGTCAAAGTAAAATGTTAATTAAACGATAAAAAACTGTAACCTTATATTTTCAATTTTGATAAAACCAATAAAATATATATATATATATATATATATATATATATATATATTTGTGTAAAATCAAAATAAAATAATTATTTAGTACAGAATTTGAATTTCTTTAAAAAAAGATACTCCTTACTTGCCTTCCAACCATTAACAAGGATCATTTATCAGGAAGTTAAATGTAGTTTTAAGAGAGAATTATGTGGAAAAATTGGCTTTAAAATGTTAATTTTATAGCATAAGTTAGATTGCTTTTAATATTTTCTCATGGAAAATACAGTTTAGTTTTATAAATAGCACCTATAAGCAAATCAGGTTAATAATTTTACTAGGTTATTAAAAATGTCACTTGCACCTACAATCTGCAAGCCACTGTGCTAGATGACAAAATGGTTATTATTAAGATTACAAAATGATCTTTCACCTGAACAGTGACCAGACCACAGCAGAGTTCAAATACATAATTGAGGGAGGAATGGATAAAGGGAGGCGTGGAATGAAGGGAGGGAAAGTAATAGAGGAGAGGTAGGGAGGAAGGGTGGAAAGAAGGGGGGATAGAGAAGGGGTAGCGAGGTAAACTTGTATGGAGTTCAAGGTATAAACTGCAATATTTAGGTAGATGGCAATAGAGGCTAACATCAAAATATAAACAAACATGTAAACGCTGATTACAGTTTAGTGGTCAGGTGATTTTCATGGATTGGCTTATAAGAACTGGATTTAATTTCAGTGGGCAGAGACGGGAATGTGGATTGCCTTAAGCAAGTACAAAGAGAGCACAGTATGGTCTGAAATATTGAATGGCTTGATGGGTCTCTCTGGTATTTTTACTTTTATAATTATTCATATCCTCTCTCAGCAGACAACAATGAGACTGTACTTCTTTCCCTTTAGAAGTGTATATTCCATGGTTTGCTCTTACACTTGTAAACGAATACCCAACTCCTTTATCTACACAGGAAGGCCCTACATGTTTCAGCCCTTAACAACATCTTATTTACCTCTCTCTCCCTTCTCTCTATTCTAACCATACTGACCCTCCTTCATTCCCTCAGATTTCAGTGCTTGGTATATGTTCTTTCTTTCTTCGTAGTACTCTACCCCATGGTCTTTGTTTTGTTGTCTCTAGTTTTGTTTGATTCTTATTGTTCAGCTTAATATTTACCCCCTTAGAAAGGCCAACCCTGACCACTTTCATGGCACTTACCACTATTTGTTATCATTATAAGTAGCCATTCACTTGCTTATGGATTAATTAGCTGATGGAGAGATTCATTGCTTTCTCTCTCCCACTAGATGTTGATACTCATAGTCAGGCAACATCTCTGTGTGATTCAATGTTTAGTTCATTGGTAGCACATAGTAGGGGTTTCAGAGGTTATTTGAATATTTAATGACCATTGTATTTAATGAATGATGACCTAGAGTTGAAAGGGGTTTTAGACATTTGCCCATTGAAGAAGTGTTCTATCTATTTAGGATAGAAAACAACCCTGTGAATTAAAATGAGAGAGATTTCAGAGAAGTCGCCAGGTAATACCTAGAAGGTGCAGCAATGATTGCCTGAAAAAGAAGAGACAGAGATTGCACTCGCTCAGTCTTGTGTAAAAGGACAGTGACTTTGCCGCTAATAAAGACAGATTAAAGGAGAATGAGCAGGTTTAGCTTCTGAAGATGATATCTGCTTTTGCTTTTTTATGTCAGAATTGAGATTCTGGCAGGAAATCCTGTTAGAGCTATCCACAAGTGTTTGCAATTAGGAGGCAGATGCTCAGGAAGGTGGTGAAAATTAGGAAACATTTTGCTGTTGAGCCTAAACAGTGGAATACCCCCAAATGTAATTACTATAGTTTAACGTGGCTTTATTAGAACTCAAGGAACACTACCTACTGGGTTTTATAGAAACAATAAGCTTAAAATATTTCTAATCCTGTCAACTCACACTCTTTAAGTTATGTGTGTTACTGTGTATATATTTAAAAACATCACCCTCTTAAAAATCATTTTTGTCTCTGCTTTTGGCAGGACATTTGGGAAAAACTGAAATGTTTATGATGGCGATTTCTAAAAATTTGGACTTCATCGAGGGGATTTGGTTTAATGCCACAGATATCATCTCTCTTATTCCTATGCCAATCTACAGATAAATGAGTTACTGTTCAAAACTTAGAAAGCGGAAGGCAGCATTTGCCAAAGAGATATACAAAGATGAAAGATGCTAAATTATGCATCAGTAAGAAGGAAAAGGCATATGTTAATAGTAAAAGTTGTCAACTGTGGGCAGGATTAGGGGATAATTGAAGTAAACAAAGTCAGCATGCTTCAGAGTATGGCAAGGACCCAGAGGGTTAGGTCAGCTGTGATTGCTGGGCTCAGGAAGAACTTTCTATGCATTTTGAATGTCCTGAAAACTTGGCAAAGTCCGTTTTCTGGTGCAGTGCAGTTCTGCATCTTGTCGAGAAAGACTTTAGGATAGAAGGGCCCAGAAAGAGCTGCTGAGGAAGGAAAGAGCAACAGAAAAGGGAGGAACAAAGGAGGCTTTTGCACTCCTGGGTAATCCATGTTGCACCAGTTTTGTCAGAAATAGATACCCCACCTATGGTTGCTAGACACAGAGCTGGGAGTGCTTTATGTGTGGTCTTCCTACTATAAAATTAATTTTTGTGGTGCAGGTGCTGTAAGGCAACTGCTGACATTTATAAACACCATGCAACTCATTTGGATTTGGGAAAAGTAACATTTTTTTTCTCTCCTTCCTTCTTAGACTTATTAATTCAGGTCCAGAGAATGGTTTCGTTGATATTCTGTGCCTGCTGATACCATGTGCCGCATTTATCCTCTACCTGACTGTTTTCATATCCAGAAACTCAGTTAAGTAAATGTAGTTTGTTTGCCCTTTCTTATTACTGGGAAGTCCTTCCTGTCTTGAGTCTGTTAAAGAATGTTTCTCTTAATGACTCTCCCTTCTTGTAAGCAGAGCATCTCTCCTGTGTACCTGATACTTTCATTTTCCCCCCGCTTTGAACTCACAATTCTAAGGGTTGGAACCCAACTGAACTGCATTAAAGGCCATATTTTCTTTGCCCTTTCCCTGTATTACATCTGACAGTAATTCTGCCAGGCAGTGTGAAAGCACCTTGCAAGCTATTTAAACCAAACCGTAAGATAAAATACAGGCATCGGTTTTTTTTCTGCTCTGTTATTACTTGCTTTTTTCCCCTACATACCTCGATCTTTATCTTATTACTTTATAGTTTTTGAAGATCAAGCTTATTGTATTTTCATACTTTTCTTGAAGAATAAATTCTGTGGAAATCTATCTATTTTCTCTCTCTCTCTCTTTCTCTCTCTCTCTCCATTTCTCTATCATCATCTTTCATCTTTTTCCCCCACATGTGTTGTGCTCTTAACTTAAATTGCCCAAGCATCCAAATCTAGGCAAAATTTATCCTAGCTAAGACATGGTGAAAAGAGAAAATATTTTTCTTGGGTTATGATGGTTGGTTTATATTTAGAATATTAGACAGACATCTTTTGGATAATTTAATCTAATTCAATTAACTGAGCTTTCAACACTTGTTTAGGGCACAGTTAGTTTTCTCCCTCAGTGAACCAAGTCTAAGCCACCTTCGAGCCACAGACCTGAAAGTCTGAAAATCTTTTGAATCCCATGCCTGCCTTCTGAAGAAATCCCGGGCTCGGGTTTCAGACCTTCGCCTGAGGCTAATAGCCCCAAATGGTTTAATATTGGTATTACATTATAACAAATGCTTTGTTATGCTCATCATCTTTCAATTCAATTTCTTTCCACAACTGTTCTGCTTTCTTGCCAGTTTACTGTCACATTATTTTTTCCACAGTTAACTTCCTGGACAAATAAATGTGGTGGATTTATGCAATTGTGCTTTGGAGCAAGACTGGCCATTTTGGCTAGGACTGCACTTGCTCGTCGTCATCCTGTGAGAAATGGCATATCCTTTGGCAGGGGATTCTGAGGCTTTGTGATTCATTACTCTGGTCTCCATCACCCTGATGGTTTTCTGATGATATAGAATGTTGAAATGGAGAAAGAAACAGATAACTAGGAAACTAAGAAGACAAATCAGAGAGTAAATTCTGTAAAAAAAAAAAAAAAACACAAAAAAAACCCCAAACCACACCTTATGATGATTACACTTTCATATTATCATTCAATTAAGAATATTTTACTAATAGAAAGGTCTTTAAAATGTGGTCTCAGTTGAAAAATGCTTTTAGCGTTTTGGGAAATCCTTGGCACTATCATTATTTAAAGAAAAATTAACCAGGCCATGCACGGATTTCGGAGATAGAGTTTATCCATTTACATGGTCTGAAGATAAAACATCTGCAAGATCATTTTCTAGTTTCCTTGAGTATCATTCCTTGAGACCCTGCCAAGCGTTAATGCAAGTTTCCTTTAAGACAGGGGGATCGTAGCCCTGCCTCAGAAAGACATAAATTGGGCTACATCACTTTGAATCAAGAAATATTTTTTTTCTATTCAAATCCATTATCCATTATCATGGATTTGTTTTGATTTTTATCTAATAGAGAAAAGGCAGTCTACCCATGAAAACCAGACAGATTTCAAAACATTGCAAAGTGGGTCTTCATCCCTAATGCAGACCTGGGAGCGTGTGCGTAGCTGGAGTTCCTGATGATGACAGTGGCACTGGAGGCAAAGATTAATGACACCAGAGCCCGCCAGCGTGGTGCTTGCTGTGCGTTTTCTGTATTAAGGGACAAACTGTTTGTTTTCCCTTTTGCATTACTCTCTGCTCCTTGATTTAGTTGGCAGCTTAATGAAAACAGGGTTTTAAACAGCTGATGTGATTGCCATTCTTCCTTCATGAGTCATGTCTGCAAAAACACAATATTTTCACTCGAAAGGAATAAAACAATCTTGATTCCCTAGTTTTAAGAACATGTCTTCTACTCTTCACTTATAAACTAGGTCTTTGATCATCGTTTTAGTAGCCTTTGAAATCAGAGGGGGGAAAAAAACAAGGCTAGCCCTGTACTAAAAGGCTAGATGCATGCTAGACTTCAGTAGATACAACCTAGGAGAGTTGTAGGAACTAACTGAAAATAATGTAACTACGAGGGGGTTAATAGAAGCAGATGACCTTTGGGGGGGAAATGTGGAATGTTGAGTTGTGTTCAATACAGTTATAGGAGATGCACTTTAAAACACTCTGGTACTGGCTGCACTCATGTCTAAAACAAACGCTGGTCCATTTAGCTACATATTTGCACTTGTAATGGATTTGGTGAGCGGAACAGCATTCCATCTGTATAAACTGAAGAGCTTGACAAAACACTGCACACTTGTCACTAAACGCCCTTCAGAATTGTAATCAGGAGGGAAGGTTGTAAACCAACATGAATTTAGATGTCTTAGCAGTGAGAAGATGACTGTGACATACTTTATAATAAATTGTCATCTTCCAAGATACATAAAAATCAGTTGTATTTACTGTATACCAACTCTGTTATTTTTTTTTTTTTTGTGTGTGTGTGTGTGTGTTTTAAGAATCAACCAAATGATAGTGTCATGCCGTACTGCTGCTAGCATAATTCAAGTAATGTTTCAGTGTTTGTTACTCTATGCAGCCTGAGGTGGGTGATCCCTCAGGGAGCACTTGTTCTCTTTTTGACCTTGATCGTGAATTACTGATCAAAGGTGAGACTAGATATTTAAACAAACATTTGCAAAATTTTCTACAAATAAGAACTGGAAAAATTGAAACCATACCTTTGCATCTCTGAAGCTTTTTGTAAATTTAATTTGGAATTAATCAAAGGGATCATCAAGTCCTAGAGAGAAACAAAGGAATTCTGTACCTTAGGGCATTTTTAATACATACACTAGCATATGAGTCACACTGAATACCAGTGGCCTGCACAACTGCACAAAAGAAAATTGGAAAGGAATATAACTTGCCTTAAAATTGTTCTGCTCATTTCCTTGCTCTCCCCATCAGTCACACAAGAAAGTGTAAAATGAAAGTAAGCAATATTAAATGACCAGCTTGGTGTCTGTTGTGTACTTCTAACATAAAAACCTACTGCATATAAACAAGGTTTCATGAATAGCATTTATGAGGTACTTTGGTTTTTAAAAATTATATTTGTACTTTCATGAATATGTTGTATAAATTCTTTTTTGTTCCTGAGCGTTAGACTGATGGTGAATTATAAACTTGAGGTAATAGCAATCTTCCCAATAAAAGATCCTGAGGTAACTGCACCTTTTGATAGGTGTCTGCCTAATCTATACTACCAGCCAAAGCTATATTGCTTAAAGTGTAATGAGTTTAAATATTCATTGTAAACTAAAAGGTTTTATTCTTAACCTGAAAATATTATAACATCATATTAAATTTTTCAACTAGTATAAATTGAATGTGATTTTCAAATATTTTTAAGTACTATGATGAAGTCGCCTTAATAATAAATGAATGAGAAGTCATTGCATCTATATGCATTCCCCTAATAACTGATATATGCTTTGGTGCTAATGTTCAGGTTAATACCTGTTCCATTGTTAATAATTTCATTGGCTAGAAAATATCAATTTGGATTACTCAGTATAAAATTCATGCTTCTCTGGTTAACAGATTAGGTTATAATGAAGTAGTGTTTAAAAGTTCAGGTTTTTACAGGAGACATCATATGAAAAGTTGTTCAACCCCAAAGCTTATAAAGAAAATGTAAATTAAATTAAAGCCTTGCTTCCACTCATGGGGCTTGTAAAATGTAAAATGTAAAAAAATACATAAATGATCATACCAACTTTTGATGATTATTTGGAAAGAGTGGCTCTTGGAAATATAAATTGCTACAGTAACTGTAGAGAGGAATGTGAAAGATTGTGTACAAGCATATAAGGATAACTAATAGACACAGACCCTAGGGGAGGGCGGGGAGGGCATGTGCCAGGGGGCGATAGGGGAAGCCGAGGGGGAAGTCCATGGGGGAAAAATGAGACATATGTACTACTATTTGTAATACTTTAAATGATAAAAAAGTAAAAACAAAGTAACAACAAAAAGTCTATATTCAGTGCTTAACATATAGCAATTATTTTTATGAATATTAACATTGTCAATTTTTATGATTGCCCAATTTAATGGATAAAAAATTAAAATAACTGAATATTTATGTTCTACACTCAAAATTTACTTGTTGAAACTTCACCTCAATATGATGATATCACACTCAGTCAAGACCAGAGGAGACCATGAGGACAGGGCCCTCATGAAGAGGGTTAGTGCCTTTCTAAGAGTCATGAGATGCTTCTTCTCTCTCTTTCCATCTGTGTGGATCCAATAAAAAGCCAGCCACCTGCACCCAGAAGAGCATTCTCACCAGAACCTGGTTGTGCTGACACCAGCATCTCAGACACCAGCCTCCAGAATGAAATATTCTGTATCTCCTAGTAAGGTTTTATTTTATTTTATTTTATTTTGTTTTATTTTTTGTTTGTTCATTTTATTCAATGATTTCAGTTAGGAGGTGGGTTGAGGGGTTGGGTGTACAGGAATATAAAATACAGCATAATATTGTAATAACTATGCATGATGCCAGGTTTGTATTAAACTTATCAAGGGGATCACTTCAGAAATTATATAAATGTCTAACCACTATGCTGTACACTTCAAACAAATATAAAATAATATTGAACGTCAAGTGTAGTTGAAAAATAAAAAGACGAAAAGGAAGTAATAACTCAATTTAGTTATAGATCGCTTAGTTTTAGGTGAGAATAAAAACATTATGGTACTGGTATAAAGACAGACATACTGACTAATAAGACGGAATAGAAGTACAGAAACAAATTCATACGTATCCAGTCAAATAATCTTTGACAAAGATGCCGAGAACATTGGGGATAGGATTATCTCTTAAACATATGCTGTTGGGAAAACTGGATATCCATATGTAAAAAAAAAAAGTGAAATTGGACCTCATCGTATACCATACAAATCTATTCAAAATAGTTTATAGACTTAGATGATCAGAAACTGTAAAACTTCTAGAGAAAAATATAAGGAAAAGCATCTTGACATTGGCCTTGGCAATAATTTAAAGGATATGACATCATAAGTGTAGGCAACAAAAACAAAATAAACAAGTGGACTATATCAAACTAAAAAAAGCTACTGCACAGCAAAGGAAACAATCAATAAAGTGAAAAGTCACCCTCCATAATGGGAGAAAATATTTGCAAGCCATTTGATAATGTATTGATTCCCAAAATGTAGAAGTAACTCATACATCTTAATAGCATAAAACTTAATAACCTAATTTAAAATTGGGCAAAGGGCCTGGATAAACATTTTTCCAAAGAAGACATACAAATGGCCAACAGGTATATGGAAAATTCTCAATGTCACTATTCATCAGGGAAATGGAAAACAAGGTCATAATGAGATATTACCTAACACCTATATTTATAGGCAACCGGTGTTGGTAAGGATGTGTAGAACTTGGAAACCTTTCACTCTTTCTTTGGTGGGGATACAAAATGATGTATCCCCTATGGAAAATAGTATGTAGGTCCTCAAAAGATTAAAAACAGACCTAGCATGACCCAGTAATCCCATTTAGTATATTTATCCAAAGGAATTGAAATAAAGATCTCAAAGAGATATTAGCACTCCTGTGTTCATTGGAGCACAATTTACAGTAGCCAAGATGTAAATTGAAAACACGAAAACCCAAAAACACACACCCACAAAACCCCTTCCAGATCCATTGACAGATGAATAGATGAAGAAAAAATGCTATTTATTTAAAGTGCAATTGCTGGATCCTATGATAAGTGTGTATTTTCTTTTTCTAAGAAATTATCAGAGTACATTTCAGAGTCACTGTACTAGTTCACATTCCAATTAACAATGTATAAGGGGTCCAATTTCTCCACATCCTTGCCAGTCTTTAGTATTACTACTATTTTTTTTATTTTAGTTCGGTCTGGCTTTGATATCAAGGTAACACTGCCTTCATAATAAGTCTTATAAATCTATTTTCTGAAAGTATTATAAATGTGTAGTCTACGGCCATACCACCCTGAACAAGCCCGATCTCATCTGAAAATATTATAAAAGTGTAAAACGTTCTCATTATTTAAATATTTGGTAGAATTCACCAGTGAAATAATTTGGTTATGAAAAATTGAATTCACTTTTAAAAAAACTCCACAAAAATAACTTTCGGCCTTATGTCTATTCATATCATCTATTTTGTGCTGGCGAGGTGTGTAGTATTTACTAGTAGTTTGAAAAGATTATATCTATTCAACTATGTTGTCAAATCTATGTGTGTAGACTTATTCATTGTATTCTCTTATTATCATTTTGATATTTACAGAGTTCATAGAGATGTCTTCTATTTTATTCCTGATACTTGTTATTGATGTCTTCCTCATCACTATAGGGTGGAGTCTAAAGTCCCTTTTCCCCTCTAGAACTATGTGGACATAATCCTGTCTGGAAGGATTGCCATGGTACTGTTCTCAAGTGACAGATTGGGAGTGTCTTTGTTACTTCTCAACCATGATGCATGTCCTGATTTCTACTGGGTATCCTCTGACACCACTCTGGCAGGGAGGAGGAAAGGGGCCTATTTATCACCAGTTGGGACTTGAAATCCAGTTTTCTTACATGGGCTCCAATGGCATCATAAAATGAGGAAGGAGCCTTATTATATACTAGAGGCCTGGTGCGTGAAAACTCATGCATTGGAGGGGGGAGTCTCTGAGCCCGGCCTACTCCATCTCACAGTCTGGGAGCCCTCAGGGGCAGGAGGCAACCCAGCAATCAGGGGAAGGCTACCTCCCATCAGAGCTCTGCTGCTGCCACTGCCAGCAGAGCAAGCCTCAGTCAGCCCTGGTTACCTGAGCCTGGGGAGGCCCTTGTGTGGCTGGACAGCCACCATCTGAGGCTTGCCTTTGCCTCGGACCAGCCCTGGGTGTCTAGAGGCTGAGGGGACTGGGGAATTCAGATGGCAAGTACACAGAGAGGCCGTGCCCACCCCCCCAGGTCTTGCTGAGCACATACTGCCCCAGAGAGGCTGAGGGGACTGGGCATCACCATCTTGTGGCTGTGGGCAATGCCATCTTTGAGGACATGGCAGTCAATTACCACATTCCCTCCTTATTGGCTGTGGGTGCAGTCATCTTTGTGATGGCTGGAGGGTCAATTAGTATATTCCATCTATATTAGATAGGATGATTAAGTGGTGATAAATGCACTCATCCTCTATTCAATATTCTCTGATACCATCTTGAAAGAAGGGTTTTGATACCTGGTTATAGCTTGGTAAGTTAGATGTCACCCTTTTGTGGGGGAAGGGCCTCTGTTTCATCTGTGGTATTTGACTGATGTAGAATGGATTTAGCTAAAAGTCTTGTTAGGCTGCTTTTCCCCAAAAACTTCAATTAGCTGAAGGAGGAGAATTTTCTTGGAGCTTGTTTATGAGTTACTATTGGCGTTGTAATATTTCTAGCTCTTCCACCCAACCTGGCCTAAATAAGGCAAAAAGAAAATGCATCACTATGTTTTTCCTTTGGTCCAAAGGTCCCTAGCCAATCTGCCTTTTTCTCTCCCCCCTTTTTTTAGATGCTTCTTGTTTGTTATATATACAAAGTCTAGGTTTTCAGATAAACAGAGACATAAAAATAGGGAAATCTATATCTACTAGAGGCCTGGTGCACGAATTCATGGTTGGCTGGGGTCCCTTGGCCTGGCTGGCTATTGGGGCCATCTTGCCCAGTCCTGATCAGGGCTGATGGGGGGTGGCTGGCCCAGGGGACCAGCAGAAAGCAGCTTCTTGTTGAACATTGTCCCTCTGATGGTCAATGAATGTCCTAGATACTGACCAGTCGTCCAGTCCTAATGGTTGCTTAGGCTTAGGCTTTTATATATTTTATATAAAAATTATATATATATATATATATATATATATATATATATATATAATTTATATATTTATTTTTTCCTTATTTCCAGAAGTGGAATGCATCTTTATTGTTTAATTATTTTTTCTGAATTTTATTTTTGGTAATTTATATAGCTATGTCTTCAAGTTTACTAATGTTTTCTTATGCAATGACAAATCTGCTATGTTCCCAACCAACACATTTTTCAACTCACACATTGTAGCTTGACTTGGGTCTTTGTAAAATGTCTTTCAGGTCTTTATTAAGCATTGAACATGACATATAGTTATAATAATGTGTTATGGTCTTTGTCTGTTATTTTCAATATGTGTATCAGTTTAGTTAAGCTTTAACTGGTCAGGTTTTGTTTTTTTTTCTATTCATTATGGATAGAATAATATTCATTATTCCTGTTCCTTTGAATGCTTGGTAATTTTCATTAGATGCTAGACACTGTGGATTTTATTTTATTCATTAATATATATTTTTGAGCTTCTATAAATATTCTTAAGCTTTTTCTTGAATGTAGTCATTTGGAAATATTTTTATCATTTTGGACCTTGTTCTTAATAATAGAACCAGAGCCATATCTAATCTAAATATTCCCCATTACTGAAGCAAGACCCTTTATAGTACTCTACCCAATGATCCATGCTAGGAGCAGGCACTATTTCCCGTAATTATTGAACTGTGCAATTTTGGAAACTTTTGTGGTGGTAGTTGGACATTCATTTTCTATAATAACTTGGATATTATTCTGTAGTAAAAATATTGATTTACAAAATCAATATAAGGGTACATTTTATTTCTTTGAAGTGAATTTATAGTAGTAGAGCAGACTAGATATATAGGGATATATGCACAGTGGGGTGTCTAAATTTGTGATTTTTAGAAGCTGCAATTTTAATAGTTTAAAGATAAATTGTGCTTAAAATGTATTATATCTATATTTTAAATGCTTGTATATTCTGGTATAAATACTACGGAAACTTTTATTCTAAATGTAAAATAGATATGGTTTCATGAACCTAAGCAATGTTCTTTTAAAGAGTATTTTAAAGGGTATTTTATTTTAAAAGTCATTAGTAAAGTTCTCAGGTGGTAAAAATCCCAACAATTTATTTTGGAGATTATTGCATTGTGTGGAGACAGTTTCTGATATTCAGCCTAATTTTATCTTAATTTATTTTCCAGAACATTATACTACCTCTACTATCATAAATCATTCTTCTCCCTGCTGAGTTCTTAATGTTTCCAACATAGGTAGAAAATGATTTCTCTTCTTAGATATCTCTTCTAGTATGTAGATCTTTTTTCACTTAACTGGCAAGTTTAGTACATTAACCTGTATCATGTGGCATATTACATTGTGATTCACATGCCATCTGCTTCAATTTTATGTCTCTATTTTTAAAAAAGTAAATATTAAAGTAATGAATATCATTTGATTCATTTATAATTCAAAATATTGTGTTTATTAAGTATTCCACATATATGAAGATACCAATCTTTTATGTGAAATTGACCTACTGATTATATTACCAACTGGAACAAGTATATTAATCTCTGATTTATGACTAGTAGTCCTAAATTGTTTACCACAATTATATTACACTGTTATTTAATTAATTTATTTATTTTTATTTCAGAGAGGAAGAGAGAGAAACATCAAGGATGAGACAGTATCATTGATCAGTTGCCTCCTGCATGCCCCGCTCTGGGAATGAAGCCTGCAACCAAGGCATGCACCCTTGACCAGAATTGAACCTGGGACCCTTCAGTCTGTATGCCAATGCTCTATCCACTGAGCCAAATTGGCTAGAGCTACACTGTTAGTTTAATGTCAGCAAGCACATTTTTAAAATATTTGATAAATAGTTATATTAGTTTCTAATGTTGCTTTAACAAATTACCACAATTTTGTGGTTTAAAGGAACACAACAGTGCTATTTTATAGTTTTGAAGGTTATAAATCCAACGCTTACTGGGGTAAAATCTGAGTAGGCTAAAATCATATGTCTGCAGGTGTGCCTTCCTTTCTGTAAACTCTAGGAATAAATCAGTTTTCTTTTTCACCTTCCCCACATTTCAGAGACTGTCCACATTCCCTGACTCATAGAGTCCCTCCTCCATCTTCAAAACCAGGAACCTTGACTATTTCTGATCAGTTTCTGTTGTCACATATCTTTCTGTGACCTTCTCCTGCTTCAGTCCTCCACTTCTCAGGACCCTTTGATTATACTGGGCCCATATGAATAACCTAACATAATTTCTCTATTTTTTCACATCAACTAATTAGCAACGTTAATACCACCTGTAGTCCTAATTCCCCATTGTCATGTAACTCATATATGGGTCCTGAGGATTAAAACGTGGCCATATAAGAGAGCCATTATTTTGCCTATGGCAATAACTAAATAGAAAACCCTCATGAGTGGAGTGTTGGTGAGTCAGGGAGCAGCCTATACATAGCCACTCATGAGAGATTCAATTTATGGATATTTCTTTTTCCTCCTTCCCCAAGGGATATTTAGTTTCATTGTTTTTTTGTTTGTGTGTTTGTTTTATTTTTAGTCCTATTATGAATGTACTCTCTAGTTTATTGGTTTATGATAAAACTATGTCAGATCAATCCTAGGTACTCATAAAATCTCAGTCAAGTTAAAATAGAATTTTGAGGGGTGGGGTTTATATTCTCAATTGAAGAATTATATATTATGTGGTGACTATCCTCTACTTATCAAGCCTAACAATTGTATCAAAGGGCAAATAATAGCTTGGGTGTACAAATTAAATATGGCATTTTCCCAAAATATACAAAATATAGTTGAAATTTTGCTAAAGGCTGCTATGTATCCCTCTATACCTAACACATGAAAATGGAGAATTTCTTGGAATGTCTGGATTTCATGGAATGCAATAAGATGTTTTTATATTTTGGGAAGATTAGGTAAAAACAAAATCACAGTGGAAGCATAAAATCCTGGAATGAAGAGAATCATGTTAGTTTTGTTCTTTAATTATTAAATGTAAGCTATCTATATACATAAAAGCACAGCAACCAGAATGGCAGAATGACCAGAATGACCAAAATGACTGGTGATTATGATGTACATTGTGGCAGCCAACAGCCTGATCTGGCCCTGATTGGCCCCCAACACCCTGATCGGAGGTGAGGCCAGCCGGGAAACTGCCTGCAGCCCTTCTCCTCCACTAGCCCAGTCCATAGGCCCCATCAGGGCAGGCCAGCCAGACCCCACCTGTGCACAAATATGTGCACCAGGCCTCTAGTAGCTATGTATTTTTCTCAGGAGTCTTTTCTTCCTCCTTTAGAAAAAAAATCTATCTAGTGTGTCCATTCCCTACCTTATTGACAAACAATAAGAAATTATGCCTGCAAATGTGAGTCTATTGTAAAGTAATTTCTGTAAGCTTTTAGAAATGAAACACACAAGGTAGGTTATATATGGTTCAAAACACAAAGGACAGACTACAGATCTTGAGCCAAAAAGTTGGCAATCCCAATGCTCCACTGAGTGGAACCCAATGAGAAAAATATCTTGTCTGTGGTTGACTACTGAAGGGTTAGCAGAAAAGTCAGGATCACATTATGTGACATAATGGGGAAAATATGTTGACTATGAGGACAAAGATTCTTTCTTCTCTTCAATTTAAAAAATTCTTACAGTGTTGAGGGTTTTATCTTGTATACATAGAGGAAACTAGGACTGGGAATGTATTTCCAAAATATCCACAATTTAACAATCTAAAAAAAATATGAATGCTTGTACACTTCTTATAATTTTTTGTTCAGTTATTTAGGTTAGCTCTATAGCTCCAGGCTATGTTTATGAAAAGTACTTCTTTTTCTTTTTAAAGTTTTGTATGTTTTTGTGATTGCTTATACCTTTCCTCTGATTTTCTTGGATTTAAAATTGTTATGAGTCTCCTGGGAGTAAGTTAGATTTTAATATGTTTACTCTTCTTACAACCTTATTTGAGTGTAGCAAGCAGAGAAGTTATTTCTACAATGTAAGGAAGAGTGACTCCCATGAGGTTTATGACATCTGTACTCACCAACAGAAAAGTGCTTGTTCTTGAAATTTTCTACAGAATAAATGAATATGTTAGTGTTTTGAACATATCTTTTCTTGGTGTTTGGAAACCTAAAGGAATGGGGAAATTTATTGGAAAAGAAATGTAGTGGACCCAGAGACACAGAGACATTATCCTATATAATAAAAGCTAAGTTTCTGGTCAACCAGTCAGCTGTTCAACCAAAGCCTAATATGCTAATGTATGCTCAGGCAGCTCAACTGCTCATTATCATGTGCACTGACCACTAGGGGGCAGATACTCCAACTGGTAGGTTACCTTGGGGCTTGCGTCCAGCGGATTGGGACTGAGCAAGATAGGCAGACACCCTGAAGCACTCCCAGAATCCCTCCCTGGCTGGCCAACCTCCTGCATCTTTCCTGGGTCCTGATTGTGCACCAGTGGGCTCTCTTGGTGGGCCTGTGCCCTATTGCAATCCGGGAACTGTCAGCGGATGTCGGAGAGTGGATTTAGGCCTGATCATTTGGGCCAGGCTGAGGGACCCCACTGGTGCACGAATTCATGAACCAGGCCTCAAGTATATGTGTGTTTCTTCCCCCACCACTCTCTATCTATATCTATATCATCTATATCTATATCTATATCTATATCTATATCTATATCTATATCTATATCTTTATCTATATCTATATCTATATCTATATCTATATCTATATCCATATCATCTATATCTATATATCTATGTATATATACACCTATATCATATCTAGATAATCTATATCTATATATCTATATAATCTATATCTATATATCTATACATAAAATCTTTAGACCCCAATCATATATATATATTCAAAATATATTCTTATATAACCCCACAGGCTAAAATAGCATCATATGACTAATAATTTTCCAGCCAATATTTTTTGTTCTTTGTGTTCAAATTGAACATCAATGTGCAATGTTTATTATAATAATTCTTTGCTTAACATTATATCTATCTTGTGGTATCTTAGCTTACCTGTTGTGAATTGCCTTAGTTCTTTCCTTTAAAAAAATTCTCACTTGAGGATATGTTTTATTGATTTTTGAGAGAGAGAGAGAGAGAGAGAGAGAGAGAGAGAGAGAGAGAGAGAGAAATACCGATTAGTTGCATTCCATGCTCTCTTGCCCTGACCAGAGGTTGAAACCGAAATCTAAATATGTGCCCTAAGAATCGAGCCCACAACCTTTTGTCCTATGGAACATGATCCAACCAACTGAGCCACCTGGTCAGAGCTTTCTTTTCCTTTAACACCCAGACTTAGTTCTTAAAAAGGACCCAGATTATCCCATTCTCCTGACCTCTTTCCTTGTTCCAGTGAGAAGAGCTCAGAGAGTGGAGTGAGGAATGACAGATCTCTCTTTCCCTGTAACTGCTGTTAATGTCACATCTCTAACATTAGCAGTATTGTGCAAAGAAAATGCAGATTCAGATAGAATGCCTGCAGCTCTGGGTCATGTACGGTTATTATATTAATATCAATACAGATGGGAGATGTAGATAGAAAGCTTGGAGCTGAATGTCAAAGAAAATCTAACTGAGCATAATTCTAATCACCACTTTCCCTGCAAGAACATGGTTTCTTTAGGACTACAGGTGCAGTCAGTGATGGAATTCTGAATGTCACATGTACCTCAATAATGCTGGCTTTGTGTCATCTCTTTAATGGGTGCATGCACGGACGGACGGACAGAGGTTGGATAGATACATACTAGTAGATGGATGCTGGGTATGGCTAGATAAACTGGAAGTCTTGGCTCTTATGTATTTTTATACATTCTTTAGCTTTTAAAAAGTTAATTGGGCCACAAATTATTCTTTAACCTATTCCACATGTGATAATAATAATTTTAAACTGTCAGTGACCAAAATAACTTTAATCTGATTGTTATTTTAGTCAAATACCATGGCACTTTGAAGAAATTCACATTTACCTGTGTCTTATTTATTCAGCAGTGTGCAGTTTTAGGATTTACTGGAATTTGCACATGAGAAATGCACACACTTCTGTTGTTAGTAGGCATGTTGGAGCGGGGTCCTCTCCTTTGCCTAAAGTATGAGCATACCTGTCCCTTACCTCTGGCCAGGGCACACCATGGAGCGGTACTATATGGGAGAGGAGACAGGTCTGCTTTCTTATACTCCTTATGTCAGCTGGTGGGCCTATGTCTTGAGAAGAGTCACTCTCTTCTCCATCACACAGGAACTGTCATCTTAGAACTGTCACTGTGGAGGGAGGGAGGAAGCCTGCAAAATCCCAGGGATCCAATGCTCCCAGTTTTCTAGGCAAAAATAACTTAAATTAATCTCAGGTATTCTCTTGCTCTTTTGTAGCATGATTCAATCTTTAGACCCCAATCTTGTTTAAATGGTGCTATTTTAGCCTGTGGGGTTAGGTAAAGAATAGATTTTGAATAAAATAAATATAAGAAACATTTTCTTAAGTAACCATGACATCAGGCTATATATATGCAGTTTCCTGAAGGTTTTGGTTCTGAGTTTAGAGCTCTATATAACCAGACAGTGTGTGAAAAATTGATATTAATATGAAAGTAATAAATATCTTCTAAGTGTATTTTCCGTTAGGACTATATCTTTATCTACATTTTAAAGGACGCTTTTGTTGGTTTCTAAAATTTATGAGAATATAAAAATGTAAAATTTTGAGAATTATATATGTAGATCATCATGTTCCTGGTATGGAAGACATAAAACAAGATTGTCTTGCTCAATAGGGTAAATTACTTTTGTATCTTCAGTAAACTCTTTGTCAAGAAAATGTTCATCGTTTGTGGCCCTGACTGCCAAGAACATTACAGCAATGTCTAAGAATTTGAAATATCTCATTTTTAAAATTTAATTAGGAGCCGATGTCATCTCCTTTCTCTACTGTTTATATGTATGTGAAGTGCTTTCAATTTTATATTATCTTGGCGTACATATCACACATTTAATCTTCCAATACATCTTAACAATGTTTTAAAATACTTTTAGCCCTAATATTTTTTATTTCATATCATTTATTTCTCAATCGCCATTTTAAATATTTCTGGGATGGTCATCCTTAAGGGAGCCAGTTCCATTAGTAAGTAACAATTATGCTCTAATAGCATGGGGACTTCAAGGCATAAGAATATATTAACCAGCAATTTTCATGAATGTGTAGAGAAATTTTGAATAAGAAAATGTAGCACCCCAAAATGACAGTAATTATCAAGCTCAAGGTGAGTCATTTAACAATTAAGTGTGATTAAATATTTTTTCTTTTATTTCAACCTTGGTGAATAAAAGGTATGCATATTTAAATGGCAATAGTACTTCTCAGTGCTCAGACCTCTCTATAAAATGTTTTGTTTAACGGATATGTGTCATCTGAAGCCAAACAAACATTGACTATTAATATTCAATTGCAGAATATGTATAAACACCAGCCATATATTTTACTGGTGGTTGATGAGTAACTTTATGTTTATAGATGAAGGCTATCTTATTTATATATCATTTTATAAGTCATAGTAGCTTCTATGCAGTGCTAGAATTCCAGGCAAAAGGCTTATCCAAATTTGATTATTCCAGAGGATTTGCTACATTGTGCTGTAGAAACTTTATTATCTGACGTAATACTGAGGGACATGCAGTTGTGTTACCTTATGCAATTCAAAATTGCAGACAAATGCAAGGTTTATGCAATTATTTAATTGTTGGGAGTTTTCAAAAAAATTATCATCAGAAATAGTTGCCTAATACTTTATTGTTTAGTATTTATTTCTCTAACGAAGCATCTTTGAACGGCATTTTTCTATTATAAACATTGAGACTTATAAATGTGAACACATCCTAACATTATTGCTATTTTTCACCAAAATATTCTTTAATGGTAAATCAATGCTGCAAAATGCAATGTTATCACCATACACTTTTTGATAACATTTAAAGTGAAAGAAAGGAAACCTTATTTGTCTTACCCAAGGAAAATGCATTAATTCATGGTGTGTATATTTATAGGACATTCAGAATGCCAGGCATCAGTGCTAAGTGCTGTGGGGATGATTTTTCCATCCAAAACCTTGAAATCAAATAGAGGCCTTAAGATACACATGCACATAATTATAAAGCAGGATACTATGTTAACACTGATACATTAGTTGTACTGAAAAACATTCTGAAGCAGCTCAAAGAAAACAATCTGTGAGGCTGCAGACAGGGAGAGGCACTTTGGCTGGATTTTGAAAGATGAGTGGCATTTAGAGTATTGTGTAGAGACTGAAATTTAAAACAAATTGAAAAAACAAGTGTGAGGAAATGATGGAGGTAAAGAAAAAAAAAATAACACAAACACAAGCCCTGTTTGAGGTTGACATAAAACTTGTTTGGAGTGGTGAACCGTGAGAAGAAAAGGCTAAAAATTAGACTTGGCATTTTTGGTTCTTGAATGACAAATACAAGAGCTCTATTCATGAAAGTCATAGTGACACAAAAGTTTTCAGGAGGGGAATAAAATAACCCAAGTGATGTTTTAGGGCAACCAAGATGGCAGCATCATGCACTGTTAAATAGGAGGGATGGAGGATTTAAAAAGAGAGGCCAGCTGAGTCGGTATAGCAATAGCTCAGAAACTAAGCAAAAACAGACAAAGGTTAGATACTAGTAGGTAAGAGCAAAAGGAAATTAATAAGAAAAGAATCAAAGCAAAGTCGCCATTTTTTTTTGGCCTGAAGATAAAGGGACTGGGAAGGGGCATAGGTGATTCATAAATCTGTAATCTGGTTGTAGAATTAGATTAGAGAGCACTTTTTACTTCATTGAGTGAAAATCTTTAACTTTCCTTTTAGATAACAAAAAGAGGAAGGAACTGAATAGCTTGCCAGGGCACACAACTTAGGCTAAAGTAGGTTTTAATAGTCTTTTTTTCTAATTTTGATTTTAAGGTAATTTTATTACCCTACAACATTTTCAATGGTGAGGGCAATAAACAAATAAATAGGAACAATGAAAATTGCACATGGAAATATTAAACTGGAACTTAAAAGACACCAGGGATGAAAATTAAGATTTTGTGATGACAAAAAAGTAGGTAAAACTTGACAGCATTAAATTAATGATAACTCTAAAAGACTGAGTATAGTTATCCTAATACATAAAAACCCTAGGTTGTAAAGACCAGTAACAACAAGAGGCTGACCAATCAGAAGTAAGTGCTGGTCCCATCCCCAAGAAGGCGGTTAGGAGCAATCAAGCAGGCAGGCACAGTGGTTAGGAGTGATTAGGTAGGCAGACAAGCAGTTAGGGGTGATCAGGTAGGCAGGCCAGTGGTTAGGGCAGGGGTGGGCAGACTTTTTGACTCGAGGGCCACAACAAAAGCAACCTGACCATGCTGGCACTCTCATCTTGGGCGGCTGGTGAAGGAGCAGAGGGGAGAGCAAGAGAACCCTCCGCTCTTTGGGCTCTGTGGGCCAGATAGAACAGTTGAATGGGCCAGATTCGGCCCGCAGGCCATAGTTTGCCCACAGCTGGGTTAGGGGATATCAGGTAGGCAGGCAAGTGGTTAGGGGAGATGAGGTAGGCAGATGGCCCCTCAATGAGCTGGCCCTACCACCAAACAAGTGGCTAGGAGCAATCAGGCAGGCAGATAGTGTGATTAAGGGTGATCAGGTAGGCAGACCAGTGGTTAGGGATGATCAGGTAGGCAGACAACCCCTCACAGGGCTGGCCCACCCCCCAACAAAGAAAGAGGGAGGCTCAGGCCAAACAAGGGAAGCCACTGATGGCAGGGGAGAGGGGGAGCAATGCTGCACAGATGGCAAGCAATGGCAGCTGTGAGAGTGGGACCAGCTGCCTGCAGCCCGGGGAAGGAAAGGCCCGATAGGCCCTGACCTCAGGCCTGACCTCAGGCCAGGCCTAGGGACCCTATCCGAGGGGTCCTGAATTGTGAGAGGGTGTCTGCCAGGATGAGAGACCCACCTGAGTGCATGAATTTCCATGCCCCAGACCTCTAGTATATTAATAAAGTATCACATAATCTCATTCATCTGTGGAATTTAATGAAAAAGTAAACTGATGAACAAAATAGATCCAGAGACATAGAAGCATGGCAAATCTCATAGGGAAGACAGGGGTAGCAGGTGGGGAGACATTAACTGGGGACCTCTTATGCATATATGCATAGTCCATGGACACAGACAATAGTGTGGTGAAAGCTTAGGAGGGGTGAGTATGAGGTGGAGTGTGCCAAAGGGGGTGAAAAAGGGATATCTGTAATACTTTCAATAATAAAGATACATTTTAAAAAGAGATATGGAAAAAAAATTCTATTTTTTACACAATTCAAAGGATCTATATTCTTTTGTATTTCACTTTTATATCATAATGTGATATTTAACAATAAAATTTCTAACAAAAAATAAAAACTAGCACTCATAAAAACAACTCTCTGTGTCAGTTACTATCTTTTTAAAATATATTTTTTATTGATTTCAGAGAGGAAGGCGGAGGGAGAGAGAGATAGAAACATCAAAGATGAAACAGAATCCTTGATTGGTTGACTCCTGCATTCCCCACACTGAGGACTGAGTCTGCAACCAGGGTATATGACCTGAGCAGAAATCAAAACTTGACCTCCTGGTTTTTAGGTTCAATGTTCAACCACTGAGCCACGCAGGCTGGCCAGTTACTATCTTTTATCTATACTGTCCTATATATATATGCATTATCTCTCAACCTCAGATAATACTGGATGTTTTATCAGCATACCCATTTTAAAGATAAGCAAATGTTTATTTTGGATCAGTATATAACAGATGCAAAGAGCCTGGACTCTGGAATCACCTGGAGCTGCAATTCAACCTTGATCTGACCCTTCATATCTCCTATTGTCTGAATCCTTACATATTGGCTCTCTATTCTTAGATTGTTGTGCCTTATATTTTACATAGTTTTATTTAATTTTAAGAGGATTTCTGTTCTGTGTTTCTTTTTAACTAGTGTTCCACTCTTATTTTACAACTGTTGTGCCCTTAATTATCTATTTTATCTACTTCTCTGTGGGAAATTTCTGTTTAACTTCACCTTTCTCTTTTATGATTATCCTGATTATACAACCTAAATCTCTCTCTCTCTCTCTCTCTCTCTCTCTCTCTCTCTCTCTCTTTCACACACACACACACACACACACACACACACACACACATATGTTCAATTTTTCTTCGTAGTGTTTATAATTAGCTGATATTAGCTTGCAGTTTTTTATTTTTATTTCGTTTTTGTCTTTCCTACTAAAATGTGAGCTTCATAAAGAAAGAAAATTTGAAACTTGTGCTGTTAAACAATATATTTGGCAACCAAATCAGGGACTGGCACAGAGTACGTAAGCTGTAAATATTTGTTGGATGAATGGCAGTCTCCTGAAAGCCCTATTTTTCTCTCTTCAGTTTGAATAGTACTTTAGAGAAGATCCCTTAAGGTTTTTTCCAGGGTTGAAATGCTAGGAGATTGATCTCACTTCATGTCTGGGTAAGGCAGGACAATGGGGCCTGGCTGTCTGATGAAGCCCTGTGTTCCACAGTCTTCTCTGCTACCATTCCCACTTGCTGCTTCTGAGTCTGGGTCATTCCAGGATTATTTCCAGAAAGGTATCCTGCCTCCACTAGAGTGCATATCCTCAATTTCTATTTCCTCCGTTTTCTGTCATCTGTCACCACCCTTTCATCTACACTGCATCTTCAAAATATCTATTGGATTCTCTCATTGTCATTGCCTGTGACCCTTCCTGTGAGAGGTTTCTCCTTTATCATATTTTGATAATGTGCTCTGGGGAGAAGCAATAAACACAGGTGCTCAATCTGACATCTTGCACTGACATTTCCTTAAACACTTTCTAAATATATCACATGCTTTTCATATTCTGTAGTATAGTGTGGCTAACATGAAAACCAAGGAAGTAACTTAGGAGAATAACTCCAAGAAAGGCGGTGTACAAAACAGGTAAAGGAGAAATGAATAGAAAAGTATGAGAAAAGGCTAAAGGTCACAGAATCACAAATCAATGGAACAAGAGTATTCATAAGGCAGGGATTGTGAGGTCATAATTCATATCAAGATTTAAGAGCAAGATGACTGATAACATGCACTATAAATATTTGATCAGAACACTGATTTCTGAAATTTGAGCCAGAAGAGAATTTAGGTTTAATAAGTATAGATCATTCAATAGAAAACTTTTGCAATGAAAGGAAAGGAGTAGCTGTAAAATAAGTTTTAAAAAATTTTTTAAAAAAGGTATTTCTGAGATTTAGTTTTGTGGAACTTTGCAAAATGGGAGAGGTAGAATATATATTTAGCAGCATTTTAAATTATAATAAGGCATATTATATGTGAAATTAAAGATACTGATGCTTTGCTTAACAATTATCTTAAACTAGAGACCCAATGTAGGGAGTTTGTGCTAGAGTAGGCTTTTGCAGCCATAACAGCTGCCTGGATTCGTCCCTTGCAGACATGGTCTGGCTGCCCAGATCCGTTGCTCATAGCCACAGTGGCCACTTCCATCCCGAGGCTGCAGCCCTGACTTTACATACAAAAGGAAGTCCTATCTAATTAGCATATAGACTAGAGGCCAGGTGCATGAATTCATACATGGGCGGGGTCCCTTTGGGTGGCCTGCAGGAATAAGGTCAAAATTGTCTGCATGTTCTACCTGCCGCTCCTGCTTATCCAGGCCCCACTGTGCCTGCCACGGGCTTGCATCCAATCAATCCCAATCGGAAGAGTCTCATACTGCCATAGTTGCACTCACCAGCCATGAGTCCTCCCAAGAGGAGTGGCCTGCAGGATCAGGCTGATACCAGCTCTCTAACATCCCCTGAGGTTTTCCATATTTCAAGAGGGTGTAGGCCAGGCTAAGGGACCCAACAGGTGCACAATCAGGCCAGGGAGGGACCGTGAGAGGACTTCAGGGCATGGCTGGCCCATCTCACTCAGCCCTGACCAGCCGGACCCCAGCAGAAAGCTAACTACTGATCAGAGAATCTGCCCCCAGTGGTCAGTGCCATAGCAAATCATTAGCATATCATGAGTAGCCTTAGCAAATCATTAGCATATTATGCTTTGATTGATTGTTCGGTTGTTCTGCTGTTTGGTCTATTTGCATATTACCCTTTTATTATATAGGATAGCAATATATTGTATAGGGTTTTCTTGATACTATAATTGTTTTACTAAACCATTTCCAAATTACTCTGAAGTTAAAAAAAAATAAGTGTGAAGTAATATTTGCCTCAGTGTTTCTTTAAACAGTTAACATTTGCTTTTTCTTTCTTTTGTAACGTAAGGCCTAAATAGGATAACCAAATTGTAAAAGTTTGCCAGTCTCTTATTAGGATAGTCAACTTATCAGTAATTAATCAAATCCAACTATCTTTTTCAAACCTTACACAAAGCAGAAAATTGAGTCATACAAACACTATAAGATAGACCTTACCAGAAAAACACTAAATCATGTTTAGGTACATTTAATTTTCTTTTTATCACCTCTTTTACCTAAAATTAGCAGACGGAATTTTTTATTACTGGAAAATTCAGTTCAAAGCTTAACCTAATAACTCAATATAAAATAGAAGTCTCGTTGAATTTAATGACTAATACACAGTTTTATTTTCCAGAATAAGTTTTGTTAATTTATTACCTATTTTAAATTACATCCCTTACAAGGTGATGATAGTCCCTAAAACAAGCACAATAAACACATTACTTTTTTTTTTTTTTTTTGCTATTAGAGGTTATTTTCAAAGATTCTATATAATAAAAGACTAATTTACAAATAGATGGAACAGCGGAACAACTGGGGCATCCAAATAACCAAACAACTGGTCACTATGATGTGCGCCGACCATCAGGATGTGTGTGCGGAACATGGCGGGTGTTGGCTGTGGAGTATGGAGCAGCAGGTAAGCACAGTTGCCAGACCAAGGCAGGGTGCAGGTTGCTGTCATTGGGGCGAGCCTCTGGTGGTTACTGAAAATTCTTTGCTCCTCCGCAGGGTGGTCCCGCTTAGCGCTCACACCTGCTGCTGGCACAGGAGCCACACTTGCACCCATTGCCAGCGCTGGCCCTGCCAGCACCTGCAGCTGGTGTCAAAGCCGCCACTTGTACCTGCTGCCAGTGCCTGGTGCTGGTCCCGATCACTTAGCACCACCAGCAGGTGGGAGCAGTGGCTGCTGGCCCTGATCACCCTGAGGGCTTCTCCACCTCCCCCTGCTCCTGAAGGGTGACAGGGGCAGTAGCCACCACTTGCACCCACCAATGGCGCTGCCCTGCTTGCACTCGCTGCTGGTGCTGGCCTCAATCACTCTGTACCATCGGTAGGAGTGACCTAGACTGGCACTCTCAGCACATGGGAGCAGCAGCAGTAGGAGTGGGACTACTTGCAAACAGGGGACCAGGGGCCAAGGGCCCACAACAGGAGGGTTAGGGTGGGGTTACATAGGATGGACAGAGACCAACCCCTGTGTCTACCGTGGCCCACAATTTCTTTCAAGGTGCATGAATTTGTGCACCGGGCCCCTAGTAGTTAAATAATGAATTCTCTTTTTTAAATTATTTTACTTGAGATGAGTAATTCATTCTGTTAGCCTACTTAAATTTTGAGGTCAGTTTTGATGTCTAAATTATAAAAGATGATGAAAAAATAAAATATTTTCAATCCATTATTTAAAATATCATTTAGCTTTTTGGTAGATCAAACCAAAAAGCTAAAGGAACAGACTCAACCATAAAAACACTAAGTCTGTAATGTTTTAATGAAGTCACACAGTTCTGAGACTGTTTGGTCTCATTTGGGTGAAACAGAAGGGTTATAGAAAAATGGAAGCTAGCAATTTCATAGTGGACAGAAATTGGTTCTTGGATTTTTAAATATTTTTTTAATTATAAATAAATGGATGAATACATCTTCATTTAAAAAATAATGTACTAAAGAAGCATATTGAGAAAAATGTAAAAGTCCTATTTTACCACTTTCTTGTAAATGCAAAACACAAACAAATATACACATACAAATGTACCCTACCCTTCTTCTCCCATGAGCACACATCCTAGAGTCAGTAACACTTGTTACTTTTACATGTACCATTTCTGTGCTTTTACATGCATTTATATGAATCATATTGTTTAGATAAGAGCAGGATGGAACTGTGTCGTAGAGATTCAATAGCTTTATTTGAGCATATGTTTGAAAGCTATTTAGAAATCAATATTGAAATTGCAATGAAGTATATGGCTATATACTTCTGGCTTTCAAGGTAAAAATGAGGGCCAGTGACATAAATATGTATGTCAATAGCATTTGGATAACATATAAGAACATGTTCTCAGATGAGATTACTTGGAAACTTTATGCCGAAATACACAAGGACCCATTGAATTCCAATATTAACAGATCAAGTAGTGTGATAGAACCCACCAGAGAGAATTAAGAGGAACTGGTCACTGAGAAAATGGGGCAATCAGAAGTTGGTGGGAAACCCTGGTTGGGTAGATCAGTTGCTTAGAATGTTGTCTCCATATGTCAAAATTGCAGGTTCAATTCCCAGTCAGGGCACATACAAGAATCAACCAATGAATGAATAAAGAAGAGGAACAACAAAACTCTCTCCCCCCATTCCTCTCTTTCTAAAAATAAATAAACAAGCAAACAAACAAACAAATAAATAATAATTTGGTGGGATAACTGAAACCAAAAACAAAGAAACCAAAATCAACAGAAAACATGTTTCAAGAAAGTGTTCAACTATTTGTGGAAGCTCTTATTGTATATAATAGAGACTGAGAACTGGATATTTGATTTGCAACATAACTGCCACTGGCAGTCTTGGACAAATTATTCTTCCTCTCTGTATCTTATTAGTATAGTATGAAAAGTAATAACATTCCGTGCTATTGGCATAATACATTGTCACCATCCAATGTACCTCGTAAGATTAATATGGGCTAATTCATAGAAAGCACTTATGACAGTCCCTAGCACATAGTACTCACGGAATACTAGGGAAGTGAAAGAGTAGAGAGAAGCCAGTGGTGCTGTGACCATAAATACCCTTGTCCACTGAAGAAAGAATGAGGAAAAAGGAATAAGGGTACTTTAACAGTCCCAGCGTTAATTATACATCAACTTGGACTCATCAAGTATGAGGAAATGACAGGTACATTGCTTTCTTCTGAAAAGCAGGAGATCAATAAAGTGTGGAGACAGTCCTCCTACCTTCAGGAAGGGCCTCCGTAATACCAACTATTTCTTGTTCAATAATATTGAATTTATATAGATTTTGGCCTTAGGAAGCTCCAATGTGGGTCAAAATATATACTGTTAATGAAACTACCCAAAGCTGAAAGTCCATTCTATGTCATATTTTTCATCACAAATTGTAGCCAGTCATGTTATCCAATAGAGTCTCTTAGTGATACTAAAATGAAATTAAATGACAACATTAACATACTGCAGATGCATATTTTCCAATAATAAAATGTCAACAATGTATTTTGCTTCGAATTCAAATATAATGTCCCCGAATGAGTTCCAGGAAGGAAATAAAATTGAAAATTAAATTCTCTTTTGAGTTAAAATGCAAAAACATTAAAGTCAGAGGCATTAAAGTCTAAAATCATAATACTCTCGTGCTTATGAATTAAAGTTCAATGATATTAAAGCCTCAAACTTTTTTTTCCCCTTCAAATTTCTTATTTTTAATCCAAGTGGTTCAGGATGCCTGGGTCAAGTTATCCTACAAGAATGCGCATGCTCCCTTCAAGGTTATTAGTGTTGACACAATACCAAGTCATCAGTGAGAGGCACATCCAGGACCACAAGAAATAAAAATAAGTGATATAGTCTGATTTAAGGAACTTTGAATATCTGGAGTTCTGGAAGAAAGCAGCTGGGGGGAAAATGGTTTGAAAGAAACAGGACACCTAGGTCCCAGTGCAGCTCCTGAGATTCTCTACATGGGAAATGAAGGGTGAAATGCTTTCAAAGGTAATGGCAGTCTTACTGGGAGTCAGATAAGTTTGTATCATGGGAAAAACTGGAAATAAATAGCTTAAGGACTGACTAAACTTTAAAGGGCACAGGGTAACCGTGTTGAAGAACAGAGAAGTAGGGGAGATTGAATGATTGCCAAGGATATATATGGAAATACAATATGGGAAAAAGGTTCAGGAACCAGTGATAATGATGACTGGGAAAGCAGGATGAAGAGCAAATTGGGATGAGCTGTAATATGTCTTAGAGGAAGATAAGTAGTAATTCCTGAAACTAGAAGCACCATGGGCATTAGATGAGATCTATATTGGTCTCCTTTTGTAAAGGCAGTTCTAATGTATACTTATTGTCCGTGTTTCTCATCCCTTTTAGCGTATATCTAGTTTTTTTTTTAATTAAAAAAGTTTATTAAGAGTTTTATATAGGGATATCACACTTGCCCTGACATTTTCTATTTCCAGTTTTTGCTATCGTGTCTTCTCTTTGTACGTGTGACACATGAGCAAAGAACAAAGTACTTACTTTAACACATGATTAAATCTGAAAAACAACCGGCATTAACCTGTCTCTCTCCAATTCTTTCCAGATGCAATTTATCTAACTTGTCCCTTCAAGGACAACATTGTAAGGTGTTCACTAATAAAATGAAAGGCCTTTGAACACAAGTGGCTAAGGAGAGTCAATTTTGATCTCAGGTGATAATGGGAGAAGTATTAGACATTGCTGTCCCTGACAGCCACTTAGTATACCAACCAATAGTGCCATGACCCTTGCCATGCTAGGGAGATATAAGAAGCTTGCGAGCAGGTCAGTTGTAAATCATTGGTTAGAGGTGAAGTGGAGGCTGAGCGATCCTTCTATGTCTGAAGTAGAGGCTGAGCAAGACTTCCGGCAAAGGCATGTTGATGTCACTGCACAAATAACACTAAGAAAACAAAAATCTGGTAAAGTAGCAATAACATTACTTTAAAAGCTAAAAGTTAGTAGTCATTTTAAAGCTGTGCCCCCAACTAACAACAGCAAAAAAAAAAAATGTGGTTGCAGAAAGTGTGATATAGTTTACTCTGTGAAGCATGACTTTTTATTTAGATCAAATAATGTATTCCAAATTAATTTTGTCCATTTTCAATTTCAAGTTTTTTTATGCATGTGTGAAAAATGAGTCAGTAACTGTGAATATACTGTCTCCCTCAGCAGAAGGACTTCTTGGTTAAATATGCCAGTTGTTTATTGTGGTATCAACTACTCCAGTAGAAACAACAGTTCCTTTGAATCTGATGATGATTTGATTTTTTAACTCAAAAGATTATGGCAATGCTTTTTTAAAATTCATTCTGTTGAAAGTGAATGTTGAATTAAAAAAAATTCTTTGCTATGGAACAGCATTCTGAGTGAAACCATTTCATATATTTTTTTCTTTCCATTTCAGTAATTAAATCCCTTTGTATGAAAACATTGATTTTGTAGCAAGTTTCATAATGTTATGGAAATAAAGACCAAAGAAACATTTTCACTTAATAATTCTTTTTTTGTGTGTGCCTCTAATAATAAAAAAGTAAAACACAAATTGACCCAACAGCAAAGGGACTGGTTGCTATGGTGTGCAATGACCACCAGGGGGCAGATGCTCAATGGTGGTCAGTGTGCTCCCACAGAGTGAGCAAGGCTCAACCAGAAGCCAGGGAGTGCAGCAGTGGTGGCAGGAGCTGCTCCCACTGCTTAGGCAGCGCTAAGGAGCAGCAAGCTGAACAGTAAGGAGCAGCGAGCATGTGGGCAATAAGGAGTGAGGGCTCCTGGGCTGTGAGAGGGTACAGGATGAGCTGAGGCACCCCTCCTCTCCCCTCCCCCAGAGTGCACGAATTTTTTTTGTGCACCAGGCCTCTAGTCTGTATATAAGAACAAAGGGAAAGGAAAGAATTGGACTTGCTCAGTTCCCATTCTCATCTGTCCCTTGAAGTCGGATATACAGATATAGAAACATAATTTGAGCAGAGGGTCAGGTTCTCCACCAGAATTCTCTTTATGGTCAAGGATCTCTCTGCCTAACAATTGCCTTTCATTTTTTTTTTCCTGTTAGCAGAGGTTTCCTTGGTGGGGGAAATGTGGGGAAGCTGTTGGTCCTATTTATCCTGGGTACAGATGACATGAACATGTCTGTAAGGAGAGGGTTGAGAGGCCATCTCATCAATGTTCATTACCATTATTGTAATGTCCCAATTTAACCTCATTAGTCTTAAATCAAGAATATAGATCTAAGGAATGGATACTGTATTAATACTGGATATAATTTTATGTTATAAGAAATATGATATTTGTACATATCATAAGTTGACATACAGTGTCTTGTTATTATTTTGGAATGTATAGACATAAGCTACCTATCTCATTAATATAAAAAATTAACTTGCTCATTCCTTTGTAATACAGCTCAATTGGTCCAGAATCATAAGTTCAGTGAGTTGGTGGAATTACATTTGTCCCCTGGACAAAGCTACCTGATCGGACCCTGAAAACTCTGATTTCATCTACGGTGATATAAACTGGTTAAATATTGTCCCTTATAACCGTGTTTAACAAAACTCACTTTTCAAGACAATTCCAACTTAGTTCTAATGTAAAGGAATTCTGGATAACATGAATAGAATAAATTTACGCTATTATCAATGAAAATGAATGTGTAAGCAAGAGGATTTGCAGAAGGTACATAAGCAACAAAATGGGTTTTAATGCCATCCAAAGGAAGCCAACATGCCCTAAATCTAAAGAGCATATTGAATATTTTGTGCAGGAAAATCAATTGTACTCAATACTTCATCTTAATTATTTTCATGCTCAGGTATTTAGAGTCCAGGGAACTATTCCAAAACAAACTGTAGCAGCAGATTTCAAACAGTTATGTTACACTTAATTGAGTGACCAGCTAATGTGAGATATAAAAGAGCATAACCAAATTAGACACAGCCTAGAAAACACAAGGTAATACCCTTGGAGAACACTAATCTAAAGCAAAGAGTTAAACTGGTATTTTGGAGCTGAGAGATACATGATGATCTCAGTGGGGCAGTGAAAATAGTAGATATCCAATTTGATGTAAACTTGATACATGGTGACAATGAAGGAAGTGGATTTTTTTTTTGCTACGGAGGCAGCATATCATACCAAGATCTATAATAATAAGAGGGTAATATGCTAATTAGGCCGGATGTCTTCCAGAAGTCCTTCCTGAGGAAGGTGGGGCTGGAGGGAAGCCATTGGTCATATAGATCCGGGCTGCTGGAGGGAAGCTGAAGCCGGCAGCTGGGGGAAGGAAGGCCTACTCTTGCACAAATTTTCAGGCTTTGGGCCTCTAGTTTAAAGATAATAGCTTTCTTTACACACCATCAAGAGTGTTGGCCTGAATTAAGTCTCAGCCAACAGCCAGAGACAAATATCTGATAAGTGTGTGGAAACCATAGAGGTAGAAGAGTAGTTATTTAGGGATTGATCTAAATGAGTGAAGAGGCTGTGGTTTAATCTGAGGGCATACACTTAATGTTTGCTTTTTTTCTTAAAATCACTCTTATCTATTACAACACCCAGATATTCATATCCCGTGTGTGCCTAAGAGCATAGTTACTAAGTAGTAAATAAATGTTGTTCAATAAATAAAATTTTGCTGGATATTTCATTTATATTTTTTTACCTGAGATTCTCACTTATGGGAATGTATACTAAGGGGTTGATTTATCAGTAGCAGAAGCTATATCTGGAAGATGTTTGTTGTGGTATTATATGAAATTATAGAATAAATTAGAAATGATTTCAATAACAAGCAACATAAAGAAAAGTTTAGCAATTTATTATATAGCAATATGGAAGTGGATTAAAAAGCGAACGCATTACATTTATTTAAAGTGTAAATAAGAAACAATGCAAAAATTGATGTGTTTAAATGGTATGTTTTTAATTGCCTGCTTTAATATTTTTATGTTATTATAATGGTTCTTTTAAAATATGTTCATTATAAAAAGCATTATATATTTTAGAGCAAAGAAGAATATACAAAAATATTACAGGAAATTATGTTCCTTATTCAGAAAAAACATCAGTTTACCTCTCTATAATACAATCTTATATGAAGCATAACTAAATTACGTACTTCTTTATAAGCATCTTTTCATTTAATATTTTAAACTAACATAGTAGTAGTCAGAAAAATGCCATTTAAGTGCATGAATTTAAATGGCTTTGAACATTCCATCAATATCCATACCATAATATAGTTATTTAAATATTTATTTATCTAAATAATTAGTTTTAAGTTTCTACCTATAGAAATAACTTGGATTAAATATTCTTTGATATAAGCCTATTTTTATATTTCTGATCATTTCTGTAGGAGTGACTCTTGGAAATTTTGATATTTAGTAAAAAGGTATCTATTTTTTTAAGCTTTTGCTGGATATCATCCAATTGCTTCCAAAAATATGCATAAAATTATTTTACATTAAGTGATATAAAAAAGTTCCTGTTCTGCCGAACCTGGTTTGGCTCAGTGGTAGAGCGTTGGTTTGTGGACTGAAGGGTCCTGGGTTCGATTCCAGTCAAGGGCATGTGCATTAGTTGCGGGCACATCCCCGGTGGGGGTGTGCAGGAGGCAGCTGGTCCATGTTTCTCTCTCATCAACATTTCTAGCTCTCTATATCTCTCTCCCTTCCTCTCTGTAAAATATCAATAAAATATATATTTTTAAGAAGTTCCTGTTTCATTGCTAACTACAGATATTCTGATATATAAAGATTTTATTTATGTTTTTTCCCCTTAAATCTTTATTGCTATACTATTCACATTAGATTTAGCCCATATGGGATTTATATTTATGTGCTGTGTGGGGTAGATTAAGATTCCTTTTTTGATGTATAGGAGGATATTATGGTGATTAAAATTTTAAATTTGTTCCAGCATAATTTATAGAAAGTTCCATCATTCTCCTACTGCATTACAGATGCACTTGGAAAAAACACACAAAAAACAACAAAGGAACTCAGGTGATTATATACATGAATTTTTTCTGTTCTGTTTCCTCAGCCTATTTTCCTCTTTCTTCTAGTACTGCATTGTCTTCATTAAAATATCTTTGAAATTAGTCTTAATACCTGAGAGCATAGATCTTTAAGTTCTTTCCTTCTTTTTTCTTTTTTTAAGATTGCCTTGGTAATTGTTGCTTCTTTGCATTTTCATATGAATTTCAGAATCAGCTTATAATTTATGGCTTTCATTTTTTATCATGAGAAGCCAGCTGTTACTCCTATTGTTACTAATTTGCAGTCAGTGTGCCCTCCCCCGAACCCTCCACAGTCTGAAGATCTTCATTTTGATTGTTGTTCAACAGTTTACAATGACAAACATAATTTTATTTAGATTTGCATTGTATAACTTTTATTCTTTGTATAAATTGTCTATTGGGACATTTAATTTTGTAGAATATATTATGGTGATTGAAAGTTGTCATAGGTATAATAATACCTTGGAAATTTTCTGTTTGTGTTTTATTGTACTTAGGTTTGGCTTAAAATTATTTATAATATAAAAAGAATTTATGTGTCATATACCAGTAAAACTACTCAACTATACAAGAAAATGTAAGGGGAAAACAATGAAAACATCCGCAATCCCACCATGCAGAGACAAGCACCTTTCCCTGTACGTGAACATTATTCCAAACATCTTTCTGTGTACACAAACTGAGGGAACAAAATACAGACAGACGTCCTGGGGCTGGATAGTGTTATCCATTAGTTCCTACTGCAGAAGAAAACCCAGGATTTCACAAATGTGATTGAGCATCTGTGTGGGGCTTTTGAATTGTCAAATTGCTTTCAGAACTGCCATTCCATTTGAATTGTACCATGACATGCAGAGCATGCAAGGGACTTATTATCATAAAAACAGAGATGATGAAACGGACAAAAGAGGTGTTGATATCCTGGCAAGTGCTGATCTGGGCTTATGAAAGTCATGCTTCAACATGGAATGTGTTCTTAGAGTGTGAGGGGCAGCAAAATATGGCAACCTAAAATATGTCACTTTGGCACATTGACTGTTTTGGGCTTTAGTCACTTGGACAAATAGTAAAGGCAGAGAGAGTTTTATTTTTCCTGAATACTCCTTCTCTGCATTAAGACACATCCTCCAAAAGAAATTCAGTTGTCATAAATTCCTTCCCAGGAGTTTCATCAACCAGGAAGACTGGCTCATCACAGGAGTGGAGACTAGAAGGCAACACCACACCCAGAAACTTTATCACCAACTGTCATACTCCCCATCTATTCTGCTTAGACCCCATTCAACCTTTCCTAAAAAATCAGTTATTCTCCCCTAAGAGGCCGACATGCCCCTCCCGGGAACAATGATCACTACATGGACGGGCATGGACTGTATCTCCTCCTCATTATAGGGACCAGACCATGTGCAGCCTTCACGTTGAAAGGAACCAATCCATTCTGGCAGCCAGAATTCTCATTTTACATAGTGGCCTAACCAATCCCAGCTCACTTACCTGGTATTCTTTGTTTAAATGGAAGACCTTAGAGGGAATAACTCTTCTTGTTGTGCCCACTAGAGTCCCTGTGGGCTGTTTGTTGTTTTCGTTCCCTGTGGAGGACAACTTAGGTTGTTACCTGAATCTCTGCCCTAGATTGCAATCTCTCCTTTGTTCAGATAAAAGCTTTTTATTCTTTATTACAGCCTAAAACGTCTGTCACTGTTAAATAACATTACCTGTTCTATCCTGGGTCACTAATTTGGTTATCAGCATACAATCTCGACAGTTACCTTTACAAAGTGTGTATATATATATATATATATATATATATATATATATATATATATAACCATTTTAACTGTTTTATATTTTGTGTTATTTATTAGGTTTAGAGCAGAATATCAAGAAAGAAAATGACATTAAAAATGTCTTTGCAAATATTTTGCTTATGTTGTTTTCTGATCCTGTAAAATCATTCCTGCCATATAGAATGAAAGGGACATAGTTCAAGTAATAGCCATTTTCATTTGATACAGCTAAAGCAATCTTATTTTATGGTTCCTTGGTATAAATTATCCTAATATCAGTGCAAGTTATTTAAAAACTTCTATTTTCCAAAATATAACTACAATTTTAGGAAAAAGTATACTGAAGAAAAGTTAAATGTCATTAATTTATCATAATACTAGTTTTTATAAAGAATATAAAGACTTTCTCCTGAAAACATTTTTCTTCTAGTGAATATATATATATATATATATATATATATATATATATATATATATGATGTTGTTGCTAATCTTCACCAAAGGATATTTTTCCATTGATTTTTAGAGAGAGTAGAAGGGAGAGGGAGAGGGAGAGGGAGAGGGAGAGGGAGAGGAGAGGGAGAGGGAGAGAGAACATCAATCTGAGAGAAACACAGCAATTGGTTGCCTCCCACAAGGACCCTGCAAAGGGCTGAGGATCAACCCTTCAAACCAGGTATGCCTTTACCATGCCAGAATCAAACATAGGACCTTTCAGTCCTAGGGCTAATGCTCTATCCACTAAGCCAAACCAGCTAGGGTTATATATGAATATCTTTGCATTCAACTACAAAGTAAACACTTTTAATTAATTTTCCTTTTCCAACTCCACACTAATCTTAGGTAGTTTGATGTCCATCACCAGGTCATAGAAGATAGTTTTCACATAATCTGATGCTTCCAACAAAAAGGAAATACACTTTGCAGTTAATTTATCCTTAATATATGTGTGAGAAGATGAAATGTACATTGTAAAGGGGAAGAAGTGGTTTCTAGCTGCCTTCATTGACTTAAAAAAAGTTTTCTTTATGTCAAAGAAATCACAGTTAATTTCATCAAATGTCATTGTATTCAGGAATATTTCTGCTGTTTCCTTTTTCATCTGGAGATTCCCTAGTAGATATGAGAATTTTGAAATATCTAATGGCAATAATGAATGTTTAAACTAAAACCTAAGGAGCTTAAATACTTTTGACTCATATCTGTTAAGAAGCACTGAAGTTATTTTTGTTAAGTTTAAGATTTTCTTCTTTCACATTTATTCGAGAAACCCTTGGGGATAAAGCATCTGTAAATATAAATTGGGATGTTACAGTGTAGTCTTTGGGACACACATTTTAAATCAGTTTACTATTCATCGAAGCACAAGAAAATGTGGACTCTTCTTCCCTGAGGTAAACAGATGGTGGCAGAAACACCGAGAATACTTTGGATATGAATTATTGTTGAAAGCATGAAAGTTTATATTGTCAAATAAGCATATTTATACCATTTGAATTTAAATGATCACAGTTTTAATGCTTTCCATTTTTCCTCTTGTATTAATTAAAATGATTGTCAAACTTTTTATTTTAAAAGAAATTCTTTGTAATAGATTACTTTCATGTTGAAGTCGGGAGTTTTATTGGTTAGAGCAGCCTGAAACGCAAGAGAATAAAAGATAATCTTTAAAATAAAATAAACTTCCTCCATAGGGATTGCCCAGAGTACGGGAGCTTGCAGCAGAATCTGAGTGATGGTAGAACACATGCACGAAATATACGTTTGGGTTTTCCCTGGAAGGAAATACTGGATTCTGAATGGCAAATAGGAATAGATTTGAGAACCAGTGGAACAGAACAGTGGATAGGGGGAAGTAGAAACAAATAAAATAAAATAAAACAAAACAGCCTTCCCTGGCCTCCCTCCACCCCATCCACACACATGCAGATTCTAAACAGCATGTCAATGTACCAAGAGCTAGCAGGACAATAGAGAATTACTTCATCTGTTCAAGAGATGGTGGAAGAACTTCTGCAAAAAAGCAGGTGGTAAGCACGAACTAATGTACAATTGAGTGTCTAAGACTAAGATAAATGGGTAGTAAGGAGAGTAATGTGTCCTTGTTGTATAGTTCAACAAGTATTGTAGAAATATTGTAGCAAAAGAAAACTGGAGAAGATAAAACAAAGCAGAATCATATCTATTTGATTGTCTCTGAGATAAAAGATGGAAGTAATGGAAATACTTTGAAAATAAAATAAGACAGAAAACCAGAAGACATCAAAGTAAGGAAAAGATGTGTATAAGCATTGTGTAAAGACATTAACATAAGGTAACCACTAGAAAAAAATGTTAAGCTTCTTAAATACCAGAAGTTCAAAGCAAACCAAAGACATTCATAAAAGAAAAAAAAAATCAGAAATGACACATTTTGTGACAGACCCACAGTACATATTCCATTTTAAAAAGCCAGAAAAATTGAGGTCAAGCATAAATGCATTATATAAATAACTATAATTTGAGTCACAACTAATGGAAGGATTTCAGATTTGTACAAAAAGCAAAACCCAGTTGTATGCACTATTAAATAAATACATCTAAAAGTTATTTCAAAAGCCTAACAACAACAACAAAAATGCCAGGGTCACATGACAAACAAAATATAACCAGTGCTTATTATTATTTTAAATAAATCTTTATTGTAAAGATTATTAAAGATATTCCTCTTTCCCCCCATATCTCCCCTCCACCTGATTCTCACCCCCAACCCCATGCCCTTAACCCCTGCCACTGTTCTCATCCATAGGTGTAATATTTTTTTTTTTACCAATCTCTTCCCACACCCCTCACACTCCGTTCCCCCTGAGAATTGTTAGTCCACTCCCTTTATATGCCTCTGATTCTATTATATTTACCATTTATTCTGTTCATCAGATTTTTTATTGACTTGGTTTTTAGATTCACTTGTTGATGGATACATATTTGTTGTCACTTTGTTATTCATAATTTTATCTTTTCCTATTTCTCTTCTTCTTCTTCTTCTTCTTCTTCTTCTTCTTCTTCTTCTTCTTCCTCCTCCTCCTCCTCCTCCTCCTCTTTCTCCTTCTCCTTCTTTAACACCCTTCAGCATTTTATATAATCCTAGCTTGGTGGTGATGAACTCCTTTAGTTTATTCTTGTCTATGAAGCTCTTTATCTGACATTCAATTCTAAATGATAGCTTTGCTAGGTAGAGTAATCTTGGTTGTAGGTTCTTTTTCTTCATCACTTTGAATATTTCTTGCCACTCCCTTCTGGCCTGCACTGTTTCTGTTGAGAAATCAGCTTACAATCTTTTGGGTACTCCCTTGTAGGCAACTAACTGTTTTTCTCTTGCTGCTTTTAATATTCTCTCTTTGTCTTTTGCCCTTGGCATTTTAATTATGATTTGTCTTGGCATGGTCCTCTTTGGATTCCTCTTGTTTGGGGTTCTCTGCATTTCTAGACCTATAAGTCTATTTCCTTCACCAGGTAGGAACAATTTTCTGTAATTATTTCTTCTAATAGGTTTTCAATACTTTGCTCTCTCTTTTCTTCTGGCACCCCCATAATTTGGATGTTGGTATTCTTAAAGTGACCAGAGGCTCCTTACACATCTTCATTTTTTTGGATTTTTTTGTTTTGTTTTTCTGGTTGGGTGTTTTTTACTTCTTCATATTTCAAAACTTTGGTTTGATTCTTAGGCTTCTCTAGTCTACTGTTGAATTTCTGTGTATTATTCTTTATTTCAGACAGTGTATGCTTAATTTCTGACTGGTCCTTTTCCCCTTTTTTGGCATTCTCACTAAGATCCTTAAAGACCCCACTAAGTTCCTCAGAGGTCTCACTAAGTTTCTCGGAGGTTTCTAGAAGATTCTTGAGTGACCTTATAACTGTGGTTTGAACTCTATGTACAGTAGTTTGCTTTCCTCCATTTCTTTTATTCTTGAGATGTTTATTTGCCTCTACATTTTGGCTGCTTCCCTGTGTTTATGGAGTGGCTTTGTGGCTAGGTGTCCTATAGGGCCCAGTGGCTCAGCCTCCCCAATCACCTCAGGTGGACACTCTTGGTGCATCCCTTTGTGGGCTGTGTGCACAGTCTTATAGTTAAGCCTTGATTGCTGTTGATATACTGGGAGGAATCGACCTCCAGGCCAATTGACTTTGATGACCCACTGTGTCTATAATGGATGAACTAATGTGCTGGAGACACACTTATGGGGCAGGTCTTGCATCAGTGGGGCTTTGGTGCTCACTGAATTTGGCTCTTGAGTGTGTAATTTGTCGATCTGAAGAGTTAAAATCTGGTATCATCTCACACTAATTATTAGGCACACTGGCTCCTGGACCTCTAAGTAGGTGAAAACCAGCTACTGCCTGAGGCCTCCCAGCAGGAGCTGTAGCAAGATCTGCATATTTCTCCTCTTTGCTTGGGGTTTGGAAATTTTGGAGCTGTTTGACCCAGCCACAGTTTGATGGTTAAGCTTCAAAAGGGCAGGCCATTCATATGCAAAAGCCACTGCTCACAGCCTTAGTGAGTTTGTAAATTGAGTAGTGCAGAGTCGCAGGGAATCACTAGGATGTAGCAAATAGTGATTGCTGCCATTCAGCAGTCTCTGTGTCTCTGTTTCTCCATGTCTCCATGTCCCATGCCCCAATGCAATAAACAATGATTCCTGCAAGCACCTCTATGAGAAAACCACCCTCACTTTTGAAGTTTTTTTTGTGTGCCATGATATAGACATAGGTACATAAGAAGTTAAATAAAATGATTTCACAAGTATTCCATAAGCACTTAAAAGAAGGTATATTCATTTATAAATGTATATATATCTATATATATATATATATAGATATATAGATAAATATAGATATATCTATCTATCTATCTATCTATACACACACACACACATATGAACATTTGAAAGAAGTATATTCATATATAATTGTTCCTCAATAATAGTAGTATATGTGTGTTCATTAAAAAAATCTTTCTTTCTGATTATGCTATATGTCTTCTATATGCTCAATTTCTTTAATAGATTTGTTACTCTTAGATTAACAGAGGTAAATTAAGGCTCTATACTATTTAGTTTCTTTCTGATTTTCCTTGCATCCCCTTTGGTTTCAATATTATTAAGGTAACTATGATGTTATTTGGTGCACAGATTTATAAGATTTTATATCTTAATATTTAAATGTAGTTCTCTTTACATTAAAATAAATTATTATTTTTTTAATGCTTTTCTGTCCTTAATTCTGCCATGTCAGATATCAAGATCACAAGTTCGGGGGGGGGGGGCATGGCATAGGTAAACACTTATATGTGCTGCTTCTCACAACCACACAAAAACTATAATTAAAAGACAAAATGACTACCACCCAGAACCACAGGAAAACTGGCTGAGTAGAAGTTTTACAACTAGAATGAAAGAAAAAAGTGTGTTGAGACCAGGTAGGGTATGCAGATGTACACAAAAGCAGAGGTAAAGAGTTGTGTAAATCAGGCTGGTGACTGGGTGTGCTGTTTTGTTTTTTTCAATCAGGAGTGAGTTACAAGCTCCTGACTGCTCTGAACTCCAGTCTCTGGCAAGACTCTAGGGACCCAGACTCCTATGGGGAGAAACTGGACTATCTGGCATCAGGTCAAAAAGTGAGGGTTGGCTCAGTGGTTGAGTATCAACCTATGAGCCAGGCAGTCACGGTTTGATTCCTAGTCAGGGCATGTGACTGGATTATAGACTGGATCCCATGTGGGGCATGCAGAAGACAACCGATCATTGATGTTTCTATCTCTCTCGACATTCCCTTCCTATCTGAAATCAATAAAAATATATTTAAAAAAAACATAGTTTCAATAAGGACTGTGATATAAAAATCATAACAAACAACATCCTGATGGTAAAGAAATTAAAACTAGAAATTAAGAACAAAACAAAATACAAAGATATTTTTACCTGACAATTAAAACATTAATGTCTATTAAATATTTCTTTAGGGCAAATACAAACAAAACTTACAATTATTTCTAGAAAATAATTATCATGAACTCTTTATATGTATAAATTCATTGAACAGCTAAAATACTGGTTATAGGAAAATGTATAGGTTTAAATAATAACAATATTAACAAGATGAGAGACTAAAAATAAACAAATTAAATACAATTCAAAAATTTAGAAAAAAAGTAAGATCTTAGGATTTAAAATCTGAAATCAATGAGTTTGAAAACAGAAACAACACAACTGATACATAAAATTCCAAAGCTGATTCTTTGAAAAATTGCAAGATTAGACAATCTTCTAGTTAAACTGATCATTAAAATAGATGACCAAATACAGAAAAAATGAGGAATTAAAGGAAGTGATTTTTACAACAGAGCAACTAAAAATCACACAAGTGAACTTTAGACAGTTCTCTATGCAAGCACATCTTAAAACCTACAGGAAGTGGGTTACACTAAGATGGTGATAAAAAGGGAGGGCCCATTGAAATTGGATTAAGAAAACAGTAATAAAAGTGGGAGTTATCTGAGCAAATTTTATATACTATCTATTTTTGAAATAGAGGAATGTTTCACATGAGAACACATGGAAGTCTTAGCAGCTGTGATAATAAAAATTTACAATGGATTCTAAAACATTGAATAAATAAAACTATGAATCTTGAGGAAAATTCTAAAAGGAGAGGAAATAGGGGAAATATAACAAATGAACACCTTGAGCTAGTAAAGCTTGAAGGCATGTATCTATCCACCCCTGGGCTTCTGAAAATGATCTGAGCTGTTATTTTTCATTTGTAATACTGAGCAACTTTGAATGCATCTTAGAGCTTAGTCTATGAGAGTTTATTTTGATAAAGTTTGAATTGTATCTATATCTCTCTTTTTCGTGTATCCTGTTTACATGTAGAAAATGTTATTATCAAGATTACAATTTGTTCTCCTAGTGAGTTAAGTGTTTGAATTATTATGCACACATGTTTACAGACATCTATAAAATAATTTAAGAACATTGTATTTGGCACCCAGTTTTCAAAAGGGAAATTTTTCCCCAAGAACCATACAATTCCCTGCAATTTGCTCTCGGTAGCCTGACCTGTGTGAAGGTGCTAGGTCTGACCAGCGGACCCTGAGTGACAGATGAATGATTTCTCTGACACAAGATTACTGTGAACAAGATGGCTAAGGGACTGTCTGGCTATAGGAACTAGACAGCCTTGTTCACCTGCCTCTTTAGGCTTTTATTGTGACAGCAGTTTGAGATAAAGCTTAGGGTAAGAATTCTTGGGAGGACACAGGTGTCTGCAGTGTCCTTTAAGCAAGGGCATCTAAAGATTAAGCATAAAAATTCCAGAAAACACCCAAGAATGGGCATGTGCACAGTCTTGTTTGGAAAGGTCAAGGAACAATTAGGGATGGTTGCCTTCAGCCAACTCCCCTGGGTTGGAATTGGCTCCTTACAGACTTTCCAACCAGGTTTCCTGTGCTTCCCCACACGAAGGTATTTTACTGTTGACATATAAAAGCAGCTGATAGTGCAAAAGACATCAACACACATGTGGTCAATACCAGTAGATTTTTAGGATGTAGATTTCCCACAAGTATACCTTGTGATTTTCATGTCACATCAAAAAGTAACTCTGGATCCAAACTGCTCTTTCTATATGTACTTCTATAACTATCACTGAGAAGTTAGTCCTGAGAAGGGATCCTGCTCAGGAAATAGAGTTTGAAGTTTCAGCAATAGATGTTGTAAAATATATGGTTGCCTGAGCAGGCACAAAGCAGGTATGCACCTCAGAGAAGTTAGCACTAATTGCTCTGAGTAGAGGTAATAACAAGGACACCTATTATGGGAACTCAGACACTTGCCCCCTAAACCTACTTTTCAAGAGAGAGTTAAATAGTGGGAAGTAAACCAATTTTCCTTTTCTTCTTCTTATACTCTAAATCAATTAATTTATTTAGGCAGTAGAACTGTTTTTGCTCCATTTCTCTCTCAACTGCTTTGCCTGCAGTACTCCAGGCAATTCCAGGCCTGAATTTCTCTTGAGAATACAGTTCATGCTGAGAAAGGCTGCTTTTTGGGCATGTTTGGTAATATAGAAAAATAGATACCAGAGTCATATAGACTCATTTGATCAATATATAATATCCATTTAAATGCGGGCGATCTGAAACTTTAATGTGCAGCTCCAATATAAAGCTGCCTTTCATAAACACAAAACAGAAAAAGGTAAGTGAAGCTCAAAGGTCCCGTTGACAGATTTCCTCCCTTCATTACAAATGTAGTGAGGTCCTTAGGGGCATTACCTGCAGAACGTTTTACCCAGAGTAAAAAGGGAGAATTAAAGATAAAAGTAATGATGGACGAAAAAAAATGAAGAGAGGGTAGGAGGCTGGGAGGAAGGAGAGGCAGGAGGAAGGAATGGGTAGATGAAGAAAGGCAGGCAAGCAGGCACAAAGGAAAGAAAAGAGATGGAAAAATAAAGTTTTTGAATGATCTTTATTTATCCTTTAGCTTAAGAACAAACTAAGTAAATTGGCTGATCAATCTCACTTGAGGAAAACACCTAAAGCAATATTATTTTATTTCAAAGTAAAATCTTTTAAAAGATAAAGCTCATATACTAGAAAATGTTTTTTTTTATGGCAGTAAAATTATCCTGGATTAATTATGTTCTATAATATATGATAATTTGCATCAAATTATCTGCTGAAAATTTTACAGTAAAATAATCACTTAACTTTAAAAAATTAAAACTGTAATGATAATTTCATTTCAAATGATTTATTTTATCACTCATATGTGGTGGAAATTCTAGTAAATTCTGAAAAGGTAAATAATATTCAAACATAGGCATTCCATACTTTTCAGAAATGTTTTTAAAATTATGATTCTTCATATCCTTCTGTAAGTTTTGATGCCAGCAAGATTTCTTTTTTAGAAAAAAATATTTCCTGATTTGTATTTGAAAATTAAATGATATAAATGTGAATATGTAGCTATAGAAATCACCCAGTTTAATCCTCATGTTACTGATACCCTTTTATTTATTTATTTATTTTTTATTTTGAGGATAAGACATAATTTAGTGACACACAGTTTCTTTGCAATTGACTGGTTGAAAAATGATAGCTGCATTTATGATTCAATCTGTAAAGAATATGTAGGTTGCATTTTGCAAAGACTTAAAAGATTATTTACTCTTCAGATAATACCCTCTGTAATGCATTTTTGCAAAGTTTCCCTGTAAATTGATAAATTGTTCATGTCAGATTTACAACATTGTTAATGCCAAATAGTTCAGTATTTGATGTAGAATCTCCACTGTCGTTTCACTGGCTAAGAGAATTCTACTCTAAGCTGCTACACTAAAACTCAGTGGCATATTCTGGCATGGGAAAGAGCAACATAATATGAACCAGATTAAACATTTATAAGTGCATCTCTGCTTTCTTACTCCATACAGCAATGACTTTCATCTGGTGTTCCACGGCACACGGCTGTGCTGCAATAATTTTTAAAATGTGCAATACCTCACTCTTTAGATAGGACTACTGATCTCCTTTCCTTTTGATTTAATATGTATATGACAACAGCCAGCACAACAATAGCCATCCAGTGTGAATAAATAAAATGTATACTTTTTTTTTCAGATCAGCAAAAATATATTACTTGGTATGCAACTGACTTTTATTTTATTTTCTTATATCTTATGTTTATTATTATTATAATTTTAATTGATTTCAGAGAGGAAGGGAGAGTGAGAGAGAGAGACAGAAAGATCTATGATGAGAGAGAATCATCATTTCCCTGCCTCCTGCATGCCCAATACTGAGGATGGAGCCCTCAACGTGGTCATGTGTCCTGACCAGGAATTCAACCATGACCCGCATCCAGGAAGCTCCACCTGATGGGCAGTGCAGCAGGATTTTTGTAATTAGTTTATGTGTGTGCTAAGAGAGGAAAAAGATTGAAAATCTATGCCATCTTTGCAATAGCCATCTTTTCTCTTTCTTTTTTTAAAATTAACCTTCATTGTTGACCTTATTACAGGTGTTCCCTCCCATCCCCCCATTGGCCCCCTCCACCCTGCTCCTGACCCCTCCCCAGGCCTTCACTGCACTCTGTCTGTCCGTGGGTTATGTATATATGCATATAAGTTCTTTAGTTAATCTAATTCTGCTCACCTCGCCCCCTCTTTTCCCTGAAATATAGTCATCTTTTCTGAGTAACTAGGCGGTAACAACTACCTTGTGTAGGACAATTCTATGATGTTCTAAGAGAGTATATTCCTGCACTTGCAGAGGTCATTATCACCCATCCATCAACCGTAGTGAAGTTATGAAACTTCATATTACCAGAGGCCTTGGCATTGCGTCGCTCACTATTTGTTCTACTTTTCAGCACTTCATGTCACTAATGGACAGGGAGTCATATTCAAAATCTCATTTTTTCTCATAATGGAGATATATTTTTTCCCATTCAATCATCTGCTCATGTGGTTTATAATAAGCCTGATGGTAAACAGTCAAATCTGGGTAATAAGGTCTGTTGAGCTTGACTGAAGAATGATATTAGATGATGGAGCTAATTTCTGTGCCCTGATAATGCATTATTCTGTTACGTTTATACTTTGCAGTTAATAATAAAGAAGAGTCTTGAAATGTGATAATGTATTTGAATTTCTGTTAACTTACACTAAGTAGTTATAAATTTATTTTATGCAAATAATTGGATACTATTGAGGGAGAGCAAATGTGTTATTTCAGGTCAATGGATATTTAGAAGAAAAAAGTCTCCAAAACTCCTGCTATAAAGATAAGTCACACACACACACACACACACACACACACACACACACACATATGTTAATATTCTATTTTATTTTTAATTATCATTGGAGGATATTTTTTCCTACTGATTTTTTGAGAGAGTGGGAGGGAGTCGGAGGGAACAAAGAGAGAGAAACATCAGTGTGAGAGAAGCACATTGATTGGCTGCTTCCTTCACAAGCCTGCAACCAAGGTACATGTCCTTGACTGGAATCAAACCTGGGACCCTCCAGTCTGCAGGCCAACAATCTACTCCCTGAGCCAAACTGGCTGGGGCTAAAGACAAGTAATATTTAATACAAATACTGTTTTTTTCAATGGCATCTTAGAGGAACCAAATAACATTCTTAGCTAATCAACCCTGATTTCTGCATGAATGACAGGCAGTGCTGGGAGAAATGACTAGAAAAAATTTTCTTCTGAAAATGAGAATTGGGTTGAAGCTAATTGTCAAGTGTTCCCTGAAAATTCTACTTGGCTGATCTGGTAAAAAGAGATAATGCAGCACCTTCTAATGACTCGACTAAACAGCAGCTCTGCTTCGGCTCACAGTTCACTGGCTAAACTTACCACTTTGGTTCTTTTGCAGAAAATTAGAAATAGAGAGAGAGAAAGATTTATATTAGTTTTGAATCAGATAGGCCAGAGATTGTACAATAGCTAGGGGGCCTGAGCCTTGTGTGACTGGAGACCAGACTGGTACTCTATTAGGGCAGTTGGCTGGATGTGAGAAGGGACTATTTTCTCAATTTAATTTTGTATGTTGGATTTTTTTCAGTGTTTTTTTCCCAGTGATCAAATGATTATGGATAATCCTCAAAAATGAAAGAATGAGAGGCAATGTCGATGATGAGAGTCATATAGGTGTGTGTAATGGGTTGAATGGTGACCTTTAAAACAATACATCCATGTCCTTTCCCCTGGAACCTACAAGTATCCTATTTGGAAAAAGGTCTTGTAGATGTAACTACGTATTTTGAGATCACCTTGGACTATCCCGGTGGCCTCTAAATCCAATGACAAATTCCTTATAAAAGACACAGGGAGGTGAGAACCAGAGAAGAGAAGGCCTTGTGAAGACGAAGGCGGATTGGAGTGATATAGCCTCAAGCTATGGGACCTCTGGAGAGGCCAGAGGCAGGAAGGGAAAAGAAGGGATTTCCCCCTAGAGTCTGCCCAGTGAAACCAGCCCTGCTGATACATTGACTTCAGACTGCTGGCATCCACAATGACGGGAGAATCCATTTCTGTTTAAAGCCCTCAGTTTGTGGTCATTTGCTTCAGCAGCCGAAGGAAACGAATAGGAGGTGATGTGGTCACCACAGTTTCATTCTCTGAAGCTCCAGCAGGGCTAATTAAGGAGGCCTCATGACACATGCACACTGGTGCAACTGACAGTCTCCTGGGAAGGCAGCGTTGTTTAAATACCGGTACACAGTCTACCCAAACCAAAACTTTCCCCCGACCAAGGGTTTAACATCTGGGCAAGTGCACTTGGAGGCAGCCATTACACAGCTTTGTGGTAAGCTCTCTGAGGCTTGGGTAGACAATGGCCTATAGCAAATGGACATGTTGAGAAAGTAAAGGAAGGCTATGCGTTTCCCTTTGGAGCTGTTTGAGTTAGAATATACAGGGTTTTCATATTTTTGTCTTTATTTTTCTGTTATACATTTTACATAATATTTATTGTGATTTCTTCTTTGAAATTACAAAGGTGTCATTTGTTTAGTTTCTTAGGTAATTTGTTGTCAATTTCCAAGTGTCTTCCATTATGGCCAGAGAATTTACCCTTTAATTGTGGTGTTGTTGTTTTTTTTTTTTTTTGTATTTTTGAGATTGCTATTAAGATAAACATATGGTCAGTTTTCTGTATGCTCTAAATAAGTTGAAAAATAGTATGTACTCTATTTTGTTCAGAGCAGAATTGTTTGGTTATTAAAGTCTTCTATGTCCTAATGTTAGGAGGAGTTGTATTACTTGCCTTGGTTTCCAAGAAAAATGTGTAAAACCTTCCATTATGAGGGTGGATTTACTAATTTCTTGTAATACTATCAACTTTTTTTCTCATAAGTTTTAAAGTCATATTGATAAATCACCATCTAATTATTGCTGTATAATCTTCTGAAATGTTTCTTTGATCAACATATAAAATCCTTGTTATTACATTTAATGATTTTTCACTTTAAATTCTATTTTTACTAATAATTTTATTACATTAACTTTATTTTGGTTATTATTTGATGGGTATTTTTTGTCCCTTTATATTTAAGTTTCACTCTTGTTATAATTCTACACCTAAAATCTTTAAACGTCTGATTTGAGTGGTAAATTCTAGGAAACTCTAGTTGATTATTTTTTTTTTTCAAATCTATTTCTTTTTTATTTGTTTTTTTATATCTTCACCTTTTATATCCCTTCTTAGATGAATTCATCAACCTTGTGTCTCTCCTACATTTCTCTTATTCTTTGTTTAATGGTGCAGCCTTCTCATAAAAAATTCCTCAGGTCAGTGTCAAAACCTGATAATTAGTTCTTTAAGAGTGTCTATTCATCCCTTTGTGCCATCTATTTGAGAGTTTATTCCATAGTGTCTTTATCAACATCTCTAAGATGTATTTTAATGACTATTTTTGTTTCATTAACATGTGTCATCCTTTATCTCTCTAAAGATATTTATAATGACTATTCTAATTTTCTAGTGCTTTTTTTTAATAGTAGGTCAAACTTTCCTTTTGTAGATTTGAAATCACTATTTTAAATAGTTGTTTTTTTTAAAAAAAAATATATTTTGGATGGTGTCTTTATCTTCTATGAAATGATTCCCCTGAACTTTCCTTAGTTAATTTTTGCCTTCTTGCTTATACCTCCAATCTTAGGCATGCTACTTAAATCTCATATGAAGATTTTGACATGGCTATGTATTTATTAACTCTAATATATATTTTCTAATAATTCTATAGCTCCTATAGGAAGGCAGACATTTTATTACGTTTAGTCCATCATCTTGAAATGTTAAATGGCATGAACTTTTGAGTCAGATTTTTTGAATAAAATAAAAAATAACAAATGTATTGTTAAATATTATTTACCCTTTTACTATGATTTTTTATAAACTAGTATCAAATCTATAACTAATTACTGTATAAATAAATATTTTTTATTGTACTGCACTACAAGGAAGTGCCTTGATAATGTTGCTCTTACAATTCACGCCAAAACCAGTTTGGCTCAGTGGTAGAGCGTCGGTCTGTGGACTGAAAGGTCCCAGGTTCGATTCCTGTCAAGGGCATGTACCTTGGCTGTGGGCACATCCCCAGTAGAGGGTGTGCAAGGGGCAGCTGGTCGATGTTTCTCTCTCATCGACATTTCTAGCTCTCTATCTCTCCCCCTTCTTCTCTGTAAAATATCAATAAAAATATTTAAAAAAACACAACAATTCACTAAACCCAAATGTTTGTTCATATTTGTATTTCTTTATTATTAATCTTTAGAAATTACTTAACAATAAATTTGTTACTAACAAGTTACTAATCAAATATTTTCTATTGCACTGCATCAAAAATAAGTGTTTTGATAACTTTTCTCTTACAGTTTACTAAACCCAAAGTTGGCTCACACTTTGGCTTATAGTACCACCCAATATATATAATGACACTCTGAGTCAGAGGCCAGGGAAATTGACATCTTCCATTCTAGCATTTGCTACATTGCCAATGTGAATAAATAGAAATGAGGAAGGTGACAGCATCAGGAAATAAGTTAAAAACAAATAAATTAGGTAGAAAGTATGCCTCTTTACATATGATGTAATTGTGAATCATAGTTATATTTTTATTTACATTAGTAGCAATCTCATTTGCTTGCCTATGAGATAAAGGCTGCCAAATTGACCATCGTAAATGACACAGTGGCTCATGAGAGAATATTTATACAGAATTATACACTATCCTAAAATTAGCATGCTTTTCTTAAAACATTCATTATCCTGAAAAGATACTGAAACTAGGCTGGGCTTATAAATTACGCTGACCTAGGGGGAAAGCAGGATCTCAGAAATAGTGTGGTGCTACAACACAAACGTCAGCTCACAAGTTTATCAGAAGTCTTCAGAGGATGGGAAAACAACCAAACAGATAATGAATGCTTTTCATTCTGATACTCTACTGCTTCCTGGTGTGTGAAAGGCATTGCCTCTGAAAAATTCAAAACACTGTCCAATAAAATTCAAAGCAAGTACCCCAAAGTCTTCATTGTTAGGAAAAAGTAAATGATTCTGCCTAATTAGCTGTGGGAAAAGAAGGCGGGCAATATAATAAGAAATGTGAAGTAGGCTTGCCTTCGTTCTCTCTTAAGGCAGTCATCACTTGCTCAATAAAGAGAAGGAAACAAATCAATTGGTGTTGAATATAAAGACTGAATACATTGCTCACAGGCATGAAGCAAAATTAGGGAACCAGGAATGTAGGTGATACATATTTCAAATATATATATATATATATATATATATATATATATATATATATATAAAATTGATTTCTTTAAAGAAAAAGGAAGGGGGATGGAGAGGCAAAGGGAGAGGGAGAGGGAGAGGAAGAGGGAGGAAGGGAGGGGAGAGAGAGAGAGAAAGAGAAACATTGATCTGAGAGAGAAACAAAACATTGACCGGTTCATTCACTTCCCGTAGGTACCACATCTGGGATCAAACCCACAAATTGGTTTGTGCCCTTACCAGGAATCAAACCAGGGACCTTTCAGTGCATGGGGCATGCTCAGCCAACTGAACCACACCAGCGAGGGCTATAGGTGATATATTAAAATTTGCAATATTATAGCTATTTAGTAATTTTCTTCTCACTTCACTTACTGCATGGGGCTTACAATGTTTTAAAAAAATATTAGATGGTGTCTGACATATGAAGCTTGCCCATATCAGGTATGGCTGCAGATGGCAAAGACTTCAGGAGGCTGGAGGTTCCCAGATGTGCATTTATTTTCTGTGGAAACTGGAACAAATAATTGTTTCTTTAAGGCTCAACTTCCCCATTTAAAAAATAGGGTAAGCCAAAACCGGTTTGGCTCAGTGGTGGAGCTTCGGTCTGCAGACTGAAAGGTCCCAGGTTCGATTCCGGTCAAGGGCATGTACATTGGTTGCGGGCGCATCCCCGGTGGGGATTGTGCAGGAGGCTGCTGGTCAATGTTTCTCTCTCATCGACATTTCTAGCTCTCTATCTCTCTCCCTTCCTCTCTGTAACATATCAATAAAATATATTTTTAAAAATAAAAAATAAAAAATAGGGCAGTATAAATAATTACAGCAGATAATGTGAGAATTATGAAATGGGCTAAGTGCCATTCCTGGGATGTGCCTTAAACCTCTCCTTGTAGTTTATCTCAACTATCCATTGCATGCCTGACTTTAAAGTGACAAGCAGGCATTTGAACATCCTCTGACCTGCTTTGATAATTTATAACTCATTAATATTCATTTTAATGATATGAATTTAATTCCCTGCTCATTTTTCTATTCACCCCAATCCCAAAAAGGGATTCACTTGACTACTTTTAAATGGACGTTATGCTGCTTGGTTAATTAGCTGTAACTCTCTATCATGTTCCGGATTTAAAATTATACTGCTTTTAATACTGGACTGACTATTTGTAGAACCTTTACAAGTATATATTTAAGTTAGAAGAGTTGTTTAGAGTCAAAATCTCAGTCGTAACTCATGTTTAGACATGGAAAGGAAGATTTTTTTCCTACTGTTAGCTTTGGGTGGAAATACTTCAGAAAAATGCATTTTGGTTAATTTTTAAACTGTAGCGGCTGGTAAACTTTGGTATTGAAACAATATGTTATGAAATATTAACTCAATGAGAACAATTCATTAAAAATAAATCTTGTTAATTTCGCTTTTACTTTTCACAAAATCGTGCTATTTCTTATTTATTTAGTTGAAATTTAGATTTAGCTTAATATTTTGTTTATCTTAGTTTTTCCAAACTTTATTGATAATGATTTCATATCAGTACTAATTATTAGGATTAAAATTTGCATTTATATTTAATAAATCCATTCTTTTTTCCACCATCTGCCTTCTATTTATCCAGGTACATCTTTGTCCACACTCACACACACACAGAAATGAGATGTTATAGTTCACTTTTGTACACATGGGGTTAGAAACAATGAGAATGTCAGATCTTTCATTTGTATTTGGTATCTTTTAGGAATAAAGATACTTTTAATATGCAAATTTAATATATAATGTAATTATAAGAGCAGTGCAAATATTAGGGTAAGCTCCTTTATCTAACACAAAATAAAGTATTTTAATATAAATTCTTTAAAAGGTTTAAATAGCTTCAGTTAAATTTTTCTATAAAATATTACTAAATTTTAATATTCTTGTATTTAGAGTAAAGATCAAACTAAATTTTATACATTACTAAATAAATCAATGAAGTATTTCCATTGTTCATCTATTTAAATTGAAAAACTATCAAGTATGAATAATTATTCCATTTTTCTATTCTATCAGCCTCTTCAGTATAATTTTTATTATTCTTTTAATAGTTACCCTGGAGATTATAATATGCATCCTTGACTTATTACAGTGTACCTTAAATTAGTTCATTAACTACTTCCACAAAATGCAAGCATCTTAGAAAAATTTAAGTACATTTTACCTTTTCCATCTTTTTTTTGTCATGTATTTTATTTCACATATATCATAAACTTCTCAGATATTATTATTGTTGTTTTAAGCATTAATTTTATATGACTTTAACTGAATCATTACACTTTTAGTGCTTTTAATTCTTTCCAGTGACTCTTAGTTTCCATCATCTTTAAGAACTAGCTTTGACATTATTTTTTATTGTGTTGTCTATTGGCAATGAATTATTACAGATTGTACATATCCAAATATCCTTTGGAAGGATTTTTGCTAGGTTTAGGATTTTAGATGAAAAGAAGAGTTCTCTTTTACTCAAACATTTTAAAGATGCCATTCCTACAACAGTAGGAAGGAATTGGGGTGGAGAATGGGGGAGGGGGGTAAGAGATAAAGAGATCAACCAAAGGACTTGTATGCATGCATATAAGCATAACCAATTGATACAGACACTAAGAGGGAGTGAGAGTGGATGTGGAGAGTTCAATGGGAGAGAAAGGAGACATATGTTATACTATATATAACTAGAGGCCTGGTGCACGAAATTCATGCACTTGGGGAAGTGGGTACCTCAGCCTGGCCTGCACCCTCTCACAGTTCGGAAACCCTCAGGGGATATCCGACTTCTGGCTTAGGAGAGTGGGATGGCCCACAGAGAGTGGGCCTAAGCCAGAAGTTGGACATGCTTAGCACTGCTATGGAGATGAAAGAGGTTCCTGCCACCGCTACTGCACTTGCCAGCCATGAGCGCAGCTCTGCTTAAGCAGCACTCCCTCTGTGGGAGTGCACTGTCCATCAGAGGGCAGCTCCTGCATTGAGCATCTGACCTCTAGTGTTCAGTGTATATCATAGCAGCTGGTCGTTCAGCCATTTGGTCAATTTTCATATTAGCCTTTTATTATATAGGATACTTTAACAATAAAAAATATTGGGGGGGAAACCAAGCAAATAAAAAATAAAGATGCCATTCCTTGCCTTTTATTTTTATTCATTTCATGGAAAAGTCAATGTACTCTTATTCTCTTGAAGGTAATGTAAATTTTTAGAACATCTGAATTATCTTCATTATATTATTGTTTTCTAGAAGTTTAATATGAGGTGGTAAGATATAGTTATCTTAGTATATTTCTTGCTTAGAGTTCATAGTTTTTTAAACCAGTGGGTTAATGTATGTCGTAAATGTAGGGACATTCTCAATTATTATTGCTTCTTCCCATTCTTTCCATGGGACTCGAGTTTTATTATATTAGAACTATTAACTGTGTTCTACATATTTCTTTTGATATTGGCATTCTCTTTTATCTCAGTTCTTAGTTTTGATAGTCCCACTTAAATTTATTTCCTGTTCACTAACTCTCTCCTTTACCATTTTAGGTTGTGGTTAAGGTCAACCAATTAATTATTAATTTCAGATATATCATTTTTTTCAGTGCTAGAATATCTATTTGATTTTATAGACTTAATTTGCCATTAAAATGTTCTATCTTTTCATATCTTAGATAAAGGGAGGTGCTACATGTTATACTGTCTTTTAACAAAACTCAGACATAGTAACTAAATCATGTGATGAACTTTAACAATGGATACATGATGTATTATCCTTTAGATGCCCAATAAAAGAATTGAACATGGAAAAACCACCTTTTTCTCTCTCTTTTTAAAATGTGATTTCAATATGAGAAAGAACCAAGAGGAAATGAAAAATGACATCGCTACTGTAAAGAACTCAATAGAAAGTATCAAGAATAGACTAGAAGAAGCAGAGGACTGCATCAGTGAGCTAGAAGAGAAGAAGGGAAAAAATACCCAATTAGAGCAGCTCCTAGAAAAAAAATGTTAAAAAGCAGGAGGAGAGCCTACTAGAACTTTGGGACAATAAAATGTGATTTCATTAATTCAAACAGAGGAAGGGAGAGAGAGATAGAAACAGCACTGATGAGAATCATCAGTCAACTCCTCCTGCACACTCCTTACTGGGGATCAAGCCCACAACTTGGACATGTACCCTGGTAAGGAATTATGCCACAACTTCCTGGTTCATGGGTTGACATTCAACCACCAAGCCACACCAGTCAGGCAGTCTATTTCTCTGAAAGGCCCATAATATTGAGGCAAAAAACAAAACAAAAACCAAAAACTTTTTTCAACTTAGTAAAAGTTTAGAAAATCAGATTAACTTAATCCTTAATTATAGTTGTATTTATTATTTTAAAATAAAATTTATGTTAAAGTAAAAATAAAAATAAGTAAACATTTATTTTAAAAGTATGAATATTAAAAGCTAAGCATGTTGAATCACATATTTTGTTCACAGTGGGTGAGTGAGAAACACAAATATTTCAAGGATTATAAGATTTTCATTGATGGGTCTATTATATGCACCATGTTAGGTTCAATGGAAGGTAAAGTATGGTGACAATGAAATATTTTGAACACATTTAATATAATAAATAAAATGTACTCAATATTTATTAAAAGTATACTCATTTAAAATTAACCTCAAAATCAATATTCAGGAGTATTTAGTATTTGAAGACATTTTTATAGACTTTTAAAATATTATGATTATTATCTTTCATTAATAAACCAAAAGTATGGACATATTATAGTTAACATTTTTAATGAATGTTGATTTTATGGTGACAGTAATGAAAACCAAACAGGTTTAATAATCTAACTGGAAGTTGAATATAAAATACCTTACAAGAAACAAACAAAAAAAATTTCTGATGCTTAATTTGTTGTAAACATAATTACTTTTGTTCAAACAAATGACGAACAAAAGCAGAGGAATTGATGCATTGCCAAATACTTCTTTTCCCCAGGATGAAAATAACTTTTACAAAAAGAAATTACATATTATAGGTTGCTCAGCTCTTGCTGAGATAGTATCACTCACCCACATGGAGTACACTACAAAGAAATGTGTTTTGTCATTGTTGTTGTAGTTTCTAATTTGAAAGATAAAAATTTTCTCATAACATACAAAGGCATATTTATGCTGCTTTGGAAAAGCAGAGGCTGTGACTTTTTAATGCCAAAGCAATTGAATAAAAATGAATGATATAGTCAATTAACTAGTTGTTTTATCCATATGAACCCCAACTACCTGTCTAATTGGTTGACTCAACTCGTTGCTTTCATTTCTTCTGTGTAAGAAAAGCTTAAAAGAAAATCGATGGATGCATAATGAAAATATTTCAACACCCCCTGCCATAACTAAATTAAAAAAGAAGGCATTGTGGTTTGTTCCAACAGACAGCAAAGCTCCCCAGAAATACTGATTTTTGTTAAACCATGCATAAGTTTTACTGAGATAGAGACAGTGAACTCATTCCTAATTCTTCTGTTGTGCATTGACCATTGGAGACTTAAACATAGAAGCTTATGGAGAAAAGTGCAACAGAAACCTGGAATTACAATTCAAGGATACTTGTCTTCTCTTTGATCCTTCCACTAATATTTTGATTTATAAGCACTGTTGAAGAGGTGCTTTAATTTAAAGCAGTGTCACAAAAGAGTGTGAAAGGAGAAAATGAGAGAATTAGCCTGTGGGCCACATGCACATGTTGGACATCAAGGTACTTTAAAGATTTTTAAATAGTTTTGAAGTATAACACTGAAAGTACTTAATGTGATTATTCACTTATAAGAAGCTACCGAAGAACATGTATTTGTAGAACGTTAAGTAATACCAAAATACAGGGATCTGGGACTCTGCCCTTAAGAGAATATGAGTAATTGAAAGGTAGGTTAACAGTGACTCTTTGGAATCAGACTGCCTGGCCTCAAATCTTTGTTTTTTCACTCGCTATATGTGAAACTATTATTGGGAAATTATCATTTTTTTATATTTTATTGATATTTTACAGAGAGGAAGGGAGAGAGATAGAGAGCTAGAAATGTCAATGAGAGAGAAACATCAACCAGCTGCCTCTTGCACACCCCCTACCAGGGATGTGCTTGCAACCAAGGTACATGCCCTTGACCGGAATCGAACCCGGGACCTTTCAGTCTGCAGACCGATGCTCTACCACTGAGTCAAACCAGTTTCGGGTATTGGGAAATTATTATTGTCTCTCTCTGCTTCCTCAGTTTGCTCATCCATTAGAAGGAGAGTTATAATAAATCTCCATTTATTATGTGTGTATGTTTGGTGTTACCATGATTTTGGTGTTTATCAATGAATGGTTTTTTAAATTGATCCTTAGATTTTTATTCGTCTTCCAGTAGAAAGTGTATACATTCCAACACAATGACTTCAGACTTAGACATGTAACTTGCTTTAGCTAATTAACTGTGACTATTACTAAGTACTTAACAAAAACTTTTAAGAGACATTTCATCTTTCCTCTATCATTCTTTCCCTCTCAGACATGAGCATGACCCTGAACAATGTCTGCTATTTCACCCTGAATCCCAGAATGAAGAAGCCACATGGAGAAGAGCAGAAATTGAGTTCACAGTTTATATAAATTGTGCAAGCCACTGAAAATTTGGTGTTGCTACCACAGCATAAACAAGAAAAAGCTAACTGATTCACATGATAATGTTCATTAAAACCCTGGTTAATCCTGGACATTAACATTTAAAACAAAATATTTGTTTAGCTTGTTATCACTCATCTTCTTACTACTAATCCTTTAGTCTATTTTTTTTTTCAGTTTACCTTTTTAACCAAATTTGAGACTCTGCTTTTATAACTTGGATAGTTTATGGAATTTAATTTTCATTTATATATTTTGATTTTTCTTCATCTATTAATAATTTCTTAATGGCAATAGTTCTCAATATTCTTTCCTTCTTACATTTGCTTTTTTTAGTAATTTGGAGAGGAAAACATCCTTACTTATTTAATTCAACTATGGACTTCCTTAAATTTTAAAAACAAATCATATATACATACTTTTTTAAAATATCAATCTCAAAAGACAAAAACCTATATGTTTCAAGTTTACTTTCTCAATTCTCATAGAGCTATTATTATCTTTCTTTGCTTTCCTACATGCATGAAAATTAATGTTTGTTTTATAACTCTTGGATCTAAAAACATTTTAATTCAAATGGGGGAAAACGTCAATCTGATTATTTTACACTTTTGGTGAGTTGATTAAAATATTTCAGTCTGGCGTGACTAAATTCCTATCTCATGAACTTTCCTACAATGATATACAGTGAAGAATTTTTATATGACTACTGAATTCCTTTCATTTCAGGATGGATTCCTTATATAATATTCTTGATTATCACTTCTGTTTGTTTTTGTCAGGTACAGCAATTATGCTAATGTGGACTCTTTGTTTTCTCTCTTCTCCATCTCTATAATTTTTTTCTAATACTCCCCACCCTCCATTTCTTAAATCCTAAAACACCTCCCCAGCTCTCCTCATCATGTACTTAAGCTTATGCATGCCAGGTCTGATTTAACAATTCCTAACACAGTTACTAATTCAGCAATTATTTTTTTTTATGTTCTATACTTATATTTACTCCATTTTTTGGCCTACTTCTTCTCTAGCTCATATGTTTTGTTTGTTTTCTTCTCAAATCTTTGATTCCTTATTTGTATTTCTTTTTTTTTTGCTTCTTTTGAGACAAGAAAATAAGTGGTGTTCAATTTCTTCTGTTCTATATATTAATTGATTTTCCAGTTAAAATATTATAATTAAAAGTTTGACTCCAGAAACTTTACAACCATTGAATAACAAAAGCCCATTTTCCTCAGCCCCTTGTAGTCCCTGGCAACCACTACTGTATTTTCTGCTTCCATGAATTTGGCTACTTTAGATAACTCATATGAGTGGAATCATACTGTATTTGTCTTTCTGTGCCTGGCTTATTTCACTTGGCATGATGTCCTTCGGGTTCACTGATGTTGTCACAAATGGCAGGATTTCCTTCCTGTTAAACACTGAATAATATTCTATTGTATGCATACACCACTTTTTTATCCATTAATTTGTCCATAGACACTTGGGTTGTTTCCAGAGCTTGGCTACTGTGAAGGGTGCTGCAATGAACATGGAAAGATAGATATCTCTTCAAGATTCTGATTTCAATTATTTTGGGTATATGCCCAAGAAGTGAGATCATATGGTGGTTCTATTTTTAATTTTTTGAATTAAGTTCTATATGCTTTTCCATACCTGTGGCTTCATTGTACATGCCCACTAACAGTGTACAAGTGTCCACATTTTCCACAGCCTTACCAGAAGCTTACTTTTGAGGTTTTTAATAGTAGCCATCTTAACAGTTAACAATATGGTACAGTGCAATTCAAAATTTGTTTATAGGGTAAATCTCATATCGAGTATTCTTACTGCACATAAGAAATAAGCAACAGGAAACTCTTGGTGGTGTTGGAAATTTTATTTCCTTGATTGTGATGATGATATTGCCAGTGTTTTTTTAGGTCCAAACTCATCAAGCTGTACATAAGAAATCTGTGCAATTCTCTATAAACCACTAATACCTCAATAAAACTCTTTCAAAAGTTTGAGATCTGGAGGTCATACTGTTTGTTTTTCAATCCTAACTTTATCAGTGACTGGTTGTATTATACTGGAATCCTCACTTTTACTCTGGACTTACTCATATGTAAAATAAAGATAGTACTGATAATTAAAATAAGTGTCATAATCAAACAGGTGGTCCTGTGCTGGACAGTTAGTGGTGCTCCTTAACATTAGCAATGCTTGTGCACACCCTCCTCTGTGCCTTATATTCCTGTGCCCCAATGTCTCTCAGAAGCCCTACACTCCTCCTTGATTTTCCGTTGTTAATTTTTTGTATATTTATTTTTAGTTTTATTATTTATATCTGTCTACCTACTTTAAACATCAAAAATCTAACCAATTTTTATATATTTCCCAACCCAGGGTGACCTGATTTCCCGAGAAAGCAATGATGGCATAATAGAAAGTAAACGGAACAGAACTGGATCCCACAAAACGGACTGAAACCTTGTAAAATGTGAGGGCTAGGAAGGGATAGATGAAGAGTATTCTACTTACAGCAATGTTACTACTGCAGATTGAACAAAACAATCCTGGGTAGAGAACTCCAATGTCAGATTTACTACCCCAAACAAATAGGTGACAGATGTGGCTACTGATAGCTCTATGGACCTGAAAGATTCCATTAGACTTATATTCAGAGTAGCTAGAATATATATGTATATATAATAATTTGTATTTTAAATAAATACATTCTTTATTTCAGAGAGGAAGGAAGAAGGAGAGAAACAGAAATATCAATGATTAGAAAGAATCATTGATTGGCTGCCTCCTGCACATCCCCTATTAGGGATAGAGCCTGCAACTTGGACATGTGCCCTGACCAGGAGTCAAATTGTGACCTCCTGGTTCATAGATCAATGCTCAACCACTGAGCCACTCTGGCCAAGCTACACCTACTATTTTATTTAACTAGAGGCCTGGTGCACAAAATTTGTGCATCGGGGGTCAGTTCCCTTAGCTTAGCCTGCACCCTCTTCAATCTGGGACCCCTTAGAGGATATCTGACTGCCTGTTTAGAACTGGCAGTCTGACATTCCTCTCACAATCCTGGACCACTGTATTCTAATCACTCACCTGCCTGCCTGCCTGTCTGCCTGCCTGGTCACTCCTAACTGCTCCCCCTGTCGGCCTGGTTGCTCTCAACTGCCCCCCCCACCGGCCTGGTCACCCTTCATTGGCCCCCTGAATAGCCTAGTTGCCTCTCACTGCCCTCCTGCCAGCCTATTCACGCCCAACTACCCCCCTAGCAGCCTGGTTGACCTTCACACACACCCCACCAGCCTGGTCACCCCATTTAGCCTGCCAGAATGTTGTTTGGTCACCCCTCACTAACCCCCCCCTGCTGCCTGGTTGTTGGTAGCTATCTTGTGAAGATGTGATGGTCAATTTGCTTATTACCTCTTTCTTATATAGGATTAGTGAATTATCTGTATATGGGATAAAGTTCTCCATAAAATATTCTTCCCATTCTATATAAGGTTTTAACTGTGAATCTATTTTTTGCCTCCAAAATTATTTTCATTTTTCTTATCTATTTACCATTTTAGTTCCCCTTGCTTTGAGTTTGCTCTTTTATATCTGTCTCATCCCAAGGACTTAGACATATTAGACTCTCTATCTTCCTGGGACTGCTTTAATCAGAACTCTAGCTTCATTTAGATTTTGCTATCTGATTCTTTTTGCTCATGGCTACAACCAAAGGACAGAATCACTCCATCTCCTGCACATAGCATCACCCAGGGAAATCAGGGCAGAATCCAGAATGTACTTTACCCCTCTAGAAGGGAAATGTAAACACTTTTAGCCAAGTTTATTTCTGCCCAGAGTAATCCAGGCTCTAATACCATACTGTCTTCAAATATCAGAAAGGCTATTATATAAAATTAGTGGCCTGGTGCAGAGATCTGTGCACATTGAAAGGAAATTGCTCCCACAGTGGGGGCACTGCTCAGCCAGAAGCTGGACTCACTGCTGGCTAGTGCAGCTGCAGTGGCGGAGCCTCTCTCATCTCCGTGGCACTGCTAAGGATGTCCAACTGCCAGGTTGAGGGACTCACCACCCCACGAATGCATGAATCTTGTACACCGGGCCTCTTGTATATAGATAATCACCCAAAAGGATAAGAATAATATAATGGGGAAATGCTATTTCAAGGTTTCCTATAGGGAATACTTTCTTATATTAAGTATGATACATTTCTAAACAAAAAAATGGCTCTTTAGTAAGGTACCAAGGCCCTGTAACTGGAAGTATTACAGGAGAGACAGTGTGATTATCTGTTATAAAGTGTTTCAGAAGTGTTTTAGCCAATTGGACAAATCAGACACATCGATGGTCATCAAACTGTGCTTCGTGGAAGTTCAGAATTTTGTGGCAGGGGATGAGGACAGGCTTACTTCTTCCTCCTAACCCAAAGTTGCTACTCTTTTCATCTGTTTTGTATTTGGGGTCACATGTTTGGTATTATTTGGAAAAAGTTATGGTGGTATAATAAAGTCATAACTGGCTAGCCTAGATGAGATTTAAATGCACTTTCATCTCAATAATTCTGTGATATGATTTTAAATATCTATGATTCAATATAAAATATAAAAATATAAAGTTAAAAAACAATTAAAAAGGTTGTCCTATCATTCCCCTCCATTTATTTTTAATAACTCCTTATTTAAATAGCATAACATAATAAAAATAATAGTTTTGAGACAGTGTGGCAAATGTATACTCAAAATAAAGGAGTTTTAGCCTAATGTTTGCTTATGTATCAGGACATAAATTATAAAGATTAGTAAGAAGTCACCAAATTCATAGAGTATAAAAAATTATTCCCTAAATATGCAGTATATTCTATAGACAGCTAAAATATTACCTAAGATATCCCTTACAAATATTTAGATCCGTTATGATTCAACTAATGTGCTGTTTTCAAAGGAACCAAGCATAATATTTGTGGTAAATAAATTTTCCTTATAATCCAGAATGCTTGTAAATGATGCATTATACATTATGTAACAGCAAGATTTGGCCTCTCTTTACACAGTTTGCAGTAATAAAAATAGACTTTTATCCTGGTTTACTCAAGGATTAGAAATTTCCATATGAAAAGCCACAATTGTGAATTTCAATATGAGTAAAATTCCCAGTTCCATACGATGGAAACATCCAATTACTTAAATTTATTTGTCATAAGGAACAAATAAAACAAGAATTTGACTCAGTATTTATTGAGTGCAGATGATATAGAGGAAGTATGGATGCTGGTTTCCATTTTCTTATTTTCTATTGGTAACAGGAAACATTCTCAGTGACAGTGCAGCTCCTGTGGGTTACAGAATTTCTACCACCCCGTGACTTCAGATAACTACGGGAATCCTGTAGTCAGTGTTCTTGAATGATGTTCTGTCATTAACATTTTCTCATTATGGTTCTGGTCCTGTCTTTGCATACTTGGAAGTACTGGACAATGGATTAAGAAAATAGACATGTGTTCATAAAAATAAAATTCTTTCCTGTGTGGAAAAAAATCTTCCTCCTATGAATGAGGACAGTGGGGATGGCAGGGGAAAGGAATGGGGTGGGGTGGGAACCGGGTGGAGGAGAGCTATTGGGGGGAAAAAGAGGGACAACTGTAATAATCTGAACAATAAATATTTATTCAAAACAATTCTATCCTGTGAATATATATGATTGAACTATTGCTGAATCAACAAAAGGCATATCCAAAACAGGAATCTAAGTATTCCATTTTCTATGTCATTCCTGAAGAGTTAAAATTTCCACACTTTTATGTAACTTTAAAGAGGATTATGTTTTATTAGAGATCCATAACTTCCAGTATGTAGGGGGCATAGTAGTATTAATTAAAAACATAATTTTGGTACTTCACAGACATGTTTTCTGCTTGTTTGTTTGTTTGTTTGTTTGTTAATTTCTACTTATTTGAAAACTTTGGGGATTTGGGGTCAGGCACACTAAACATAAGACCAAAAATAAGATGTGCTTGGTGAGCAACTATTTGTTTGCCCTTCTTAAGCAAACTTGAATTTCTTATAGTGACCAAGTAATGACAATTAGTAAGCTGATCAGTTTCAATGACCAAGTTAAATACTCCCCAGTTATTTCTGTCATCAATATAAACGGGTATTGTAACACTGTTTATATCTGTGCATCTGTGCACTTACTTTTTGTTATCAATTTATTATTGCATATTATGATAATGCTGCATTCAAACAACATTTTTAGAACATGTCTTTATAGCATACCTACCATATGCAAGGTACCAGAGCTTTAGCCACTTCTGAACTTCACATTCCCGTGAGAGGGTTTAATCTTGTAAAGCACCAAAAGCTTCCCATGGAGTAATAGGTGCTCTAAGAGGGGGTATGGGTAAATTCCTATGAATAATTAGAAGACACAAACATGTATGAATGTAGCAGGTTCAGGGAAGTTTTTATGAGAGATGGCACTGGAAATTGGCTTGAAGGAATGAAAGCATTTAGAAAGGGATAGAAATAATGAGGGAAGGGTTGGGGAGAAAAATATACTAGGTAGAAGGCTTAGTATAGAAAAAAAAAAAGAATTGTAGAAGCAGTTCTCCAAAAAGAGTTATAGGATGAGGTCAATGCCAAATATTTCACTCTATCATTCACACGATCAAATCTAGAAGAGGCCAGTAGGGAGCTTTCAACATAGAATTTTTGGAGCTGTTTTGTAGGACCATTTCCTGCCCTTTGAAAGGACAGTGAGTACAATGTCCCCAGGACATAGTCTTTTTTGAAAATATCCCTCTCTGAAAATGGCACCAAATGCTCAATGTAATACTTGAAATCCAACCAAAACATACAAGTTAATGCATTCCAATTTCATGTTTATGTGTCATTTGAAAAATAAAACAGCATACTGTTTAGAAGGGAGTTTTCATTTTTAAAAAATAAAGGTACAAGGATACAGAAAGAATGCTTTCTGTGAGGAAAGAAGCCATTGTAACAACTATTTTTCCAAATGCTTTAAATTCTTAGGGGGGAAAAACGTATCTGTGAGCATAAGGATTGATTTAGCCAAAGAATAATCTTGGTCGGGGATGACATAAGCATCTCATTTAAGTGAGCTTTGTTTTATTTGTAATTGAAAATAGCTATTCCATTCAAACATAAACATCTGAAGTATACATTCAGGTAGCCCTATGACTCACATACTTTATTCCAATTCAACTTTTGCCTGCTATGAAAGTACTTTAAACAATTAATCTACAACTTCATGATAGAGGTCACCTTATCAACAAGTCTGTGTTTTCACTTATTTACTTATATCAAACCCTTTTTTATGACAAATGGAGGATATTCCTATTATGCCAAAAAAGTTCTGGTCAAGGGCACATGCCCTGGTTGTGGGCTCAATCCCCAGCAGAGGCCATGCAGGAGGCAGCCAATCAATGATTCTCTCTCATCACTGATGTTTCTATCTCTTTCTCCTTCTCCTTCCTTCTCTTAAATCAATAAAAAAATGTATATTTTAAAAATGCAATCAATGAAAAGAATGAAGATGTTAGAAACAAAAAATATTTAAAATGATGCCTGCATATATTTCCTCAGCAGTCTCCAGTGACTCACTCTGATTTAATAAGTACTTTCCTTTTTCTTTATCTTAATGTTGAAATAATATTATTTGTCACATTACACATTTACTGTATCAGAAACATTAGAAGATCTTTATAAGTACAAACACTAAAATCTCTATGAAAATATGATTCAAAGCAGTTCATTTACTTCTGAATTTCAACATATTCTGAGACATTATAATGAATGTATTATATTATAGATTCAATAACCACTTTGAATGATGCAATTGCTTTTTAAACAATAATGAAGGTAAAAGGAAGAAAAAGTTTCCACACATAATGGCTTTCTGAGGCCAATTTCTAAAATTATGTAAAAAGCAAATAAGTAAATTATTTGTGACTGCTCTTGAAGGAAATAAACCAAACAAAATCAGAATTAGTCAACTATAGTCAAATTATAGCTGTTCTACACAATAGTAAACACATGGGTTGTGTATTTCAAAAACATGCCAGACAAGCTCTGGTTCTAGCTTATGTTTTCCTTTTGTGAAAAAAAGAAGAAGAAAAGGAAATAGAAAATAAAATGTACATTGGGAAAAATGCATAACAATTAACAATATTTTTCAAAACAACCCCCGCTGTAACTATTCTGAGGCTAAATAATGCCCTTTGAAAGGATAGTGGTCATTGTCACCCAACTCATTATAGCTCAGAACAGAAAAGCATTATGTACTTGAATCATTGCACAGGAGAAAAATCAAAGATGGACTATAATAAGAGGAGAACCACTGAGGTAGAGCTTTTTATTTTGTAAGGTGTTAGCTACAATTATTAAGAACTTTCTACAACACACGATATTAAACATTTTAGATCTATGTCATCGTTTCATCTCCACAACACTATTAGGTGCTACTACTAATATTTCTGTTTCACAGCTTATGAGGTCAGAGAGATCAAATGATTCTCTAGGTATCAGAGTTAGTAAAATGACAAATGGAACACAACCCTCATACTAGACTTTTTTGCTCAGAACTAACTGGTTTACTCGGCCAAGGCTTCTTGAGTAGCATCTGAGCAGCAAGCAGGTAGATGTGGGAACAGTGCTGCCCAGACAAGAGGGCCCTTGAGCCACATTCTGAATTTTGAAGAATATTTGAGATGGAGGGAAGGGAATAGACGGAATCAATTTATACCCCTAGGGGTTACCAACATATCACGTTAGTGCTCCAGTAAGGGGGCCAGAGGAATATGGCTAAGATGATGGAAGCCTATGACCCAGCAGAAGGCAGAAAGCCTATGGCCCTCCCTCCCAGGTCTATCCCAAATAGAGTCTCCCAGTCAGAGAAGCAGAGCTTCATCTACCACCAGGGATTCAAAGATATGTTGAGCATTCTCACCACCCAACACCAGAGTTTGTACACTGTGGCAATCTTAGACTGACTGACCAACCACCTTACCTTCTATCTTCTATGTTTCACATGTTTTCAGTATTTTCCCCAAAGTTCATTTGGGCAAGATCATCAACTGACCATACCAGCTATTGAATGCTGAAGCTGCCAGTTGTCACTCAACATCTCTGCCTGAGGACATGCCAGCTGATGAGCAACTAGTGTTGATTTGAAACAATTTTATGCATTTATGAGATGACATTTACCGTATTTGCTGGCGTATAAGACGAATTTTTTGGCCCTGAAAAATACATATTTGCTGGCGTATAAGACGACTGGGCGTATAAGACGACCCTCTAACATTTCCACTAAAAATACAGTTTGTTATATACTCGCCGTATAAGACTACCCCCCACTTGGAGGCATATTTTTCAGGGCCAAAAAATCGTCTTATACGCCTGCAAATATGGTATTTACTCTTTTCAAATTAAAGCTAGAATTTTCACAATGAACATATATATTTTGAATGCAAATTCATGTTAAAATAATTATTAACATTATTTTAAGGGAGAAATCTGGCAAGACCCTAATTTTAGACATTCTGTTCATACCACCCAAAACCTTTATTTAGCCATTACATGCTTATTTTTTTCCTAAGGAATGTGTTTATTTAATTCCATGCCTTTTATAAGGAAGGCAGCAGAATAGAAACACAGAGGGATTAAAGGATTTTTAAAACAAAACTGTAATTTATCTAAGCTTCCCTTTGAAGTCTGGATTCTGAGCAGTTGATAAGTGCTTGAAGGAAATCTCAGCCTTGGGCAAAGATGGCCATTGCCACATGGAGAAGCCTGGGATTAACGAGTGCCCCAGAAGGAGATAGTAACCAGTATTCTGTAAAGCACATTGCCAAGCTGCATGTTCCACTTTTATTTATTTCACTAGAGGCCCAGTGCATGAAAATTCATGCACTTAGCGGGGGGGGGGGTGTCCCTCAGCCTGACCTGAGATTAGGGCCTATGGGGGCTTTCATTATTCAGGTTGCAGGCAGCTGGCCCCACCCCCACTACTACCACTGCTTGCCATCTGTGCAGCGCGGCCTCCCCTCCCCTGCCACTGGTGGCCTCCCTCTGCAGGAAACATGCTGGGTGAAATGGCTTGGCTGGCCTGGGCCTCTCTTTCTTTGATGGGAGGTGGGGCCAGCCCAGCGAGGGGCCATCTGCCTACCTGGTCACCCCTAACTGCTGGTCTGCCTACCTGAAAACACCTAATCACTCTGCCAGCCTGCCTGATTGCCCCTAATGCTTGCTTGGGGGCAGGGCCAGCCCCAAGAGGGGTCTTCTGCCCACCTGATCTCCCCTAACTCCTGATCTGTCTGCCTGATCTCCCCTAACCCCTCTGCCTGCCTGCCTGATTGCCCCTATCCACTTGCTTGGGGGGAGGGGCCAGCACTGACTTCTGGTTGGTCAGCCTCAGGTGGTTACTGCTCATTAAAACCCAGGGTTTTTATATATTAGGCATATATATATATATATATATATATATATATATATATATATATATATCAGCTTTATTTAAACAATGTAATAGGAAATAAGGGAGAAAGCCACAATCCTATGCTTAGGTCAGGAAATGTTGAAGTGAAACCAACAATGGTGAGATGAAATTGATCATCCAAAGGTGTCAAAAGAAGTGGAAACCCATGGGATGAGAGTTGGCATTCCAAAGTTCAGCCACTCCTTCTGGGAGGTGAATCTATCTTTTAAATGAAATCACTTGAATTGTGTGTTTTTAATGAGAAACAGCTGTAGGAACCCATAGTCAGACTTTTTGTATATTCAATCAGGCTGTAGAAGAAGAACCTGGACATGTACGTTTTGAGGTGAGCCAGAGTTTCCCAGGTGGAAACAAGGCCTATCCTGTGTGTTGGAGCTGCCATCTCCAGCCAAGTGGCAGTTAAGTCTAATAGTGCTCTGCTCCTCAGAGATGTGGATTGGCGACTGAACCTAAAACATATTTTGTAAGAAATAAGGAGATACCGAGCATGCAGATTATGTGTATATCTTCAATTTGGGGCACATTTGAACAAGCAAATAGAAAAGCTGAATAAAACCAACCAAAAAAATGGGTCTGAGTCCTCATCATTCTTGCTAATAGTAGAACCAGAGACCAGCCTTTGTGGTCTATCTTAGCTGATCAGCAGTTTCCTTTCAACTCATATTTGAGCAATCTGGGTTCTGTCCAAGTTCAGCATTTTATTATCTCACTATTTTGGCACTAATCTCTTGGCTTCTGATCTGGCTATAAATCAATTGACTTCATACCTGAGACTTAGTCAAAAGAAAAAAAAAATTTTTTTCACTTGGGTATTATGCAGAGACTAAACTAAACAAACCTTAGTCTGGAGGAAAAGAGGCAGTATTTTCTTTATTCATTAAAACATCATCAATTCATACTCAGTCCTTCTTAGGAAGCTATCATTTATTACCAACACTTGAAGTCTCTGTGACTCAATCCATATACACACCATTAATAATCGCCCTAAATGCAGGAATGCCATGCTACTCCAGGCTTCTTTGCCACATTTGGCTCTAGTTGCAGACCAGCTGGAATGCTACTTTTCTAATTGCATCAGAGACGGAGGAGTTCTAAGAGAAAATCGCATCATTCACTTTTCCAACAGAACTGTATCCAAATCATTGAATTAAATATATGAATATTTTCTATTTTATCTGTTATCATAGTCAAGTCTTGACAAAGTTTTTTTTTTTTTTTTTTTGATTTAAGGTTTAGAGGAAAAAAATGGAATCAATCTTAGGTGAGCAGAATGTTATGTACAGTAAGGCGCCATTTGAGAGCTAGCAGATAGCATTTCATAAGCCCCCACCCAAGTGTTGTTGGCTTTAATACTAAAATGGGTGTCTTCTTCTTAAAGTGAAGGTTGTTCAGCATTATGTTTAGACCAAGAAATGCAATGATGTATATGTGTTTAGAATATATATAGAATCTAATAACTTACCCCACTAGGTTATATCCATTCATTTCCATTTCCACATTCAAAGTTATACTTTAATGTGTGTTCTTGATAAGCAAGCTAACATCACATAAGTATTACCTTTGATTCTCAATAGTTGGTAAACCATTATGAAATGAACTGCCTGTGCCTCCTAACAGAAGCTTGTCTTTACTGTAACTCTTTTTTAAAAATATATTTTATTGATTTTTTTACAGAGAGGAAGAGAGAGGGATAGAGAGTTAGAAACGTCGATGAGAGAGAAACATCAACCAGCTGACTCCTGCACACCCCCTACTGGGGATGTGCCCACAACCAAGGTACATGCCCTTGACCAGAATCGACCTAGGATCTTTCGGTCTGCACGCAGACACTCTATCCACTGAGCCAAACCAGCTTTGACCTTTACTGTAACTCTTAACAATAAATAACCAACAACTGGATATCTTCTACTATATTCATGTTAAATGGAAATACAGAGAAGTTTTTAAAAAAATGTTACATCTTGTTGTAAATGAACAAATCATTTCCAGTGAGTCTCCATTCTAAGTCTGCTGCCTTTACCAAGACCATCAGCACTATGTAATTGTATAAAACAATCTTCACCTTTACTTATCTATTCAATTTTCATTGATCTTTCTCCCCTCTATTGTAACCTAACGTTTGGAAAAGTAGTGGTCGAAAAAGTAGCAACAATTCAGAACCAAACTTTGGTATGACACCGGCTCTAAGAGCCTGAAGGTGAAGGGGAGGAAGAAGCCAGTTTGAAATTCTATGTAGTTACTTTTCCTTCTTAAAGTAGTACTAAGACAAAGAAGCATACATTTTAATCTAAGCCTTTTTATTGAATTGGGAAGCCGTATATTTAATTCATCCTGCATGAAGGAACCATCACAATATGCAGAAGGAATGTGAAAACTGTCCAAGAACCAGAATGGGAAAGGGGTCTGTCTTCCTCACATAAGCAGCCCCAGCTCCGCAGAGGACACGAGAGGAACAAAGGGAAGGTGCAAGTAGCAGAGTCATTTGCCCTTTTATCTGAAAGGTGTTGGTGATGAATTAATTGGTGTCTCATCTTTCCCCCCACACCCCCTGCTACAGAATCAGCAAATAGTGATGAAAAGACCTTTCTCTGTGCAATCCGCAGGAAGAACAGTTGGGGCTTATTGTTGAGCTGTCCAACCCCTGGCCCTCTGTGGAGAGGACTGGTGCGTGCAGTTGAGGGATCTACAGGTGGTGGAGTCCTGGAACCACTTCTGGGTGAACTGGGGAGAGGGCAGGGCAGCAGGAGAGATGGGTGCTCAGGATGGTAGGTGGAGCAGCAGTGCAGGGGGCACCGTGAAGGATCCACAGGGGATGCTTTTCTGTTTAGAAGGAGAGATGGGAGCCACATGGGCCTGTGGGGACAACCAAGGTGGGGGAGGGGGCGCTTGGGACAGGATGAGTGGGAAAGGGGGATATCAGAACTGATATAAAAGGTTTTCCTAATTCTCCCAAGTGGAAACTCAGAACCAGATTTAATTTGAATTTCATAAACAACAAAACAAACATTTTTTTTTTATACCAAGTGTCCTGGAGCAATTCATATAGTTACACTGTTAACACCTCTTTAAGCTGAATCAGCTCTCATAAATAATTCGAAAAGCAGATCTACTTTTCCCTCAGTCCCTGTGTGTTCCCCCAGAGTTACTAGGTTTTTTAGGATGTTTACTAAGAACTTCAAATATCTTAGGAATAGTTTCCAGACACCAGAGTGCTACTGACACAGGCACTTGTGAGTTACCTATACAATTCAGAACACAGAGTCTGTTGCCATAAGAACTGAAACAGGAGAGGCGATATTTATGTTCTATAACCATTTCTGTCTGCATGTCAAAGCTGTGCATCACTGCTTCACTGTTCTAGGAGCCTTTAAGTTTGTAACAGTTTTATTTTTAACTGAAAACTTTGAAAGTTTATTTTCAAATAGAGAATGTGTGTATCTTCTAAGAATGGGAATGATAGGTCCACTGAAAAATTACAATATACCAAATAACTGGCTTACTACAGCCTGTTATACTTGTTTGATGGCAAATAAAGATCCAAGGCAAAGGAATCAATAATAAAAACACTGCCTGCTTCACACTGGTTGAGTTCACCACAAAAAAAACTCCCCAAGAATACCATTCATCTGCCTAAAGATTCGTAACTATGCAATGCTGCCACTGAGGATACTTAGCCACGCACAAGGTTCTTTTCTTACTCCACCAGTTTGGATTTAGACCTGTTAAACTAAGTGAATAACCAGCCAATTTTGTCTTGAAGTATTTGTGAGCTACCTAGTATATAAAAGGTGGTAAATAGGCAGGATAGAAAGTGCTCTTTTTACTACACAATGGAAATCAGGCCATGCTTTTCCATGACAATGTGACAAAATATATGTGTTTTTTTATTTAATTAATTTATTTCTCCCTTGAAAAACATTCTCCTACGTTATTATCATAAAATAATTACTGATTATTACTATGCATTAGATATTGTATTATTAAAGTTTGTTTATTTAGGGTACTTCTTCTCTTGTTGGATATTAAAACAAAATGTTCTAGGCATGCTGACTTTATACAAAAAAATATTTGTGTGCATTTAAAAATTAACTACATAACAAGCATCTTTTCATAGCTATTTTTAATTAAACAAAGAATATAAAAGAGGCACTCATAAATAAAGATGATCTAATGCAAATGTTAATTTAAATATTTTTTCTCTATAACCACAATAACAATTATTCAATATGCCTCATTCATTGGAATTAAACAATTTATAAAAGGACATTGCTTTTCCTTGTATACAGCAATCATCTACATAGAACCCTGACCTAATGTCTGACTTTTAGCAGTTATTTATACATTAATTAACTGTATGCACAGGGAAGTTGTGCACACCTGGCAAATTCTGAAGTCAATTGTTTCTTCTGCCCCCTTATTGAGTGCTGCAAGACATCCTGAGCAAGCAATTCAATTAAGCTTCGGGGCTGCAGGTGAAAAGAAAGGTCCACTTGAGATGGTTTCTGAGCTTTGGCCCAGTGACAAAAAATAATCAAGATCTGATACTCAACCTTTTCCCACTCAAAACGTATTTTTTAATTGAAATTGAATGAATGAAATGTGAAATTACGTGGCCTTTAAACTTAAGGAGAAATATCAGATTGCCCCCTAACACAAGCATAACATTACTTGCTGGGTGGTGTTATGTTGGGATTCTGTATATGAAGTGACAAGCAAAGAAACATGACCCCACTGCATGTTGTTATGTCCTATAAAATGAGACACACTGATTGAACGGAAAACAGTATTTTCAATCTGCATTCAAATAACCACTGAAAAAAGTTAATACCCAACTTCTATTCTTCCTAAATGAGTTTGAAATTTTTACCACATCCACAATTATGGTGTTTTAAACTTTATATGAATTATAAATTTTATATATATATATATATATATATATATACACACACACACACACACACACACACACACACACACACACACACACAGATATATAAACATATATAAATCCTATATAATGAAAGGCTAATATGCAAATCGACCAATTGCTATGATGCACACTGACTGCCAGGGGTCAATGCTCAGTGCAGGAGCTGCCCCCTGGTGGTCAGTGCACTCCTACAAGAGGAGCACTGCTCAACCAGAAGCTGGGAATGGGTCTAAGCTGTCAGTCGGACTTCACCCAAGAGCTCCCAGACTGCAAGAGGGCGCAGGCCACGCTGAGGGCACCCCCCCCCCACATGAGTGCATGAATTTCGTGCACCAGGCCTCTCGTATATACATAATTATTGTCAGGATAAAGAAAGCAAAGAAAAAAAACTTTCCAGGTAAATCACTTTATTATTTTCTAACTCAGGAGCCACTGACTTATTTTCTTGAGAACGAAATGCTTTTTAATTCCTTTAAACTTTTCTTATGTTGGGTAATAGGTATTCATAAATAATGAAGAAGCAAGGGTCAGATATAAATTGAATAGGTAGGTTTCTAAAGAGAAAGTACAACTCAACTGAGAAAAGAAAACATTATTCTTTTTGCTAGAGACCCTGGAAAATTGAGAAAAAACTAGTTATGTAGACGGCATTAACTTCCAATGAATATTCTTAGGGAAACCTTGTGAATTTTGAACTATCTTCAGGTTAAAGCACACAAGTGCACATCACTATAATACAAATATTTTAATTATATTTTTAATTTTAAAATCTTATGCTATGACCTGTTTCCTGATATAGTGCCATAAAATATAGAACATGTTTTTCATAACAATATTACAGTCAATTTTTTAACTCAAAGATCTATTCCTAATACAAAGGACTGGAACCTTTAAATCTTGCCCAAATATCCACCAAATATTTGAAAACCCTCCCAAGTTTCAGAACTTATTAATATACTAGAGTCCTGATAGGCAAAATTCATGAGGCATGGGGGTCCCTCAGCCCGGCCTGCACCCTCTCCTCTCATAATCTGGGGACCCCTCAGGGGATGTCAGACTACCGGTTTAGATTGGGCATACACCTGTAGTCAGACATCCCTCTCGCAATATGGGATCCATTGCTCCTGAACCACCCACCTGCTCGCTCCTAACTGCCTGCTTGCTTGTTCTTTACCACTTGGCTTGTAGCTCCTTAGCACTTCCCCAGGCGGGGGAGGCTCCTGCCACCACCACTGTGCTCAACAGCCTGGCTTCTGGCTGACCCCTTGATGGTCAGTGCACATCATAGTGACAGGTCATTTTGGTCGTTCCACCATAAGGGTCGCTGGGCTTTTAATATATAGGATAACTGCCCAGAGGATCACAGTACATGGTTGTATTAATATCGCCTTCAACTGCCAAGTCCAAAATTTAATTTTTATTCTCTCATCTATCTATATTTATCCTAATGATACAGACGTATCATTAGAATTCCTAATCTTCTATATTTCCCTGTATTTCCAACCAACCCTTTTGCCCCCACACAATAGCCTATCAGCCATTTTCAATCTATTTTTCTTCACGGAAAGCAATAAGTTTTATATACTTCTCTGACTTCATTTATTACATACCTTAAGTACTCCCTTCCACTTTTTTTGTGAAGAAAATGAATTGTACTTTTAAAATTTATAACAAAATTAGTATATAATGATCTTAAATATTAAAAGCAATCCTGAGAAAAAAAGAACAAAGTCAAAGGTATCATAGCCCCTGACATCAAATTATACTGCAAAACTACAATAATTTGAACAGTATGGTACTGGCAAAAAAAAATAAAAATAAATAAAAATAAATAGACGCACAGAGCATCTAATATAATTGAGAGCACAGAAATGAACCTACATATATATGGTCAATTACATTTCAACAAGGACCCAGAAACATACAATGGAGAAAAGAAAACCCGTTCAATAAATAGTGTTGGGAAAACTGGAATACCACATGCACAAGATAAATCTAGATCACTGTTTGACATCACAAACAAAACTTAATACAAAATGGATTAAAGACTTTAATATAAGACCTGAAACAATAAAAACACATGGAAGAAAACATAGGTACTAAACTTATGGACTTTGACCTTAAAGAGGATTTTGTAAACTTGAGGAAACAGAAGTAAAAGGGAAAACAAATGAATGGGACTTCATCAAACTAAAAAGCATCTTCAAAGAAAAACAAACCATCAACAAAACAAAAAGGAAGTCCACCAAATGGGAGAGATATTTGCAAATGATACCATTAATAAGAGGCTACTCTCCAAAACACATTAAAATTCATAGAACTCAACAACATAAAAACAATACTATTAAAAACTAAGCAAAGGACTTGACCATACACTTTTACCAAGAAGACATACAGATGACCAACAGATATATGAAAAGATGCTCAACTTCACTAGCTATAATGGAACAATGAATTAAAACCACGATGAGATACTGAGATACCACCCACACCTGTTAAAATGGCTATTATCTGCTGACAATGGACTAATGATTCTCAGAGGGAAGGGGGATGGGAAGAGATTAACCAAATATTTTACATGCATATGTGAACAACCCAAGTGTCATGAAGGCCCGCAGAAGAGGCAAGAGTGGGAAAGAGAGAGTCAATGGAAGGAGAAAAGGGGATATCTATAATACCTTCAACAATAAAGATAAATTTGAATAATAAAGTAGTGTTTAAGGATGTTCTACTTATTAAAAAAAAAAGAAAAGTAATGTAGGAGATAATAAGGAGAAAAGGGAAACCTAATACACTGCTGATGGCAATGTAAATTGCTGCAGCCTCTATATAAAACACTATGAAGGTTCCTTAGCTACCACCTGTCTGGTGTGGTTTGCAGTTGAGCATCTACTCTAGAACCAGGAGGTCGATGATTTGATACCCAGTCAGGGCACATTTCTGGATTTTGGACTCAATCAGCAGATAAAAATGCGGTATATATATATAAAATATTACTCAGCCAGAAGAAAAGATGAAATACTGCCATTTGTAACAACATGGATGGATCATGAGAGTATCATGCTAAGTGAAATAAGTCAGTGAAACCATATGGAGTTGCACACCTGAAATGTATATAATGTTAACCAATATCAACACAGTAAATTTAATTAACAAAAGACTCTATTATGATGGAACATACTTCATCATCAAAAAATTAATCCCCTTCTTCCTTTCATTGGTTGTTCTGAATGTTAGATATTTTTCCCATGGGGATCAAAAGGTACCTAAGTATATTATTGCAAATGTAAAAAAGCGGGGGGAATAAAATTTTGTTATTTTGTTAGTATTTCTCCACTTAGTTTATTTGTGAATTTTTAATATAATGAAGTAATGTAAAGAATTAAAATGTGCCGAAACCGGTTTGGCTCCGTGGATAGAGCTTCAGCCTGTAGACTGAAAGGTCCCAGGTTCGATTCTGGACAAGGGCATGTGCTTTGGTTTTGGGAACATCCCCAGTAGGGGGCGTGCAGGAGGCAGCTGACCAATGATTCTCTCTCATCAATGTTTCTAACTCTCTATCCCTCTCCCTTCCTCTCTGTAAAAAATAAATAAAATATTTTTTTACAAAAAGAATTAAAATGTCAATATGTCAGTGAACAAGTTTTAGCAGTTCAACTTTATAAAAATTAGAAATAATTTCTGGGAAATGTCAGCATTTGGATATTTTTTTAAGAAAAAGTAAATTTCAATATTGTTTGTAGCATTTTTGTAATACATTAAGTAGGTTTCATCCTTTCACTATTTTTTTTTACTTCTCCTACATGTAACTACATTCTCCTAATGTATCTCCTATGCTAGTCCTGTAAGTTTGCTGTTAAAATAGCTAAGTATAGAGCAAGGTTAAAACTCTTTTTAAAAAGCACTATACTTAACCAAACAGGGCACCTAATAGTGTGGCCACTCCACTTGTACAAAGAGGCAGAACAAGTTAATACATACATATAAGAAGAAAACTTCTAGGAAATCTGTCCTACATCCACAAGAACACACCAACTAGGGATGAGAAAAATTTTAAGTTTGTAAGTCATTAGAAAATCTATAATAATTATAGCCTGAAAGTCATGAAATTATGTTAACTATAGCCATAGAAAATTATCAGTTTAGCTCCCATAGTATTTTTCATGTAATCGATGTGGCTTTTGTTAAACCCTATAAGCTTGTTCTCCTAGGATACTGCATGATTGGATCAGGTGAATAGCTTCCACTAAACATAATTTTAGATTAAGATTAGTTGGCTGAATTCAATATGAAAAAATTCAATTCCATGAAAGCAATTAAATGGGGAACCCTCCTTTTTCTTAATAAAACAATCTTTAGCTCTTTAATGTTTTAGGTCTGACTATAGTTAGAATTGGTTTGGGGATTCTGCATGTATCCCATAATAAAGCCATATCCTCAGCACAAAGAAAAGGTTTACCCTTTTGTATTTAAAGTCAGGATGGAAAGCTCCAAGTTCAAGAGCAGTATGAAACCTGGTCCCCCATGCCCTGACTGGTCCCAGAAATATAGTTTTTATTGTTGTCATTTGTAAGTAAAATTTTAACATGGAAAGGGTTGAAAAAACAAAACAAAAACTAGAAAATTCGAAAGTATTCCTGTGACAATGTTATATGAAGATTCCTACTAGTCTTGACCCTTATACTGTTATTCAAAGCCCCAGTTCTTTTATAACCATCAAGAGACACAGGTTAGAATTGAGCTATTGCTCATAACCAATTCCATACCCCAGTGTTGAAGTTCTCAGAAAGCTTACCAAGCTTTCCAAATATTTCATGATGCCCTTAAGGCTATCTACACACGGTGTTAGAAAGCAAGGGAATTGTCAGATAAGAGGTATTATGGCTTAATTTTGCTTGCTCCTCAGATAAAATATTGACCCAGACAGATATGTAAGGATTTCTCAAGAAGCAACAGGCTCAGACTTTGAAGCAAATTGAAATAATATGATTTTTTTTTGTTATCTAGAAACACTAATTTCCCCCATTAAATGACTCATCCAGGCAGGATTGTCTATTTCCTAAAAGCAAAACAGGCCATGATGATCCTGTTTCCTATTACATCCTCAATGCAGAAGGTGGTCCTTAGAATATAATAGGCATTCAATAAATATTTGGGGGGAAAAGACAAAATAAATGTATTATATACATTCATTATTCCTTATCTGGATTATTAAAATAACAAATAACAACTTATTTAATATATCTGCTTCACTTCTGCTCCTCTTAAATCTATCCCGTGCTCTACTGACAACATAAACTTTCTAGATTGCAGGACTGATCTTTTATTCCATTTCATATTGTATTTCCTAAAGGTTCAAGTTGAAGTGCCTTAGGATATAAGGCAAGGCCATTCTCAAGATGGACTCTCCTAACTGTCCAAACATTTTTAGCAGTACCCTTCACATAACTATCTTTCAACAACTTTGGAAGTTATTATTAAACATATTATGTAGTTTCAAAATTTCTTGTTTCCTCATAGTGCAACAAATTCAGTGTTAATGGTCTGTTAGTTTGTTTATGTACTTAAATTATTATCTGGTAGCTGAAATTCAGAAGAAATTCCAGAGGGATAAAAACAGTTTTGTGTCATAGCTGGCTTTGGTCTGTGGACTAAAGGGTCCCAGGTTCGATTCTGGCCAGAGGCACATGATGGGGTTGCAGGCTCAATTCTCCCCAGTGGAGGGTGTGCAGGAGGCAGCCAATCAAGGATTCTCTTTCATCTCATCATTAATGTTTCTACCTCTATCTCCATCTCCTTACCTCTTTAAAATCAATAACAATACTTTTTTTTTTTTTAAGAATCTTGTCCCAGGAACAAAACAACAAGAAAGCCCACTATGAGAGAACACATTTGCCAATGTTACGTCCAATAAGGGTTTACTCTCCAAAATTTATAGGGAACTCATACAACTTAACAAAGGAAGATAACAATCCAATAAAAAAATGGGCAAAAGACCTAAATAAATACTTTTTGGAAATGGACATACAGAAGGCCAAATGAAAACATGCTCAAAGTCACTAATCTTCAAGAGATGCAAATCAAGACAACAATGAGATATCACCTCACACCTATCTGAATGGCTATCACCTACAAATCAATAAACAAGTGCTGGTGAGGATGTAGAGAAAAAGGACCCTCATGCACTGCTGGTGGGCATGCAGACTGGTACAACAGTATGGATTTTCCTCAAAACATTAAAAACAGAACTCCCATTTGACCCAGTAATCCTACTTCTAGGTATATACCCCAGGAAATCAGAAACACTAATCAGAAAGAATATTTGCATACCTATACTCATAGCAGTACAGCAGCTAAGATTTGTTTACCATAGCTAAGATTTGGAAACACCCTAAGTGCCCATCAGCAGATGAGTGGATGAAAAACTGGTGGTACATCTACACAATGGAATACTACACTGATGTAAAAAAAAAGAAAGAAAGAAAGAAAGAAAGAAAGAAAGAAAGAAAGAAAGAAAGAAAGAAAGAAAGAAAGAAAGGGAGAAAGAATTCTTACCATTTGCAACAGCATGGATGGACATGGAGAGCATTATGCTAAGTTAAATAAGCCAGCCAGAGAAAGATAAGTATCATGTGATTTCACTCAATTGTGGAATATAATGAACAACATAAACTGATGAACAAAAACAGATCCAGAGACAGAGAAGCATCAAACAAACTATCAAAATGCAGAGGGAAAGCAGGAGAGGAATGGTGGTAAAAGATCAACCGAAGGACTTGTATGCATGCATATAAACATAACTAATGGACACAGACAATGAACTTCATGTCATCAGAGTTCTTAAATAACTGTAGAGCAGCTGAAACCGGCTTGGATCAGTGGACAGAGCGTGGGCAGGAACCTGACCACCAAGGAATTTTAAAGTAAAGTTTATCCCCCAATAATGAGCAGGACTCATTACAGAGGTAGAGAAATCAGAATTGAAGGAGTGGGGAGGGGGCAGGGGAGATGGACCCAGCCGGGCTGCCTCCTGGACATGGAGGAACAGCAGCACGTGGCTGGCCTGGGGGTCTTTTTAAGGGAGGGAACAAGAGAGGGTTGGACCCAGGGCAGAACAGGAAGGGGTGGGCTCCAGGACACTTTGGCACGTGCTGATTAATGGTTCAATGTCTTGGAGATGTCTCTGTGACAGGTGCCATTAATGTGTCAACTCCGCCCATCAGTTGGGAGGAGGGAGAACCTTATAGAACTTATTAGTTTTATTATTTCAGTTTATTCTTAAAAAGGCAAATTTAGAAATTATTTTTCCTCTAGAATGCTTTCTCAGCATAGCCCTCTCATATTCCAAATTTTCACTTTATCATTTATATGTATACAAAGTGGGTTGAATCTAACTTAATATTTGCCTTACACTCTTTAGGAAACCCACTGAGTACTGTCTTTTTAAAATATATTTTTCTGTCTTTTTAAATACATTTTTCATGGGCACACAGGTACTAAATAGTGCACCCTAGTTTTGCATGCATGCCCACCTTATTTCAAAGCTTATCTTCTTATCCTTGTACATGCCATTCTTTGATTCTGTTAAGTTACCCATTCAAGTAAGCAATTGCTGAAACTGTGCGATGAAGATCACAGCTATATAAAAAGAGCAAATTACACATACCATCAGAAATCTGAATATAAAGAGAAGTTGGTGAACCAGCACAGACTGGCAACAGTCTTTATTGTTCTTCTCTAGGTGAGGATAAGCCTTGATTTCAGATTGTGATCTTTTAGGAATTGGTGAGTAAAGTTGATAAGTAGAGGAAGCACTACCCTGATTATTCTTTTAAAGATAGCCTTTTCAGATTAGCTCAACAGAACATCAAAGAACAAAGAATCAGGATGCAACTCTAAAACTGCAGCCCAATGGGACTTAGTGAGGGACCCTGCACCCACTGTGTAAGGGACACCTACATTCACATTACCTAAAGGAAATAGAGTTTTATAATTTTGTATTTTACATTTAGACCTATGAAACATGTTAATTCTTTTGTGAGTGGTATAGATTCTGTGTTTAGATTCATGTTTATTTATATTTTCTGCACATGATACAATTTGCTAAAGATACTATCTTTGTTCTATATATATATATATATATATATATATATATATATATATAATACACACACACACACACACACACACACACACACACACACACATATATATGGCTACCAAGTGATTTGTTTCTGTTTTACTAAATTAAGGATGTTCATATAGACATCTAAAAATATCTTTATATATCATAGCAACAGTGTTCAGCAAGAGAAGTTGATTTCAGTGTAGTTTCTTTTTTTTTCCTCCACCAATAATAATAGATAACCAATTTTATTCTTTTCTAACACATTTATTTTTCAGTGACTTAGGTGCTCATTCTAAACAATTCCGCCCAAGAAACTTCCACCCCTGGACATTAAACATTTGATCAATATAAGTTTCATTGTAGAAAGTAGTGTTAAAAGTTTATTCATTCAGTGCACTCTTTAGAGATGATTAACTGTCTTTATTATATTAAAGCAAACCCAAAGCCATCTGCCAAAGGCGATTGTGTCCAAGCACTGAAACCATTTCATGTGAAAACTCATTTTCAGCCTCCTAATTATTTTTCATTATAGTGGCACTGTGGAATAGATTGGAATTGGGCAGTAATTGCCAGGTCTGAGCAGTGTGGACCATTGCAATGTATCAGTTTAGATGAAGTGTGACAAGGATACATCTAGCTACTATATAACTTCCATTAACCAACTTCCCTGTCCCTGATCATGTAACACTTCATAGAATGTGGTCAGCACAAGGTCATAATAATGGCTTTCTGACTGACTTCAAGTATTTTGTACAAGTGCAAGCTGTTAACCCCCTGTGTTAACATTGTTCTAGTAATGTCCAGTTATTGCAGTTGTCAAAAATATCTATTTCTTCCAGGGGACAAGTACACGTTTTAGAAATACAAGTTTCTAAACTCAAGTTGACTTCCTCCACGTGATGTTTCAAAAGCCTGAAATTAAGACAATTTCATACGATATAATTGTAAGTGGTTAATTACTTAGTAGTATTACTCAGTCAATTCAATATCTATAATAATAAAAGCATAATATGCTAATTGGACCGAACAGCCAGATGACCTTCTGGACGTCATTCTGGACATTCTTCAGGACAAAGCCACGGACGCAGGGGCCATTGCAGAGGTGGTTAGGGGCAATCAGGCAGGCAGGGGTGTGGTTAGGGGCAATGTGGCATGCAGGCAAAGTGGTTAGGGGCGATCAGGCAGCCAGGCAGGTGAGAGGTTAGGAGCAAAGGTCCCAGATTGTGAGAGAGATGTCTGACTCTCGGGTGTAGATCCCTGTGGACCAAAACCAGCAGTTGGACATCTCCCGAGGGTTATCAGATTGCAAGAGGGTGCAGGCTGGGCTGAGGAAACCACTCTCCCTTGCATGAATTTCATGCAAGGGGCGTCTAGTACTAATATAAAAGTTCAGTTCAAGCAGGAAACACTCTCAATCTACGCATGCAATCGAGTAGATCATTTTGAAGCAAACTTACTAATAGAACAACACTGCCATGCTTAATAGATAAACCCTTTCCATAAAGAAGTTTTCTCTACAATAGTAACACTATGGGATATATAAGTAATTCTCAACCAAATAATATTTACCCCAAGAGAAATTGGCAAATATCTGGAGACATTCTTTAGTTGTCATAGCAGAGGTGGGGAGGATGTGTGGTACTGGCATCTGGTGGGTAGAGACAACAAAGAATTATCTGGCCCGAAACTTAGTTTCAATTTGTTTCCCTCATACTTGAGATATAAAAATTATACTTTCATGATTGACATTTCTTATATATTTGCCCTCTGTAAACATTAAATGATTAGTATTACTTGTTAGTAAAATTTCCATCTCTTTAATGGTCCATTTTACTGTAGTAAGTTCATGCATACTACAAATTCTAATTTGAGTCATGGTCCTTTAACTGCTTCCAAAAAGAATGCTTTCGTTTACAAAGTGAGTTGAATCAAACACATTAGGGCGAGAGAAGCAGTCCTAATTTGATGGGAGTCTTCAAGCTGCTCTAGAGTGATGGGGTGGAATAACACCTTGTCTGGGAAGTGGCCACAGATGCAGCCACTTTTTAAAAATGATGTTTAAAACTTCAGCATTTTTTAAATAGTTTTTTTTACTTATATATTTCTGTAATAGTCATATAGCCATGATTGCAGTTAGCCAACATTGTCTTTCTTGTATATGCCTGATGTCTTATAACACTTATTTTTTCCTAAGTGAAAAAATATTTTGTCAGTTGTTCTTTATCCTTTAGAATGACCAACAGCTTTATTTCATATGGTGTTCATATATATAGTCTCTTCCACTATGCTTTAATGTCTTTTACAATGTTACAAATAGCAATACAAAATGAGTAAAGAGAGAATAATGACTTAGGGCAAAAAGGGGTCAATATCAATATATTTAATCAACATACTTACTCTTAAATATGAAAAGAAAATAGAAAACTTGGTGTATAATATGAGAAGTCATTATTTAGTAAAATAGATATACATGACCAATAAAAACACAAAAAATTATTTATATTTCACGAGTAACCAGTAACTTGCAAATTATAATTAAGAAATAATCATTTTTATCCAGTAGGCCAGCATTATTTAAAAGATAGTGTTGTAATATTATAGAGAGGTAAATTAGTATTAAAAAAGAAGGACTTGGCAATATATCAAGTTTTGTGAAATATATATAACTAGGGGCCCAGTGCACAAAATTCATGCACGGAGCAGGGGGTGGTGGGTGATGTCCTTCAGCCAGGCCTACATCCTCTCCAATCTGGGACCCCTTGAGGGATGTCCTAAACTGCAGTTTAGGCCCTAAACGGGCAGTTGGACATCCCTCTCACAATCCAGGACTGCTGGATCCCAAATGCTTGCCAGCTTGCCTTCCTGTTGCCCCTAACTGCTTCTGCCTGCCAGCCTGATTACCCCCTAACCACTACCCTGCCAGCCTGATTGATGTCTAACTGCTCCCCTGCCAGCCTGTTTGACCCCAACTTCCCTCCTTTGCCAGCTTGGTCACCCCTAACTGCCCTCCCCTGCAGGGCTGATTGCCCCCAACTGTTCTCCCTTGTAGGCCTGGTCCCTCCCAACTGCCCTCCCCTGCTGGCCATCTTGTGATGGCTATCTTGTGTCCACATGGGGGCAGGATCTTTGACCACATGGGAGCAGACATCTTTGTGTTGGAGTGATGGTCAATCTGCATTGTTCTTTTATTAGATAGGATAGAGGCCTATTACATGGGTGGGGGTTTGCTGGTTTGCCCTGAAGGGTGTTCTGGATCAGGGTGGGGGTTCCCTTGGGGTGTGGGGTGGCCTAAGAGGGGGTCTGAGGTGGTTTGCATGCAAGCCACGGCCCTGGTAATCCAAGCAGAGGTCCTGGTATCTAGAATTTATTTATCTTCTACAACTGAAACTTTGTAGCCTAGAGAGGAGCCACGCCTCCTGCTTGTTCTGTGGTGGCAGCCATTTCTATTGGAATTTATATATCTTCTACAATTGAAACTTTATAGCATGGAGTGAAGGCCTGAGCCTGCCAGGGCTGAAGAAGCTTGGCTTCCTCCATCGGCTGGGGCAACCCTAGCCTCCTGCTCTTCCAGATTAGTGGCTGCCACCATTTCTGTTGGAACTTATTTACTTCCTATAATTGAAACTTTGTACCCATGACTAGAGGCCTGGGCCAACCAGGGTGTGTGGAAAGCTTGGCTTCCTTCATTGCCCGGGAAACCCAAGCCTCCCTCCTGCTCTCTGTGACCACAGCCATCTTGATTGGGGTTAATTTACATACTCTCTCTCTGATTGGCTGGTGGGCATGGTTGTTGGTTGTGGCTGGTGTGCATAGCAGAGTGATGGTTAATTTACATATAACTCTTTTATTAGGTAGGATATATATATATATATATATATATATAGCCAGGTGCATGAATCTGTGCATGGGTGGGGTCCGGCCAGCCTGGCCAGGGAGAGGGAACATGGGCGGTTGGCCAGATTGCCTGCTGGTTGCACTCCTAGCTGAGGGGACAATTGCATATTAGTCTTTTATTATATAAGATATATACTGAGTGGCCAGATTATTATATGTTCAGAGATCATAATTTGGCCACTCAGTGTGAGTGTGCGTGTGTGTGTGTGTGTGTGTAGTATATGTATATGTATATGTATGTATGTATATAGAATCACACACACATACATATACATATAGAATCATTTGATATATAGCATGGTACTGAGCAGTCTTGGCAGAAAGAAAAATGTTAGAAAATCTCAATGTACTTTAAATTATTTCTTCCCAATTCCTCTATTACAACAACAATCATTTGGCCTTTAACTACCTCATGAGGCATGATATTCTCCTTTGAAAGTGATCTTTATGAGCATATAAATGTGCAGCCTTATTATGTTCTTATTCATAGAAAACACATATTTTAAAAGAATTTTTCTTTAGGTCTGCCATAATAATAATTGGAGAAACATAGATTTTTTAAATTAAATTACCAATACATACAATTTTTATGGTGGGAAGAAGAATGCAATGATTGATCTCAAAATCCAGTTAATGAAATAATTAATCATCAATGATCCTGAAAATTGGAAATACTCACAAATATTCAAAATAGCTTGTGAATTCATTAAAATACTTTAAAATCTAAGAATCAGTCAATTTTCTCAATAGATTAACTACTGTCATACTTTCAAAAAGCACTATTTAATACATAATTTCATCAGTAAGAATTTATTTAAGAGCTTATTTAAATAATTCAGAATGCGATTATAATTATATTTTAGTTATTATTGAATCATTTCTGAAAAATAGTATATTGCTAACTTATCCAATACAGGAATATTTGAGAAATATTTTATCTGTTTAAGCTATTATTTAGAAATTATATTATTAATTAGAAAGAATACAGTTGAGATTTTACATCCTAAATATAATAATGTAGCATCATTCCTGTAAATGTTTTTCTTTATTTTTGAAGTCTGCTACACAAATCAAAATTTAGAAAAAAGTGAATTATAGAAAAGCAGCATTTTTCTGTTCCTCAAAAACTTCCAGTGTTTCTAAGAAAATACAGAAATATCAGCCACTAATATTCTTTATAAAATTCCAACATTATTATATAATTTCAGGGTTTCAACTAATTCACATGTAAATATGGATAAAGTAAAATATGTTCTGCAGTCACCTTTATGCTTGAGGGACTTATTCAGCCTCAAAATAACCTAGCCTAAGAATATTGTTATTTTTTAATATACGCACACATAACAAATGAATGCCCTGGTATGAATGCAATCCTCTAATAATTACAGCTCCAAAGTGCTGAATAATGGTAATAGTTGTCACCACCATGACCTTTCCGAAGAGAGTCAATCACCGAGGGCCTTCCATCTCTGTTTTTAAACTTGGAAGTAAAAATATTATTTTGGGTCAGCATTAAACCTTTTTGCTCTTGAATAGCTTCTCTTGGAACTTATTCTGTATTTCTTTATTAAAGCTGTTGGTAAAGTGAAGGTCAGTACAAAATTCATAGAGAGAAATAGTAATTTTTATCATCTTACTCCACTGAAAATATTATCAGCATGACATACTTTCATGTGACCCGATTGTTCTATAACCTTGAAAATCCCCATATGTTCCTGGTTATATTAAGATTGATTGTATGCGTCCGTCAGCAAGATATCATGGTTTATATGCACAATAAAATCCAGTTCCATGCTTTTTAAATTGACATTAAGAAAATTATGTAAAAATTATGTGTACATATTAACGTGTATTTATATTTACATATATATATATATATATATATATATATATATATATATATATATATAATAAAAGTCAATAAATCTGGCCTTCATAGGGATTTACTACAGTTATAATCCAGACAGCTGTATATACATTGTACATGTTGACATTCCTATTGATTGTTATTCTCAGCATGTACTGAGAGCTAAATGTTTTTCCTATAGCAGGTATTCAAAGCTCTGCAATTTTTCCAAGTGAAAAATGAAGATAATATATTTGTGTTGATTAAGTTATATATTTATATAAACAGGGCAATCCAAAACAAATATTGATCTTCCTAAAACCCTTTCTTGATAATGAACATGATCTTACCAAAAAATATAACTTTGCACCAGCAGAAGGAAACAACAACAACATAAAGACTAACTTTAAATAGAAAGATAGCATCACAATAAAACTTGAACACAAAAGTTGATGAGAGCAGAAAGAAATATATAATTGCATTTAAAAATACTCTTCTAAGAAATTGTCACATTTTGAAAACTCAACATTTTCTATAAAAATATTCCTGAAGCAAATATAGTGCTGCTGTTAGAACTTTACATATTTTAAAAATTTTTGTTTCAAAAGTACATGCATGTCAAATTCATTATGAAATCTCTTGAGTTTTTAAGTGTTAAAAGTTTAAATAAAATATGGTATATTTTAATAATAGCTCTCAATTTGCTTAAAAAATTTAAAAAAAACTTTAAAAAAAACACAATTTAACTGAATTGTTTATTTTAAACTGAGTTCCAAACTTCATTATTATAATATTTTATAATAACTTTTTACTTTACATATTCTCACAAACACACATGGCTATGACTGTCACCTCTATCTTATTTCAAAGTATCTTCCAATTGGCATTGCACTCTTATGCACCACATCCATATATTTAATATAGACTTGAACTACTCCCATTGAACACCTTGCATTCACCTCAATGCCAACAGTTCATGACTCATCTCATCAAACTCCTCTTAAAGCAAGTTGATAGACACTTTGTGATTGCACTACTTCTCTAAATGACTAAAACCTAAATAAATGGCTTCTAAATCATTTTAATATGACTTATGGATTCAGAAGTAGAGTCCTACTTATATTGGCTTTTATTTTTTACATTTATTTTAATGCAGTGAAAAAACAAAGGCACAGAACATACCCAGTAGCTGCTGTCTTTGTGTGGTGTTAGTTTAGCTAAGCTGAGTCCAGATGCTTGACTAGCAACAAGTATCCCCAGCAATTCAACCAAATTATCTCCTCCGGCCACCCTGGATCCTGGGCCAGTGGCAGGTGGAGCTCTGTCAGGAAGGCACCAGGCATGTGCTTTATCCAGGATGAAGCCTTAGAAGCAGGGAGAGATGAATATGGGCTTCAATGCATCCTCTTTAGTTTCAGCTCATCCTTGCAGGTTCCTGTTTATCTGAACTCTCTTCATTTCACATCCAGAGACAGGGGCAGCAAGACTTCCATAGATCGCCCAATCAGCTCTCAGGATATCATAAAAAAAATAATCTCTATAATAAATCCCTTGTATCACTCATGGTAGTTTAGCTTATTTGATTGGATTCTAACTGATAGATTTACTTAAAAATATTAGTAACAAATGTAGACAATTTGGGTTTCAAAATCACTCTCCTATGTAATTTTTTAGTCTGCCTCTTGCCAGTCATTCCCATGAACCATCACCTTAGTTTGAGTCTGATCATCTTTTCATCTGAATAACTGTGGCAACTTCTTAACTGATTACTTTGTTTTTATTCCTGAGTATTAGGAATAGATACACAGTGTCTCATTAGACATTCCCAGAGGATTATAGGTCACATATGGGCGTAAAGCCACAATGTAAGGACAGTCATGTTGGGCCAATCAATCATGAGGAAGTGGGTAGTGATTATTGGTTAAATCATTCATTATTTTTTTTCTTCTCTACCTTGTTACAGCAAAATAAAGAAGAATACTAGCATATTAGTGGGAACCCTAACTTCTGGTGTGGAGTCCAGGAATAAATGCTGTTTTACTTTCTTAGGATATCACCAAGATCCTTGTGTATCTCTTTGTTTCATGTCTACACTAGAGGCCTGGTGCACAAATTCGTGCACAGGTGGGGTCCCTCTGGGGAAGTAAGGATCCCCTCTGAGTGCCACGTTCTGAGGCTGAACTAATTGGTCAAGCTGAGGCAGAGGTGGGTGGCCATATCAGCCATCTTTGGTGATGTTTACCCTTTCCCACCCCAGCTCTGTTGTAAAACCCCAGAGCCCTGGATTCCAAAGGCCCCATCCAGAGCAGAGGTCCTGGAAGGGGGTGAGAGGAAGTGGATAGGGCAAGTTTGAAAGCCGATATGCCTGTGTGCTGAGGGATGGCGGAGACAGTGGGGCCACAGGTGAAGGAGGCCAGGGGAGTAGGGTGGGGATGGAGCGCCATGGCCCCAGCCTTTAAGGCATCCCTGTCTGTCCCCTGCAGTGTACATGGAGGAAAGGGCTGCCTCTGAGGAGAGGCCAGGCTAGGCCAGGTGACCATCTTAAGTTCTGGCTGAGGAGATAGTCCTCACCCTGAGATGCTGTCTTACTGGTGATGGCAGAGGGCCCAGTGTATTCTAATTTCTTGAAGAACATGCAGTCAATGAGGAATGTGGCTCCCAGCAGTACAGCCTTCACTCTCACATCCAGATCCAGTGGGAACTGAAAGCCAAAGTCATCTGCATCCAGGAGGGCTTCTTGGAGCAGCCTTCTCCCCTCCCCCCCGCCCAACCTCTGCCACTGCTCGCTGATGTGGCCCACACTGTGGGACTCATCCTGACTCTTTACCTCAAAGTTGGTTTCTGTGCCACAGCAACAGGTCCAGCAGGGCCTCACAACTGGCAGGATCCTATGGCGATCGGCATCTTGAATGGAGAACCTGGGGAGGAAGGGATGACAGGTGTGTAGCACATGGCCAGTGGTGGTGCCTGGTGGTGACGTACTTCCATCTCCTGGTGCCAGGGGGCCACCAGACAGATGTGAAGGGGCCTATGGGCTCACAGCACAGACGTGCACAGCACGTTGCTCTCTTCAGCTGCCTTACCCAGGGGCTGTCCAGCCCCCGAGCACAGTTCATGCCGGTTCCTTGTCTCCCACCTAGGAACGTTTCCACTCGTTCAGCCTTCTGGTGAATCAGAATCTGGTCAATTGGCACTAAGAATTCGAGGCCAGAATGCACCCTGGGCAGTGGCATCAGACCCAGCAGCAGGCCTCAGGGCACTGGGGGCAGACAAGGGGAAGAAAGCTAAGCTGGGAGCAGGGGCAGGCATGTGGACGGGCACTGGCGCTGGTCCGGGCCCAGGATGCTGCACCTGCTCCTGTTACCCAACAGCCACAGGGTAGGAAGGAGGTGGCGAAGGGGTGTAGCATGATCAGGCAAACATAGAGAGGTGGCTGCACCAGGCACCCACCCAGGGGGTCTCTGGCAGTGCCTCTGACTCAGGGAGAAACCAAAAGTGTTAGTGGGGTGGGGGGATGGGAGGACAGAGTAACTGGGACCCTAGATTCCTTCTGGGTTTTGTAGAACCACCCCTCCCTTTGTTCTCCCATTCTCCATGGAGGTGGCTGTTGGCAGAGGGCAGGATGGATGAATCTGCAACCAGACTGATGGCCCCACCACCAGGAGGTTTCCTGACCCCTCTGGTCCCCTGCTCACCTGAAGCCCCTACAATAGTTAGGGTGTCCAGCGCTCAGAGACTCCTGAGAGCTCATAGAGGCGGGCCCGTGGTCATTGGTTTTTGTTTCTTTTTTTAAAAAAAATATTTTATTGATATTTTACAGAGAGGAAGGGAGAGAGATAGAGAGCTAGAAAGCATCGATGAGAGAGAAACACCGACCAGCTGCCTCTTGCACACCCCCTACTGAGGATGTGCCCGCAACCAATGTACATGCCCTTGACCGGAATCGAACCCGGGACCCCTCAGTCCGCAGACCGACTCTACCACTGAGCCAAACCGGTTTCAGCTGGTTTTAGTTTCTTTACTACATTCCTTCAGTGTGCAGTGACCACACTTCATCTGGAGGAGGCATGGGGAGAGCAGTTACCTCTGGTCATTCCTGGCACTGCTGGTGGTATCCTTTCTTCCTTGTGGAGCATCTAGGGAGGGGAAGTGGCTGCAGTGCCCAAGGCCAAGTTTCAGGAGGGCAGCAGCACTGTTGGATCATGCTGGCAGTACTGGTCTGTTGGTGCCTGGCCTTTCCTCTTGAGATTGGACCTGCAGGACTACTAAGGGAGCCAGTCCCCAGTGCTGCCCTGCCTCCACCACCAATTGATTGGAGTCTGAGGGCCAGGAGGAGGGGCCAAGAGGTTTGCCTTCCATCCACTCACTAGTCACGGCGTACCAGTCACCACTGCCACCAATTGATCAGCTTCTGCTCCCTCAGTTCCCTAGTCTGGTGTCCGATTATCCCTCTGGTCTTGACGGCACCCGCTTGGGTTTTTATATATATTAAGATTGTGTGGTGACATACTGTGCTGTTTCTGGTTTAATGCTTAATAAACTGTCCTCTCACTGGCAGATATTCATAAATTATTTGTGTTTTTTCTCTGGTGTTTCTATCATCAAACTGACCCCAATATTTTCCCTCCAATACCTATTAAAAACTTTAATACCAACTAAACTCTTTAACAGGGTGGATTAAAGTATTTGTGTTCTCTCTGTCACTTGCATATGCTATTTCTTCCACAGGCAATATCCTTTGTTCTTTTCCTGCCAAAACATGGCTCAAAGCTTTCATCACAAATCATTGATGACTGGCCCAAATATTATCAAGAATTGACAAAAAATAAAATAAAATAAAAAATGATAGACATAGTATATGTGAGGAAATACAAAGAGTGACGAGAAAGGAAATTTGTCATGTTATATCCTAATTCATTAATCTTTATTTCAACCTAAGTCTATATTTCCTGTAACATGCACTAAAATGAATAAATTACTTGACATTTTAAAATGGATTTTAAATTAAATGAAGGAACTAACACTAGGAATGAAAGTTATTATTAAGAAAAATAATTTTAAAATATGCATAGAGGAAAATCTTAGCCTAAGTAATAACGAAGTAAGTCCTTAGGAAAATATTAATGTACTAGAGGCCTGGTGCATAAAATTTATGCATGGGGGTGTGTGTGTCCCTCAGCCCAGTGTGCACTCTTTCCAATCTGGGATCCCTCTCACAATCCAAGACTGCTGGTTCCCAACTGCTCACCTGCCTGCCTTTCTGATTGCCCCTAACTGCTTCTGCCTGCCAGCCTTATCACCCCCTAACCACTCCCCTGCCAGCCTGATTGATGCCTAACTGTTCCCCTGTAAGCCCAATTGCCCCTAACTGAATTCCTCTGCCAGCCTGGTCACACCTCACTGTCCTCCCCTGCAGTCCTGGTGCCCCCCAACTGCCCTCCGCTACCAACTCAGTCAACCCTAAGTGCCCTCCCCTGCCAGCCTCATCATTCCTAACTGCTCTCCCCTGCTGGTCTGGTCTCCCCTGACAACTGCCCTTCCCTGCAGGCCTGGTTGTCCCCAACTTCCCTCCTCTGCCAGCCTCTTGACCCCTAACTGCCCTGTCCTGCAGGCTTGATTGTCCCCAACTGCCCTCACTTGCAGGCCTGGTCCCTCCCAACTTCCTTCCCCTGTTGGCCATCTTGTGGCAGCCATCTTGTGTCCACATGGGGGCAGCCATCTTGTGTGTTGGAGTGACATCAATTTGCATATTACTATTTTATTAGATAGGATAACTGTACATTTATTTTTTTTTTTCTGTTTAGCTCCCTTCTCCAGGGTGGACTGTGAAAAAATACCTATGTTCAATAAACATGGTAGACTAAATGAAAGAATCAACTAGAGTTAACTATAAATTAGTCCTAAAACTGGCATTAATAAAATGACAATTACTGAACTTTAATTTGGCCTTCAAATATGAACATAAAGAATTCACCTATAGTGACTTTCCATTGCAAATAAAATAAATCAGTGCATCAATGTGGCATCCAAAGCCTTCCATACCATGAACCTAATTTTATATGAATCATGCATTACTGTCCTTCTTGCTAGCATTTAAATCAACTTCCTTTCACTTGGTTATATCTTGTGTTATTCAGCCTTTAGGTATACACTTATATTCTGATTGCTCTACTTCCATTCTCCTTTGACTTCTACTAGTTGTGTAAGAAAGCCTTTAAATTGTATGTGTGTAATACATGTGGTTATCCAGTGATCTTTTCCCCATTTTATATTTTTTGACATAAGTTAATAGATTTATTTTTCAGTATCTCTTTTGGTTTATTGGTATATGTGTTAATTTTTAACCATTGCCATACTGTTTGATGACTATAGATTTGCAATATAGTTTGAAGTCAAGAAGTGTGATATCTCCAGCTTTGCTCTTCTTTCTCAGGATTTCTTCAGATATTCAAGATATTTTTGTGGCTCTATACAAATTTTAAACTTAATATTTCAACTTTTGTGAAAAAGCCATAGAAATTTTGATAAGGACTGCTATAAATATATAGATGGCTTAGGGGAGAATGTACATTTTAACAATATTCTTTCTGCAAAACCAAGGTCATGGCTTATATTTACATTTATTTGTGACTTTTTAAATTTGTTTCATTACATTCTTATAGTCCTCATTGTACAGATCTTTCATATACTTGTTTAAATTTATTATTCAGTATTTTACTGTTTTTTATGTTATTGTGAATAAATTTTTATTTATTTTTATGATGTTTTATTGTTAGTATTTAGGAATGCAAATGATTTCTGTATGTTGATTTTGTATTCTGAAACTTTTTGATTAATTCAAACAGTTATATGGTAAAGTCTGTTGTAAAAAATGTCCGAACCTGTACAGAATTTTTATGAGTTTATTTGAGATAAACTGATAACATATGCTTGGAGCAAGATTTCAAATTCTCCAAAGAATTACAGTTTTTCAGTTCTTTTATGCATCTGAAATTAAAGAGGGGTGTAAGAAAGATCACAAGGAGGTGGGACAAAGCAAGGTGAACAATACAGGATAGTTAGGATTCTGTGCTTTCATGAGGGTGGATGTGGTTTATTTATATACCAGTGGTTCTCAACCTTTCTAATGCCTCGACCCTGCTAGGGGTTCTCAACCTGTGGGTCATGACCCACAGGTTGAGAACCACTGCTGTAGAGCTTAAGACAATCAGAAAACACATATATTTACATTATAATTTATTAACAGTAGCAAAATTGCAGTTATGAAGTAGCAATGAAAATAATTTTATGGTTGGGTGTCACCACATGAGGAACTGTATTAAAGGGTTGCGACATTAGGAAGGTTGAGAACCACTGGCCTACACACGTGGAAACAAGTGTCGGGGCTTGCTTAAGGCAAAGGTAAGTCTTTCACGAAAAACATATGCCTGGGCATGACTACCCACCATCACCTGCCCAGTCAGACATTGATGATCAGGTCACCCTGTGAGGCTACTTTTCAGAGACACACTTTTTTTTTTCATTTACAAGTCTCTAGTATGTTCTGTATATAATATCATGTCATCTGGAATAGAAGATAGTTTCCTGTCTTCTTTTTTGATTTGGAGGCTTTTCATTTGTTTGGCTTAACTGATTACTCTGACTAGAACTTCCAGTATTATGTTGAACAAGAGTAGGGAGAGTGGTCACCCTTGTTTTGTTCTTGATCTTAGAGGAAAAGCTTTCAGCCTCATACACAGCTTGTATTGTGTTGAGAATATTCCTTCTACACTCAATTTGTTGAGCATTTTTATTATCCAAAGATGTTGCATTTTGTCAAATGCCTTTTCTGTATCTATTGAGATAATCATATGATTTTTTATTTTTCATTTTATAATATATAATATGGTTTGTCACATTTATTGATGTGCATACGTTGACCATCTGGCATCCAGATGACAAATTCTTGATCATACTGCATGATGCATTTAATGTACTATTGAATTTGGTTAGCTAATATTTTATTGACAATTTCTGAATCTATATTCAACAGGTATCTTGACCTTTAATGTTTTTCTTTCTTTTAGAGTCCTTATCTGGCTTTGGTATCATGATAAGGCTGGCCTCATAAAATCTTATCTCCAAATATAATTCATCTTTGGATATTCCTAACTCTTTCTTCACTTGACTTGTTGCTGCTATCATCGTGTTTATTGCTGTAAGACTCCTAAATTTGCCAGCATAGAAGTATTCCCATATAAATAAAGTATTTCTGCACACCCCTAATTCATTGTCTCACATCCTATCCTGAGCTCTTTATCTTAATTCTGTAGAAAACATTTTTTTTTCTTCTAAGAGGAATTCTGGTAACAATTATTGAGATAATGCATTTTTTACCTCTGATACATTTGTTTACATGCCAATCACCTGCATTTCAGTTTTTGTTTCAGAAGGGGTGGGTGTTTTTGTCTGATTGTTTATGGGGTCCTGTGTGTGTGTGTGTGTGTGTGTGTGTGTGTGTGTGTGTGTGTTCAAATGCAAAATCAAACACACGGTAGGTAGTGAAAGCAATCAGGTAAACAAAAAGAAATGCATTTTCTAGGTCTAATGTTTCTAGTTAATTATATTACAGAACAACATGATAAAACGAAGGTATATCTTTTGTTAAAGTAGAATAAAGGCATATGTATATTTTACTATTGATAAACAAGGAGGCATTTTTCTTTTCAACATATTTGCTGGGTTAAAGCCTCTTACCTTGCTAAACAGTGAACTAGTACATTAATGATCAAATCCCATAATTTTGAGTCACAGTAAGTCCATTTTAAAACCTAATTTCTACCTCCAGACTATGCTAGGCTTGTAAAGAGAAGTAGAGAGAAGGCTTTTATTCCTCTCCAAACATTGTCTCTTGTTGTTAGCCTGTGTCTGTCCACAGATGTTTTCTTGTGTTATTATTGTCTTTGGCAAGTAAGCTGCTTTTTAATTATTCATACCTTTTAACTGCCTTATTTAAAAGATCCCACATGAGGGACTGTGAAGTTGCTGCCCGCCCCCTTTTTAAAATCACTGTCCAGATGAATAAGAAACACACTTAGTGGGGTCAATTCCAAGGACCTCCTTTTGGCATCTGTGGTCTCCACCAAGATATCTGTGGCTTAGCCGCCTCCCAGCTGACAGCATCCATCCTCCTCCCCCTGATACCCAAAGAGCCACCCTCCGAGCTCTCCTGATACCCACCAAGCCTGTAGGCCTTATTTCCATCGACCTTTTTTCAAACTAAAAACTTGAGAAAGGGATTTGTATGCCCTCCTACTAGACTCATCACTATTTCCTCTCAATCCTTGAAAAATTAAAAAAAAAGCAAAAATTGAATCATCTAACAAAATGAGGAGGAAAATTGTAGCTACTTTAAGATGTTTTTCAAATAAAATCCCCTCATGGTCAATATAATGAACAATAATATATCAGCTCTCTATTAACTAAGACAGCATGTCACATATTTAATATTGCTTAGATTTATTTTTTAGGGTTTAAGGCTATGCAGACAGATGTCAAAGGAAAAAAAAATTAAAAAAAGCTTGACTCTGTGAACCTCTCCTTTTTAATGTTTAATTCCATCCCAATTTTAAAGGAAATTTAATTTAAGAGAATTATATCCATATGATTCAAGTTCATTTGTATTTAACTGATCAATGTGTTGTTTTACAAGGCCTGTTTGATGTAAAGAAAGCAAAGTGAGTCCCTTTTTCCCCCTAGGCTTTGAAATGCATTTTTCCCCTTAGAAGTATTTGGCAGTTTATAAATCCCAACTACCAGACTGAACTTTGGTTTCAAATTCGGAGCATTAAAACATGGAACAGCATCCAAAGGGCAGTAAATTTCAATTTACTGAGAAAATAGCCTTCAACGTAATGATTTTTCATGTCTTTCTGCTTATTTTAATTTTTAATTACAAAACCAATTTCTTAAGCAAAGCATGTCACAGTGAAAGCATTAGAGGAGAGAGAGCTCTATCACATTAGAAAAAGAAGAGTAATAAATAATTCATTAAATAAGATAACTTTGGAAATTGGTGTCCTTGCCTTTTTTTTTTTTTAATTATCTCCATCCATGAAGAGGAAACATGTTATGTTGAGGAAAACATGGACTTTGTGACATCTGCCATTTTGTGCTACTCAAACTTAACACACCCATGGATTCAGAAGAGTTTTAACCTTTGTTTCATTGCTTTCAAAACGGAGATAATATCACTAGTCTCTCAATGAACTCAGTAAGAGTGTATGTCTTTCCCCCCACTCATCTTTCCCTTGGTACCTGGGATCGATCTGAATCTGACCTTACACTTTTTAACTCAAGTTCTTTCCAATATACTTGGCTCTGAGGAACATTTCCTTGTGGAGGAGGGGAGGTAGGTTTTGTCAGAATTACTTATTCATTTTTGTTATATATTAAAGAAATTATCCATCTTAAAGCTGTGTGTTCACCGATTTATTTAGTACAGGGAGGCCTGAGGATAAATTTCACAATAACTTTAACAAGTTTAAGAAACACATCATCTCTATTTCTATGTGCTGACTTATTATTTTTTTTTCTGGCCTCTATTTCTCCTTCACTTTGATTCGTTTAACAATTATTGTTTTGAATCAGACATGTTTTGTAAGGTCTTTTGGTTTACGCAGGGTAAAAATATAGGAATAAAGGCACACATATATACAAAATCAGTTCTGAGCCTGGACCTATATTGCCAAGAGGAGGCTAAAACAAACCTTGAGAGTTCAGACTATGATAGAGGAAGAGAGGAATATATCTGAGAAAAAGAGAGTAAGACTATGTTTATACTATGTACCTCTAATATGTACCTCTCCCAAGCATGTTTTGCCAAACCATTATTTAACTCTACATTAAATGCGGCTTTATAAAAATTCCCATGCTATCATGTTTTTACAGAGTAACTTGCCAGCTTGAAAATCCAAATAGTTCAAGTGTATATATAATCGATCAGCATTACACTGAGAGCAGGTTCATAGAGAAACAAAATATCTGAGGTACCATATGTGACAATTCTACTTCAGTTGGGGCAGGAAGGGAGAAGCAGCCATCTCTCTTTAAGAATACATTTTTCTAATATTTTTTTTTCTTTTTTTGCCTCATTTTATTGTGATTATCATATTGTCTAATAGGTAGGAGGTAGAGAACAAATGTTTATAGGATTTGAAAAGTTATACTGATGAGAATATTCCTATCACGACTATAGCTATAGACCTAAGAATCTAAGCACCAGAAACATATATTAGTCAATGTTGTAACACTGGGAACCTTGAAGTCCAGTACTAGGAAGAGGTACAGGATAAAGGATAATCAAATTTGAGAATTCTGGAAGTAGGTAGATCCTCCTACTCCATTTATTCCCATCCTTTTTTTTTAAAAAAAAAAAACATTTTTTATTGATTTCAGAGAGGAAAGAGAGAGAGAGAGAGAGAAAGAGAGAGAGAGAGAGAGAGAGAGAGAGAGAGAGAGAGAGAGAGAAATATAAGAGAGATTCATAGATTGGCTTTCTCCTGCATGCCCCCAACTGGAGACCGAGCCTGTCACCCAGGTACATGCCCTTGACTGGAAGAGAACCTAGGACCTTTCAGTCTGCAGGTTGACTCTCTATCCACTGAGCCAAACAAGCTAGGGTACCCCTCATCTTTAATGCACTTTATCCTTTGCTTTTTCCCAAACCAATATTTTTGTTTTATCCAATTTTTTTGCCTTTTCAATAACCTTCCTTTTTCTTTTTTTAAAAAAAAATATATTTTATTGATATTTCAGAGAGAGGAAGGGAGAGAGATAGAGAACTAGAAACGTTGATGAGCCGAAATTGGTTTGGCTCAGTGGTAGAGCTTCGGTCTGCGGACTGAAAGGTCCCGGGTTCGATTCCGGTCAAGGGCATGTACCTTGGTTGCGGGCACATCCCCGGTGTGGGTTGTGCAAGAGGCAGCTGGTCGATGTTTCTCTCTCATCGACGTTTCTAGCTCTCTATCTCTCTCCCTTCCTCTCTGTAAAATATCAATAAAATATATTTTAAAAAATTTAAAAAAATAGAAACGTCGATGAGAGAGAAACATCCACCAGCTGCCTCCTGCACACCCCCAACGGGGGATGTGCCCACAACCAATGTACATGCCCTTGACTGGAATCGAACCCGGGACCTTTCAGTCTGCAGACCGATGCTCTACCACTGAGCCAAACCGGTTTCAGCCCTTCCTTTTTCTTATTCCCTCATGGTATTGCCTAGCCCTTGTGGTCCCTGGGTGACTAGTGCTGGTGTTGATATGTGTTTGGAATAAGGGTAAAGGATACTTAGGAGCTAAAATTATGTTATTTAAAAGTATTATTATGTATTTTAACACGTCCTAAAATATGTAAACACCACAGAGTCTGTCCCTTATCTAAATTTCATTTAAACAACCTGCCAAATTAATCAATGTTCTCATTCTCATTCCCTAATTTAAAGCATAATCTCTAACGCCAACAATGCAGTTAGCAGGCAGCTCATATTAGTGTAGCTACACATTTCTCCTGGCCATTAAGTTGTAGTCTAAAAAGACACTGCTTATTCCATATGTACTTACTATTGTAATTAGGCAAATGAATAGGTAAAGTATAGATAAATATATTAATAAATTATAAGTATGAAAAGAGGCTATTTCAATTAATTTGAATAATTTGGAAAACACTTAAGACAAGTCATTAAAAAAAAGGTACTAAATTAAATGTGGATGAGGAAACTAAAAAAAAAAATGTTTAAGACTATATCATCTTTCTTTTAAAAAAATCCCTTACTTTAACCAACTTGTTTGCCTAACTGATAGACTAGTTGTCCCAATTGTACAGGTTAAGACATGTACAGTATATATTGTAATGAAATGAAAAGAACTGATTCAATTCATCCATCCAATACAATGGAACAGACATGCAACAGGCAGTCAATCATATCAGGGCACATTTTCTCGCTTTCCAGCCTTAGACAATGTCTGATTAGCCACAGCTCACTTGTACAAAGTGATGCATTTCTATAGCCATGAAAAACATGTGATCTGCATAAATATTACCCTCCTCAAGGCACATTTTTAAATAAAAGAGATTTAAAATTTTGGTCAGATTTTGGAGCGCTTTCTTTTTGGTCCCCAAAGCAACTAACAGTTTTACACTCCTCACTCTCAAATAGTGACCCATTTTGATTTCCTTCTTGCTATCAAAGGCATCCTAGTAACAAATTCTTCAAACCTAGGGGTTCATGGAATCCCCCCCTTACCCTTCTGCATAGTGGCATTTTGTGGGTTTAGGTCCTTTATTTGGTGTCCTCCACATTTCTTTGTATCAACTTCTTATTAAGCCCTTGGTTCTCCATGAAAAAAAAGAACCAAATGTAAATTTGCATTACAGCTATAAATAGGTGTAATGATAGTGGAGATAATGTTCAGAAACAACCCAACTAGAAGAATGTGTATGAGACAAAAGGGACTGAAAACAGCATCTAGTTTCAAACCCATGCCTTTGATCATGCTCTTACGTCTGTTAGCTTCATTGATTCAATCCTCCCAACATGGAGCTCCCCACACATAGACCTTTCACTATGGCTCCTCATAATAGGGGAGGGTTACCTTTATATTTGTGCCTCAGGACATTTTTTTTTTCAGTTCCACCTTTTATTGGCCTTCTTAGTACTACTTTCATTTTTGGTTTGTTTGTTTTGTTTTTTTGTCCTTGTGTGTATATCCAGTCAGTAGTAACTTAATATATTTATATTTTCCCTAGTCCAGTAGATTTAAAGTTTAGCTCATCTCTGTGGTTTTCTAATCTGTCTCACCACTGACTCATTTAAGTTCCCACTCTGCTTGAAGTTCCATTGCCACAGGCTACTCCCACCACTTTCTCTTCCCCAGCTCTATTTCTAGAATCCCAACCAGAGCTGTTTTCTTCATCTTGCTTTCCCAAGGTAAGTATTGGGAATAAGCTTTCTGAAGGAAATGTATCTAAACTAAACTTGAAGAAAGAATAAAAGTCAAACTATCTATAAGGAAAAGGCAATGACTGATATCTCTGTCCATGTTGTCTTTGGACAGACTTCCAGGACACCCTTTGCTGTCCCCTTAACATTACAATCCTCTTTTTTTCCCCCTCCAGTCTGACTCTGCATGGGCACATCTACTTACAGAGCATTAAGCAACATTTGTAGGATGAGGACACTCCTCTGAGTTATGCAATGTTGAGTCTAAATTCCTCATTGAGCTCTTCATTTCAATGTCTCGTAGATCTCACACTTTATACATCCCAAACTAAACTCTTCATTTCTCTTATAGCTTATTTTTACTACTGTCTTTCCATTCTCAGTAAAAGGCATAACCATCCACACCATATGAATGATCAGATCCCAAATCTAGGATCATCGCCATCCATGCTAATGCAGCACCAAAATCCAAAAATTTGGTCTTCATGACAGAGCTCAAATCTATCCACCTTTTTTTCTAATCCACTACCATATTTTGTATTCTTCATAGCAGTTTTCTTTATGAGGAATGTTGTTATTATTTTACTATACTGTCAGTTTCTCCCAACTAAAGGCCAAATTCCGAAAGAGCAAGGCTTCTATTCAAGGTTTTTGTTTATTTTCAAATTGTAAATGCTTAACAAAACAAAGCAACAACAACAAAAATGACATACAATATATGTTTATTAGCAACTATTGACTGACTGGCTATTCAGGTCGAAGTTGCCAGATCCTCGCCTGTATTTTTACAATGACAACTATGTATTCCTTTTCTTATATTCTTCAAAGCCACTCTCCAGGCAGCAAACAAACTACATTTTTAAAAGTTAACAGAATATTTAACAGGGACATTTACTGTTGCCTTGAAAGCATAATGGCCCAGAGCCAGACCCTACAAACTAACAACAACCAAACAAAGCACAGGGCTTCAAATCCAAAAAGAAGACCAAACAATTGAGTCTGTTTAGCCAGGGGCTTAGGATGTACTCTCAGAACTGGTCTTATGGAAATCAAATTCTTCACCAGCCTTCCTTTGCCAAGTCTTTCAAGTCAAAGTTGTTGACCTAACGGGGGTGGCAATGACTTTTATTCTGGCATGAAAAAAAAAAAAAAGGAGGAATATGTTCCCAGCTTCCCAGAGCCAAGCTGGCTAGTGTCCCACCCATGATGCTTGTCCACTTTAAGGTGCTTTGGGGAATACACGTGAGAATGAGAGTTTGGGAGACTGAGAAGTAGGATGAACGATTCAAGCAGGAAGCGGCTTCCTCATGGGTCTGGCTATTACAGTGTAAAAGCTCTGCAGGGCCTTTGAAGAATTGACATCACCACTGGGGGAAAAAAAAACAAAAACACAGTATTTGAAGTCCTGCCTCGGAGAAGGCGTTGGTGGCCAGCTGCTGTTGGCCAATGAATCCGTGAAAACTGCTGATGAGTGAAGTGAGGTGGACTATGACCAGTAAAGGCTGGAGTTGTCTCAGAACCACAGAACCACCTCCCCTCATCCCCAACTCGCTTTGCATTCAAGGAGCCAACTCCAGCTCACTCTTAAGCCAAGGGAGGAGATGCAAATTAAAAAAAAAAAAAAGTTTGAGAACAAAGATTTAAACTGACATAGGCTTTGACTATTTGAAAGTGAGTACTTTACATGTTTGTTTGCTTGTTTGGTTTGGTTTTTCAAAGAACAGGGGGGAAAAGAAAATAAAAAGAAGAAGTTACCAGTGTAAGAAATCAAAGGAAAAAATAAAGTTTTACCATCAATAGGTCAATTAAAAACTAAAATCAGATTATTCCATGATCAGGCTCAAAACCCTACTGCTCTCCACATCTTCCTATTATCTTTAGAAAAAGTCAGTGTCCTGGCCAGCCTAGCAGCGCTGAGTCTTCTGGATCCAGGCAGAGTGTATCCCCAGCCTATACTCCTCAGGCCAGACTCCCTTTCGGATTCCCAGACCCCACCACATTCTTCTCCATCTCAGGGGTTTGTGTCCCTGTTTCACTGACTGTATTGTCCTTCCTTGACCCTTTACTTCTCCCGGATTTAGCTTAACTGTGGCATTCTTTATGAAATGTGGGGTTTGGGTTGCAGATTTCTTTTCATGGGTTCTTGTTTGATGAAGATGAAGAATAAATTCATGGACTAACAGATTTATTTAAGAAATATGTAGAAGTTTATTGGAAGCATATACAAACTCCACATAGGCATGGATGTCCCCAAGGGGGGATCCCTGGGGAAGAGCCCCCAAATGGAAAATGCCTGCATGCTTTCTCTCTCATGGGAAATAAAAAAAAAATCTAAATCCAAGAAATCTAAAATCTAAAAATATGAAAATCTGGAATCTGTCTAATGTCCCTTTTGAAAGGTTCTCCCCCTCCCAAACTGGTGGGTGGAGTTTGACACATGACCCCTTAAGGCTCTCCCCCCCCCTCCCAAACTGGTGGGTGGAACTAACAACATGACTGGCACCTGGCAAAGGGACATCTCCAAGACAGTGAACCACCAATTAACAAGGGCCAAGGTGCCTTTGGGGCCCATCCCTTCCTGTTCCACCACGGGCCCAACACCCTCCCCTTCCATCCTTTAAGAGGGACTCCAGGCAAGACACGTGCGCTTTTTGGAGGCAACATCCATTTAGCCCGGTTGGGTTCCGATTTCCTGTCCCCTCTCCCCCTTATTCTGATCTTTACCTCGGTGATGGGTCCCGCCCATTACCGGGGAATAAACTCTCTTTAAAACTCCCTGTTGTTCTGTTTCCTGTTTCCTTTCAAACCTAACACCTTTGTCTGCAGTTTATTGTAGCTCTTTATTTGAAACTGACCCTTTCTAATTGGACCCCTTCTCCATGTTATGACCCTGTGCTCTCCTAATTGGTCAGTCTTTTGTTTCAAAGTCCAACACCGCTTTATTTTCTCCCCCTTATTGCAACATTCCTCTATCTCCTGTGAAAATATGTTTCCCTCTTTCTGGCATCTGCCTGGACATATCTGTATCCCCTGTGAAAGTATGTTTCCTTCTTTCCTGTATCTGTGACTTTTCTTTATCCTCTGTGAATGTATACCTTCCATTCCCCTTATCCTGTGGCATTTCTCTATCCTTCACATGTCCATCTTATCTGCTCAGGTTGGGATTTCTTTTTATCTCCTTTATAGTTCTCTCTCAGTCGTCCTGGCCAGAGATGGTTTATTACCCCTGTTGCTATCCTAGCTGCTCAGGTCAGGCCTACGTTAGATCCACCTTATAACTGTTTTAATTCTCAGGCCAGCGATACCTCTGTCCTTCACATATGAATTCCTCCCCCCATGGACCCTCTTTATTCCCTAAGCCTGCCTGTTTTGTCCCTAGAATTTCTTTCACTCAGATGTTTAACATGATTCCAACTTGCACCCCCATTAAATTTTCTGTCTGGCTTTCTCTCGCATCCCCATTTCCTAGCACAGTATCTGGCACAAAGTACAGATTCAATAAGTAGGACATAAATGAAAATCTTACACACTTACCACTGTGAAGGAAAAATGATCTGACTAAAGCTTTGTTTTCCATATAACTTTTTTTAACAGTATCTACTTTCCAAACTTTATTTTTCCTTGTAGGATTAGCATTTCTGATATAATATTTGATAGTCTGATGGAGCAACACAATATTATGACCCACTACGTTAATGACTCACCCATTCGGCTCACTCTCAAATGACAGTAATCTTTTACATTTTTTTTGTCTTATCTCCATCCTAGCTATCATTATTAAACTATCCTCTTTTCTTATAAAATATATTTTCTAGGACAGAATTTTGAAACAGCATAGGGATCTCCCCTTGCAGCAAGCAGGAAATAAACTTTGACATGAAAAATAATTTGTAGCCGAAACCGGTTTGGCTCAGTGGTAAAGCATCGGTCTGCGGACTGAGGGGTCCTAGGTTCGATTCCAGTCAAGGGCATATACACTGGTTGTAGGCACATCCCCAGTAGGTCGGGGGTGTGCAGGAGGCGGCTGGTCGATGTTTCTCTCTCATCGACGTTTCTAGCTCTCTATCTCTCTCCCTTCCTCTCTGTAAAATATCAATAAAAATATTTTTAAAATAATTTGTAAAAAAACAAATTTTTAAAAAATAATTGTGGTAATCCTATAAATACCTACTTGCTTCCTGAGGACCCACTCAAGTAAAGCCAAGACCATGCCTGGAGAGAGAGAAAAAAAGTCATAACAAAATTGACAGAGATTCTTTGTGTCTCCAGTTTTTCTGATGCTGAGATCAACCAATGAGGTTTTGCTGACATTCAGTAAACTTGATTCATTTTCAGAGCCCTTGTTAATCAAGAGTTTTGTGGCTATTTTTAGGATGTTTGTCCTATTGAATTTGAGACCAATCCACATTAAGAATATGGATATGTGGTTTTGGTTCGTATGTAACCACTCCTCAGAGCAAAAGTCTACAGAAGGGATTTCATATTGGGTGAGTCTCCAGCAGAGGAGCCAGGTGCTGCACAATAGGCTTCTTGTCAGTGTTTTATGTCTGAAGGATTCCTGGATCTTTGAGGAATCACATGACTAATTAGAGTTAGCTAATGTTTTGTATTTGAGAAATTGGATGATTATTTTGAAGAGTCCCATGGCAGGGGTTATATTGTTACAGAGAAATAGCCTTGTCCTTAGAAAGTCTGGATGGTTGGGAAATTATATTAAGAGATGTTATGGCCGCAGACAGTTATTCTGTGTTTTGCCTACAGAGTTTTGCTTGTGCATGTATTTGTGTCTGTTTTTGCAATTATCTCTAGATAATTGTATAATTGCTTCAGCAGCCTTCTGTATGTCTGCTTGTCACTGGAAGCAGTGATTTGGAGTCCTTTATTTTGATTGTCAGCGAGCTACCTTGGGCAGCCTTATGTTTAGAAGTTAGGTCCCCACTAACCAATTGCATAGAGAACTAGCATGGGTGCTAAAAATCTTTACTTTCAGTTTTTATATTCACTCTACCAATGACTAGTTACCCATTTCCTTTTGTGTAAAATGTTCCTACCAAGGAACATATGTGTATTGGTCTGTTGTACTGTTTTATCTCATGGTCGTGTGGAAATAAAATGATTACTCAAGCCAGAGGTTTCTTTATGTGCCTAAAAAGTGCTGCTGTTGGTAAACATTTGTTTTTGTTCTGTGTTGCTTCCATTTGTGTGCTTGCTTGTTTTTTGTATGGAAATAAGGTGCTTACTACTCTGTCTTCTCAAACTTCTCAAAGTCCTAGGCTAGGCTTTATTCATCATTTATCTCTAGCACATAACAAGTACTCAGAAACACTTATTGAATAGCTTGGTGTACCTTTATCATAACTGTATACAGAGCTTAGCACAAAGCTTACAATATGGTTTAAAATGTCTTTTTGAAATATAGATCTAAAATGAATTCTAGTACAATCCACCCACATGAACGTCCTTGCTGGCACATTAATATAAGCTGGGGAGAATTTTTTTGCATCCGCCTCCTTCCCTTTCTCTTCTGACTTCAGTCAATCACATGCTTTCAACAACTCTTTATCTTGGGGGCCTAATGTACATGGTAGCTTTGATATTAGCTTCCAGTCTCCGCAGTTGTAGAATTTTTAAATCACCCTCATTCCGTTTGCATTTGGCCTGTAGCTCAACCTGTTTACCCATTTGGTTTTGCTTCCATAGGTATTTCCCATCAAACCCAAGCAACTTAAACTTTGAACCTGTGAGAATCAGCTGTGTGCATACAAGCACTATTTCTAGAAATGAGGCATGAGAGTACAAGGAAAAGGTAGTCTGGGTGACCAGGAAATGACACAAAATCCAATAAAATTTTCCATGTAAGGACAGGATTCTGGCAAAAATCTTGCATTCTTTATGAGAACAAACTGGCTTTAAAAAATCCATAATTTAAAAGCTTTAAGCAGTTTTTAATATCCTAAAAGCAGAAGTTTGAGTTTGCCTTTTTAAAAAAAGTATATTTTTTTGTGTGTTTTTACAGAGAGGAAGAGAGAGGGATAGAGTTAGAAACATTCATGAGAGAGAATCATTGCTCAGCTGCCTCTTGCAGACCCCCTACTGGGGATATGCCCACAACTGAGGTACATACCCTTCACTGGAATCGAACCTGGACCTTTCAGTCCACAGGCCTATGCTCTATCCACTGAGCCAAACTGGTTTCGGGTTAAGTTTGCCTTTAAGATAAACTAATCTTCTTATACCATAGCCACTACCAACCAAATAGGCCTTTATTTATAAAAATGTGATGCAATAATATTATTTTTGAATGGAAAGAATTTTGTGGCTATAGCTTCAAGGAGATATACTGCTCTCTATAATAATGTAAACATTTTTTTTTTAAATCAAGGGCAGCCTTGCAACTCTGAAAAGCATCTCTCATTTAATAATGTGTTTAATTTCTAAATAGCTCTATAAATTGCACAGGCTTTAAAAATATTTTTTTGTTTTCAGGAAATATAGTTTTTTTTTGTTTTGTTTTTGTTTTTTTGCCTCACATTAAAACAAAACTGATAGGAAATGGCATTTATACTTGTTGCATCTTACTCATTCCCCCTTAATTTTTTCTTAAAATAGCTCCACTACTCTGTCAAAACTGCTCTTGTTAAGGTCAACTAATCTCTCCATGAAGCTAAATTGAATAGTAATTTGTCATTATACAAATTATCTCTCAGCAGCATTGATATGCTTATCATTCCCTACTCCCTGATAAATGTTATTCTATTGACTTCTGGATGTCATTGTTTCTTTTGGTTTAGTACTATACCTTTGGCTACTCAGCTGTCTCATTGTCTAGTTCCTATTTTTCTCAAAACTTTGATGCTCAAAGGCTCCACCAATTATTTTAATAAACACTGCCTTTATAATTATTCAAAGTGTGCAGAAACATTTTTGGGGGACACCATAATATCACCATATATATATATATATATATATATATATATATATATATGAGAGAGAGAGAGAGAGAGAGAGAGAGAGAGAGAGAGAGAAAGAGAATACCTTAAACTTTACTAAAGAATAAGTAATTCATTTTTCTGCAATTCTCACATTTTAGCAATTACAAAGACTACTTTAATTATGTTCTATTATACCCATAATTTTATATTGTGTAGCATAGTAGCAAAATTTTTATAAAATGCTAACAAAAAAAGAAATATATATATAAAATTTGGTGTGATGTACTTACCCTCCAGATTTTTTGTAACTGATTCTTTATATTATAAAATTATATAAATGGACCAGAGACATGTTAATATTGATACCAATTACTTGTTAAATAAGATAGAATCAAAATAAATATGCTGTAAGCAATTCTTAAGGTTCTGCAAAATCCCTGGGTGAAGAGGTGAGATTCATTTGCTTTTTTTTTTTTGGTGGTAGTAGATGTTTAAGGGAATATTTCTGGACTCATATGATCAATCCTGCCTTTTCTATTGGACTTTCCTAATAACGTTGGTTTCAAAGCGTGTCTTTACAAAATAATAACTGGGGTATAGAAATAGAGTGATGTAAATATATAGAAAGTCTGAATATACTTAACAACATACTTAACAAATGTGAAGAAATCAATTGCATATCAATACTATCCTTTAAAATTATATGTATTTTTAGATTAAATTTTATTTAAATGGGTTTAACTTTTTTTATGGAGTCGATTTGTGTCTAAGCCCTCCCCTGCCACCACCACCCCTGAATAATTAGTAATCATTCTCATATGTTTTGACTGACAAGTATTTTAATGTCCCTCAAATTAGATCAAGTATATTAAACTAAAAAAGTCTGTGAAATTTAAACAATTACTTTGATCTCTAGATTGTGCAATCTACACAAAATTTTTCCCACACACAATTTCTTCCTACTCATTTGCAATATGAATTTAAACACTTAAATATAGAAATTCTCTGGAAATGATACTTGCCCAATAAGTAAGAAAGGTGGTAAACAAGCATAGAGTGAATAGTCAATAAATATTGGCTTATTATTTTTTAAGTCATTGTTAGGGTTTTCAAACATCATACTTGGTATGGATTCACTTATTTTTTTTAAGTTCACATAAATTTCTGTTCTCTTTGTATTTATCATTTTTATGAATGACTACTTCTAGTTTTCATTTTCACTAATTCAATTTCATTTGAAATCAAAGCTTGCATTGTAATATTTTAACATTTATGTGAATAAATACATTTTTAAATCAGATGTACTCATCTAAAAGTTTACAAAATATTTCCAAATATGCCTTCTTTATTGTGCTTATTTAATTTGTACCTTTTAGAAAAAAAATTCTTAAGAGTTTGTAGGACATGGATCTGAGAAACAAATGAAGCAGAGGTAGAAAGCAATAAAAAGTGATGCTTATTATTTACTTTACATTTCTTTTTAATAGTTGCAAATATGTACTGATGGGAAAATCTTTTATTTCATTTACAAAAGTTAAATGAGAATGATATTGAACAGAGATGCTAATTTTATATACACAAAATTTGTGCACAGAGAGGGGGTTCCCTCAGCCTAGCCTGCACCCTCCCCAATCAGGGACCCCTTGGGATTCCCTCTCACAATTTGGGACCACTGGCTCCTAATTGCTCACCTGCCTGCCTGCCTGCCTGATCACCCCTAACAGCCTCTGCCTGCCTGCCTGATTGCCCTCAACTGCCCTCTCCTGCTGGTCTCATTGTCCCCAAATGCCCTCCCTTGCTGACCTGGTTGCCCCAACTGCCCTCCCCTGCCAGCCTGATCTCACCCTCAACTGTCCTCCCATGCCTTCATCTCAACTCCAACTGTCTTCCCCTGCTTGTCAATTTGGTTCTGATTGGTCATTTTCTATGCCAATCAGCACCAAAAGCTCTGCCTCCTAGACAGCCATTGGCTCCTTACAGTTCACCCAGATTTGGTTCTAATTGGTCAGTTTCTATGCCAGTCAGCATTTCCAGGCCTGTCACCGGGCCTGATCAGAGAGGTGGGGCTGATCAGCAGCCACTGTGGAAGCCCAGAGAGAACCAGAGACACAGCTGCTGGCAAAGCCTAGAGAGAAAGAGAGGCAACAGCTGATCAACAGATTCCACAGAGGCTGCAGATCAAACCCTGCATCTCTCTCTGGTCCTCTCTCCAGGCCTGATCTGCAGCCCCTTCAGCAGTCATCGCAGGACTGACTTCCAGTGTTTGGTCATTTTGGATGTTACGGACCCTGGTTTTTTATATATTAGGATACCATAACCTATATAATAAAAGGGTAATACGCAAATAGACCAAATGGCAGAAGAACCGAACAACCAATCAAAGCATAATATGCTAATGATATGCTAAGGCTGCTCAACTGCTGCTATGATGTGCACTGACCACCAGGGTCCAGACAGTTGACTGATTGACCAGTCACTCTGATATATGCTGAGCACCAGGGGGCAGATGCTCCAACTGGTAGATTAGCTTGCTGCTGGGATCCAGCCAATCAGAACTGAGCAAGATGAGCCAGACACTCCTTGCAGCAGTCCCATGGTGCCTTCCTGGCTCCATCGTGTACTGATGGGGTCCCTCAGCATGGTCTGTGCACTCTTGCAACTCGGGACCCCTGAGGGGATGTTGCAGAGCTGGTTTAAGCCTGATCCCACAGGCTATTCCCCTTTGGAGGGCCACAGACACAGGGCTCATGGCTGGTGAGCACTGCTGTGGCAGCACAAGCCTATCCCAATCAGGACTGATTTGGCATGAGCCGCAGCAGGCACAGTGGGGCCGGGATGAGCAAAACTGGTAGGTAGGAGCTGCAGGCTGTGTTGGACTGCATGTTTCAGCACAATCCTTGCAGGCCACCCAGAGGAACCCCACCTATGCATGAATTCATGCACCAAGCCTCTAGTTTAAAATAATAGACAATTTTTATATTTCCATCAATTGGGAAAATAATCACTAGATACTTAAAGAAAAATTAAAATGTTCCCATTTTTTTAGAGCTGAAAAATGAATTCAGAATATATCTTTACATTTTGTCCCTTAAAAGCAAGAGGATACTTCACATGTACTTTATTTAAGGTAGAATACATTTGCATATACTTTAAGTCTTTCATTTTTGTTTTTCTCAATGTTTCATATGAGGTGGAGATTGCTTTTTTAACATATATTTTTATTGATTTCAGAAAGGAAGGGAGAGGGACAGAGATATAGAAACATCAATGATGAGAGAAAAATCATTGATCAACTGCCTCCTACACACTCCAGACTGAGGATTGAGCCCACAACATGGGTATATGCCCTTACTTGGAATCAAACCATGACCTCCTAGCTTATAGGTAGATGCTCAAGCACTCAGCAACACTGGCTAGGTTAGAGGAACCATTTTAATATGAAAAATATTCCATCCATTGTCATGGTAAATCAAGCTCATATCCAATTTCTAGGTGTTTTGGAAAGGCTAGATAATCACAGGATTTCATTTGCTTTCACAAGCCTTTAATTGCATGATAGTTATAAACAATCACTCAGTGGGACAATTTTGCATTCTTATTGACTGTTCTGAACATCTCTTTTAAAGATAAGTTGGCAGAAATTAGGAAAACTTCTTTGGACTCTCTCTCTTGTCTTGAGACCAGACTTTAACATCTTTTTAGATGTTAAAAGATCCTCAGAACTTATGGTGGGTGACACATTCTAATAATGAATGTAACTGATGTAAGCAGGTCAATTGGAAAATTGGAAGTAACTTACAGAGATTAGAACAGTGGAAAAATAAGATTTTGAGTGTCTTAATTATGTGAAGTACAAATTATATTAGAATTTGTGGGGAGCATGCTGATTGGTTGCTTATATTTATTTATGTATGTATTTATTTTGTATGTATTTGCTTTTATATGCTCTGACCAGAAAAAATCATTTTTGTATTTATCAGGGAGTGAATATGCTGCATATGACAAGACTGCAAGTGAAACTAGATTAAGATTGAAATGGATTTACTGGCTCAAATGACTGAAGAACCCAATATATTGGCTTAGTTGACTTGAGCCAGGGCTTAATTAATGTCACTGGGAACTAGTGCATCTATCTATCAGTCTGTCTCTCATTCTCTGTCCCTCTCTTCCACTTGCTAAGTTTGAGTACTATTTCATCTTAGGTGTCAGGCAATTACAAGATGAATTCTGTAGCTCCTGGTGCTAGTTTCTATTAGGTTGACATTTAGTGATGAAGTAGTGAGGCTCACTTTTCCAGACCCCCCTTTAATTTCATTTGTAAAGAAGCACATTAGTAAAAAAAAAAAAAAAACACAATGCAGTACCATCTCACACCTGCCAAAATGGTTATCATCAACAAATCAACAAAGACAAGTCCTGGCAAGGTTGTGGAGAAAAAGGAACCCTTGTGCACTGCTGGGGGAATGCAGACTGGTGCAGCCACTGTGGAGAACAGTATGGAGTTTCCTCAAAACACTAAAAATGAAACTCCCATTTGACTCAGTTATCCCACTTCTAGGAATATATCCCAAGAAATCATAAACACCAATTAGAAAGGATATATGCACCCCTATGTTCATAGCAGCATAATTTACCATAGCTAAGATTTGGAAACAGTCTAAGTGCCTATCAGCAGATGAGTGAATTAAAAAATTGTGTTGCATCTACACAATGGAATACTGTGCTGCTATAGAAAGGATGGATCTACCATTTGTAACAGTATGGAGAAAGCCAGAGAGCATTATGCTAAGCAAAATAAGCCAGATAGAGAAAGATAACTGTTACATGATCTCAGTCATTTGTGGAATGTAATGAATACCATAAACTGATGAACAAAACCAGATCCATAGACAAAGAAGCATCAATCAGACCATCTAACCTCAGAGAGAAGGTGTGTGTGGGGGCAAGGGTGGGAGACCAACCAAAGGACTTGCATGCATACATAAGCCTAACCAATGGACACCGACACCAGGGGGTAAGGACATGAATGGGGGGGAGGTGAGGGGAGCAATGGAAGGATAAGGATACATATGTAATACCTTAATCAATAAAGAGAGAGAGAGAGAAAAAAAAGCACATGAGTAACATCCCTATCCCATCTAATCAATATATGAAGTATTCTCATTGTTTAGGCCTAAGTAACCAAGGTTAATGTCAACTCAATCTGGAACATATGGGATAAGAATGGGGATGTGCCCTAACCAGTTTGGCTCAGTGGATAGAGTGTCGGCCTGTGGACTGAAAGATCCCAGGTTCCATTCTAGCCGAGGGCATGTACCTTGATTGTGGGCACATCCCCAGTAGGAGGTGTGCAGGAGGCAACTGATGGATATTTCTCTCTCATCAATGTTTCTAACTCTCTATCCTTCTCATTTTCTCTCCATAAAATATCAATAAAATATATTTTTTAAAAGAATGGGTATGCAATTGACCATTAAAAGAAACTTACTAAAGTAACAAGAAAGAAAAAACTGGATAGTGTGTAACACAAACATAAATTGTTCATAGAGTCCACTATTTTTACTATGTCTCTCTGTCTCTCTGTCTCTCTCTCTCTCTGTCTCTCTCTCTCTCTCTCTCTCTCTCTCTCTCACACACACACACACACACACACAGACACACACACACATTCATATGTATATCTACACTAATAAAACAGAAAGTTGAAAATTGACTGTACCTTCATGATTCCCACTAGCCAATCAAGAATGAGTATGCAATTTACCTCATCATCTCCATGGAGACTCAATGTAGGGTGCAAAGAGCCCTGATTGGCCATTTCCACAGTGACCAGGGAGTAGGAAAGTATCACTGCAGGCAGCACCCAGCATGGCCTGCTTGGCAGTCTAAGAGCAGACAGTACCCAGTATGGCCTGCTTGGCAGTCTTTGTTCCCACTGAGAGGAGAGAGCCACGGGGAGCAGGCCTAAACTGTCATCCCGTGAGGGCTTTTGAATTGGAGAGGGTGCTGAGGGACACCCCCCCCACGTGCATGAATTTCATGCAACGGGCATCTAATATCTACAGAGTATACATGCACGTTCCATGAATACCCCTGAAAATATACACATCTCTAAAAAGCATTTGCTTGTTCCCTAATCTAGACAACCAGGAGTCTCATTCCATTCTGTGTACAATTCCAAATGCCAAAACTTTAAACATGTCCTGTCATCACTGAAGGCACCCAACACACATCATACACATAGTAGAAAGAAAAGATTTTAAACATGGTAAAATTAGACAGTGAAAAGGAATACTCTCCTGGCAGTGGACTTAATTTCTTGACCAGCCATTCTCACAAGCCCTGGTTATAATTTCTGAGAGAATCTACTCTGTCTTGTTATGTTCTACAGCCCCTTTGGAGATGGGCAGGCAGCAGAATGCCTTCTCTGTCACCTCTATTACCTCAGACTAAGAACTCCCTTTCATCTCATCATGGATTTGTGAAGTCAGATATTTCACTACATCATTATTGTCAAAACATGAAGTTTTTTCTCATGCAACATTTTCTTTAAAAACCAGTATGGTTTCAATTAATTCTCACATTTTGAATGTCAGAGGTCATCAGGGAAAATCAAAGGCTTTATTGAGGCTTTAAATATGGAAACTTCCTAGAAATGTTTAGTTCCCAGTCATTCCCAGAAGGCAGCCTTGGCCTCAGTGCTCTGTTCATCTCAAAACCCTCATTTACATGCTGTCAAGCTCAGCCTTGGCCTTAGGAGAGTGTGGAGAAAAAATTATATATATATAATTATATATATATATATATATATATATATATATATATATATATATGTGTATATATATATATATATGTATATATATAATTCCTTTCCTTATTGGATGCATTCCAACTTAATCTCATCAACAAGGGCAACTGTCCTTTTATCTGGCAGAGAGAACCAAACAAGAAGTCTCTGAGAAAGATCTGCCAGTATCAGCACAATTTTCAAATGAACAGCCAGACAGTAAATATTTTAAGCTTTTCTGGCCTCATAGTTCTACATTCCTTCTTCTTCTTAGCTGCATTTTATATGTTAAAAATGCAAATCCACCATTAGCTATGGGTGGTACTCAAAGAGGCCTAGGGCCAAATCTAATATATAGATTGTGGTTGGCCATATCCGGGATACAGAATGAAGCTTCTAGCAGGACCCGATCTTCCTTCCTGTTATGGATCTCACTCCCCCCACTCCCAACCTCTGCTAACAATCATTTTAGCTTAAGATGGAGATATTCTCTCCCAGTACAAATTAATGGATTTGGATTACAATAGAGACAGAAGGGGGTTATCTTACTAAAGTTGTATTATCTTTCCTCTCTAGCTTGAAATGAGATAGTTTCAGTCTCGGCCATTTTTTTTCATGTAATGCTCCTGAAGATCTTTATAGGTGCTCAACACATTTCCCATTTCAATATCTTGAATGTATCCTACATAATCATCTAATGCTGGAACAGTGAAATGCCCAAAATCTGATTCCTCAAAAACTAGAGGCATTTGTTTACTAGTAATTGAATTTCTATACTATAAAAGCAACTAGCAATATTCAGTCCAGGCAAGAGAATTCCTTTTTTATCTTTTACCTGATTCCAGATAATCCACATCACCATGCTAGAATGGTCTATTTAGCACCCTACTTCTTACTATCTGAATCAGTTGGGGTCCTCTTGTTTTCCAATAATGGAAAAACTTTTAAGCGATGAATAGGTAAGTATACATATTTAATGTCATATACCTCCAAAAGCTACTACATTTTACTTTAACTACACTAAAATGACCTTCTAATACTATACTTCCATTTCTCCCCCAAAAAGTGTTTTATATATATATATATATATATATATATATATATATATATATATATGATCTATTTATAGCGAGGAAGGGAGAGCGATAGAAAACATTGATGAGAGAGAAACATCAAATCAATCACCTGCCTCCTGCACACTCCCCACTGGGGATGTCCCCACAACCCAGGCATATGCCCTTGACCGGAATGGAACCTGGGACCCTTTAGTCAGCAGGCTGACACTCTATCTACTGAGCCAAACTGGTCAGGGCCAAAAAGTGTTATTAAACCTTTTACATTTACATGGTATAAACTTTATATAGGCAGTCTTTTGGTAATGTTGGACTCAATATGCACCATTTTGTGATTACATCCCTATCTCCCATTTATTTATTTTAAAAAATTTCTATCATTTCTATGTACACACATACACGCTTTATGTTTTTTATTATTTATTCACCATAAATAAAGGTCAGGAATTGTTATCTTTCTTTTAAATTTTTGTTACTGTGTCACTTAATTACTGCTGTGCATGTGCTCCATGTGAGTAACATAGGTGCTTATGTAGGTGGGTTCCAACTTACAGCAAAAATCACATCATATCGTGCCATAGGAAAGGATCTCCTACGTAACCAGAGGTCTGCCTGTACTACATTGTTATTACCTTTATTAAACTACCAATTTACCTTTAAAGATATACAAATCATAAGGAAGAAAATTATCTTAGGTATTTAGCTGTGTAACTATAATTTATAGTTCTTAAGATTTGTTTGAATAGAACTGTGTTTCTAAGGTTATATTATGTTTCTGCCTGAAGAACTACCTCAAACAGTTTTTAAGGTATAAGTCTCCTGGTGATGAAAGATCAGCATTTTTTTATGTCAGGAAAGATCTTTATTTCACCTTCATTTTGAAAGATATTTTCAATGGGTATAGAATTCTAGGGAGAGAGAATCATTGATCAGCTGCCTCCTGCACACCCCCTACTGGGGATGTGCCCACCACGAAGGTACATGCCCTTGACCCGAATCAAATCTGGGACCCTTCAGTCTGAAGGCCGACACTCTATCCACTGAGCCAAACTGTTTTCGGCTAAATTTAAATATTTTCATACCATGTTTCTTCAATTATTTTTCTGTTCTCTCTGTTCTCCTTTCAGTTATTATAGTAACACACATACTAGGACATTAAATGCTATAATTTATTAACAAACTCTCTGTTAAGAAATTAATATTTTTATCTTTGGGTTTCATTTTTAGATGCTTATATTATTACTAGAGGGGCGATGCACAAACTTTGTCCAAGAATAGGCCTTCCTTACCCCGGCTGCTGGTATTGGCTTCCCTCTGGCACCGGGGACCCAGGCTTTTCACCAGCCCCCACTTTGTCTGGAAGGATGTCCAGTCTAATTAGCATATTATCCTTTTTATTATTATTGATAACTTCCAGTTCATTATTTTTTCTTATGCACTATTTAGTTGGCTGTTCAACCCATATAGCATCTTTTTAATCTGAAACATTATAGTTTTTAAACATCTTTAAATATTCAATTTGAAGGTCTTTCTATCACCTATTATCTAAGAATATACTTTTTATTTATTTTAAGATAGATAGATGACAGATAATAGATAGATGATAGATGATAGATAGATAGATGATAGATAGATAGATAGATAGATAGATAGATAGATAGATAGATAGGAACATTGATTAGTTGCCTCCCATATGCACCCTCACTGGGGATTAACCCTGCACACTAGATATGTGCCCTGACTGTGAGTCAAACCTGCAATATTTTGGTGTACAGGACAACACTCCAACCAACTGAGCCACCCAGCCAGGATGAGATAAAATTTACTTTTTCCCTAAATGCTGTGTGTTATAACCAGAAGGGAACAATAAATATTGTTTTGAAGTGCTGGTCAGGTAGCTTAATTGGTTAGAGCATTGTCCCAATATACCAAGTTTATGGGGTAGATTTCCCATCAGGGCATACAAGAAGCAACTAATGAATGCATAAATAAGTGGAACAACATTAGATATGTCTCTTTCTCTCTCTCTCTCTCTCTCTCTCTCTCTCTCTCTCTCTCTCTCTCTTTCTCTCTCTCTCTCAGGAATCAATAAGTAAAAAAATAATAATATATCATATTGAAACCTCATAGCAAATATCAGCCTCTACTTGAATTGATACCCCCTCAGAAAAATTAAATAATTTATCTAAAAAATGAACTTATTTATTTATTTACTCTTATTTTACCTCGTAGCAAATATCAGCCTCTACTTGAATTGATACCCCTCAGGAAAATTAAGTAATTTATTTAAAAATGAATTTATTTATTTATTTACTGTTATTTTCTATTGTTTATACTTTATATGTTTTACAAAATATCTATAGACATACAAATGCAAGTAACTACAGACACACATCCATTGTGAAACTTTGCATGCACAGAACATTGGGAAGTGAGTCAACTCTTCTATATAGGTGAAATTTTGCTGAGTTTCTGATTGATGATATGGAACTTTATACTTTTCAAGTGTTGTTTATAAAAAAAATACCCTCCTGTGAGCATAGTACAAAAAAAAAGTAAATACACAACTAATGTTTGACTAGACAAAATAGATGACTTATTTCTCAGACACTGATAGCTAAAACAATTCATAGAAGTCTTTTACTAAATAATAGTATATGTCTTATCCTATTAGTGATAATAATACATACTATTTATTAAAAATCTCTCATGTGCTAGAAGCTTTGTATACACTATTTTATTCAAAAATGCTAAAAACATTTTAATAAATTATTTTATAAAAAAGGAAATTGAGTCAAAGCAATTTTTAAGAAAATTGACCTAAATCATACAAGTATTAAATAGTGAATCCAAGATTTTCAAACAAGTCCCTTTATTATGAAGACAAGGGTGTTTTTACAAATTTTCTGTAAGTCCCTAGAGTTACATAATGTGAACTTATAGGATGGCTCTCTGCACCCCATTTCCCATCCACCCAACATCTCCCCCACCTTCTACACACACACCACACACACACACACACACACACACACACACACACACAGACACACACACACACACACAGACTTCAATAGCTCCCTTTTTATCTGCCTTCTATTCGAAGTACTTGACAAAGTTCAGATTTGAAAATAATCGAGAAAATAAACAGAAAAAAAAAGCAATGCTCTCAACCAAATTGTGCCTTTCTGATCTCCTACTTCTCTCCTTCTTCCTTTCCTTTTAATCACTCCAATTTCCCCCTCCCTTGCTTCTCCTTTCCACATTATTTCACTCCATCATAAAGTTTCCTAAAGTCAAAACAAAAAATCACATATAAGTATAAAAATGAATTCAGTAAACATTTATCATGTAGGGGAAATTCAGAATATATTTATTACTGACTTCAACAAGTACTTATCTATAAAACCTGGAATTCTGTTAAACTCTCTACACAACAGTAGCTTGGCAGTAACTTATCTGTGAGAAGTTATTTATTTATCTGGTCTGGGAACAATGGTTGAAGATTGTAGCTTTATTAAATGTCATTGAGGTCAATGCAAGATTTGTGTGTGATAGAAAATATGTGTCCCTAAAGTCTTGCCAAAATGACAATTCTGAGCTCAATTAGAGAGGCTTATTGGAGCTGCAATCGAATTTAGGGTTCAAATTCATATATGAAACTGGATGTACTGAAATTGTCTATGACATAGAACAGAGGTTCTCAACCCTGCCGGGGGGAAGGGTGTGTCAAAATTACCTATGAAACTTTTCAAAAGCACACAGACATGAGATTCATCCATACCCACTGAAATTAACTCTCTAGGAATTGCCTTCATATCTCAAACCTTTAAAGCTTTTGCAGGCTTTATGATTCATAAGAGCAATTTAAATATGAGATCCTTGAAGCTCATACATTTAAGCATTAAAAGTGCATGTATATGCATCCACATACTCATGCATTCAATGTTTATATTCAAGTTCTATATGTTTATTTATCAGTCTCTTAGTTAGGAATGCTTTGCCTTTCACTTTGCTTTTACTTTGTTCTTAATAACTTAGATTTAATTTCGACCCAAGCTAAAATTTAAAATTGACAAGGTCAATGATAATTATAATGGGACAGATTCTCACTGAGATGTTAATGTATTGAACTGAACTCCCTTTAATATTAATGAGAGCTCAATGGGAAGATGACAGTGATAAGTATGCAATGTGCGTTTTCTTCCTAAAATGTAAATGTAAAAAATGTAAAAGCATTCTATTTGCTTTGTAGCATAAAAGGAAATACTTCTTTCATTATTCCAATTATTATTTTGAAGAATTAACTAAAATTCTGCAATGGTAAATATTTGCTTCTTTTAGTCAGTCACTTTAAAATTAATATGCAGGAATATATTATTATAGATACAACTAAAAAAAGTATTAGATGATTGAATATATCTCTAGGAACCAGAATAATAAGAATCTACAAGGAGAACAAAGTTCTATTAACTTAATAGTTTAATTTACACTGGTACTAAGATGAAAGCCTAATTTCTAAAACCTAAAAATTTTAGGCTCCACTTTTAGTGAGTCAATTTACAAGGAAGTATGCAGATAAGTTTTAGATAACTAGTTACTAATTATTCAAAGAGTACTTGTATCTTCCCTTTTCATCTTCTATCATATTTCATTACATTTCCACTTGATAACACAAATTACATTTCTATGACATTTTATAATTAAATAAATTGGTTTTTTGTTGTTTTTTGTTGCTACATTTAATCTCTATGAAAGTTTTGCAAAGCAGGTAGAGAGAGATTAACTCTCCTTTATAGATTAAGACACTTAGTATCCTAAGAATAAAGGCCAAAGTCTCCCAGCTAAGAAGTCTAATGTCAAAACTGGAACAAAAGTCTTCTGACTCCAAGTTCAAAAAAGAAAACAAAACAAAACAAAAAATAGCTACAACACAATCAATAAAATGTTATTTTTTTATTTATTGGAAAAATTTTAAAGACATCTAAATGAATCATAATAAATTAGTTGTGGGATTATCCCTGAATTTTATTTTCTAAATGCTCCTACCTGTTTTCTTAAATAATTTTAAGTTAGCTAGCAGCAAGTTTACTAATTGTATAAAATGTTACACAAGTATAATTTCTTGATATATTTATCAATTTGTTTTTATCTTCTCATGGCTTGCTGGAAGCCAACTCCAGCATGACAGCAGGGATGAATCATCTGGGAATGGCTAAATGCTAATTTTCCCAAAATTGCAAAGGATGCATAAAATGATTGCTTGCTGCCAGGGCATCTTAATCTACATGTTATTGCCTCCTCTTGGCCAAACACCTGAACAGCCTAGGTAAGGCTTTCTATCTGACAATTCTTGTGTGTACAGAAACCCTACACTTTGATTTGTATATCTCCAATTTGCCTTAGGACAAATTGTGTTAACAAATAGCAAGGGGTCCTGAGATGAGGAGACCTTATTTTCTTTAGCTAAACTCCTCTGATTACCCAAATGCCTTTCAAAATTATGTTTCATCTCTGGACTTTTATTTAATTTATGCACAATGCCTTCTCCAGTTCCTAAACCATTCTAGGTGCCAGATCAAGACCACCGGCATTAATGGCTATTATTTGTACACCAACTCTTAATTTCTTAGCACAGTTTCTACTACAGGAAAATATTCAAAAGTTTAAAATGTGATTTAATTACATATATATTACTGGCTATTTCAGTTATTCATGATCTATTGTCAACTATATCTATGGGTGTAAATCAACTACCAATCATCTAATAAAAGACATAATAATTATTTAGCATACTAACATAATGAATATCAGTAGAGGTTAATATTATGTGTAATATGCAAGTAAGTGGGATGTAAGTGTATACTTGACCAAACTTGAACACAAGCAAGCTAAAAGGTGCCATTATGTTTCTATTTCATATTTATCATCATATCTGACAATGAGAATGGTAGTATGAAGAAAACTTCATCTTTTGTAACCTCACTTAACCTACCTACATACTATTCTCTTTACCTTTCCTGGGATATCTGTCATATGGACTTAAAAATCTCATTGATAAAGTTAATTTTAATAGTGAATTCCTTATCCATTAATAATTTTAGTCAATAGAAAATTGTCTTCCTCAATACCCCCATTAAAGACAGGAAAACAACAACACAATGAAGAATAATTTTTGAAATTTAAATTTATACATCTCATACATTTACAAAATAATGCATGCTGATGATTAATAGATTGAACTAGGATTTAGGAGTAATAGATGAGAATTATTTCTAGGTTGAAATCTAAATATGGAGAGAAAAAGGCAATGGCAAAATACCACATAATGCTTAATATTACTTATGTAAAATTCAACTTGAATGTGATCTTTAATTTTGCAGTTGTATAAAAATATGTTATTTATTTATTTGTAGCATGCAGCATTTTACTATACTGCTAAAATGCATTTATAAACTTTAAAGATATGATTTAAGATTTTCTATGTAATATACTCAGTTATAAAATTCATTTTGCCTCTGGTATAAAATGAAAGATTACAATATTCTTGAAACAAAGTATACTAAGCGAGTAGGAGGGGTCACAAAACGAACTGTGGCAAGAGAATACACAGGTACAAGATCTAACAACATTTCTCAGTGTGTCATTTCTCACATACCGAAAACAGGTTAGTTTCAATTCTTGCTGTTAGCTAGAAGAAATTAAATTATTTTATACATGCATGTACACTTCATCTACAATATCATATTATATGATAATTTAGATGCAAAATAAAATGACATTAAAAGAAAAATATAGAAAATCATGCATCAATTCTATAGATTTTGAAATCAGACAACTTAGTAATTAGCCCTAATGAAGATCTGTTCTGAATTGTGATAACTAGAATCACCAAATATTATGTCATTAGTAGTGAGCTAAACAATTCCATAACTAACAGTCATTCATTTAAGATACACATTCAAAGTCTTAAAAAGTATTTATTGAATAATTATATGATTGCCACTTTTCCAAAGAAACTGGCTTATTATCCAAGGGTGGATTTTAGATACAAAATAATATATCTTTAACTGAAAAACAAAGTATTATTAATAAATTGTCTGAGTATTGATCCAGTAAAAGTTTTTTTTAAATGTGCCTTTATTGAAACAAATTATGTTAATTGATGCTCTAAGATTCTCTCCTCTTACTTAATTTCTATTAAAAATAAACTGGTATAGATTATTGTAGACATAAACACAATTATAGTAATTTATTGGTGTCTCAAGCACAATTAATGTTCATGTTTAGTGACAGGATAGAGAACTCAGAAATAAAACTACACAGATAGGGTCACTTAACTTTTGACAAAGGCACCAAGACTACACAATGGGGAAAGGACAGTTTCTACAATAAATGGTGCTGGGAAAACTGGGTATCCACAAGGAAACAGATGAAATTAGACCTCTACTTTACACTCTACATAGAAATCAACTCAAAATGGATTAAAGACTTGAATATAAGACCTGAGACTATCAAACCTCTAGAAAAAAACATAGATGATTAGCTCCTTGAAATTGGTCTTGTCAATTACTTTTTTTTAATTTGATACCAAAATCAAGGCCAACTAAAATAAACAAATCAGTGAGATTTCACCAAACTAAAAAGCTTCTGTTTAGGAAAGAAAACAACAACAACAACAACAAAAAATGAATAGGCAGCCTATGGAATGGGAAACTATATTTGCAAACCACATATTTTTACTACCCCCAAATACACCTGTAGCCTTTAGAAGTCACTCTCCATGAACTGTCCTTCTGGAAGCTAGAAGCATAATATTAAAGTTTTTGCTTGATTAAACTCTGTGTTAAAACAATTTCTACACAGAATTTTTTTGCACATAGTTTGCACAGTCAGGAAACTGTAACCAGGGAGAGTGAGGTGAATCTGGGGGCAGTTAAGAAAGCTACTGGACTCAGATCAATGAGAAGACAATGAGTTACACTCACTGTTTAACTTCAACCTTGAGAGCCAGATGGGCACGCCATTTCAGGAGGTAAAGTATATCACTTCGGAGACCTGTGGAGGCAGAAGAACTGCAGTCAAGAACCTCACCACCTCCCAACAGCCAGAGGGGTGCATAATAAAGATGGCAACGTCCCGAGGGGGAAAGCATGAGGAGGGGACAGGTCTAATTAAAGGTTTCATTTTTAGCCAAGGGAAATAAAAATAAAAATCCTCTTAATCAGTTTAACTTACCAAATACTTCTTAACTCATATTGCACATTTAGTCATTTTTTTTCTTTCCCTCAACCCAGCAGATGGCAGTTGTACTATAGAGTACATCAGAAACACACAAAATAAAGGAGCTACATTTCTCTGACTGGTAGAGTGAAGTAACATTTGCAGCCCCTCCCACTCAGACCATGTTTAGTAATAATAACACAGAAATGCTAAACTAAAACATTTAAACTAAACTAAATTCTGTGCAACTGCAAGTATAAACTTTATATGACAATTTGTAATGATCTGATCGATATTCCTCTTGTTTTTATAAGTCTAGGGCGTTCATTCTTCAGTGGGGGGAGAAGAAATAAGATGAGAAACAATTAGCTTCACAGAAAGACACTTGTTTTTACAGTCATACTTTAATGTGCCAACAACTCACAGGAGCTCCTCTCTAAAACACAGATTATACATCAGGGCCTGAGAAAATGCATTTGTAAAAGTTTACTGTTGGGGGTGATCCTTCTATTCTGTGGACCACACTTTGAGTACTAAGGCTTTATAGCAGGTGGTTCTAACTAAGTTATATTGACAGGATTATCTGAAGAACTATTTATAAAAGCACATAGATCATTCTATCCAAAGAGAGCTGAGGACTTATCCGCTATCTCAGAGATGGGGACCAACCAAGTGATGTATGTTTTGAACAATAGTCATAAAAAAATGACCAAATGACTCTAATATGATGCATTTTCACCAGGGTAAAACCATTACTTGGTAATCATAAGAGTCATACACAAATCCTCAAATTCTAGACAAAAACCTATAATTATATAATCAAGTTTAAAATGGACTTACTAAATTTGGATGAATATAAAGTGGGTAATTTTGATTTTGAAAGAGAGACAAATTGGAGATTATCTCCCTGGAAAATATAGAAAAGCCCCAAATCACCAAGATAAATGACAGATTGCATTAAGCCCAAGAAATGCAGGAGTTTCCTTAATATCCCATCATCCATGTGCTTCCAATTATAGCCACTGTGTGTCCATTAACAATTTTTGCCTCCTATGCATTGCAATGACATTCAAGGGGTAAATTACATTATTCACTCATAATTTTATTTAGGAAGAAACTGATTCCCCTTTGGAGCAACTTCTCATTTTGTCCATGGAGTATTAGTACAGTTCCTAGGAGAAATCACTTGGTCAATGCCAGCAGTCTGCTTCAATTTCCTACTATCCAGGGATCCTGAGATTCAAACATCTGTGAAATTTCCAATGGTTTCTTCATGCCAATGGAAAGTAAAAAAAAAAAAAAAAGTTCTTGCTTTGATGGTGTTTCCAGATGTCCTTAATGCTGCACATATGGCAAGGGCCATTCTTTTCTAATAAGCTGAGGTTTTCAAAGAATCACACAAGGCAACTGAAATGTGACAGACCCTGAAATCTATCCATAGATTGGCTTTATCTCAAACACATTTCTACCCTTGACAACCAATATAATTATCCCAATACCTATATGCGAGATTTTACACAGTCATAATGATGGAACAATTTGTAAAAATACCCTTAGTTTTTAGCACAAGGAAGCAATTTAATTACTGGATAAAAAGCTTAGCTTGCTAAAATTTCTTTGGAAACTGTACGTGTTTCTATCGTTGCAGACGTACTGAGGATTCAGTATTGGGAGGTTTTTCAGGGGCTTGCAGCTGGTAAAGAGAAGCTGCCTTTGTTTTGATAGTGCCATTTGATGTGACATTATCTGCAACCTCCACTGTTGTACTCAGTTAATATTTCTGAGTTACTTTTTAATAAAAAACAAGTACAATCATTTAGGTGGAAAACAACATAGCCTTTTCCAAATCTATAACAAACTGTTCAGTTTTGGAAGCTACCTGTTATCTGAAGTATTTAAATATTCTCTTAGCCCTAACAAGTTTGGCACAGTGGATAGAGCGTTGGCCTGCGGACTGAAAGGCCCCAAGTTTGATTCCAGTCAAGGGCATGTAACTTGGTTGCAGGTACATCCCCAGTAGGAGGTGTATAGGAGGCAGCTTATCGATGTTTCCCTCTCATTGATGTTTCTAACTATCCCTTTCCCTTCCTCTCTGTAAAAAATCAATAAAATATATTTTTAAAAATAAATAGTCTCCTAAAATTGTTAGATCGGTGTTTTATAAAATGTTCGTGCAGGACCAGCAGTAGAAGTATCACCTGAAAAGCAAGCTGTTAAAATGAATATTCTCTGGCACCACCACTGTACCTCTGGGTGGGACCTAGCACACTGTATTGTAACAAGAGGTGACTCTGAGGCAAGGTAAAGTTAGAGGACCTATCAATTAGTAATAGACTAACGTGCTATAGCAGAAATCCATGTTTATGGTGGGGCAATAAATAAGTTATCTACAACTAAGAGGAGCAAGGCTGGCTTCACAGAGACTATGGGATTCAAACAACTTAGAATACATATTTTATAAATTGAGGAGGATTTTGATGAAGAAAAGAATATAGAGATTGGAAAACAAGTTCTAACAAAAATGCATTGAGTGGTTGGGGCATGTGGGGCTACTTAGTGGGAAGCAATATTAAGAAAGGGTGGAGAGAGTTTTCCACAGTTCTCACTTTGTAAAAAACTGTGTATGGATATTTATTTATTTATTTATTTATTTATTTACTTATTTATTTATTTGCAGCAAGAAGAAGCCATCTGAGGTTATCAAACAAAAAATATTCTTCCAAAAAACACAATTTTGGTAGCAGTGTGGTGGACTGAGTTATGAGAAAGAAATCAATTGATCAGTTATTTTTATATCAAGATAAGAGATGATGAGGTTTCAAATTATGATCATGGTAATCAGACCAATTAAAGTATGAAACAAAAGATCCCATTCTAGATAAAATGTGTAAGGTAGCAATAGATATTTTTCTCATTTTACTAACAAGAAAACACCAGACAGATAAACTAAAATGCACACGTTAAAAAATATTTAAAGAGTGAAAGAAAGAAAGAAAGAAAGAAAGTTTAGTAACAGTGGAAAAAAATAAAGAGTGGTGGGCATAGGTAAATAAGTTTAAATTAACTACATCAAAAGGAAAATCTTACATTGGTGAGCAAAGACCAAAAGCATCTTATACTCAGAAATCAGCTGAAAGTGAAAGTATGGACAAAAGATACCCCATGTCAAATCAATCATCAGAGAGCTGGTGAATCAGTCAGTGTCTGTGTAGCAGACAGAAACCACATCAGTCATTAGAGCAGAAATGACTTAATATAAATATCTTTATAAAAATGTGATATAAGAATTCCATAAGATAAAATAATTACATCAAAAATTATGTAAGATTAAAAAATTGCAAGGGCGGGAAGTAGTTATTACCTATAGGCTGAGGGAGAATGAAAAGAGAAGGAACTAAGAACTTAGAAGAGCCCCACAAGCTAAGATCTAGGTCTCTTAGGTATAGTGTGATTGCAACTGGACAAAGCAGACTAATCATAGCAGAGAAATTGTTCAGATGGTATTGTTGGGTAAGACCTGGTTATACTTAAGTCTGGCTTTCAGAGTAAGTTAACAAGATACGTCAAATGAGGGTGGTAATTAAAGTAATAGATGAAGATGAGATAATTTCTGGAGATACAATAAAACATAAATAGAAGAGGACTCAATTGAGACAACCAGTGATAATAGCCCCTCGATTAAAAAATATTAATAAGAATGAAAGGATCAGAAACAGCAGCTGAAACCGGTTTGGCTCAGTGGATAGAGCGTCGGTCTGCAGACTGAAGGGTCCCGGGTTCGATTCCAGTCAAGGGCATGTACATTGGTTGTGAGCACATTCCAGATGTGGGGTGTGCAGGATGCAGCTAGTCGATGTTTCTCTCTCATCGATGTTTCTAGTTCTCTATCCTTCTCCCTTCCTCTCTGTAAAAAATCAATAAAATATATTTTTTTTAAAAGAAAAGAAATAGCAAAGGGGTATCTTATAAATAACAGAAAGCTCAACACATAGTGTGTCATATTTATCAAAAAAAATTAAACTGGCCGCCATATCCATATATTTTAAGAAGAGCCTTTTGTATTGATGGGAAGAACATATATTAGTTGGACCTTTCTGAGAAGAAATATAGAATATATTTACCATCAAAATATTCATATCCTTTAAAATACTGAGTCCACTTCCAGGAATAAATAATTAGAAATTTAATTTGGTGCCAGATGAAGTTTCTTGGTAAAGACATTTTTTTCATGTATTTTCTAAAGTTCTAGTATACCACGAGGACAGTGCAGGATAGCATGAGTATGTTTAGTTGATTTACAGACATTGCTGTAAACTACTATGTGATATAAAATACTTAATATTCTTGAAAGGAAAATATGAGCTGAATACTGGCACTATGGGAATGCTTTTTAGAATTTGTGTGGGTTTTATGGTTAAAGGTGAAGTAATTGATTTATTGCTGCATTTCACATATCTGCTACAGTCATATTATTTGAAAAAGTTCTATGGAGTTAAAAAATGGTAGACTATAATGGAATACTATGCTGCTATAAAAAAAAGAAAGCATTCTGACCATTCACAACAGCATGGATGGACCTGGAGAGCATTCTGCTCAATGAAATAAGCCAGTCAGAGAAAAATAAATATCACATGATCTCACTCATTTGTGGAATATAATGAACAACATAAGCTGATTAACAAAAATAGATCCAGAGACAGAGAAGCATGGAACAGACCGTGAAACTTCAGAGAGAAGGCAGGGGAAGGGGGGGAGCTAAGAAATCAACCAAAGGACTTGTATGCATGCACATAAGCATAACCAATGGTCACAGACACTAGAGGGGTGAGGGCATTTGCTGGGGGTGGGGGTAGCTGGGGAGAGGTCAATTAGGGGGAGGGGGAGAGAAAGGAGACATATGTCATACTATATGTGATGCTTTAAACAATAAATAATTTTTTTAAAAATTGGTAGACTTTTATTGCTCTCCTTTGTATTACAATGAACTGTTGGAGATTTGCCATGTTCTGTGGTTTTGGTAATGCCTTATATGGTGAAAACAAAGTAAAAGTAAAAGTTGAGTCATTCTGTTGAGTTAAAAAGAATAGATTTCTGGCTGTGTAGAAACACAACTACAAGATTGATTATTCTCATTGAATTGACTGATCAATTTGGTACAACAAATATATTTCAGTATATTGATTAAATACACTGGTTGTTTTCCTACATTTGCTTGTATGCAGACAGTGGCAGCCCAGTTAGTTAACGTGGAACGTGGAGTCCGACAAAACCTCAGATTATATCCTGCCTCCTCCATAAACAAATGTGTTATTTTTTCTTGTGTCAGTTTTCTGCTATGTAAAATGGATATAATAATGGAACAAGTTTCTTAGGGTGACTATGAGAATTAGAAAGTACATACGATGGGCTTATAGAGATCCTGAAATATTGACTATTGTTTTATCATCATACTTACATTTGTTTCTACATATAGTACACACACACACATACACACACACACACAAATTTAGTATGAAGTTATGTGTAAATACTACAAATTTAAGATATTTAGTTTGAAAACCCATCAAACTAAATAAAAATTTTAATTAATGTATTTAATTTGACTTGTTCCTTAAAACCATGTGAAGGAAATAACCAGATGTTTGATAATGTTAGTTGTGTCAACTTGCCACAAATAGACCAATTCAATTAAAAATGTAATTATTCATTCCAATGGTCTGTTTACACAGCACAAGGCATTTAGTTTGACCACATTTTTGCTTAATTGCTCAAATAATTGGACTTTAGGTAGATAGAGCCTACAATGGTCAAATTTGATGCTACTGAATGATTTGGTTGCTTAGATTTGTCATGACTCATTAACTATAAGTAGCAACAAAATTATTTCTGGTTTCCTGCCATTCACAGGACTATGTAGTAAGGTTGCAGAAAAATTTGGCATCAAGACATTTTTTGTTGTTGTATCTAATTATTCTCCATCCATGAAAATATAAATTTTCAAAAATTCACTACTTATTACATTTGTGAGACTACAGATATAAATATACATAGTACATATATATGTATATAGATGCATAGTCTTCACATGGTACATATATGTACATAATATGTGTGAAAATATATATGCAATACATACACAATTATACTCATTAACCAAAATTTTATTCTATTTTTATAATTGGTAAAGAGTGGAATTTGCTCACTGTACTAAAGATAACTATATATCTTTCTATCTATCCAGTAAAAAAAAAATTAAATCTTTAAAACCAAACACTCACATTTACTTATTTACATAACATGGCACTGTGATATTCTTGTCATTCAGAATTACACAAATAGGGTAATAACAATCAGTGAATAAATAGAAATACATGAAAAACAATTTTTAGGGAATCGCCTAGAATAAAAGTTGTCACTAAAGGGAATTCAAACAGGTACAATCCGTGAATTCCTATTTATTTAGGAGTTACTGTTAGTCTTAACACTAGAATCAATATGTAGTTATTTCTTTTGTCCCCCAACTAATCCTAATGTTTTGTAATATAAATTGTAATGCAAAATAGACAAAACCACAAAAGGATTCTCTTCTGTCAAGGGCTTAAATAAAAAAAAATTACATAGTTTGAAAAATCAGCTGTGCATTAACTCATTTCAAAATAAATTTTAAAAGAGGGAAAAAAGTTCCAGACATTAAAAATCCCAATTAAAAAACACACAAGAGGAATTATTGTGTAGTTTCAGGTTTTGTTTTTTTCTTTGTTCTTTTCTTTTCTTTTATTTTTCTGTAACCTATCAAGAAACACAAAAGGCTTTCATAGCTGTATTATAAAAAATATACCAAAGAATATACAATATATGTCTTTATTCCTTACCTAAAACATTCTTATACTGTGAATAATAAATGGTAAAGGAGAATTTGCTTGCTACACTACAGCCTGCCTAAGCAGAAAACTAGTTTCTTTTACCAAGAAATACTTCCTCTCTTTCCACTTTGTAGACAAGGTCTTTGGTGACCATCATAACCCCCAAGTGGATCTGAGGTGAAAAAAAGAATATCATTTAAGTAGAGTTATTTTCATTCGAGGCATGAAATAACTGGAAAGAGTCTGTACCTTTTTACCTTTTCAGCTAGAGTTGAATGTGTTTGGATCTGATGTGTCAAAAATATTTATAATAGATGACTTTGGGGCCTGATGCTGCAGCCCTCAGGCAGTCAAAACTCCAATTGACTTCAGTGAGAACTTTACCTGTCCGAGACCCAGCTGCCTTATGCCTGAAGGGTAAAAAGAAAGCTTAAATGAAGCACTGGTTCAGGGTTTCAAGAACCAGAGACACAGTCTAAGGTGACTACAGAAAGAAATCTGAAGGTGGTGGCCTGTCTGTGAGCTCTAATTGACTAAAGTGGCCTGGTCTACTATGAAAAAATAACCTTGATTGATTCTCCTCCACTTACTTGGAAGTCTGTATATTTGAGTAGTGAAGTAAAATACCAATTCTCCTAGACTTTTTAATTCCATTGATGCCAAATACTCTTTAATAATTATTCACGAAGAACCCATCAACTTCTTCTTTTCCCTAAATTGATTAATTATGAGGTGCAGCAAGAGAAATATAGTAAATATAAATCAAATGCCAAAGGGTCATTGAGTCAAATGTTAAGGCAGATTTTCCAATCAGAGAAATTCAAGGTAATCTAAGATGCAAGTAAAATGTGGGGTTCGGGGCGCAGACTTGCCTTGTGGGTTCTTGCCCTATGAAGTTTGAAGAATAAACTCACAGACTAAAAGCATCTTTGGTAAAAATGTGAAAGTTGATTAGAAGCATATATGAACTCCCCCTGGGGAGGAGGTCCCCAAATGGGAAAAGCGTTCTCTCTCTCAGAAAAAAATCTAAAATCCAAAAATATTTTGAGTCTGTTTCTGTGTTAACAAAGGCTGCAGCTCTTCGTCCCTTCATGACCCTTTCTAGTGGATCCGTTCCCTAATGTATGACCTCTGTGCTTTCCTAATCGGCCATTCTTCTGCAGAGTATTGGTTTCAAAGGTCAAAGCCCACGTGGTGCCCCCCTCTTTCCCTTCCCTCATCTTGCAATATTCTTCTATCCTCTGTGAATGTATGCCTTCCTCTTGTAACATTTCTCTACCCCTGGGAAGGAGCTCCCCGAATGGGAAAAGTAAGATAAGCATTCTGGTGTCTTGCAACGATCTCCTTCCTGTCACAAATGCATCCCTCTCCCATGATCCCGTTTTTACCCTAAAAGTGCCTGTCCTGTCTCTAAATTCTTTTCACAAGTACATTAGAATTCCACTAGTCCTAACATCTCACCAGGTGTATAACTAGAACCTGGTGGCCGGAAGGTTTCATCTTTCCTCTCTACTACTATAGTGATCACTTCCTTTGCCATTCCCCAGGCTCTCCTATTTTGTTTTACTCCTCTGCCCCTCCACAAAACTACTACTCTTCTCTGGGGAAACCTTTCTGTTTTCATTGAAGAGATATAAACTGAATTTAAAAACCAATGTGCTATTTGTTATAGTATTTTAGACTTATTTTTGTCTATTGAGTGCTTTTGCTAAATTATTTCATCATTTAACTTCCAAATATATTATAATTCCCTGTCAATCTCTTTTCTTATAGGTTTTTACTTCTACTACATTTTCTTAATAAACCTGGTCTAGGCAAAATCTACTGAGCAACATTCTGTTTTGTGAGTTCCTTGCTTTTTTTTCTTTAACATCTCCCTTCCTACTTCCGATTCCAGTACCTTAACACTGTCTGTCAAGTGCAGTGATACTAGCTGTGGCATCCTGTGCTTCAAACATTAACTATGACCCACAGTAAGAGATGTATATTTACCTAAAATTCGGTGTACCCTTACATGTACCTGGGAGAACATTTTCTTGAATTAATACTTTTCTTCTTATGTATAATGAAAGATAATATTTTCTGTTAACTAGAATTTAATTCCATTAAAATTACATTATAAATGGATTTTATAACCCATTAACAAGTTGCAACCTATAGTTACTAAAATATTAAAACTTTGTGTTACTTTTGCTATTATTGACTTAATCAGATAGGCATCTTTTTTTAAATATATTTTATAGATATTTTACAGAGAGGAAGGGAGAGAGATAGAGAGTTAGAAATGTTGATAAGAGAGAAACATCAACCAGCTGCCCCTTGCACACCCCCTACCGGGATGTGCCCGCAACCAATGTACATGCCCCTGACCGGAATCGAACCTGGGACCTTTCAGTCCACAGGCCGATGCTCTACCACTGAGCCAAACCGGTTTCGGCCAGATAGGTATCTTGGTAACATGTTTGGACTTTATAAAAAAAATAGATGGAGGTACTTCTTATAAAGTGATACCCTTAATAGTGTGACTCTCTCATGGGGCAATAGTAAAAGGAACATTTGAGAGCAAAAGGCATTTTGCACTATTGACCTTCTCTTAGATGTTGATAACTTCTTCATGATCATCAGTGAGACCTCTCCATGTGCTGTCAGATTGCCGTTGTATTCATTACATGTAATTGGGAATTCTTGGAAATAGATATCAAGTGAGGTTACACTTGACTCAGTATGCTTCTCGTAGAGACCACCACTGAAAAGACAATCCAGATAACTGGGAACACTGATTCAGTTTCTTCCATAAGTTCTGGTCATACCTGTTTGTATAGTATGTCTAAAAATTACCATGAATCAATGCCTGCTTCCATATTTCCTCCCAAGATTTATTTGTGCCTAGGAAAGTTAAGTGTTTAGATAAGTTAAGAAGTCTAAATCAAGAGGAAATATCTGAAGGAGTTAATAAATATTTTTATGTTTCCCATTTGCTTGAAAGTAAGCAAAGGGCACCGAAACCGGTTTGGCTCAGTGGATAGAGCATCGGTCTGCGGACTCAAAGGTCCCAGGTTCGATTCCGGTCAAGGGCATGTACATTGGTTGCGGGCACATCCCCGGTAGGGGGTTTGCAGGAGGTAGCTGGTTGATGTTTCTCTCTCATCGACGTTTCTAGTTCTCTATCTCTCTCCCTTCCTCTCTGTAAAATATCAATAAAATATATTTAAAAAAAAGAAAGTAAGCAAAGGGAAATGGAGTCTTTGTATGGAGCAGCTGAGCCAGTATCACCAATATCTCCCCAAACTAGGTACATGAAGGCAACTAAGAACCCACTTTCTGTTACATGAGTTATCCTCATATCCTGAAATTTCCCCCAAACCATAGATCATATAAGTCTTCAAAAGTGTCTATTTGGAGTGCCAGTCATTTATTCAATGCTCATTTATTGAGCACCTGTGATGTACCAGGCCATCTTTTAAGTGCTAGGGAGTAAATAATAAATGAAATACATGTTGCTGAATGAGGAGATTTAGGAGGAAAGAAGCACTAAAGAAGCTTATTAAGTAGCAGCACTGTCACCAGACTAATTCTCACGACATTTCAGCACATAACAACCAGAGCTTTGTATTATTTCTTCACAACTGTGTTGTATTCTGACTGCAGTAAAGCTGCTGACAAGAGAATGAAGCAAAAGGGGAAAAACTCAAACTCTAATAATTTTACTTTATGCTGAAAATTATAAAGCTTTAAAGTTATTTTGCTAACAAAATAATTAATTTAAAATAGCAAGTGACAGAGATGGCAGCCTAAGTAAGCACCTAAGCTGCCGCCTCACACAACAATTTCAAAAAACAACAACTAAAATCAGAACGGACTTCATCTAAAGACACAGGAAAGCTGGCGGAGTGGGAAATCTACAACTAGAAAGAAGGGGAGAGGGTCACGGATCATATTGGGAGCTGCAAAGTGCTGAGATAGGGAGATGCTAGAATTCCCAGAGAGGAAGTACGGCTGAATGCCTGGCTGGTGGGAGGGGAAAGGAAGTCCCTGAGTGCACTGAACTCTTTCCGACTGTACTGAACCCCAACGCCAGCTGAAACCCCATGGACCCAGGCTCATACCAGTGGGAGTCTCGACTGTAGAGAAAGGCACCCAGAGACTCATAGATTGGGACACCGGGGGAGCTGGGAGCCACAGCAGGTAGGGTCTATAGTCACGCGCCAGTGAGTGTGAGCAGAGAGGTCTGATTGTGAATGTTGCCATGGCCTCTACATAGTGGAAGGAGTCAGAAGCTCCAGACTACAGAGACCCAACCCAATTTGGGGCAAGCCCCTGGAGCACCCACGCTCTTGCACGGAGAATCTGGGACAGTCAGGTGGAAACTCAGAGGAGCCTCAGAAGGCAGAGGTCAGGCAAAAACTCAGGCAAGTGCAAAAGGGCAGTGCTGATGGGAAGCCAAAACTGTTAGCTCAGCCCTGAGACTCCACCCTATCCAAGCTGAGCACAGAGGCTTCTGCAATTTTGTAAGTCTGATCCTATAAGAGTGTCTCCAATACAGAAGGTTTCCCAGAGTAGACACAGCTGATACCCGCATCCAATTGACCTGAAGGTCAATTCCTCCCAGGGATACCAACAACAATAAAGACTTAGCTACAATAAGATTGTACACACAGTCCACAAAGGGGAGCGCCAAGAGTGTCTACCTCAGGTATCTGAGGAGGCTGACCCACTGGGCCATGTAGGACACCAAACACACAAAGCCATCCTACCAACTCTAGGAAGCAGCAAAAATGCCAAGACAAGGAAATAGATCTCAAGTGAAAGAGATGGAGGATATAGAGTTCAAAACCATGGTTATGAGGTTATGCAAGAATATCCTAGAAAAGGCCCATGAATTTCATGAGACACAACTAAAAATTAAACATAAACTGACTAAATTGGAAAATATTATGGGGAGATACAACAGCAGAATGGAGGAACACAATAATCAGGTCAAAGAGCCAAAAGACACTCCTCTGGAGAAGCAAGAAGAAAAGAGAATCCAGAAAGTTGAATATAGTGTAAGGAGCCTCTGGGACAACTTCAAGCGTACCAACATCAGAATTATGGGGATTCAGAAGAGAGAGTGCAAGATACTGAAAACATATATTTAGAAATAATATCAGAAAACTTCCCCCACCTGGTGAAAGAAATAGACTTACAAGTACAGGAAGCATACAGAATCCCAAACAAGAGGAATCCAAAGAGGAACACACCAAGACACATCATAATTAAAATGCTAAGGTCAAAAGACAAAAAGAGGGTCTTACAAGCAGCAAGAGAAAAGCAGTTGGTTACTATAAGGGAGCACCCATAGGACTATCAGCTGATTTCTCAACAGAAACTATGCAGGCCAGAACGGAGAGGCAAGAAATATTCAAAGGAATGAATAGCTAGAACCTACAACCAAGATTACTATATCCAGCAAAGTTATCATTCAGAATTGAAGGGCAGATAAAGAGCTTCACAGATAAGAAAAAGTTAAAGGAGTTCATCACCACCAAACCAGTATTATATGAAATGCTGAAAGGTATTATTTAAGAAGAGGAAGAAGATCAAGTGAATTAAAAATCTGAGGAACAGCCGAAACCAGTTTCGCTCAGTGGTAGAGCGTCAGTCTGCAGACTGAAGGGTCTCGGGTTCGATTCCAGTCAGGGTCATGTACATTGGTTGCGGGCACATCCCCAATAGGGGGTGTGCAAGAGGCAGCTGGTCGATGTTTTTCTCTCATCGACGTTACTAGCTCTCTATCTCTCTCCCTTCCTCTCTGTAAAATATCAATAAAATATATTTTAAAAATTAAATAAAATTAAAAAAATAAAAATCTGAGGAATAGAATAAACTGGTGAATATAATAGAATCAGGGGCAAAGAAAGGGAATGGATTGATAATTATGAGTGGGAAAGGGGTGTGGAGGGTGCAGAAAGAGACTGGATTAAAATCATACACCTATGGATGAGGACAATGGTAGGGGCAGGGAGGTAAGGGCAGAGGGTGGGGCGGGAACCGGGTGGAAGGAAGCTATGGGGCAGGGGGAAGGAGAAACAATTATAATAATCTGAGCAATAAAGATTTATTTAAAAAATTAAATAAAATTAAATAAAATAGCAGGTGACAATTTTACAGTTACTCAGGACCCATTATTCAGAATTCATTGTCCAACAAAGCATTTGTAAGATAGTTTTTAGGAGTATAAAGTGAGGAAAATAAAGCTTAAGAGAGGACAACTACTGTTAGGAGGTTCAGGTAATGTTTCTTAGTGGGAATATACATTATCATAAGAAAAACACAATAAAACATTAAGGAGGGGAGTGACTGGAATTATGTCCCCTCTCCTAATGTTTACACAATGTGAAAACAGCCAGTTATATAAGTCCTGATTTTTAATTGCACCTAATGAAACAGCCCAACAACCACTGACTGAATCAGCCACTTTTCAATTTGTATTAGGAGGAAAAAAATGTAAGTCTGTCTTTTAATCAATTCTTTACACAATTTGCTGAAATTGGTTTGGCTCAGTGGATAGAGCGTGGGCCTGCAGACTGAAAGGTCCCATATTTGATTCTGGTCAAGGGAATGTACCTTGGTTGCGGGCATATCCCCAGTGTGGGGGGGGGGGTGCAAGAGGCAGCTGATTGCTGAAGCCAGTTTTGCTCAGTGGATAGAGCGTCGGTCCGCAGACTGAAGGGTCCCAGGTTCAATTCCGGTTAAGGGCATGTACATTTCTTGCGGGCACATCCCAGGCAGGGGGTGTGCAGGTGGCAGCTGGTCGATATTTATCTCATCCATGTTTCTGGCTAAGTATCCCTCTCCCTTCCTCTCTGTAAAATATCAATAAAATATATATTTTTTAAAAAGAGGCAGCTGATCGATGTTTCTCTCTCATTGATGTTTCTGACTATCCTTCTCTCTTCCTCTCTGTAAAAAATCAATAAAATATATATTTTAAAAAAAAGTTCTTTACACAATTTCCATTAATAATGCCAATGGTTGGTTTAGTTTATAGATTTTACATAGGATACATATTCATTTATCAGTTAGAAACTGTCCATTTCCTTGATTACGTGGGACTATAAACATGTTCCATTTGTCCTCTTGGAAAGGCAAATTGATGCAATTGTCCACAGATGCTCAGGATCTATGAGGGGAGGGGAAAAAAGAAGGCTAGCAACTGGTGGCTGAAATACAATAGTGTCAATATGTATAATACAATTAGCTTCAGATTCAACCTGACCTTTGGCCTGCCTCAGCTGTCTTTGGTCCTCTGTATAACCCTTCCCTCCAATCATCTGCCTGCCAACCAACTGCTCTTCTTGATGTTTGTGTCTGCTAACTATTGGCTATAATATTTGGCATAAAAAAATCTCCAAACTTAATCTGCAAAAGATATTAAGCTTATAGAACAGATTGCTTAATAGTATGGGGTCCTGCATCTTCACAGGCAAGGTCTACTCATACCTGAACTTGGCTATAAAGACTTACCTTGTTAAAATTTATCATCAAATTAAGGACATATTTGTCACAATAAATCACTGTAGTTTAAAACCACAGGAGCTTTTACTACCATATTGCCATTGTTCTAAAAAAATCAGACAGCTAAAACCTGGGAATATTTATATTTATAAAAAGTAACAGAATATCTTATAAATAAATCAAACTCAGATGTGTTAAATTTTGATTGATGTTATGAAAAGTAAAAAGCCTGTTTGTGATAATTAAGATGAAGGAAGATGAACAACTAGTAAACTTTTCCCCTTCAATAAAAGTAACAAAGGCATTTATCAATTTAGGTATGAAATCGGTTTAAATAAATTTACACATTCATTTAGTGAGCTACTTGTTTGGAACTTAGCGTGTCGTTTCATAGAAACACTGGGTTTAACATGAGTTTAAATTTTCAAGGGAGACAAAGAAAGTATCTGAAATCTATAACACACCTAGGGATATGACAAAATCCTAACAAAGAGGGCTTTTCTAAGTTTAGGATACTGCAATTTCTTAATGTTATAAAATTCTTATAAAGCTCACAGTTCATATCAAACTTCCACCTCCTTCCCCTTTTTTTTTGAGGGGGGAAATAACATTTCAAATTGAATAATTTTGCATTGCTTTACAGATTTACATTATAATTTCCCAAGTGATTTAATTTCATTTGCATTGACCCTCAGTTAAATACTACCTCCACACACATGAGATTAAAAATCTTTCCTTAACCCATCATCAAATTTATTTCAAAAATTATTTATACACTGGAGAACTTATCATTGGATGAAATTTTAGTGACTCACTTTACAAAAGAAAGAAGCCTTATAAAATGCAAAGATAAGCCATTGGTGCATCTAGTTCTATTCTCCAAAGCTGTGGATATTTAAACATTAGCCCCTGGTATATTTTGAGAAGTACATATATAAACAATGCTTAGTGTGATGCCAATCACACAGAAACACTGGGTATGTATTTGATGAATGCTTGGATCTCTGCCGCAACCTTCATAGCTAGGGCTCAGGATCTGAAGAAGGGACTGACACAAATGAAAATACTATACAAGAAACATGAATTTAGAAGGCATGGGGGGGGCCAGGTGGAGACCTCTCTCTTGGAAAGGCACACGGAACCTGGCCTTATCCGCTTTTAATTCACTTTCAGATACACATCTTGCCCTCAGTAAAGCATGGCAAACAGGTAGCAGACAGGCCGTCTCTAAGGTCAATAAAGATCAGTAAAGATCAGTAAGGTCTAGTAAACATTTACTTTGAGGCTTTTAGGTCAGGAAATTGCTTTGAGCCACTGCTATCTCAACAGAAACAATGGTGCTTAGCATTAGCCCTGCCAACACCCAAGGTTCATGGGCCTTCCATGCTCTTTGGTGCACTCTCAAGATAGTATCAGTATCAGCAGTGGTGGCTTCCTGCAGATCTCACTGCCATTTTAATACAAAGTTGGTGCTAACCTTGCATCCTCTGCCAGGGTCTATGCTATGGGGAGCTAGTTCCTGAAGAAGCTCATTCTGGCTGAACTAGAATAATTTGTAAACTTTGCGCAGGTCTTAACTACATGTAGATATCAAGTGAGTGGGGAAGGGGCTGGTGTTGAGACAACAACCAATAAGAGCTTGGCAAACAGGTGTCCCATTTTGAATGAAGCTGAATTTTATAAACGACAAAACCCGAAAGCCTTAATCCCAGATACCACATCAATTTAAAAACCCTACATAAAACAAACTTTTAATTACCATAATCACCAAATGAGTCAAATATCAGTTTTACTCTAAAGCTCAGCCTGCTTGGCTCAGTGGTTGAGCATCGGCTTAGGAATGAGGAGGTCATGGTTAGATTCCCAGTTAAGACATGAGTCCAGGTTGTGGGCTAGATCCCCAGTGGTGGACATGCAAGAGGCAGTTGATCAGTGATTCTTTCTCATCATTGATGTTTCTATCTCTCTCTTCCTCTCCCTTCCTCTCTGAAATCATTAAAAATATATTTTAAAGAGTAAAAATAAAAGCCAGTGTCCTCTGGGGAAGATACTATCCCTTATCCGTCCTGCTTTAAATCCCATCCAATAGTCAACTTCCTTGTTTATTTCAATTTTACTATCTAGTAGGTATAGAGGGCTGAGGTATAATAACATGTTTTTTAAGAGGTATAATCTCATAATTTTCATAAAAATATAAAGTTAACATGTGCCACTGATTTAATTTAATTTAATTTAATTAAAAAGAGAATTAGTGAGATGTTACTACAGGATCAAAATTTCAGCCAAACATAGGCCATCAGAAATACAGAAATAGATTTAAAGATAGATAAAGGACTCCTCAGTATCCACGGGCCCAAAGTCAATTGCATTCTACCAGCCACAGCTCATCTTGCATACCTAAGGACGAGTCACTTGCATTATCATCTGATTTCTACAAAATACAAAATTCTAGACTTAGCTCAAAGACAAGGGATGGTGCACAAACCCCAATGGGTGTCCAGAGATGGAAACTAACGTTTTTAAAAACATTTTTAAAGATTAGAGAACAATTTTTATAACAGAGGCATATGTCCCTTTTAATGATTAAGCCCAAATTCAGAGGCAGTATACGACAGAGTGCTTGGAAAGATTTTATTTCTCTAGTAGGAAGGTATATACCATCTTGGACTAATGTACATTTTCTATCAACATAATGGCTGACAGCTTTAGTTCTGAAGTCAAATTCTTAGGCTCAAATTTATTAGCTGTGTGACCTCAGAGAAGTTACTGTTATGTGCCTATATAATTATTATCAAAATGGGCACTAGTATGTAAATTTGCCACTGGGGTTTTCTATATTAATGTTAATAAAATATTGTTATGACTCTATTGTTATTTCCTTTGTTGCATAAGTAACCACAGAGAAAAAGGGCCAGAGAGACAAATTCACTTCCAGCTATGTTACCTGTTATAATAAAACATGTCCATGTGCTTTGGCTTCTATTTGCATATTCTATATACTTTTTTATTATTTATTTTTTATTTATTAAGGTATTATATGTGTACATAGCTTACCATTGCCCACTACTGAACTCCCATACATGCCCTTCCTCCCCAGAGTTTTGTGTCCATTGGTTGTACTTATATGTATGCATACCAGTCCTTCCAGTTGATCTCTTATCTCCCCCAGATCACCCTACCATCCCTGCTGTCATTTGACAGTCTGCTTGTTGCTTTACTGTCACTATATCTATCTTTCTGTTCATGAGTTTATAATGTTCTTTATTATCCATAAATGAGTGAGGTCACGAGGTGTTTCTCTTTCATTGACTGGCTTATTTCACTCAGCATGATGTTCTCCAATTCCATCCAGGTTGCTGCAAATGATAAAACTTCCTTCTTTTTTAAGGCAGCATAGTATTCCATTGTGTAGATGTACCATAGTTTTCTGATCCAGTCATCTACTGATGGGCACCTAGGCTGTTTCCAAATCCTAGTTATTGTAAATTGTGCTGCAAGGAACATAGGGGTGCATATATCCTTTCTGATGAGTGTTTTTAGTTTCTTGGGATATATATTCCTAGTAGTGGGATTACTGGGTCAAATGGGAGTTCCATTTTCAGTTTTTTGAGGAAGTTCCATACTGTTCTCTACAGTGGTTGCACCACCCTGCAATCCCACCAGCAGTGCATGAGGGTTCCTTTTTCTCTGCAACCTCGCCAACATTTGTTGTTTGTTGATTTGTTGAAGTTGGCCATTTTGACAGGTACTGCATTGTTGTTTTGATTTGCATCTCTCGGATAATTAGTGACTTTGAGCATGTTTTCATGTGCCTCTTGGCCTTCCTTCTGTCTTCTTTTGAGAGGATTCTATTTAGGTCCATTTCCCATTTTTTAATTGGCTAATTTATTTTTCTTTTATTGAGTTGTATAAGCTGTCTGTAGATGTTGGAGATTAAACCTTTTTCAGTGATAACATTTGCAAATCTGTTATTCCATACAGTGGGTTTTCTTGTTTTGTGGTGGTTTCTTTTGCTGAAAAAAAAAAAAGGATTATTATTTTGATGTAGTCCCATTTGCTCATTTTCTCTTTAGCTTCTTTTTAAAAAGAACATTTTTTGGTAGCAATATTATATACAACTATAATATATGTATTGACAGGTGGAGAAAATGCACTCAACTGTGTCTTTGGGCACAAGTGGCATACTTTTCAGTTTACACATCAATATGGAGATTAGTGCCTAGCACAATGTCACTATTTAATAATAAAATTTTGAGCAAGAAAAATATATTAATTAGAGATATTTTCAAATACCATGTAGTTCCAAGCTCATTTTTCTGTTAAAAATAAATAGCTTATACACAAAATCTAGCTATCTATGTGCAAATTCAACATATGATTATTGATTTCTCTTTGACAAGATTTTTGGCTTAAATTCTTTTAATATTATTTTAGAGAACTGTGGATTATAAAAGAAAAAGTTCTAACAATTTCTGCATATCTCACCTTTACACATTATGAAAACAAAATCTCTGTACCAATATGTTCTAATAACAAATAGCATATAAATTATTTTGATAGCTGAGGTAAGAAAATACAAAATAGAAATTAATAGAACTTAGTGGTTTCTAAGCATAAAGTATTGTACATATATGCATCCCATTACATTTCATAATATTCTTATATTTTAGGTATTAATAGCTCAATTTCTTAGACATCTTAGACTAACTCAAGCTTAGACAACTTAACATATGAAAAGTAAAAATAGTGGGTGTTTGACTGACTCAGAATATTATATTAGTTTTCAACTAGCCATGAAGTCTCATAAAATTTTACCTAATGTTAATATTACATGTGTACCTTGCCAATGTACCAAAGTTAAATTACTTACCTGAGATATCTAAGGGAATGATCCACAGATGTAACAGTCAGGCAAGTAAGACAAAGTTTTGGGCAGTAGAGACAAGTAAATAGAAGTCTCGAATATATTATTTTTTATGTCTTAGCTCTCCTGTATGTTGATAATTCATATCAAGTAATAAGGTTGGAGCCCAAATGATCCTATAGGATGTTATGTTATTCATTCACAACAAGCACTTGTTACCTTACTGGGTTTTACCTGTGAGTTTTATTTTTTAAAAAATAATATATTTATATTGCTTTTAGAGAGGAAGGGAGAGGGAGAGAGAGAGTGATAGAAACATCACTGATTGGCTGCCTCCTGCATGCTCCACACTGGAGACTGAGCCTGCAGTATGGGTATGTACCTGATCTAGAATCAAACATTGACTTTCTGGTTTATAGGTCAACACTCAGCCATTGAGCCATACTGGATGGTCAGTTTTCTTTCTTCCCTACAGCTAGACATGTGTACATTGATTTAGATGCACAAGCCATACCTCCTAAAAAATTAAATCCATAAATGATAATTACTTCAGAAGAGGCTTTTAGCATTCTGTAAGTAAAAAACATCACTCTTCTGTCCATTTGGTAGATGCCCAATGATGCTAAGGGGAAAAAGAAACAGATACTGCTTTTTACGTGAGCTGATGGAATGTTTGAGAGTCATTTGTTTTATAAATGAATTAGAACAATATAATGCTGTAGTCTCTTAAAAATAAACTTAATATGTACTTTGGGAAATAAAAGAAACAAAAAACACACACAACAAAATATTTTTTCTGCTGACACATAATTCCACCAAAATTAACCCAAAGGAGAGTAACAGAGTTGTCAAATGACATTTTAATGCAAAGGGAAATTGTAAATTGGTGAGTTTTTTAATTTCTAGTCCAAAAAAGCATTTCTGATGAAACCATAGTTCAGAGAACACATCCAAATCCTTAATACATATGTAGGTATAGGTTATGTGTTCATGAATAGTCAAACTACTTCATATTTGGCCTGTATGATCTAGATGGGAGTTGTACTTTAATTAAGTGAATACATGATGGTCAGGTACTGGAGTTGAGTCAGGATCTTGTGTAAATACAGATACACAAATACACAGATACACAGACACACACACACACACACACACACACACACACACACACGGAAAAAGAGAGAGAGAGATGCAAACAACTCCATGAAATTCCAATCAGGTGCATTATGTACAGGACAAAAGCAGTATGAGTGGCAACACCGAAACAAAAACCATTATGATGCCTACAAGAACCAACATATAGAGAGCAAACCTTCTTGTAACAATGTATATTAATAGGAATTGTTACAGAACCACCAGGCCTACTATGTAATCTGTAAGCAGCAGAGGCTAAAAATTCTACATTCTAGAATCTAGAGCATTCAAGGTTGCAACACAGAATGATGATTTTTAATATATGTTAATCCTAAAACCAATTAAATACATTAACATTCATATACTGCATGTGAATTAGCAGAAATAAACACTATGACATTGTACAGTATCCCTCATCTCATAATAGATAATTGTACAACTTACATCTATATCAGAAACAATAATAAGAAATAGATATGGATATAGAGATATGGCTATATAGTAATCCTTTTACCATCCTTACAGTATTACATTGAGAATATGTCAAACCAGCACTTAAATTCTCTTTGATAGTAATAATTCCCAAAAAAACAATAGATCAAGCCAGCATACAATTATTAACTATACAAACTCAAGAGGGTTTCTCAGAATTTGTGGTCTCAGCAAGTTAATTTATAGCTCAGGATTTTATGTGAAAGCTTCAGATCCCTGAGAAGTGCTCTGTTGAAGAACTATACAATCTAGTATTTGTTTTCACTGATTATTATGAAGTCTTTCAGATACTTAGATAAGTAAATAAGGTCACTGCCTATTAATGAGAAATGGATTGCTACTTATCAGCTTAACTGAAGACATAATTATTGATATAAAAAAGCCACATACATTTTCATTATACAAAGAAATTCAGGTAATGTAAAAAGACTTCAGACTTATAGATTATTTTAATGAAGAGTAAAGACAGAGGAAGGTAGATTAAAAAAACACAAAATTCCTAGAATTATAAGACCTCAAAAATTGTTTTATTATATTAAAAAATAGATAAGTGTAGACCCCTGAATGAAAAACATGGCAGAGTGTTGATTGAAAAAACATCCCCAATTATTTATGTATCTCCCAGCCAGAGGTAGAATCTGTTTCCCTGCCCCTTGAATCTGGTCTGTCCTGTGGCTTGCCTGTCTGATAAAGTGTGGCAGAAAGGATGCTGTGTGAGTTCTGAGCTTAGGTCTCTGAGAGCCCTGCAGCGTCTGTAGTCACTCTCCTGCTGCAATGTGAGAAATTCTAGGCTACCCTGTGTCTACCTGAGGCCAGGAAAATGTGCTGAGATCAGACGGGTTTTCTGGAGTTCCTTTTTACCAGGAAAGTACTCAGATTTTACAAGGCGTGAGGGACGCAGTAACTGGATATTTCAGAACTGCCTAAAGAAGCATTAAGTCAACACAGGAAGTCAAAACGCAGTACATGACATGCTGGGGTGTATTATTAACAACTAAACATGCTTTTATTAGATAATGGAATTCACATCATCTACTCTAGCAACAGAAAGATGCCTGTCTAAATAATTTGAAGAGATATTCAAGAATTAGGCATTTTAAACAAATTTATAAAGAAACAGAGGAACAAATGTTCAGCCAAATTTTTTTTAAATGAACAACATAAGCAGTGTAATTTTAAAATGTATAAATTGGGATAATTAAAGCATCTGAATGTTGCTCTTTTTTATGATGCAGTCTTAGGTAGTTAGGAACTCATCAAAATGATAGCATAGATAATGCCATCAACTACTACTGGCACACATCACTGAATTCCTGCGTTACAGAAAGTAAACAAAATATGACCCTGTAATTTTGTAACAAAATGGCGCCACTTTAAAAAGTAAATTACAGAGGAAAAACAAATACTGGATATTTATTTTCATCACATTATCCAAGGATAACAGCTGCTAAAGTTTCAGCATCTAATCTTTTAGTACTTTTCTATATACATATTTACAAGGAACATAACCTTCCAAGTCCTTTTCTGTTGTTGTTTTATTGAACACAGTACTTAAACTCTAAATTTAGAGTGCAATGTCTCTATGAAAAAAATATTCTCATATAGATACTGAAGAGCAAAATGGTTCTAATTTTAGAAAGGGAAATTTGCCCATACATGTATACAAATGTAAATATGTATACCTTTTGATTCAGAAATTCTGGAAATTTATCTTAATAAAACAATGACAAAATAAGTTACAGGGATCCCATTATCTAAATTATAATTTTAAAGCATGTGTATCTGACTAGAAAGCATTGCCAGGTACTCCATAGTCCAATCAAATATTGGACAATCAAAAGAATGTGGAAAAAAGTAATGATATTTTCATGTTATGATGCATTATGTAAAACACTAAATGCATTACTGTCTTTTTAGATGTTTTATTTTTTACAATACATTGTTATTAATTTCAGAGAGGAAGGGAGAGGGAGAGATAGAAACATCAATGATGAGAAATACTGGTTAGTTTGGGTGCCTCTCACATGCCCTCTACCAGGGATCAAGCCCACAACCCAGGCAGGTGCCCTTGATGGAAATCAAACCCGGACCCTTCAGTCCACAGGTCAACCCTCTATCCACTGAGACAAACTGGCTAGGGCTAGAGGATTTCCCCCCCATATAATAATACTCCTACCATATGCTAAACACTTCAGAAGTAATAACTCATTTCTGAAATCTTCCTAATACACACGTGAAGTAGGTACTATTGCCTTTCCTACTGTATCAATAAACACACTAAAGAATGGACAAGTTAAATGATTTCCTGAGGTGAGACAACTACTGCAGAGAAGACATGCAAACCCAGCCAGTTTACTATAGAGTGGCTATTTTTAATATGTTACTATGTCATGTTGCTGCATATTCATCTGTGTATATATGTGTACATGCATATCCATACATATAACTCCTTTATGTGCTTGTTTAAACACACACTTAATATTGCACATACATACTTATAACAATTTTAAGTATGTTGTAACATTTTTTGCAAGTTATTTTAATCTAAATTAAGCTATATTTCTAAACTTTGTATTCCTGAATACTATTAGAATCTATTAAATAAAAATTAAAAGGCTATAGAAAGTGGGTTACTTAAGATAATAAGTTATAATCCAAACACATTCTATTGCCCTTTCCAAAATGTGATATTATCTTTAATACTGAAATAATTTTATAGAACATTTCACTATAGTGAAAGCATGAAAGAGAAGAGGATAAAATAACATTGATGTTCATAAAACATCATATGCAGTACCCAATATTTTTGCATATAGTCTCAAGTAACACTCCTTATAAAACTCTTTGAATTATTATCATCCTTATTTTAAAATGAAATAAACTGAGACTCAAACAGATTCCTTTGTCTGGTCACACAACCTGTAAACAGACAAGAATTTGCTGGCCCTAAATTTCATGCTCTGTTTCAACTTTTGTGTTTTTCTGTTCAAGCCTTACAATTCTCACCATCTGATTGAAAGTTGAGATGAGATCCAGAATTTTCCAAAGTGCCTCACTGAAAATAAATTGTTTTCCACTAAAAAAATGTTGCCTTTTTCAACTCTAAAGAAAAGAGTGGCTGATATTTTAAACACCACATGTGTGTCCCCCCTTCCTTTCGGCATTATAACTGGTACAAATTTAATCTCTGGGAAAATATTGTGTTTAATAGGAATGACTCAAATGCCTTCTGTGATTGTTCCAGTATGTTTAACCGAACCAAAGAAAGCATTCCTGTAAACTGCTCTTTTAAGGCAACACGTTTTAGAATAAAAACTGATGCTATTCTTCTCTTCTATTCTCATTCAAAAGATAACTCCCTAAAGGCAGTACCAGTGACTAACCAAGAAAAAAAATTATGTAGTTTAAATTGTACTATGGATTCGTTATGCATACATGTTCTAGTAATTAATTTTTCAACATGCTAAATATTGCATGTTTTCTTCTGCCAACTTATGGAAGTCATCTCTTTGTGACTATTTATCAATGATATTTTAACTCACTTATTTGATCAAAAGCAATTGTCCAGAGACTCAATATAAAATCCCAGTGTAATCTTTTATTTCAATTTGAAATAGTTTTTAATTCCATTCCAATGACTCCCACACTATCTCTCATTTCTTTTTACTCTGATTACTTAAATTTTAATGTAATTGATGATTTGCTATTATGATGATTTTAGAAACTATATTTGATTTTTGCCATGCTGTATGTGTTAGCAACTGGAGATTGAATGTGAGGCTTAAGTATGGGAGGATGTTGAACTACATTACTTTATAACCTTAGATCATGTAGAGCCAGGACTACATCTAAAACAGGATTGGCTAGTATATCAGGAATAATATTAGTCAATAAAATATGATGATTCTCTTAGTTGAAAAGAATGTACCTTTTACTTCCAGTCATTAAGTAGTTCCTTGAGCTATCAGTAATGAAACATTTATTTTGTGCTCTAGATATGAGATAAGTCCAATTAAAAGCCATGATATGTAGTTGTGTTTTAAAGATCTGAGTGTCTCAACACTCTACAAATTTAATTGTATAATTATCCTACCCTCTTAATCTTCATATAATGGCATATTTGATGTTAAAAATCTTTAAATTTGAGGTTCTGTTGAATTGGATTTTGATTAAAATAAGAGAGTCAATGGTAATTACCCAACTTGCAACTAAAAACATGAAATTATAAGGTTGAATATGAATTAGGGAGGAAATAATTCTTAGACTAATGAAGGAGTTTAGCTATACACATGGATCTGGAAAACCTATTAGTGTTTAGCTAAATAAACAGAATTTAATGTTCTTTAAACTCTAGGAAGGTGAGGTCTTTGGTAAGTATTCCAGGTTTCCCCCACTTATGGATATTAGAAAGTTAGGCACTTTCTAGATATCTTGCAATTGGGTGAGGCCATGTAACCAGTTCTGGGCAATGAGTTTCTACTATTACCTCCAGACAGGAGTATTCAATTCCTTATAGAAGATCTCCAAACTGTATCTTTACTGTGACACAGAGGCTGGGAACAAGGGAAATGGTTACATAGGAGGTGGTTAGTCAGAATACCTGTTGGGCTATGTAGGAGAGTTGGTCTTAATAGCCTGGGAAAGACATGCAGCATAAAAATGCAGAGCATTATCTTAAAACACTAATAGTCAGAGGCTGTTTACTATTGCAACATTAGCTATCCTATCTTGATCTATACATAAATTGGTACCTGGAAATTAGGTGTGACTATGCAAAACCCTAAGATATACATCATTGGCTTACAGCCAGGCTATAGGTGGTAGAGAAACTACCCTTGAATGGCTGAATAAAGAATAATCATGTTATTGTATTATGCAGTGGTAAAACATTTGGTAAAGCTGTTGCCTATAATAACATGCAAGGCAGGTAATTCATCTCATGATAAATATGGTCACACACTGTACACACACACAAATATAATGATACATTATAGGAGAAGAGATGGGAAAACAGAAGGCAAGTGGTATGTGTTGGTAAATGTTGGTGGCACTGACAAAGTGTTGTAAGAATGATGAGAGGTCATAAAAAAAATCACCTGGTCAGCAAGCAAGCAAGAAAGAAAACAGCGTTCAGAAATTCCAATTTTATAGTTTTGTTGTTTTTCTTAAGCAATTGCTTCTCATACCAACCCAGTAAAATGCAATGGAAATGGTCACTGAGTACCAAAAACTTATTAGAACTCACCGCATGGCAAAGATCAAATAAAGAGTATGGTTGTCACACCCACTATTAAACCTCTGAATGAATTAATGTAGCACCCAGTAAATCTTTTCAATTGGAAAAATAGCTCAGAGAAAAGAGATTGATATCCTAGAAGCATGCTGAGAAAGCTTCTCAGTCCTTCCAGGGAACCCGTTCTCCAATGCCCACTTCAGAGGAGCCACAGAAGCCCATGAAAATGAAAGTGCCTTTCATAGGGAAGAACTGAAGGCAAAGAGCAATGGATGGGAGCCTTCCCAGAGAACAAAAAGAGGCCTAACCCCCTACCTGCAAGATAGTGTACCCCCATTCTTCTGCAGAGCTGAATTTCAGAATTGTTATCCTACAATGGCTCTTTTCCTTTTCAACAACAACAAAAAATGGTTATCCTGACCATGTTTCATTATACATTGCACTTTTACTTCATAGATTTTCAAACCAAAACTAACCCTTTCAGTTTATAAAGTTCCATATTAAAATGAATCACATTTGAGATACAGAAACCGTCATGCATCTCCCAAAGATTCTGAATTTTTATCTTGACCTTGTGAACCTGGGAACTTTAGATATCTCCCTTAGGGATGGCTAAGTAATTTATGTGATATTGAAGATAATGGGATATTTTCTAGCCAGAAGAGTGGAGTTAGTCAGTAATTATTGCTGCTTATCAAATTGGTTTCCACTTAGCTTCCTTTCTTAGAACATGACATCATTGAGCTTCTTGGTTTCCTATGTATTGATAGGCCCATGGAACTATATTTCATGGCATATACTGAGTTTGATTTATACCTTTTTTTTACATAGCACAGTAACTTTGGCCCTGTCCTATTTGTGTTTCCTTACTTAGATGCAATTTGTTCTTCCTACAGTTAAATAAAAGTTATGGCATGAATATCAATCCATTTGGGAAAGGGGATCAAATCCTTTCCTCTTCTTTCCAGGAATTTGAAGCTGTTGTTCTTTACTTGTCAGCTCTATTTCTGTTTCAAATAAGTAATATAATAGGCTTTTGTTTGCAGATACAGATAGTACTACTTTCTGGAAAATATGATGACTATGTCATACAGTCTAACATGTAAAGATCATATTTTTATGTTTTTAATTATTTCAGAGGAAGAGGAAGAGATAGAAACATCAATGATGAGAGCAAATCATTAACAAGCTGCCTCCTTCATGCCCCCTCCTGGAGATTGAGTCCACAATCTGGGCATGTATCCTGATGGGGAATTCAACCATGACCTCCTGGTTGATAGGCTGATGCTCACCACTGAGCCACACAAGCCAGGCAACATGTGAAGGGTTTTTTATTTTTTATTTTTTTTTATTAGTCCAACTAAAAGCACAGTTGAAGAGATTGTAGGGTGACATCATTCAGCTTGGAGAGTTATCACCCTAGTAGTAAACATTTTAAGAAATAAGAGCAAGAAAGAATAAATGGATAAAAATAGGGTTCAGAAGGAAATAGACTTCAGAATGTCAGATTAAGATATGGACTCAGTCAAAGACATAATGTAAAGGCCATAAAACTTTGTCTGAATTGGTTTATATGACATAAAGACAAGCAAAATTAGGTCATAAGAGTAGGATTTGTGTGCTAGAAATGTACATAAAAACAGGTTAACTGCATGCTCCAAATCTAAGCCATGTGGTCAAGTACTTCATCCTTACATAGTTTGCACTCCTCAGCACTCAATTTTTTTCTGGAATCACAGTCAGTGGCCCACCTGTATCGTGTATGGAATGAATGTTTCTTGGTAAAAATTGAGATGGTTAATGAATAGGTCAAGGAAGAATTCAGAGGTCATATTCTTAGGATCATTGTTTCAACCTTCTCCCCACAATCCATTTCCTGGTTGATAGTGGCAAAAATATTACTAAAGCAATAAAATCTTATTTAGGGTTAGTATCAATTTGGGGAATATCACTTTATATATGTCCTCTTTTAGCATAATTGCTCATACAGATAGATATCATTGATAGCTAAATGACTAATAAAGTGGAAGGGGAAAAGGGAGGCAGAGAGAGACAGAAAGATAAAGAAGACAGGAGAAGATAAATTTACAAAGTAGAAATTCCATTTGGTCCCTGCAAAAAAAAAGAGGGTGCAAAAATCTATTATGAAAGACAAGCAGCAGGTATACCAACTACATGCAATACAATTCTTAAACTTAAACTTAAATGCTGTAGGTGTGTGTGGGGGGGGGTGGTAGAGCAATTGATGAGATTTAGAATTTTAAATAGCTCAGAAGTAAATTAAAAGAATTTTCAAAGTTAGCTGGTTTCAGTTATAGAAAAATAAATTGCAATTTATGTTATAGGTACCTTATACTAAATTTCTGAGTCTGTGTTAAATTTGCAATTTATATTACTACTAAGGGGTGGGTGGGTGGTGGTATCCTTCAGCCCAGCCTGCACCTTTGTCAATCTGGGACATCCTTCTCACAATCCAGGGCTGCTGTCTCCTAACTGCTTGCTTGCCTGCCTTCCTGATTGCCCCTAACCGCTTCTGCCAGCCAGCCTGATCACCCCCTAACCACTCCCATGCCAGCCTGATGGATGTCTAACTGTTCCCCTGACAGCCTGTTTGCTCCCAACTTCCCGCTTCTGCCATCCTGGTCACCCCTAACTGCACTCCTCTGCAGTTTTGATCACCCCCATCTGCCTTCCATTGCAGGCATGGTGCTGCCCAACTGCCCTCCCATGCTGGCCATCTTGTGGTGACCATCTTGTGTCCACATGGGGGCAGGATCTTTGACCATATGGGGGCAGCCATCTTGTGTGTTGGAGTGATGGTAAACTGTATATTACTCTTTTATTAGATAGATAGGATTGCACATTTTGCACAATTTTACACATTATCTTACTACTTTTGCATTAATCATCACCTCTTTCTATGGGAAGAAGATGCCATAGGAGACATTCAAAACCATGTTTCCTGATATTCAGTCCATTGATTTATTCAATAATTTATACTGCCCTTGAACTACAACATTCAGCAATAGTAGGGAGAAATATGCTCATTTCATAGTTCAATTAAGTATGGGGTCAAACACTGATAAGATCTTTCTGATCTACACACTTTAAAATTATTCAGGAAAATTAGTGAGTATCCATACTATAAGGGAAACATTTTTGTCTTAATATGCTAGGGGGAGGATATTCTGTGTACAGTGGCAGGGAATTCACTAGCAGGCTCATCCATCTTCTCTATTTTTTCCAACAAAATCCCCTACCCCCTTTGCCTGCTTCTCATTAAGCAGCTTGTATATATGAACAAAACCATTCTGGTGGCTGATAATGAAGAAAACAGAGATGTACAACATGGTTTATACGATTTGTCAACCATTATATGAAAACATATTTCTGATTTTAAATAAAATTAAACAATTTGCACATGACAAAGTTTTCTTCACTTTCATATGGAAATGTTGCAAAGACATTCTTTGGGTAAGCCTTGTAATTTCTCTTCCTATCTCATATTTACAGTACCTTCTTTTTTGTACACTATATTGTCCAGAACCTCTCCACAAATATTCATAGCAGCCGCTGACACCATTTCTCCCATGAGAATGTTCATGATAGCTAGTTCCTTATATCTAGTGAGAAGTTTTGAGGAAGCAGTTCAGTCAACAGAACTTCCCATTATCTTAGGAACTGAGAAACAATAACTTGGGAAGAGTATTCATTCCTTGATATCTGAAAAATCTATTTCATTAATATGAAATGCTAAGTGTGCAAATTAGCCTACTCTTGTAATTTGGTCCTCAGCCCATTAATGTAAGCTCAGGAGAGAGCAATGTTTGGCCATATTAAAAAATATGGAGGGAAAAAGCTATTGAAGCTTAAATCGCAAGGCAAAACAAACAAAGAAAGTATTAGGTGGTTTTCCCTTTTAATTTTGCTGATGAAACAATTCTTGAACATTATCCCCATGATGGTTTGCAGTGCCATTAGGAAATCTAATTAGCTATTTAGGGCTGCATTTGCAAAGAAATTGTTTACTTAATAAAGAAAAGTAAATAATTGACAATGTGTATTTTCAATTTGTGGCAAGAAACCTGTGGATTTTATATTTAAAAGAAAATGCATCTGTGCTGTTAATAATAAAATTATAATGTGACACTAGAAGAAAATGTAATAGTAACAATCTTTTTATTACATTGCAGGAAATACGTATATCTACTTTCCTTGTATGAATATTCAGAAACTTAAATGTAAAAAACTTTATAAGAAAATTATTTATCCAATATGTTGTCATTAATTATAGTGTCCTCCTTCACATTCATTGAGATTTCTAAATTGTTTGTTGGACTCTTAAAATTGAATTTTTAGAATCTTTGTTTTTGTTAGTCATTTTGAATATACCTGTATTAATAAACCATGACTAATTCTGGATAAAATATATCTTTCATATATAGGCTTCAAAAATACAAAGAAGTTTTCTTGTTTAAATCAGATAATTATATGTTTTGATTTTAAATAAATTTGTAATTTCGTAGGGGTGTGTGTGAGAGTTCACTAATCTCATTTCTGTATTGTATTCCTATGATAATTGTATCTTTATAATGGGTAAATCTTTAGCAATACTTATTAAGTGCATATTTTCAGATTATGGACATGTATGCTAGTTTTGTGTGTGTGCAGTAATTACTAGCATGGAAAGCGATTTCCTTCTTTTACTTTTAATATTCCTGTGGCCTTATATTAAAAGTGTGTCTCCTTTAAGCAACATATAGACTTTTGGTTTCTTTGTTTCTCCTGTATGGCAGTCTGAGATTTTTCTTTGAGCACTTGGTTCCTTTTTATTTAATAGAATAAGCAATATATATGGATTTTTATCAGCTATTTAAGTATTTGCATCCATTTATCCTACTTTTTCTGTTTCTTTAATTCCCTTTCCTTGGATTCTTCTGTATCAATCAATCTTTTTATTATACTTTTTTCCCTTTTTTAAAAAGACTTTATTGTTGAAAGTATTACATGTTTCCTCCCCGCCATTTTCTAGCCAGCCCTCACCCCAGGTCTTAACCACCCTATTGTGTCTGTCCATGGGTATACATATATGCATATGAGTTCTTTGGTTGATCTCTTCCCACCCACCTACCCACCCACTCCCACTTTCTCTCTGAGATGTGATAGTCTGTTCCGTAATTCTATGTCTCTGAATTTATTTTGTTCATCAGTTTATTTTGTTCATTAGCTTCCATATATGAGCAAAGTCATGTGATATTTATTTTTCTCTGACAGGCTTGTTTTGTTGATCATAATACTCTCTAGGTCCCTTCATGCTGCCTCAAAGGATAAGAGTTCCTTCTTTTTCACTGCTGCATAGTATCCCATGGTGTAAATGGACCACAGCTTTTTCCCCCCTCATCTACTGATGGGGAGCACTTGGGCTGTTTACAGACCTTATATATTGTGAACTGTGCTGCTATGAGCATAGAAGTGCATGCATTCTGATTGGCGTTTCTGGTTTCTTAGGATATTTTCCTAGAAGTGGAATCACTAAGTCAAATGGCAGTTCCATATTTAATTTTTTGAGGAAACTCCCTTATGTTCACCATAATGGCTGCAACAATTTGCATTCCCACCAGCAGTGCATGAAGGTTCCTTTTTCTCTGCATCATGGCCAGTATATGCCATTTGTTGATTTGTTGACTAGTTATTCTGACAAGTGAGGTGATACCTCATTGTCACTTTAATTTTATTGGTATACTTTTATCTCCTCCATTTAAGGTTAATTATAAATGTTTTTATTATGTTTTAGCACTCACCATAGATTTTAAAACATGAATATTTGATTAAATAGAATATAAACTAAATAAGGAATTTGTATTATAAATTACTGCCTCCTATTACCCAGGCAGTGCTAGGACCTTTGCGAACAAACCGCATTATTTACTATCTCTTGCCTTTGTATTATTATTTTCAGGTATTTTAATCCTGCATAAGTAATTATTGCATTATTTTGTGTAATCAATATTAATAAGTATTTACCCGCATAATTTCAAATTATATTGTTCTTATTCTCTTCTTCCATCTGCCCATTTTGTTTTCTTTTGTTTTTTATTTCCTATACCACGATCCTTCTACATGCCAAGCTCTCTTTAATATTTACTTTAATTTAAGTTTGCTGGTGGTAAATTCTATCAGTTTGTTGATTTGAAAATGTTCCCATTTCAACATCAATACTGAAAAATGTTTTCAATGAGTTTGAATTCAGCATTTAGATATTTTCTCTTTAATATTTTAAAGAATCCATTCCATTCTTTTCTAGCTTCCATTGTTTTTTACTGAAAAATAAACCTGAGGTATTATATTGTTCTTTGGGAATAATGTGTGTTTCTTCTTCTTCTTCTTCTTCTTCTTCTTCTTCTTCTTCTTCTTCTTCTTCTTCTTCTTCTTCAAGTATCTAAGATCTCTCTCTCTCTCTCTCTCTCTCTCTCTCTCTCTCTCTCATTTTCAGTATATCTAGTTGTGTTTTTATGTTAGTTTTCATTTGGGCATATAAAATCTGTGGAGTGATATATTTTAATAGTACTAGAAATTTTTCAGTCATTACCTTCACATTTTAATTCTTTTCCCTTCTACCTCTCCTTACATTGAGAGCCTACAATTACACAGTTAGGCCTTTAAGTATTCTCCCTCTCTGTTTCAGTTTACATCCTATTTCTATGCTTTTTTCCCCCAGGATATTTTCATTCACTGCAAGAATCTTTTCTGTGTTCAACTTCGTGTTAAACTCACATACTTCTATTTTCCATTATTGTATTCTTATTCCCAGGTTTTTCATTTTAATTTTTTTTAGAAATGCAAGTTTTCTGATGAAATTCTTTTTGTTATTAAATTTTCCCTAATTTTATAAATTACAGTTATGTTAGTTTCCTTGTTATGATTCCAATAGCTCAATCACACATATGGGTATGTTTCAGTTTTCTATACTTTTCTCCATTCTTTTTTTTTCTGCATCTGGTATATTTTTCATTGAACACCCTATATATTGCTTGAAAAATGTTGAGGTTGTGGATGGTGTTATCTCCCTACAGAACAGGCATACACAGTCTAAACAGGCAGTTCCCAGAGGGGCAGCTAACTTCAATTCAATTTGGGATTTAAATGACTGAAGGCTGGATTACAGTCTATATAAATTTGAGTTACCATCAAATTAGCCCTATTCCTACAATGTAGCTGCCTAAGGTTTCCAAATGAGGATATCAGATTACTAGGATCTGGTTTACTTCTTCTGCAGGTCCTGAACTCCAATTTTTGTATCCCCCAACATGGCAAGCCTATAGAAAACTCTACTTTTAAACTTCTACTACCATTTGTATCTTTAAAAGCAGAATTTTTTTTTTCATGGGGAATTCCATATATTATTTGGCTCTTACTTCCATGCTCTCTAGAGAGTCCTGAACTCCATTTTTATCTCACTCCTCCCACAGATGTTCACAAAGTCTGCTGGCTGGCTTTCCTGCCTGCTAACACTTGTCCTTTGCCTGACCTCTCTGTCATTTTCCAGAATCAATACTGGTAAAGAGTGAAAAACAAAACACAACATATAGAAATCTGGGTTCTTCTCAATGAGTTTTCTTCTTGGGAGGATCTTGCTTCCAAAAGTCCTGGCTACCTCAAAAGCTTTCTAATGCCAACAACTTCAAAAAATTTTTGTTATTGTTTTTATATTTTGTATGTTATCTAGATTTGTTTATATTGGAGAGTTTTATCTGGATTTTGTTTGTGTGTGTGTGTGTGTGTGTGTGTGTGTGTGTGTGTGTGTGGGAGGTTTGTTATCACATAAACTTTTCTATTATAATGAAACTAGAGGCTCAGCACACTAATTCATACCCTGGTGAGATTACTTGGCCTGGCAGGCAATCAAAGCCTATCAGGCAGTTGGCCGGTTGAGGGGAGGGACCCCAGGAGGTTTGATGGTGCCCCCCCAAAATGGAGCCCATCAGGGGAGCCAGTCATAATGGGGGGGATTGCAGGAGGTTGGCTGGCTGCCTCCCCCAATCAGGGAAGACTGGGGGGGGCCAGTGGGGTGAGGAGTCAGGAGGGTCTGTGGGAGGTTGGCCAGCTGTCAGGAGGTTGGCAAGGAGGAGCCACAGAAGATTAGCTGTGGAAGCACACTGACCACCAGGAGCAGCCCTTGCACTGAGCATCTGCCCCTGGTGGTCAGTGCACATCATAGTGACTGGTTGACCAGTCGTTTTGGTTGTTCAGTCATATCGGTCACTTAGTCTTTTATATATGTATATATATATATATATATATATATATATATATATATATATATATAGATAGATATAGATATAGATAGATAGCTAAACATTCTTAAAAATAAGTAATAGGCCTGTTAAAAAATTAATAATAGGTATGTTCCTTAAACATTCAAACATTTATGTGACTTCTCCAACTCCAAAATATATAACTCTTTTTATAGCTATAAGATCATCCTTTAAAAATAAAGACTAATACCGGTAACAGAGACTGTTACAAAAATAACCAGGCTTAGAAATGCTGAGATATCACTAATATTCAACATCCCTTCAAAATAAACATGGAGTTGAAGTTCGTGTTTTCATATATGATCATAGTTTTAGGGCACACTTCTTACTCTTTGTCATGTAGGCCTGCCTCTCACTGTTTACCTTACTATTATTTTCTCTCTCTCTCTCTCTCTTCTTTTTTTATTGTTGATGTTATTACAGATGTCCCATTTTTCTCCTGCTCCGGTCAGCCCCCAATTTCCCTCTGACCACCATTACACTATTGTCTGTCCAAGGGTTATTCATATGTGTTCTTTGGCTAATCCCTTCTAATTTCATCCAGTCCTCAATATTCCCATCTTCCTCTGACAGCTATCAATCTGTCCTATGTATCCTTGCTTTTGTTTCTCTTTTGTCCACTAGTTTACTTTGTTCATTATATTCCACATAGAAGAGAGATTATGTGGAATTTAACTTTCTCAGATGGCCTAGTTCACTTATCATAATTATCTCCACATCTGTCCATGATACTGCAAAAGCTAAATTGCATCCCTTTTTACAGCAACATAGTATTCCATTGTGTAAATGTACCACATCCGTTTTATCCACTTATCTATTCATGGGCACTTGGGCTGTTTCCAGAACTTGGCTATTGTAAATAATGCTGCTGTGAACAAAGGGGTGCATATATTCTTTCAAATTGATGTTTTGCGATTCTAACTTACTATTTCTATACAAAAAAAGAAATATAATTTAATCACCCTATTTTTGTGTTAATAAGACATTATTTATTGCTAAGAATTTCTACTCTATCTTCTTTCAAGTGATTTCTACTTAAAGCCTGCCTCCAATATTATATGAATTAGGAATACGTATAAAGGCAAAATTTCATGTTTATGAATATATTGGCTATTAATTAAAATCAGTGCTAAACTTCCTTGCCTTTGAAAGTTCATTTATTTCATGAAGAACAACAAAACTCTGTCATAACTTTTCTCTATACCAGTGGGATTGGTATAAAATTAACTACTGGGCAGATAAACATTTCTAAGAACCACCTTGTACACAATAGTCCTGTTACTAACACACTCACTAGTCTAGATGACAGCAAAAATCATAAAAATCCCTCTTTAACACTTATTATAATATACTTTTTAGAAATGAAATTGAGTATATATTAAAAAAACTTTATAGCTTTGCAAAGAAGTATATAGAGGAATATATTTCTATTTTAGTAGTAAAATATTATCAATATTTTATTTTTGTAAGTTTTCTAAATAAAATCAGTAGCCTTTATTTGAAATAATTCATAATTAATATCTCATGTCCTACTTCAATTCTCTATGTTACCAATATTTGCTTATCTCCTCAATGTTATTTTATTTTTTAAAAGCATTCTTTTTTTAAAATATATTTTATTGATTTTTTACAGAGAGGAAGAGAGAGGGATAGAGAGTCAGAAACATGGATGAGAGAGAATCATTGATCAGCTGCCTCCTGCACACTCCCCTCTGGGGATGTGCCTGCAACCAAGATACATACCCTTGAACAGAATTGAACACGGGACCCTTCAGTCCACAGGCCAACACTTTATCCACGAGCCAAACTGGTTTCAGCTCCTCAATGTTGTTTTAAATATGCAGACACATTTTTACAAATGTTGATGCAAACCTTCTCTCTCCACAGTGAATTCCTCAGATATGTAAAGGGGCTATCATCTTTTCTCTCTGCCCTTAAAATTGTTATAGTTATAGGTTCTGATACGTGGAACTGTTAGCTTCTAATGTGAAGAGGTTAATAAAAAAGGTTTGATTAGGCTCACATAAAATAAATAATAATATAAATACCCAGGATCAGAGACTACTGTAAGAAAAAAGCATTTATGATCTGTTGGCATAACTAATCAATAATAATAGCAACTAATAACGAATCAGCACTTTTTTAGCATTATCTCGTGTAAATGCAATATTAACTTAGGAGAAAAATACACAACGTACAATTGTATCCTATTTTCTTCATTATGAAAATTGACCTCCCATGAAATTTTATTTATTCAATTTCACAAAGCAAAATGTGGCACTAAAAATAAGGTATACTAAATCCTGAGTTCATTTCATTCCACTATTTTATACAAATGAACTCTTTAATAAAATATCAATAATATCTCCATACCTACCACAACTTAAAAATAACTTAAACTCATAAACTAAAAGGTAAAAATGGAAACACAATAAGGGAAACACTACTATTTTGCTCTCTAATTCCTGTCACGGTGTGAACTGATTCCCTAACTCAGATAGCTATGATGTTAGCCGGAGAGTTGGTAATATTTCACTGCGGACTGCTGGTTAAGGCTAGCCTAGGCAGACAGCAGAAGACTAAGAAGGGCTGTGCTTGTCTTGGAGTTTAAGGGTACAAGTTAGTAAATTATTGCTGACATAGCTCACAAATTAACTTTGAGAAATTCTTAAATGGCAAGGGAAACTGTAAAAGCTGATCTAGTTGGGGGAATAAATTACATTAATTTACCTTTGAAAAAGATAGAATAAGAGCATATACTTAAAGGTGAACTGAAGTAATGCCATTAAAGAAAAGGAATAGCAACATTTTGAAGGTCAGATACATTAATTATTGTTTGGGGGGGGCGGGAAGAAACATGATTAAGTTTATGAGAATTTACAAATAGTTTTGTAAGGGACTTTTGTAAATTTTCTTAAATTTAATCAATAGTTGATATTTTATTTTGTATAAATATGCTTACCAACTTAGAATATGAAGGAAACATTATCTACTAACTAAATTAAAAAAAATCTAATTCTTAGAAATGTATTTTATGTGACAAGCAGAATATATATTTCTACCTTTCTATCTCTTAAGTTTTTAGTTTGATTTTTCCCTTTCAATTTCCATAGACTAACTCCAATCCCATATTATATGAAATTATTTTTATGTGAAGAGAACTGGTTAGATTTCAAAGAATTTATCACTGGGTTTATAAATCCTGAGTTCACAAAATGTGTATGAAATATTTTCCCTTTCAGCTTCATACTTTTCACATGTTCAGAAGCAAAGTTGAGATTTTTGAAAGAGGAAGTACAATCTAGGAATGGGAGGGTGGAGAAATATGAACAGAAATAAGCCCAATTAAATATCTTGAAATCAATCATGAACTTTACCTAGGACATTGATAATGAGTAGGTAAGATATTTAAGATTATAGATTGATAATATCACTATTTAATCAACAAATATTTACTGAAGACACATTATGCCAAACCAATATGTTAAGATCCCAGTGCTATAGTAGTTTTGTTTACCACTGTTTAAAAATATCTAAAATAAAATGGCGGGGAGGGGGGAATTATTTTATCCATGTGTCAAAGTAGGTAAATCAAGAGAGGCATGGGTGAAGACCAAGAAAATATAAAATTCTAGGAATATCCATAATCTAATCTAAGAAATGTGAATATGTTTAAATCACACAAATGCAAAATTTTACATGTGTTGTAAATTTTGGCAATCTGAAATAAAGAGCTAAAATTCACCCTACTGATATTCATTAAAATGTAACTCCTTTAAAGAAAACTGAACCAAATATGTAGCCTTTGGTTTATATGTTCAAAAACACATAATCTAAACACAAACTTAAAAAAAAAATAAAGGTGTTGCTGACACCCTAAGGAAGTCTCTAGATTGCTTCCACAACCAATCTAATCAACTGTGAAGAAAGTGGACATTTAAATAGAAAGCAAATATCATGACCATGGTAAATTTTGTCTCTGATGTGCCCTCTGAGACTGAGTTGTAAACACAGGTGGAATAGGTAAATAGCATCTGCTTTCATAAGCCTGGGGGAAATCTTCCTGAAATACACAGTGGAGATACAGCAGCATGGCCACACTTAATAAGAAAAGGATGTAGTTTCTACATATGCACTTAGCCATGAAAGTAAGTATATGTGTGTGCGTGTGTGTATGTATGAATATAGTATATGTATTCACATGCAATATATTGCTTTATTTTTGCTTAGTTAGCTGTTTTTAATCTTAGTAGTTCCAGAGTATTTTATATTCTATCTGCTACTATTAATATGTGCACTATGAAAACATCCTAGTCTAGGCATTAGTAAATAAGAAATTTGAGTGTGCTACTAACAGTAACCATAACACCAAGCACTTTGATATGGCTATGATGTAGATTATTTTATTGTCATCATGCTATATAAATAGCATGATAGACCGCAAAGGCTATATAAAGTAATTGATACTTGCAATTTTTTTAACCATTTTTATATTATATTCTAGGTAATTTTCTGTTCCAATAATGTGTCTAACAAGGTCAATCAGCCTTCAATATTCCAAGATTTGTGAATTTGTAAAATATGTTCAGCTTATTAACGAGTTTTAAGTTTGTACTAGTATGCAACAGGGAAGCATCACATGCACACAGTCTCAAGGTAGTTTTTGTTTTGTTTTGATTTTGGCAGATTCTGAGTTATAGTCTGCCTCTGTTAGCAGTCATGTGCTTTGTAAGTAATGACAAGATGATGTAGCCTGGTGCAGGAGCAAAGCTAAGGACCTGAGGTCACTGGAGTAGAACAGCTTGTTATGTGCCATCTCCATATGCAAGTGAGAACGAGTGTGTGTACTTTTCAGGCTAAAGCAGAAGCAGTGGCTTTAAGTTAAGCCACAATTAAAAATAATCAATTTGATCATTAGAACAGAGGTATTGTTAGTAAATTACATTCATTAATGATTTTAGAGTGGGATAATGCCTTCAGTTTCAAGAAATAAATAGAAAATCTCCAGTCTTTCTACTTCATAGGCAATTTCCTAGGCATCATTAAAAATAAAATAAAATGGAAGGAAACATGACAGCTTACATCACACACAAAAAATGTGTCTATCAAAGCAAAGCATCTATTAACTTTCACAGTAGTACTGTGAATAAGTTTATTTATAAAGTGCTAATTTCTTATTGCTTATGTTATATACTAGAGGCCCAATATACGGAATGTGTGCAAGAGTATGCCTTCCTTCTCCCAGCCCCCTGCACAGGCTTTCATCCGGCACCTAGGACCCAGGCTTCCCTTGCAGAGGGTGGCCCCGCCCACCCACCACAGCCTGCAGTTCGGAGGTGGCCTGGGCCTCCCTCTTTGGGGCCATTATGTAGTCCTCCAACTGATCCTCCCACCAGCCATTGGCCTGGGCTTTCCTCTGTGGGACAATCATGAGTCAATGGCCAGGCCCCCAACCAAATGCATTGCACCCGCTGCCATAGTATGGTCCTCTGGCTGGCCATTCCGCTGTTTGGCTGTTTGGTCAATTTGCATATCACGCTTTTATTATATAGCTTTGTGTTAGTTCTCACATCATTACTAGTGGCTTCACATGTATTTGTCATCGTGTGGCTTATTTTCCTATGATTGGAGAAAATCACTTTATTATTTATTTTATCTCTTGTCAAAAGGAATCCCCTTTTGACTTCTTAGTCAAGAAGAATAATTTTAGATTCCTAAAGATATCAACATTCTTATCAGCATGTTAAGGGAGAAACAGCAATTAGTAATGACACATTGTGGTAGGGTCGTTTCTAGCTATGTCATCATTTATGAGTAGTGATTTGGGATGTAAATTCGCTTTCCTAAAAAAAATACTAAGCAAGAAGTCATAATGAACATTAATTCTCAAAAATTTGCTCTTTTAATTTTACTTTCTGGGGAGAAAATTTTACCAACAGGTTCCAGAAGAGTAAAGTTAAATGTCAATTTTTTTTATTTCTTTTTTAAAAAAATCCTCACCCAAGAATACTGATTGTTTTGTTTTGTTTTTTTAAAGAGAGAAAAAGATCATTAGCTGCCTCACACACATGCCCTAACTGGGGATCAAACCCACAACCTATGTAAGTGCAGTGATAAGGAATCAAACACAAATTGTCCCATTTGGGTACATGGGACAATGCTCCCCAGCTGAGCCACCTGGCCAGGTAGTGCAATGTTTATTTTTGTTTGTGTAATTGATTACTCAAATTTCCCAACATCTCCATGGAATTTTGTACAAACTTTATCTCTAAATGAGTCATAGAACACATAAAAGTTGGCTTAATTGGTATAAAAATATATTGACCTCATTACTAATTTAATTCATCAATTAGCACAATTGTTGTTTGTTTTCTCTCCAAAAATCTATTTCCCCTCAAAAAAAAAAAAAAAAAAAAAAAAAGGAGAGAACTCATTTAAATAAACACATTTGTGTCTGGTTATGGAGAATGTAATGGAAGACAGCATTTTTCTTATAGAGTATATTTTTAATATATTTTATTGATTTCAGAGAAGAAGGGAAAGGAGGAGAAAGAGAGAGGAGAGAGAGAGAGAGAGAGAGAGAGAGAGAGAGAGAGAGAGCTCAATGATGAGAGAGAATGATTGAGAATGATTGATTCGCTGCCTCCTACATGCTGCCAATTGGGGACAGAGCCTGCAGCAACCCTGGCATATACTTTGACTGAGAATAGAATCCTGACCTCCTGGTTCATAGATTGAAACTCAACCACTGCCAGAACGGGTTTGGCTCAGTGGATAGAGCCTCGGCCTGCAGGCTGAAAGGTCCCAGGTTGGATTCGGTCAAGGGCGTGTACCTTGGTTGCGGGCACAACCCCAGTGGGCAGCTGATCGATGATTCTCTCTCATCTATGTTTCTAACTCTCTATCCTTCTCTCTTCCTCTCTGTAAAAAAAATCAATAAAATATATATTTAAAAAAAGAAACTCAACCACTGAGCCATGCCAGCCAAGCTAGAGTGTAATTATTAATAGTTTAGTTTGAGCTACTGGGACATTCCTGAGAACTGCTTTTCCGTGGTAAATCCTTTCCATCAACATTAATGCTCCCTCAAGTTCTTCCCTCAACCTGCTACTCCAAAATAGTAAAATAATGAAAACTTCTCCCTTAACTCTATTTCCTCCTGTTGTTACTACCTCCTCTTTCTTTCCCATTACAGATAAACTTTTAAATGACATATAGGTCTAAGCACGTCTCTATTTTCTCAGTTCCTCAACTCATTTGTCAGTTTGGGATCTCCAGGACAGGTACTGGTATGGAGGTTGAGATGGAAGGTATTAATTAGGGATCAACACCTGTGAAAATAAGGGGCAGGTGCAGGGTGGGGAAGAGGGGGAAACTGAACTGTACGCTGACTGGTCCAAATCTCAGTTAAGACAGCAAGAGACTCAGGAGCTGCATTTCGTACCCATCAGATGATTCCATAGACTTCAAAATGCCTGCACCTTGCTCAGCAACTTGATGCAGACTGCCCCGGGAAGGGCACAGCTAGGGCGGGAGCAGCTCTCAGAAGCCACCTTGAAAGGTCGGAGCAGAAGAAGCAGTCTGCTGACTGCACTCCCATTGAAGAGGGACCTGAACAGCAATTCCCTCTGTGAACCAAGTCATTCCTTTATGGCTTGGCTATTTCAGCATAGCTGCTCTAGCAAACATGACCAATGACTATCTCTCTAAAGTTACCAAACAATTTTTGGTCTCACGTTATTTGACCACGCTTTCCAGCACAAGTATTGTATTAATTCTGCCTTGGCTATTCAAATTCATCACAGGGAAAACTCCATTTATACTTTCAAGGTCTTATCTACAAGATACTCATTAGATATTATATGTAAAACAAAAAAATTAAACATATTTATATTATCTCCTGCAATTTCCCCCCCATCAAAATGATAGATTTTATTGCTTTGCTTTTCTTAGTTGGTAAAATGTAGTCTGTCTAGGAAAAAAGTAGCCATTCTATATAGGATGCGATTAAGGAGAAAAATGTGTGTGTATAGTAGTTATACCAAAATTATTAGAAAGAACTGCAAACCTTTATTTGCAGTAAATTTCATGTTTACATTTAGTGATATTTATTGTATTGTTCATTTGGTTGCTTTTATTGAACTATTACAAGAATTATGGGGGAAATGGCTCTTTAAAACATATTTGCCATCCTGGACATTGCTTTTTGGTTTGTTCTTTCCTGCCTGTGTAATTAGTTGAGATTGGTACAGAACACCCAGTTTCATGGGTATTGCCTATTGCTAAACACAACCATCCCATTAAACATTGCTTTGTGAAGTAGGAAAATAAAACATAATAAATAACCAGTAGCAAACCAAATCTAATCTCAACAGTAGCCTGAAACAAAGTCAATTATAGTAATAGCTGCTACCTATAAAAAGCCTAATATGTGAAAGGCATATATTATTATCATATCTAATAAAGAGGTAATATGCAAATTGACCATCACTTCATTACAAATATGGCAGCGCCCAGGGCCCTCCGGAGTTCCCCAGTCCTCTTTAGCCCTCACCTTGGCTAGGGGAAAGCAGGCCACTGCAGAGAGCAGACAGCAGGGCTTGCAGCAGTGTTGAGAAGGCAGGTCTGCAGAGAGCAGAGAACCATGGGAAGTGGGCCCAAACCATCAGTAGGACATTCCCTGAAGGCTCCTGGATTGGAGAGGATGCAGGCTGAGCTGAGGGACACACCCACCGTGCACAAATTTCATGCTGCTTCCTTGACCTCTATTCACTAAATGCCGAACGCACTCTTCCCCTGCTCAATTTCAACTAAATGTATCTCCAGACATTGCCAAATGTTTCCTGATTGAAAAATCCCCCCTGTTGATAATCATTACTTTAACCATAAATTATTATTAGACATTTTATATTTTAAAAGAACCTAATAGTTTTATTTATTTTTTATATTTATGTATCTACTCTTTTTCAATGTCATTTTTTTTGCATTTAAAATATTTATTCTGTCATACTTTTGCATTTTTACATATTTTACACATATTTATCTAAGATGAAATTTACGAAGAAACTCTGCCTTGAAAATTTTATACATACTTGATTACTATCTAATCAACACTATAAAAATGAGGTATTCAGAGTGAAGGAGCAGTTTATCTATCTCATGTTTGTCTTTCAGTGAGTAGAATAATGTAGTATGGGAAATGCGTTTCTGAAACATGATGAAAGAGCTGAAACATAATGTTAGTAATGATATTTAATGAATCTCAACTCATACTCTTGGTGACATTATTTTAGTTCTTTAATTCTATAGTGATAACACTAATTTTCTCAGAAAGAATTATTACTTTTCTTATGACTGATTCATCTTTTTGGTTTTGTAAGGTAGTGTTAACTTATGGCTTAGCATAATTGAGGCCAATTATAAAAGGGAAGTAAAATGTTTCTGATAGTTATTATTAAGAGAGAACAATAGTCAAAGCTGTAGTATGAGAATAGGAGGTTGATCAAACATACTTAGTCTATTTAAAAATCTAATTTTATGTGTTGAATAGAAACCTTTAAATTGTGTTTGGTTATTGAGTTCTGTTTTAATTTATTTTTATATTCTAAGTAAATAAGTTTTTTTAAACAAATGGAATATATATATTCATGCAATATATAAATACATATGCATGTGTGTGCACATATAAATATGTACCATGCACTCATCGTTAATCATACTGGATCTAATTATTTAGAAAAAAGATGTAGTCCCTTTGTTCTCTCCTATCAGATATTAAATACACATGAAAATCAAATTTATGGACATTTACCAGATTGTGTTGAACTTCCCCATGCACGTACATGGATTTCTATGTGTTCAGCATATGACACACACACACACTACCAATTTAAGCATTAGGAAAAATGCAACGCATTTTCCATCAAGTGTGCTCCCTCATTGAACCCCCTCTGTTTTTCTGGCAGGACCCAGCAGGATCTGAAAAATAAGCCGCATATTGGGAACAATAATGAATATTTATGCTTTATGGAAGCCCTTAACATTCATTTTCCATCTGCGTTTCTAGACCCCAAAACACTAAATTAGCAGAGGGATAAGGAAGAATTGTGGTTTGGTGACAGAAGAACATCAGTGAAACTGTGAGCCAACTGATAGCTAGTCTACACGGAAGCACAAGCAATGTAAACAGAAACTTACTGGCTATCTGTTTGTCTATTTAACACCTATCCATTACATGATCTCAATAAAATAAACTTTGAGTCTCTGTAATTGTAGAATAGATGAGAGAATATATCAATATTGTGTAAGAAGAAAAAAAATGTATTATTAACAATGTGAAAGGAGATGAGAAAGGCCAGAAAGGATATACTAGTGACAATAATAGTTGGGGGGGGGGGGGGGAGGAGCTGGGAGGAAACAATTTACTCCTCAGGCTGAAACCAGTTTGGCTCAGAGGATAGAGCATCAGTCTGCAGACTGAAAGATCCCGGATTCCATTCTGGTTAGGGGCATATACCTTGGTTGTGGGCACATCCCCAGTGGGGCATGTGCAGGAGGAACTGATGGATGTTTCTCATCAATGTTTCTAGCTGTCTATCCCTCTCCCTTCCTCTCTGTAAAAAAATCAATAAAATATATTTAAAAAAATACTCCTCAGGCATAGTTTTAGCCATTAATATGTTAATCCATAGGTTTAAGAAAACCTTATAGTATTTTATAAAAATAAGCCTAAGATACATATTGCTCAGTGAATCTATTTTAAATAAATACTTCATTTTATTTTACTGTAAGGGTCTTATTGATTTAAATGTTTATACCATTTTTTCTGCTTCAAGCTTCTATGACCTATACTTGGTAGTTGATGGGCAATAGAGTGTAAAACATCTGGATGAAAATTAGAAATTACCTTTCTGACAATTTATCATTTCAACAAATTCAGAGGATGCATATCACCTACAAGAGTTGTTATTTCTTGATTTACTTCTTTGTATATTTGTTTATTATTAAATGATAGATAGTAGAACCCTGTATTTTCTGGCAAATGCTAAATTTGATGAACTAAAGTGAAAACAATAACAGTGTAAAAAATACAGTTTCTAATTGATAAACATACTCATTTTTAACAAAATGTAATATTTCTAAACACCACTAATGATTCCATAGTTTCATAAATAGCTCTAATTTAAGTTACTTCCAAAAATAGAACACTAGGATGGAAATACTTGATGTGTTGGTGAATAACAAACAAGACAAATCTTCAGCTTATTTTAAAATTCTAACTCCCAGAGATGGTGCCCATAATTCATGTCTCAATATGGAAATTGTAGTGAACCACTTACTTCCTAAACCATATATACAAAATCTCAAAGCAACCTGTTTCAAATATTAACTTTTAAATGTTTATGTATCTTTATTGTTGAAAGTAGTACAGATGCATCCCAACCTTCCCCCTCCTTTATTCTTTATTTTTCAAATATTAACTTTTAGCTATTAGGGACTATTAGGACTTATGAAAAGTACTTGTTATAATCATTGATCACTAATAAAACGAAGGAGAGCTAAGTTTTCCCCAATCAGTATTTTTTTTGTCCTCCTAAATGCAAAAGTGTGACTTGATCACATACAGAGATTAATTAAAGAATGCTCACTCCATAGAAAAAAGCTACCATGAAGGAAATTGTAGCAGTGATGCTAGTATCCTTCTGCCCTGTTTAATATATATATATATATATATATATATATATATATATATATATATATATAGTTGAACAGCAAAGACTGTGACAGAAAAGTCTGAATGTTCTAGGGTCTCTCTCAAATACTTGTTTGAAGCTTTGCTCAAGCATTTTAAGACTAAACCACAGTTGGATTCTCCCTTTGGGAGGACACAGTGCTGTGAGATCACATGCATAGGACTGAGCTCAAGAGGTGCCGCATCAAATTGTTTACCCCTTGACCTCCTTTCCCTCCTCTGCTGGGCTACCTATATTCTGTTTCCTCTAGATTAAGAAAAAAATCAATTTCACCAGTGAAAAAGGCTTTTAACTTAAAGCTAAATTCCCTGAAGTTGAAAAAATAAAAAGACAAAATCTCTCAACTTTTTCGCAGACTGCACTAAAGACCAAAATTCTAGTTACATGATGAGGAAACTTTTACCTATATCTCTAAATCTACATTTCCCACTTTTTAAAATTAAATAGAAATATGTTGAAAAGAATGAAAATTCTAATATCTCCATAAATGGAAAGCTTATTACTTCGACTTTGAAGTAGTATATTCTATCATCAAAGTGTAACCTCTGAACTTATGCTACCTCTTTCATAATCTTTTAAAATGCATTTAATTTCATTAGATATTTGAAATATTCCATTCTATTATACTTTACCTCAAATACCCTGGCGATAATAATAAAATGCCTGGTATTCTCATCATAATGACATGAAAAGCTAGTGTTTATAGATTGAGTAAAAGTGAAGGAGAATGAAAAACTGAAAGCACATGAGTGTGAGAAAATAGGTCAATATATTCTTCACCGAGTCTTTTTGAAGTGTTGCACATTCATTGGTTTGTGTGCCTGACTGTGGTAGAATCAATTTGACTGAAATATTCCTAACACTCAGACTGCTTTCATTCTTTAAAACTCTTGCAATACAAGCAACAGAGTATGAAGTTTGCTAACTGCGGGGGCCTGATGTGGCGGGATCTCCCTTCTCCGTGTCCCGCACGGAAAGAGAGATGAACGAACCGGTTCTAAGGGGAGGCGGCCAGGGATTGAGAAATATTAGAAATAAAGAGAGAAGACACAGAGAAAGATTTTAAGCTGGGAGCCGGGAGGGCCTCTGACCTCTCCTGCTGGAGAGGCAGACTGACGACTTCTGAGCCACACAGCACATCTATTTATCCTCAAATACACAAAAGGTGGGGTTTTCACAGGAAAAACAAGAAGCCTAGGAGGGGCCAGATCCCACCCACTCCTTCCTGCCTAACAAACACAAGCCAGGAACTAAGAACATCTTGGCACTTCCAGGGCAGGAGTGTAACTGACATGATTCTGTCAATATCCTAGGCCCAGTCAGCAACAATCTAAACAATGTCCAGGTATCTTCCCATTTGGCTCTCTACATCTCACCCTTTCTTTTTTTAAAAAAAAAAAATTTAAACATTAAGAATAAAACTCTAATTTGAAACAATTGCAAATAATGCCAATGCAAAACTAAACTATATCCATGTTATCATTTTCAAAACTTGAATGTCAAGAGCAAATCTCTGGCTATTAAATAATAACAAAACAATGTCAATTCAAAACAACAATATGAGAAATCAGAACTATGGACATATTAACATTTTTAGCTACCAAATGAAAGAAAGTCTCTTGCCACTGGTGTATATTAACTCAGAGTCCTTGGACCTGGCTGCACAAGACTGCAGAAGACCGGAAGCTAGTAGATGCTTGAAGAAGTAGCTTCCACTTCAGTCTAACTTCTTCAGATGATTCCATGTTGGCACCACAGTCCCTTGCGTAATTTTCAGTTTTCTTCTTCCACTTTGCTGTCAATAGGCAACTCTCAGTCCTTCCTTGCCCTTGGTCCTGGGCAAGCTGCAGCAATGCACAGGTGCTGACTGCTACAATGGCAAGGCATCTTCACTATCTTATTAGTGGACTATTTCTCCTCTGTCTTGTGAGCTCCTACTTATTCTATGGCTGGAAACAGCCCTATCAGGTCTTCTCCGGGATCCGTTGTTGCTGGAATCTATAAAGTCTTGGAGTTTCCTGGAAATATAAACATATTCTCGACCAAAGGTTAATAATGGAATCTTTTCTATAAATTAGACTTGGGATCCTTTTGATTTTTGTCCAAATGATTTTCTTTTAGCTATTTTGATACCATAAGATTTTTCATAGGTGCCTTGTTACCATCATTATAAATGAAAATTAATTTTTCAAAGTAAAAAATTTTATCTAGATGTAAATTACTCACAGAATATTTTTCCTTACATGGTATTGTTCCACTATCCCCCCTTTTTTATTTAATTATTAGGAGGCTTTCGGAAAATTTTTTATAACACAGTTTGACAACTTTTAATTTTTGTACAAAAATATGACTGCTTTAGGGTTAATTGCATGTTAAGCAATTTTACCATGAAATGAACTACCAATAGAAATTTTAGTTAATACTTTTTAGGAACAGCTTTTTGTATGGTTAGATTTTCTTGAATATTCACTTATTTTATTTAGCCAATTTAAATTTGAAAACTTGACTATTTTACTGTCAAACTTAATATTTTAACAACAATCTTTAGTTTACCCTGCAAATATTAATGAAAAGGATTATATGCATCATTGAGAAAGTTCTAAGCATTCCTGGATTTAGGATAGCTTTAGATATAGGGCAGCTGTTGCCTGCCAATTCTCTGTTGCCTGGGTCTCAATATGAGCTGGACCAAGTCTCTTGTTTGTAGCTGGGCCACATCTCTGTTGCCTGGCTCCCCATCTGAGAGGGGCATGGGAAGCACGAAGCAGCCATGGGGCAGGAGACCTCCCTCAGAAGGGGCGAGTGTTCAAGCCCCTGCAACGTTGGGGGGGTGAGGATCTGTGCCCCACCTCTGTTGACCCCCAAGTTCCCTCCTGATGGCCCCTATGCGACTGTGCCTGTCTTAGGTTGTTCCTCCCTTGAGGAATCTTACCCGTCATTGGCTAACCAGCCATCCTCCGGGGCCAAGCAGGGTGATGTGAGGTTCAGTTCCGTCTCCTTGGTATCCTATGCCCCTATGGCCTCCATGCCCAGCATCTGCCTTGGGATCCCCTTGCCTGATGGCGGGGTCCTGGCATTGATATCTTGGGGAACCCAGGTTTCTTCTCCATGGGGGATCCAGCTTATGCCCTTGGGCAAGAGACAGATTCATGGTACCAGCCACCACTAGGCTTCAATCTCAGCGTAAATTTGAAAACTCAAGCAACATCTGTAATTGGATTGTGAGAAGTGGGTCCCTCTTTGGCAAAAAGAGCAAAAAGGGCCAATATAGAATGCCTAAATGCCTTCCCAAGGGGCCTTCCACACAGTGGAAGGGATTAAATCCTTTCATGTGCTTTTTAAATTTTGCCAAACATTCAAAGAATTAGTTTGCAAGCTTGTTTGGTATATGCTGTTTATGAAATATCAAAATTATGACATTGTAGAATAATACCATGTAAGGATATTCTTTGCTTTAGCCATGGAAATTCACAATTTCAAATTGGAAGAAATATTTAGTTACTTCATTTTGCCCTTCTAAAAAGGCCAAAACCTTCATAAAATTTGAAATATATGTATATAAGTAACATATTAATTTTTATTTGATAAAGCAATGACTAGCTGTTTCTGGTCTTTATTAGAATTGTTTATAAAATTATTGGCTTTTCATTTAGCAGAAAACCTGGATTATAATTTGATAATCTAATTTATTTAAGTAATTAAAGTAGGTATCTTCATTTTAAAAATAAAGCAAATTTGCTTCTGAATTCACAAGCCATAAATGTTGCCCTGCCTCTAGCTTAACTAAAATGCAGGCGGCTACATAAAGTTAGGATTCAGTTACTTATAAGACATTGGCTTCTCATGTAACTTAATTTATATGGCATTGATTATTGCAAAAGCTAATTTTTAAAGTAACTAAGTAGGTATCTTTAATTTAAAAAAAAAAAGGCAAAAGAAACTTATTCAGTAAAACTTATAGGTTTGATATTTTTTGGTCTGATCCAAAAGCATAAAGTGTCCCCCCTACAGCCAATTCAAAACTGCAGGCTGCATGAGGCCTTTTGTCTTTCTTGAAATTCTATTGCTGTTGAAATTTTGGCTATTTTTAAGAAATATATTATTTTTTATTTTCTTACAGGCAAAAACCTTCATAACATTTAATATACAGTGTGTAATTTTTTTTTGATAAAGCTTTCCATGTTATTTCAAGAATCAATCTGTTTAATTCAAAAACTATTTATTTTAAGAGAGAACAGACTTTTGCACATTTCGGGGCCCGTGAAACATGCAAAAGTTCTTAAAAAAAACCTTGAAATACTCTTGGAAAGATCAAATATACAACACACAATATATATATATATGATTTTAAAGATTATATACCTAAATTATCTTAGAGAATATCAATTACATTTAATTTGAATCAATGAATTAATCCTCTTTCTTTTAAATCAGACCAAACAAGTAACATATTTTGAATTTCTAATTATATAAGAGAAAATACATTTTAACTATATAATTTCTCCCTATGTAATTTGCACTTTGAACTTTTAAAGCTGACAAGTCAAATATATTTTGTATGTTCTAGATTAATAACACTTTATATTTCTAAGATAAATACAGGACATAATCAATTAAGAGCTTCAATTCTGTCCTCTAGATTTTTTATGAGGCAAATTTAAACTTTACTTTTTTATTTATATAATTAAGTCAACTTCCCCCCAAAACATTTTTGCCACAAGAGTTTGGAGGAAGTTTGTAGCCATTCAAATGCAAATTACCACCTTCTTTAGCTTACTGGGAAAGTGGTTAGAGCAATTAAGGTTGCTGACCAGCCTTCCTGGCTTCCTGTCAACATCTCTCTGTTAGTGAAACTGATTTGTTTTAGGTATCATGGCAAAAAAAGAAAGACACTTTAAACTTTCAGAATTTTAAAATTTTCAGGTAGCATTTCTCAAATTAATAATACTTTTACATTTTTAAAGACACATTTCAAATGAAAATATAAGGCATCTTTAATTAATAGACTAACTTTAGTTCTCCAGACTTCATGCAAGGCATAACTTATTACAATTCAATACATTTCAGCCAATAGGCTTGACCCATTCTCTAATTTCAAAACTGTCACAATTTTCCTGCTGGCGAAGTCAAGAGATAAACTCTCAGCCACTCATATGTAAACTTGCTATCTACTTTCTGGTGTTTACTTGCTTCTTCCGCAGAAATCTTAAGTGCTGCTTTAAATGCCTCCAGAAACTAGCCTGTATTCATCTCCACCACCTATAAGGCTAAAAGGTCTGGGGTTTTTATTCTGTGCCCAGCAAAAAGTTAAGCCCAGCTCAAAAACTATGCGCACTCGTTTTTGAAACTGGCCTTTCCCCTTTACATGTGCACAGAAATCCCCGAGGCATAAAAGCTTTGTCATTAGCTGGAGAAAAAGATGGTGAATATGAGGCATCTTAAAGTGGCTTTTTTGGCGTCGTTTATCTATTTTTTTTTAATTTTATTACTTTTTCAATTTTTATTTATTTTTATTTTTAAGGAAATAAAAATATTTTAAGATAGAGAATTATTGGCAGTTGCTAAGAAATTCTTTTAATCTTTTTTACTTGGTTACAAGTAGTTTACATGTGGAGGGGGTGGAAGTGCAGATGGTATTCTTAAAGATTTGCACCCTTCCACTCTAGGCTGTAAGGTCATGGCTGCACCCCACTTAAACATTCTTAAACTCTCCTGTGTTGAATCAAAAATTAAAGTAGGAATAGGAATTTTCTCTGGACTTTCTGAGTATTGGTCACGAAACTGCTTTTTAACCTTTTCCCAGTTTTCATCAACAAACCTTAAGAAAGAAATCAAGAATCTGACTACACTTAACAGAATCTCTTTGAGCCATGAGCGTAGTTTAAAGCGTTTAGAAAGATTACCCATGTTTTACTCCCAGCTGATTCAATTTCGCAACAATACACTCCCTCTACCTTACCATTCCTTAAATCTGTGGCACGCGCAATTCTAGGGAGCGATCCCTTGCCTTACCTCTTGTTGCCTCTTTAGGCCCACACCCCACGTCGGGCGCCAGAATGCGGGGGCCTGATGTGGCGGGATCTCCCTTCTCCGTGTCCCGCACGGAAAGAGAGATGAACGAACCGGTTCTAAGGGGAGGCGGCCAGGGATTGAGAAATATTAGAAATAAAGAGAGAAGACACAGAGAAAGATTTTAAGCTGGGAGCCGGGAGGGCCTCTGACCTCTCCTGCTGGAGAGGCAGACTGACGACTTCTGAGCCACACAGCACATCTATTTATCCTCAAATACACAAAAGGTGGGGTTTTCACAGGAAAAACAAGAAGCCTAGGAGGGGCCAGATCCCACCCACTCCTTCCTGCCTAACAAACACAAGCCAGGAACTAAGAACATCTTGGCACTTCCAGGGCAGGAGTGTAACTGACATGATTCTGTCAATATCCTAGGCCCAGTCAGCAACAATCTAAACAATGTCCAGGTATCTTCCCATTTGGCTCTCTACAGCTAACATTTGTGAAATTTTGAAACTGATCATGATAGATTGTATTATAGAATATTTTAGATCCTATGCATTTTTTTTCACTGGTCAGATCTCCCAGTAACACCTACCCATCAAGAATATGGTGCTGAAAAATGTCTGCTTCTGCTTATGAACCAGGAATAATATGAACATGGCCCATATTTAAAATAATACTATGAACATGGTCCATGGTTTAAATTATTATAAATTGTCTTTCAGTTTGTGGCACAGAATTTAATTCAATTAAACACAAATGCACACATACATGTATGCATATAGAGAGCACCTATGAGGCAATAATAATATCTTCAGAGATAATTCCCATATCTTACAGTGTCGTTTTACCCAAAGCATATAAAGCTTTATAAAAGTAGGTTTACAGTTGTTCTAGTGGAAAATAATACAATAATTAATAAATAATAATGTAAGAGTAAATTCTGTTCTGCCCACTGACAATTATATACCTACTAGAGTCCCAGTGGATGGATTTGAGCACCAGTGGGCTCCCCCTGCCTGGCCTATGGGGATCAGGCCATAACTGGCTCTCTGACATACCCCCGAGGGTCCTGGCTGGTGAGAGGGTTGTTCTTTGGTGACACACCCCGGAATTGAGCTCCCTCTTCTCTGGTTCTGGGTGAATCACCCAAGAATCACAGCTGCCAAGTCACCACAGCTCAGCACCTCCTGTGTTGAGCATCTGCCCCCTGGAGATCAGTGTGTGACATAGTTACTGATCAGAGTGTCTGCCCCCTGGTGTTCATTGTGTATCATAGCTACCAGTCAGATGGCCAGACAGTAGGAAGGTTGCTTAAGCTTTTATATATATATATATATATATATATATATATATATATATATATATATATTATGCTCACCGTGTATTTTTATCCTTTATATTTTTATGGCTAAATAGGTAGAAAGATTTAAATATGAATTGATTGAAATAAGGTTTAACCATCCTTCTTTTAAGCCCTGGAAACCTTAGGTATTTTACCATTAGCCCTGGTTGATCATGACATAAACTATATACAGATCCATATATTTTTTGAAGGTGACCACTTCCGTGAAAACTATGCCCACTGATCAGCAAACAGAAGCATCTTTCCAAGTAACTTCAGTCAATATAGGAAATTAAAGAAGTAACAGTTTCATAGAAAACCATATATCTCAGTTTAATAGTTTGGAGCAGTAACTAAAGCATTTACTATGAAAGGAATAATTGATTGATGAACAATTGAATCTATATATTAAAAAAGTTGATCTACTATCTAAGCAATTATAAGGAATGATTTTCAGGTTTGCTATAGGCTAATCAAAAAATTTTGCTGACAACTTATATATACCTAAAATTACATACTATAGCACATCACTCTCTTTATATTGAAATAAGTGTTATCTAAAAGCACATGCCCTAAGAATGGGGCTTTCACTTATAATCTTTTGTTATTTTGTAATATGTGATATGACAAAAAATTAAATAAATATAAAAACAAAACTGTCCTTTTCAGCTCAATATGTTAATATCCAGGAAGTTATTATTCTTTTCCTTAAAAGAAGACAAAACTGAACAAACTAAAAAACCAATGATTTTTCTTAGACATATCACAGAACTGAGGTTATAGGGCAAAAGGCAAAAGGAACTGTATAACAACAGTTTTGGGAAACAGTAAGGTTGTTTTCCACAAAGGGGTTTAGTTTAAAAATTTTGCCACTACTAATAATATATACTGGAATTCAATAATCAAGAAAATTCATGGCAGATGGTGGGATCCATGTTTCTCCTCCCACTGTTGCAATGAGAGTTTATAGATAAGCAAAAGAATGAGGCTATAATGATCCATATAATAATGAATTTGAGTTGCAGACATCATTCTAAACTCAAGTTTAATTTAACAGAAATAAGAATGGTACATGTCTACAAAGAAATATTTATAGATATGTGTGTATAAATGGCTTAATATACAGACATATTATTCCTTTATCTGAGGGCCTAGATGCAATAATAGGCAATGAGCACACCTAGTTCTGAGATTTTTGTTTTAAAATACCATGCAAAATGTCCCCTTAGAAGTTCAACTGACCAGAAGTTTTATCCCTTGCTATGATATGCACTGACCACCAGGGGGCTGGATGGAAAGAAGGGAGGCTGCAGCTAGCACCCAGCAGCTGCTAGGGACCCTACCTGTGCACAAATTTTGTGCACTGGGCCTCTAGTTTTCCAATAAAAGGAGCCAGGGATCCAGGATGACACAGCTGACACTAAGGTGGGCAGAATATATCTAAGATAGACCTGAAGCAAATGGTAGTATCAGAAAGTGAGAAAGTGCTCAAACAAACAAAAATTAACGTATTGACAGGATTATGCGAACACAACACAGGATCAAACCTAAAACGTTCTCTAATGCTACATCTAGAATAATTTGAACAATAAAATAAAGCAGTATTACATATAAGCCAAAATTTATAATAGATAACTATGAGTCGATACTAATTTTAAAATAAATGATTGAATAATGGTGGAGAAAATATAGATCTCCTATACTAATGAATTCCAGATAATTTATAAACATACTCTGGGCCTAAGGAGGTGGGGTATATATCTCTACTTAAGTCCAGGCTGTGCAAAGTGACCTCCTTCCAAAGAGTACAATATGAAAAAATAGAAAAAATAGTTAACTGGACAATGGAGAAATCTGACAAACACTATCTTAAACAGATGATCAAGGTCACCAAAAACAGTGATAAGTCATTTTGATTGTATGTATCCTTGATAAAATGTAATGAAAATACCATTTTTCCCTCTGTAGTCTTCCTTCCCCAAAAGACATAATCCCAGTCTAATCATGAGAAAACCACAATACAAATCCCAATTGAGACATTCTACAGAATACTGGGCCATTACTTCTCAAAATCGTGGAGGACTTACAAAATAAGCAAAGTCCGAGAAATGTTGTCAACTAAGAGAAGCCAAGGAGACATGGCTACATAATATAATTTTCTATCCTGAATGAAATCCTGGAACAGGAAAAAGGTAAAAACTAAGGAAAATTTAACTGAGTATTGTCTTTAATAAAGTATCAATAAAAATAAATAGACTGTGTTAAGGTGAGAGGATAAAAATAGAGAAAATAGGGTATAAGGTATATAGGTGTATAGAAAATCTCTGTAGTACCTTTGTGATTTGTCTGTAAATTTAAAATTGTTTTAAAATAACTAGTTTATTATCAATAACATACTCAGAATGAATGTGCACTATAATATTGTCAAAAGAACCTCATAGTCCCATACCAATAAAGCTAGTACACTTGTAAGGAACTACTATGAGCTATGAACTTGACCTTTGAGGATTCAAGCCCATGACCTAGTTCCAAAGGCTCTATGTTGCATACATTTAGAGCAGCAATTTTCAATCAGTATGCTGTGTGGAACACGGGTGTGACATAAGAATTTTTTTAAACATACAATATCTGAGTATTTAGTCAGAGACACTAACCTCTTTTCACTTAGATTGTAATAAAAAAAATGGACAACAGCCATCACAACAATAGTTGTCCACTGTAAATTAATTAAAATTATACATTTTTATGTCAGAACAGTAGCAAATATATATTTTTTGATGTGCTACAAAATTTTAGTAATTGGTTTATGTGTGCCATGAGATGAAAAATGTAGAGAATCACTAATTTAGAGCATAAACAGACAGGAAGAAAGGGCACAAAGTGAGTCAGTGGCAACTAATTCTTTGGATCAAAGGTTTTCAGTATATAGAGAGTCTTGTCACAAGAGCTCAATTGTTGAAGGGAACAAGTAGGGATAATTTTAAAATACTAAACAAAATATTTCAGTTATTGATATTTTGAAGTGGATGGATGATGATGATGATGAAGCCAACAAAAATTTTACTGATTTTTACCTGCTGTCTTCTTTGGCTTACTAAGCTATTTCTGGGAATGTGTCTAAGAGATTCAACACTAAATGCAGTTAAATGCAGCCCAATATTTAACATATAATGCACAATTGGTTATGTAAGCAATTCTGGCATCTAAGATTTTAAAACTTTTAATGATGTTGAATTTCAATTAGGTATTGTATTCATTATAAAAGTAGCTTTTTTTGTATTTTGATTCAGTTAAAATTGTGATTAGTATTAATGTTATTTCAAAAAACAAAATAAAAGTCCGCAACATTTTTACATTCCTTCTGGCAAAATAAAATTAATTTCAGCACTTAAGAAGAAGAAAATCATTTATCTAGGTTTTTCATTTTTTATGAATATATAGAGTTATAGAAATCTGTATTTAGATATAAGATGCAAAGCCAAGACCTGAAGAAGTTATGAATCAGTGAACACAATCTATGGGGTGTGCAAAATACCCTTTCTTCAGCATTAATTTAAATATTTACTGAATTTTAATATTCAGATCTATATGTGTGTGTCTGTGTGTGTGTTTTTCCCTAAAGGTCTAGGAAAGAAATGATGAATGTTGAGCTCAGAATTCAAATAGTCTATTCAAGAAAGATGAGGGTTTTTTTTTGTGTGTGTGTCCTATTATTGTTCTTTTGTGAAACATGATTTATTTTCCCCACAGATCCCTTCCCTTATTCTTATATGTCAGTGCTTAACTACAAACTTTAGATTAAAAGTGTATTCATGCATATTGTGGTAAAATATCAGAGATATTTGATTATATAAATGTGAAATACATTACAGAACAGGTGTTTGTGGGAAAGGAAACTTAAGAGTGGAAAAAAAAAAACACACACGTGAATTTAAGAGTTTTTTCTCTAAGTTACCTAAACTAATAAGGGGGAAAGTTTCTGACTTCTATTGAAATTAAAAGGTGTAACTTGCAGACTCTGTTCTATATTAAAGTGCATTTTATCCTTTATTCCTAGAGAAAGGATATAGTAAGGCTTTATAAAATTAATTATAAACCTAATTTGCTTGTATTTGTGTGTTTTCTTCTTAAAATCACTTCTAGATAAATAATATTTAAATAAATCATTTTGAACATATTTGTTCAAAATGTTACATGATCTTCACATACAGTATTGCCCACAGAGCAAAAGCCTCTTACTTGGGCCCTATATTTTCCAAGGCTTGCTTTGGTCCACCTTTAACTGTGCTTTGTATTAGTTTAGATCTCACACCTGCCTGGAACCATGTTCCAAGCTAAAAAGAGCAACCTGAGCCATTTTCTAGGTCTGTACTTGGTGTACACCCAGAGGTCTGACAGTAGCCATTGGGTGGTTATCTGTAGGAATGGGTGCATAGAGCATAGACATTCAAACTGGTGAGATAATAGGCATGTGAGGAGATAGGTGTAGAAAGAGAAAGGAAGGCACTGGCAGGGATCTCCATTTGTGGACATTGAAATTCTAAGGATGGGTGTTTTCACAATTAAATTTCTCTCTCCTGAATAAGAATACTAGTTTATTCAGCAAAAGAAACATTTTTTAACACAAAGAAATGATACCATTTAGGCTTTTTAGACTTGCCTATGAAAAGGTAATTAATACTGTTAAACACTCTATTTAATTGAATTCTTGTAAACTTAATATGCATGTGAATCACTTGTGGATCTTAAAATTTAGAAGTTATTCTGTTCCATAGATATCTGGGGCCTGGGATTCTGAATTTCTAATTAACTCAACTACAAACGATATTTTGAGTAGCAAGATTGTAGAAAACAAGGCAAAGTAAGGCTAGTTTTGTTGTGGTGTAGCTATTCCTAAATATATTATAGGAACAGGTGAGATAATAATAATTCAATTTTTTTATATTACTTTTAAATCAATTAACATATAACTATGCCAAAAAATGAACATCTATTTCTCCCCTTTGCTGCTAAGACAACCAGTCATTGCAACTTGTTCATAGTTGCCAAAGGTATTTCATAATTTGCTCTTACTTATTAATGATATTTAAACCTGAATTAAAAGAGACAATTTGTAAATTTTCATTTAGATTTTTGCTTTTTCCCACAGAGATAATAAAATACCACCTAAGAAATCCATTAACTTATGAAAATATTTATTTCAGATTTTACAATGGCTTTATTGAAATTATTTTCTCCTGAGAAAACTATGGTTAGTTACATCTTTGTAGAAACAATGGAGAGCAAAACAAAGAAAAATAACTATGTAAATAATTTTATTAAAAATGCAGAGCAAACAAACAAAAGGCAGAAAAGAAATGAAAGCAAAATAATGGGAGACATGCAATCTTATCAAAATTTGAAGATATTTTGAGGAACTCTTGACTAAACTTGAGCGATTTGAACATTTATGCCCAGTCAGCAGTCCCTTAGTTCCCCTTTCTGTTTCTACCCATGTGATACCCTCATAAAGTACTCCATAAACTGATTGATTTTCTGTGTTATCTATTGCTGTGGAGAAAATATGGTGACTAAAGGTATACAAATATTACCTAAAATAATGTCTAATATTCTGCTGGTTACAATTATTTAGGTGTATAGATAGTTTAGAGTTTGTGTGCATTCTTATTTGACCATCATTTAGTCTGATAAGTCAGTGTATTCCTCTCCAACATCTTTGAAATTAGAAAGCTCTAAATTTAAATGGCTCATTCCATTTTTGTTCCCTTTTACTTTAACAAGACGTTATTGAAATATGTATCAAATTCTTATTTAAATTTCATTCATATAGAATATTTTATAAAATTATAAAAGACAAATCAGTTGAAATATTTAAATGCAAATCAAAATTTCATAAATATTATTTATCACCCTATTATAATAGATTTCATGGAGTGAATTATTCAGGTCAATACTCCCAAATCTGAAATACATACCTAAAATTGTCCTTTGGTTTTACTAATAGCGAATATTTTTACATTAATTTTATTTATTTATTTAATATAATTTATTGATATTTTACAGAGAGGAAGGGAGAGAGATAGAGAGCTAGAAACGTCGATGAGAGAGAAACATCAACCAGCTGCCTCCTGCACACCCCCCACCGGGGATGTGCCCGCAACCAATGTACATGCACTTGACCAGAATGGAACCTGGGACCTTTCAGTCCGCAGACCGACGCTCTACCACTGAGCCAAACCGGTTTCGGCAACATTAATTTTAAATAGTGGTAATTTTATCTTAGGGATAATAATTCCTAGCTATTATAAATTTTATAAATCTTTCCTAATATGTAGGATTATTAACGTGGAATCAAATATACTATTATATTTTATAATTAATGCAATTTGCCCATATGGACATTAAGTACATGGTAAGTTTATTATCTTTTTGTAACAGACTATAGTTTTTTTTTTATTGGGAAGTAATTTACACATTCATTTATAAAGGATTTATAAGTTCAAAAGGTAATGATGTATTTAATAAGTAGTCCATTGAATAAGTTATATATTTTAAAAATATAAGGCTCATAAAATTTTAACAAATTTAATCCCTTTATGACTGTAGACTTGGTAAAGTCTAAGGTGGATTGCCTTTTATTGCATACTTCATAGAAGAAAAGATTTTGATATATCTTTAATGCAATTCAAAAAGAACTGATATTAAAATACATAAGAAGTGGAAAGAGGAATAAGGGTTGGATATATTTAGGGGATATGTATTTAGCTAAGACCTAATAATACCATCATATTCTAACACATTCTAAATTAATAATGCTTCTTAGCATGATATTTAAATAAAAGTTTTCAATTTGTTTAAATATACCCAAATAACTGAATTAAACTCGAAGGGATTTATGCCAAATATGTAATTATTTGCCATAAAGTAAATTGAATAATTATATACACATCGTCATGTTATAGATAAAGAAGAGGATAGTCTTACATAGGTTTACTCTGTCATGATGAAAATCATGCTAGAATAGAGATTGTTAATATATCTGCCTTTCTAACTTTATGTTGGTAAAACTTGGTTTAAGCCCTGATATTCAAAATTAAGGTAAAAAATTTATATATATATATATATATATATATATATATATATATATTCCCCACTCTCTGATTTTTAATGTATCTTATCTATCATCAGTTATTCCTTCAAGAACATGGTTTCCATGCACTTATTCTCCATCTAGACTTCCATGTTCTGGCTGTTGTATTGTGGAATGCGATAGTCTGGAAATTACGGGATGAGAGTCATTTTGACTAATGCTTCCTTGATATACTCCAAAGTTTGTTTTAATCCAGAAAAAAAAATTGTACCTTAATTGCTTATTGGATAACTGACTCTATTTTCAGAGACATTACCTTTCCCATTTTAAATACTATCTTTCGTTCTTCAGCTCTCCCTTCTTTCCCCCACCAATATTTCATTTGCCTTTGAATTTTTACCTCTATGATTTTCTTCAGCATTTTAGAATATATTCATATTCTCAACATCATAGATTTACACAGACTTCATCTTGTTGACCCTTGCGTTTGCAGCACTCAGAACAGTGCCTTACATGTATGTATTAGAGTCAGGATATATATGCTTAATGAATGACATATACAGTGTTATTTGTGTCCATTGCCACATCCAATGTCATTTCTAATTCTCACAATTTCAATTTCCTGGCAATTGTACCTCATCTTAACTACCTTCATTTTCATCCATTTCAACTTATCTTCCTATGGTTGGGGCAGACGTTGACATGTTCATCCCATCCCTATTTCCTCAGTATGGTTGGTTTTCTTCATCTACGATACCAAATATTTATTAATTTTTCTTCTAGTTCCTATACCATCCTAAAAGGGCAATAGGATGATATTCTCCTTTCCCTTTTCAAAGATCCTATGTTTGTTTTCCCACTCACAGTCCCATGTTTGGTAAATTAAAAGAGAATGGCTAACCTTTTAGCTTACCTAATGTTTCTCATTAGGTTAATCCATAGGTGGAAAATTGGATCATGGCAGATTTATATAGCAGCCAACTCAATTGGCAGTTTCTTTTGTGATTTTGCTAACCGGAGTTGACATTTTCTACTGTCCTCACTACATGTTCTTGGATACCCTGGACTAATGGCATTGATAGTAATTTTCAAATCTCTCAGTGCCCTGGTCTCCTTCTGGTCCTCCACATTTTACTTAAAGAAACAACATCTAAGGATAGAAGTCTCAATGGCCAACTTCATTCCAGACCTTTGTTTCAAGGATTTAAAACAAGAGAGATGGATACAGTATAAGATTATAGCTCTGGCTACTCAAAAACCATGTCTTGGGAAATGGCATGTTTGGTTTGGTATCAATGCTGGGACTGTGGGAGGGAACCTATACAAAGGGAAAGAAACACTCTATATCTTTTTAGAGGTTGACAGTATCATTATGTTTCATAAAATGAAATACAGATGTATTTTCTCAATTCAGTTCCACTGACTTTACCATTATGGTGAATACTCCAAAAATCCTGGTTATAATTTGTCTATAAGGTAAAGTTTCAGGTGTTCTGGAAATGGGTATTTAATAAAATAGTTCTTTAAAAGTCTATTAGCTATTTAATTGGAAAATCTAAAAGGCTGTGTTAAAGGTGTTATTTAAAACAGAAGTCTGTACTTGTGCTCACTTTCACTCTCTAACTCTCCATAAAAGTTTAATTTTCAGACTACTCAAGTTTTAAAAAATTAATTATAGTATAATGTGAAAATAGTATAATATAGACCATTAAAATTATTAAATTTCTGATTCTCCAGAATGGCCTTTTAAAATTTGGTATATCTCTTGACTATTTTTTTTCTTCCTAGTCATGCACAACAACGTTTTCAGAAGTAAAACAGAGCATCAGCCTGGAGATATTTCAAAGAATTACACATAATTATTAAGTAATTAAAAATAATTTGATAAAACAAAATTATTTTATGAGCCAATTTTTTTTGCAGCTTATAACATCACACTTTGTTGTTTCAGTTTTCTGTTTTCTGTTATGTGGTTGGTTGTTGTTTTTTTATTTGTATGTTTGCTTATTTGCTTTCTCTCCTAGAAGCATTATTCCAGTCTTGGTCAATAATCTTTGGCTAGAAGCTTATTATCTGCTCAGACAAATCCATAGAAGAGGAGTTGATACATAGAATCAAATATCCATCCAGAAAGTGGGTATGAATTTACACCTTCCCACAAAAGGAGATGAGCAAAAGGTTTTCAACACCTGGCACTGATTTTTCAAATATTTCATAAGCGGGACTCATCTCAGGATTGTAAGAGTGGTTTAACATTTGAAAATAAGTGAACACGTTAACAAAATAAAGGAGAAAAATATATCAGTTGCTAAAAATAATGACCCAATTTAGCCCATTTATGACATTTTCAGAACATTACAAGTATAATGTAACTTCTTTACCCTAATAAAAGTTAGCTATGATAAACCTAATTATAGCATCATAGCTAATGATGAAATATTAAACTATTTCCCCTTAAGGTTAGGAACAAGACATGGATATTAGCTCTTACAACCTCTATTCAATTATAGTGGGAGGTCTAACTAGTGCAATGGGTAAGATAAGAAATATAGAGATCATAAAGCATAAGGTGTGTTATGGTTTATTTGTGTTTGTGTGTAGAGGGGGGTGTACTTAAAAATTGCATGTTTTTAAACTTAGAAAACCTTATGAAATCTACAGAAAGAAAACTAATGGAAATAAATTTAGCAGGCTGCACTTGTACAAGGTCAGTATACAAGTCAATTGTATTTCTATAATGAGCAAAGTTAGATTCTAAAATGATTATAATAACATGAACAATTCAAATACTTAGTAATAACTCTAACAATCGTATGTAATAAGTATACCATAAAGTATAAAATGTTACTGAGATAAATATAAACATAAATAAGTAATTGTAAAAATAATTATTCATAGATTGGAAGAGGACATGTTAATATATCTCCCCAAGTTAAACAAGAGATCCAAAGTAACCTCTATCAAAATGTCAGTGAGCTTTGTCAAGTGTCAAGCTTATATAAAATGTTGCAGGGAATATAAAATATGGAAAATAATAAAACCGATAAAAATATATGGGTGATTTATACTATATTATTTCTAGACCTACTATAAAGCTAAAGCAATCAATATAGTGTTGTAATGGTGTGATAACAGAAAAACAGATCAGTGGAGGAGAAAAGCAAACCAGAAATAGACTCACACTTAAGTGGTTTATTAGATTTTTCTCCCAAGGTACCAATGGGAAAAGTTTTGAAGGTGGAACAACTAGGTATATGTACAGACAGAAAATAAATTTCACCTCTTTCATTACCTATCTGTGCAAAGTAAACCATAGATCTAATTTTAAAAACAAGATAAATATTCTAGAAGAAAATATGAGAATACCTTCATGACTCTAATTCAGTCAAATATATCTAAATTTTAAAATGTCACTTGATTGAAATTGAAAATGTGTGCTCATCAAAAGACACTATTTATTAAAATTAATATTTAAGATAAAGATTAGGAAAATTGTTTTCTCTCTCTCTCTCTCTCTCTCTCTCTCTATATATATATATATACATACATACATTTGTATGTATAAATTTTGCATGCATTTACATATATACATGTATTTAAATGTATGTAAATTTTTCTTTGCAGTTCATTTCTAGTTCATTTTGAACATGCAGCTGTTATATTTACATTTATTGTACATTAAAACAGGTTATCCTGTTGAGATGTTTTGTGAACTAAACACTCCACGAATCAAAAGGTGCATCGTTATATTATCATCAGTGACTTATGAGACTTAGGGAATACTTGCAAATGAATATTTCTGTCTCAGAAAGCAAAACATGTTCAGCAGCTGAACAGTGTGAAGAACTATAATTAACAGGTTTCTGTAAGTAAAAAAGACATGATGGTATGCCTTCAGAAGTTCTGACATCATTCAACATACATTCTGCTTCACAGGTGTGTGAGGGAAACAGAGAAAGATCTGGAAGTGAATAGGAAATGATGTGTTTTCAGTTGTATTCTACACAGAGATGCCAGAAGACCAGCTTTCTACTCCCAGTTGTTCAGCTAATCAACTGTGTGATAATATGAACAAGTTAGTTAAATTCTTTGTGATTAGCTTTTCCATCTGTAAAAACATATGAGATTAAAAATTCTATGGGGATTAAATAAATATGTTTTTTTTTATGTGTTCTAGGCCACCCATTTGGCTAATCTGTCGCTATTACTCACCCTATAGTGTTATAAGTAAAATTTCTCCTGACTAACATTGTAATATAACTTAGGAAAATAAATTGTGACCCGTGTTTTATTTTTAAGTATTCATACTTCCATTTTAATGAGGAGCATGCAATCCCCCAGCCTCTGAAAATAGAGCCAATGCCAACTATATCTACCAACTAAGCTGAGAGTTAATGATGATGCTCATTCTGCAGGCAGCTGCAGAATTGTTTATTGAATGAGATTTTTTAAGTGCTATTACCACATTTTCCAGGATGAAAGCCTTAAAGAGAGTTAATCCCAAAGGAAGAAAAAAATAGTGTACAAAACAATTTATTTGGACAATCATTATCTCTTTGTTCACTCTTATAATTCTGAATAAGTTTGAATAAAAACATCCTATTTACTTTTTTTATAAAATAAGGACTCCATTTTTATTTTATTCCAGAAATAAAGGTATAAAGAAGGTTTTCTTGTCTGTTTTTCAAAAGGTGATAAAGTCTGAGTAAAATTTATCTTCCCAATCAACTATTCTGTAAGTACAGCCTATGGAATGTCTTTAAAAATGTGAAAATACTGAAAAATGGAGAAGGATTCTGAAAATAGGAATGTGGCATGAAGGATGATAATAATTTACATTTTTGTGAGTGCTTACCAAGTGCAAGCCCATAACAAAAGTTTATTTGCTAAGAATCTGCACAAAAGAGATTCATTTCATTTATTTGAAACATAAATTACTATGTCATTAATATTCAAATTCAATGTATATGCAGAATATTTTCTAAATATCCTAGATTCACTGACTGTAAAGATAAGTCAAGTTACCAAACAGGCATTTTGTTTGCCATATCTTAAAACTTTTAATGAGCTTAAGCAAGTTATTGATATATTTTAATTTAATTTTCAATAAATATTAAAAATACTTTTTTTTCCATTTGAACTTATAGAAAAATTTGGCAATTATATACTATTCAAAGTATATTCAATTATATACATTTCTTAGTATATAAAATTTCACATGTTTATTTAAATATTTAAAGAATACTTTCATAGTATTCAATGTGAGACTTCCTTCAGAGAAAATATTTTTTGCCCATGAAAATGTGATGATAGCACTGATGTAATCAATCTAGGTTAACATGCATACTTGATAGCAAAAGTGATCATTATAGTTCATTTGCTATTAACTTTAGAAAGCCAAATATCAAATGCCAGGTAAATTTCCTTGCGAAAAATACAAAATGTATTGTTTCTTACTATGTACAGTTTGAATTTATCAGACAGAAAACAAAGATAATTGGCCCAGATTAATCTTCCTGAGTATAAGACTAGGAATGTGTCTTCAAAACACTCTTTATGTGGAAATACAATTATTAAACCACTGACAACAATATTGACTATATACATAAATGTATGACCCTCTTTCTCCCTGACTCATCAGCATCTCAGCTCTTCAGCTTCCTGCTCTGACTGAGCGCTGTTTCCTCCCTGCCTCCTCACACCTCCTCAAGAGTGAAGGTAACATCTGCCAGCTCTGGGTGGTCCCTCAGTGAGTTAACAACTCTCTTTCTGTAACTTTGTCTACACATCATCATTTTTCTCTTCAGAATCATATTCAGTGTTTCTTGCCAAGAAACGGACTGATATAGTGAGACATTTAAGTGGAGGAATGTGAAAGGTTCTCCCCCTCCCAAACTGGTGGGCGGAGTTTAACACATGACCCCTTAAGGTTATCTCCCCCTCCCAAACTGGTGGGCAGAGTTTGACAAATGACCCCTTAGGGCTCCCCCCCTCCCAAACTGGTGGGTGGAGCTAACAACATGACTGACACCTGCCAAGGGGACATCTCCAAGACAGTGAGCCATCAATTAACATGGGCCAAGGTGCCCTTGGGGCCCATCCCTTCCTGTTCCACCCTGGGCCCCACCCCCTCCCTTTAAAAGGAACTCCAGGTAGGACACGTGCGCTCTTTGGAGGGGCACCTCCATTGGCCCGGTTGGGTTCCGATCTCCTGTCCCTTCTCCCCTAATTCTGATCTTTACCTCGGTGATGGCTCCCGCCCATTACCGGGGAATAAACTCTCTTTAAAACTCCCTGTTGTTCTGTTTCCTGTTTCCTTTCAAACCTAACAGAATGTAGCTTTACATACACCTGGATTTCACGAGGGAGGTTGGATATGGACCCTAGATTTCAGAAGTATTTGGAACATTATTGAGTTGGAGGCAAGGTCATCTCTCTAAGTACCCAGGTGAAGCAAGTACTAGTAGAGTGTGTAAAAACGCCAAAGGAAGATTTACAAAAGACATAAGAGAAAAAGTAATCAAGAAAAAAGCACAAGAGAATGGTATTTGAATGCAAGTGAATCAGGGGATTTACAAATAGGAATAGATTATCAAAAGTTATACATAATGAAAAAAAGAACAAATGCTATAAATGCTTAAAAAGTATTTAATTATTGGATCTGATAATTAACATGTTCTTTTCTCATTGTCAGAAGAATTCAAAAAAGCTAGAAATCTGGAAAATATGTTTTATTCAAAATGAGAAAGGTATAGTTAAAAAGAATGACCTTTTACAAATTCTGGTGCTTGGGAGAAGAAGAGAGGTAGAGTTGTGGGTTTGCACTAAGTAGGAACTAGGGAAAAGGTTTGTTGCCTCTGTGTGTGTGTGTGTGTGTGTGTGTGTGTGTGTGTGTGTGTGTGTTTTGCCAGAAGGAAAAGATACTTAAATTTTAGGATCTGAGAACCAATTCCAGCATGTAATATTTATAAGAGTTCCGTCAAAAGCTTGATGGGACTTGGTGGGTTCAACAGGGTGAGACACATATGTAGTTTACCTGTTGAAAATGGCTAAACAGCACTTCACCCAAACCTGAATAGGATTGTTAACTGCCAGATAGCTCAAGACATTTTATTGTCACCTGTTGGCCAAACACCTGAACAGCTGTAGGCTATTCCCCAAACTGATAATGCTTCTGTATTCTACCCTTTGATACTGAACCCTTTGAAGTGTATATTTCCACCTTGCCTTGGGACAACTTGTGTTTAATAAAAGCACAGGGTCCTGAGACAAGGAGAGTCTTCTAGCTCCTTCAGCTGAAGCTCCTCTGACCCCCAATGCCTTTAAAAAATATCTTTCATCCATGGAGTCCTTCTTAATCATCTACCTGCAGCCCCTTTCTCCAGAATGCTGAACTATTTGTAAGGGCGGGACAAAAGAACCCCGGCATTATGGTGCCTAACAAAGGACAACAACATTTAGGGGACATAATTCATTGTGTGAATTTTTAATTTGTTTCTTCCATATATTAATAATCAAAAGCGAGTATCTAAATTTTATTTGCTCTTAGCCCAGCATATTTTAACCAAGAATCCCTTATTTTGGAAAAATACCACTGGCTAATCCCAGCTTCAAACTCCACAATACTGACTACAGAAATTCAGAACCTATTTAAAAACAGACTCAGAAACCATGCCTTTGACAAAAATATCATTCCATTAGTTCATTATGATGAAGTTGATACTTTTGATTTCATAAAATAGATCAAAAGCCTCATAAATCTCTAAAAGAAGTTCAAAGTCTTCGTGTACATGTGCACATGAATGCACAGAGATGTAAAATAATGTAGGGATATTCTTAGATATGAAAAATCACCCTCTGTGTTCTGATCAGGTTTATGTACAGCCCAGCAGGCATTTTCAATGCTCTCATATAGAACTGGTACTATGTGGGGAGTCTTGCTCTTATTCTAAATAAATCAATTGACCAAAGCTTGTCACCATCTGTGACTTCTTTGCTCTAGATTAAGTAAAATCTGCATTAAATAAACACTAGTTGTCATGGAACCAGGGTAGATGTTGTTATAAATGAATTGCTGGTTTTAGACTTTTATTTTTTTAAATATATTTTATTGATTTTTCACAGAGAGGAAGTGAGAGGGAGAGCCAGAAACATTGATCAGCTGCCTCCCGTACACACACCCCCTGGGGGATATTCCCACAACCAAGTTACATGACCTTGACCGAAATCAAACCTGGAACCCTTCAGTCTGCAGGCTGATGCTCTATCCACTGAGCCAAACCAGTTTTGGCTGGTTTTAGACTTTTAAATAGCCCCTCTGTATCTCCTGATTCCTTCCTTCATTTTTGCCAATATAATGTGTAGTATGTTTAGGAGAGACGGTATGATTGCAACAATGGTTCATGAGGCAAATGAAAGCTTCTGGAATGTGTTAGCATTATCCAACAAGCATCTGGTTTTTCTAAATTCCTAGATATTGAGGTTATTGGAGCCTTTTCTACAAAGCACAGATATGAATAGCACAGAGGTAAAATGATAAAATAGAATTATTGTGATAACTGAAAATAGTAAAATGTCTTCAAAAACAATAACCCTTTTATTATAGTGTAATAAACAAATGTCACGTTAGAGGTTAAATGTTTCTACACTTAGGGGTAGATTAAGTAGCTCTCACTGATGAATGCACTATTAGTTTTATCACTAATCTTATGGTTTTCAGGGTCCATTTACTTGAGTAGTAACTATGAGTCGAGTGCATTGATTCCAATAAGCTTATCTGGGTCTTCGATGCCATGTGCAGACCATCTGAGTGGCTCTTTGTAATTTATGCTAACCAGAAAACCTCAATAAAATAAAAATATATAATTCCTATAGTTGCTCACAGTTTATCCATTTAGAAACATATGCTGCTCTTAAATACTTGTATGCCCATCTTGTTGAAGATAATGGAATTTGTCTTGGGTAATGAAACTCAGAATATGGCTCAATAGACATTATGGAATTTGTTTTCAAAATCTGAGCATATGTCTTCATTTTTGTATCAAGTGAAGAGAATTTGGCTTTCTATGATCAGTTATTGCCCTGACTATCCAAAAATTTTTGTAAAGAATGCACCATAGAATATAAGCCCATATGAAGAATCTGAACAGTAATTACCTCCATTAATGTTGTACTATCTTTCCTTTTCATGTACCATCGTTTCAACTAACCACTTATAGTTTTTTTTTCTAGATGCTTGGAGTGTCTGAAGTTAAGTCATCAAAGCAAAACCAGTAGGAGGTGGAACTGTGCCAGAGGTGAACAATGTTGAGATTTCCTAGAGAGCCCCAAGTGCTATAAGGGCCAGACCCTTCCTACTCTCTTAGCAACAGCACATGGGATTCTGTTAAGAGTGAACACATACAAAATAGAACAGATTGGCTCAGGTCATTGACATATAAGACAGCATTCTGCCACCTAACCTATAGCCACATGCCTCATCTCTTCTGCTGCACGACTCTTTTGGCTCCATAACTCAAATGACTTTCATAATAAAAAATAGATTATCCAGAGAAAACACTGAAAACTATAAATGATACCAGCCTCTGTCATGATATGGAAGAGCAGGAATACCCTCACCATATCAGCCATACAACAAAATGGTGAGTGCCTAATGTTTCCTGCCTACTTCCCCTTTTCCTCTTCCCCCACCCCCGCCTCACCCTCCTCCCTGCCAATAAGGCATCTAGTATTTTTGAATGCTTAATGCATTTCTAGATTTTTTTGCATCATCTGTTATCATTTTTCTACTTACCTAATTAACTTCTTTATACTTATATATTTATCTCTATTCCTTCCAAAGTTCTTAAGTATTACTAAGAGTTTTTACAAATTAAAAGTGATGAGTGCCTCATATTTTTTTTTGGTTAAATGCTAAATGTGTAAATATATACCCCTTGCATTTCTCGTTTTATATGAGGTAATTAAAAAAAATATTCTAGGCTTGCTAATGGTCAAACTCAATTGGAACCTTCAAATAAATGCCATTAATCAAATCCAAGTAGGAATTTGGTACAAATAATAAAGTATGACATGATAAAACAAGCATTGTTAATTTTTTCTTTGATTGTTTTATTGCAGTTCAGTTTGTCATTTTAACATGTTCTCTGGTTAACAAAGATAGATTGTGAGGCGACGGTTTCTCTGTCAGGAAAAGTGCTGTTATCTCTGGAGGAATATGTGGGAGGAATTCAGTGCAGGATGTCCCTAATTCCATTTAATTTCTTAGGGCTGTATGACAGCCTGTACCTTCTCTAGCTGAGAACCCAAAATCTACTGGTTCTCAGTCAGGGGAATTAGGCAACAAGGAGTTATTTCTAATTCTCACAACTAAAGGGATGTTACTGAAATCTAGAGGTCAGTGATTTTGCTAAATATCCTACACTGCGCAAGACAGCTGTCCACAACAAAGAGTTATCCAGCTCCAAAGAACCACATTTGAGAATCTCTAAACATATGTCCAGTGATTTCAGACAGATATTTTTTAATTATTTTTAAGTTACATCAAAACATGAGAATATAAATTAATTATAACTTGAGAATTGCTCAAGAAACAATATGATTTTGTTTATTTTGTTACCCATGTTTGCATTGCAAACTAAAAACGCTATAAGAATAAATAGGTGCACCTTGTGACTTAAGAGAAAGCTGTGTTTATTCATGTCTGGGCCATTGAACTTAGCTGACCAGGTGCCTATTCTAGAGTAGTCAGAACTTGAAGACGTGAGACTTTGCGAAAAATTTCCGAGAGGGCGATTAAGACCTATATAAATACTGGTACTACATACAGATTTTGAGAAATAATTCTGTACTTCAGCTTTTTTTTTGCCTTTAGGGGCATTAAGGCTTATTGAAGTTTTTGTGTTTTCTATAAAAACTGCCCTTCCTCCCCGCCATCCTTTGCCATGGATGCTAAGAATTAAATCCTTTAACTTAAACACAAGCCAAGCTCTCATAACAATGTGAAATAGAAAGAAAAAAAAATGCCTTTGGCTTCCTATCCCTTTGGGGGCTCCGTGTTCTCATGCAGGATTGAAAATGGCTGAAAGAAGAGGCGAAGTAACACGGATATAATAAATGACCGGGCATGATCCGGTTGCCCCGTGCTCCCTCTCTGAGGAGCTGGAGCAGGAAGGCTTCTCACTCACATTTGCTTTCTTTGTCTTTCAATGTTGCCTAATTCTCCTCAGGAGGTATAGGTAAGTGAATTTGTTCATTTGTCCATTTATACTATCAATATTTATCATGTGCCAAATACCGTATTTGCCGGCTTATAAGATGATTTTTTGGCCCTGAAAAATACCGTATTTACCCGGCGTATAAGAGACTGGGCGTATAAGACGACCCCCTAACATTTCCACTCAAAATACAGAGTTTGTTATATACTCGCCATATAAGGCTACCCCCCACTTGGAGGCATATTTTTCAGGGCCAAAAAATCGTCTTATACACCGGCAAATACGGTAGTTTGAAGGCACTACTAGGGAAGTGCACTTGGAACACAACACTGAAATATAAGACTGCCATGGAAGTATTATGTAAATGAGAAAGCACCAAAAATAAATCATAGTAGTTGTTAGTGTAAGGTAAAATGTGCTGGGCTGGTACACAACATGGAAAAAGGGATAAGATCAGGAACAGAGAATGAATGGGACGTGCCTGTCTAACACTGTGCCTAAGAGATAAGCTGCTTGCCCTAGCCAGTTTTGCTCAGTGGCTAGAGCATCTATCTGCATACTGAAAAGTGCCAGGTTTGATACCAGTGAAGGGCACATGCCAGGGTTGATGCAGATGAATCAAGTGTTTACAATGGAATGAGCAAAGCTGAAATTTTGTCTGTATTTGCTTTTAAAAGGAGAGCTAGAGATATCAATGTTAGCAATTAGCAGCCCAAAGTAAACAAAGATGTTAACAGATACACGTGGCTTGAGTTTATGGTCTCTGTGTGTTCTTGGTGTTATCTAGAGACCAATAACAGCTGCTGAGGTGGTGGAGTAAGAAGCTCAATCTTATCATTTTTTCTTCCCATTAAAATTAAATTTTCATTAAATATTTAAGAATGCATCCTTGCCCTGGTCAGTTTGGCTCAGTGGATAGAGCATCAGCCTGCAGACTAGTGGGTCCCATGTTCAATTCTGGGGTTGTGGCTGGATCCCCAGTAGGAAGGCATGCAGGAGGCATCCTATCAATGATTCTCATCATTGATGTTTCTAGCTGTCTCTCCTTTCCTTTCTGAACTCAATAAAAAATATTTTTTAAAAAGAACTCATCCTTATCCACCCACCTCTCTAAATCTGTCTCAGGTACTTCTGGGAAGTTCTCAACTTTCTCTTTTTTTTTTAGTTTTTCCTTGTTCTCTCTAGTGCAACTCTGCCATGCCAATTGGGTAAAATATCTTCTTCAACCTTGACACTCAGCACTGACACTGTTGAGTCAACTCAGAATGTAGAGGAAAACTGGCCTCTGCATCGTAGGTCCTCAGGAGGCTGTGTAATATCAATTTTGCAGACTGTACTTTCTCCCTTATGTCTGCCCTCTTAATTGCCCTCCTTTCCTTGGAGAATCATTACCCATTAATCATTATCTTAAAATTATTTGTTGCTAAAAACTAAGGCTTGATAAATCAAAATATGTCCAAGAAGCATCTAAGATCGTTACTTTGGAATTATCTGCTTTTATGACTTAGTCATTTGAGTCATTCCTTCTAAGTTTTAAATTCTAAATAAATAAATAAATAAATATCCATGGTATTTCTTACTAGATCCATTATTAAAACTAAACAAAACACCCAGAAAACCGTAATGTATTTTGAACATACTAGTGTTTTCCCAAAGAGAAAGTTGGAATTTTAATGTATAGCAAAGACTTAAATAAAGCAGATGGATATCTGTTAATGGCAGACTTTTTGGAATCATTGAACTAGCAAGTGTTTGGTGGAGCGTCTCTTATTCTTGTGTCTCCTAATTGGAAGAAGTCTGCCAAGCTTTGAATCAGAGGTTTTATGAACTTGGCTGGGTAAGTCACTATTTTAAGACTTTCTACCTGGAAGTCATCCACACTGGATGGTTGCTATAAAAAAACAAGGTACAGGTTTCTTAACCTGAAGCTTCATTATTTAATGATTAGTTTTATTGATAATTTTTCTTTTGAACTTTTCAAAATTCTGGAGCCATCATATTTCCATTTATGTAACCACATTTTTTTTAAAAAAACCTCTGCATTATAAAGCAATAAAATACTGTGGCTAAGAATATAAAGTCCATAGTCTTGGTGAGTTTTATTCACAGCTTCATCAGTTCTAGCTGATAAATTAATTCATCTCTTTGCACCTGTTACTTGATGTGCAAAAAGTGGTAATAGTAGTACTCTGCCCACAGGTTATGGTTCTTAGAACAATGTCTGACACACAGTATGTGCTTAATAAATATATGTATTGATATTTTTTTCTACCAGAATAAAGTTCTGTAAGGGCAGGGATTTATGTTCATTTTATTTTCTGCTTTATTCCTGGTGCCTACAAGTCTGGAATTGAATTGGAATTCAATAAATATGTGTTAATGAAGCTCAACAATAGAGTGTGATTGTGTTGTACACACACACACACACACACACACACACACACACACTGTATTGTTTCTAAATGAGCTAAATGGGCTGACTTCTCCTCTAGGTAACACGTTCCTCTTCTGACTTGAATATGATCATATTATCACTACAAATTTCACAGCTGTCAGTTCATTAACCCACTAAGTGTCTAAGTTAATATAGATTTGATATTATTGGTACACCAGCTACCTACCTAATAATTTAAAAGTACCCCTTTCTGTGTTGTTAATTAACTTGATCATTACCTTTATGAACAGATGGTGATGTTTTCTTGGACAGAGAATTGCATACATTTAAATATACTTAAAATTAGTCAGTGAAAGCCAATTGAAGTTTAATGAAATGAGTAACACTAAGGATTTTGCTGATATCACTTTAAGGCTTTTACATTTATTTAAAAACTAGAGGTCCAGTGCATGAAATTCATGCACTGGGAGGGGGGGGTCTCTCAGCCTGGACTGTGTCCTCTCGCAGTTTGGGACCCCTCAGAGGATGTCTGCCTGCCGGCTTAGACCCACTAACCCTGGGGGGAGCAGGATTAAGCTGGCAGGTGGACATCTCTCTTGTAGTCTGGGACCCCTTGCTCCTTATCAGCCACCTACTTGCTGCTCCGTAGTGATGCCACAGAGGTGGGAGAGGCTCCCATGGAGGTAGGAGAGGCTCCCAACACCACCACCACTATGCTCACCAGCTGTGAACCAGGATTCTGGCTGAGCAGCGCCCCCACTCCCCATAGGAACTCATGCACTGAGTGTCTATGCCCTGGTGGTCAGTGCACATCATAGCAACCAGTCATTCTGGTCGTTTCACCTTAAGGGTCTCCTAGGCTTTTATTATACAGTATTATTGTTCAGGTTACATCGGAGATCTGTTTCTATAGCACAATGTAATGCAATTTTCTCTTTAAGTTGGAACGCACTTGCATAATCACCTACGCCACTCACATGGAGCACATACACAGCAGTAATGAAGTGAAACAGTAAAAAAAAAAAAATTAAAGAAAGATAAAAATTCCTCACCTGTACTTGTGGTAAATACAGTAAATAATGAAAAACATAAAGCACATATAAAGCACACATGTACATATGTAGAAATGATGGAACTTTTTTAATATAAATAAAAGGGAGATGGTGACATAACCATGAAATGGTATATGTCAGGTCCAGTGTAGCCCGAAGACTACCTGTATAGATTAATCTCCAAACATGTGACATAAAATTTTTAATAATATCTCATTTTATCTATAAAATAAGTATTACTTCAGGGCTAAGTTAAGATAAAGATAACATTGCAGGATAGATTAGATAAATAGCTCTCAAATTTTGCAAAGTATCAGAATCAAGTGGAAGTCTTGTTAAAACATATCGCTGTGTCCAGCCACCAGTTTTCCATTCAGTAGGTCTGAGGTTGGGGCTTAAGAATTTTCTTTTCTAATAAGTTTCCAGGTGATGCTGCTTTTGCAGGTCCAGGAAAGCCATCTTAAAAATGATCAAGTTAGCCAAACCGGTTTGGCTCAGTGGTAGAGCATCGGTCTACGGACTGAAAGGTCCCGGGTTTGATTCCGGTCAAGGGCATGTACACTGGTTGCAGGCACATCCCCGGTGCAGGGGGACAGCTGGTCGATGTTTCTCTCTCATCGACGTTTCTAGCTCTCTATCTCTCTCCCTTCCTCTCTGTAAAAAAATCAATAAAATATATTTTTTTTAAAAAAAAAGAAGGCCAAGAGGCTTTGGGCATTTAAAAATGATCAAGTTAGCTCTAGCTTGTTTGGCTCAGTGGACAGAGCATCAGCCTGCAGACTGAAGGGTCCCAGATTCAATTCTGGTCAAGAGCACATGCCCAGGTTACAGGCATTATACCCAGTAGGGAGAAGGCAAAAGACAGCCTACCAATGATTCTTTCTCATCATTTATGTTTTTATCTCTCTCTTTCCCTCCCTTTTTCTTTTAAATCAATAAAAATTTACTTTAAAATGTGTTCAAGTCAGAGGTTCATATCAAATAATAACTTGGTAATTAACCGCAAATAATCTTAAAGAAGGAAAGGTTTGGAAAGCTCTTAAAATTTTATTTGAAAAGCCCTAAGTTGGAAAATGGTTTAAACATACTAAGTATGTCTCTTAATGATTAACAAGTGAAAAAAAGTCAAAGAATGTTTCCTATCAGATAAAAAAATAACTGATTTACTTTTTGGTAAACAGACCAGACTAAAAGTGGAAAATATGAACTTTACAGTATGAGTGGTTTGTTGCTGGAGGCACTCAAGTTGAAGGCCCAGACAAAGAGAAATTCTAAGAGTGGGTAGGGATTTGGCATTGTGTGGCACTGGAGCTTTCTTTAAATTCTGAGCCTCTGATCCTAAGGGATTTCTTAAATAAAATATTTTGATTACTCCAAGCAAGAAGGTATCTAAAACATTTATCACTCAAGGAATTATGAGTCACAAATGGCCTATCAATTCCCTATGGCTGCTTTAACAAAATAATACACTCAGTGACTAAAGACAAGTGTATTGTGTCAGAGTTCAGGAGGCCAGAAATCCAATAAAGATTCAATAGAACAACAAATAACAAAGCTAATAACTTATTTATATAACAATTATATAGATAGATAGATAGATAGATAGATAGATAGATAGATAGGATTTGCATTCTCAGAACAACAAGAATACAATTTATGCTAATAAAATATGCTAATAAAATATAACTTAGTAACTGAGTAATCAATATCAATCACTTTTTCTCAAGTGCTACAAAGAACTACATTTATTAAATAAATGCAAAATAATGCAAAAACCATGCACATTTCAAAGTCAAGGTAAAATTATAAAATCCTTTTGAACTAAATGCAAACACCTACATTTTTATTAAAATTTTAAACCATTATATTTGTTTGAAATAAAAAAAGAACTTAAAAATGAACTTTGGACAAACCAGAATCACTTAGGGCTCCCATCCTTGACTTCTTCATTGTAATGTGGCAGAGTTGGAATAAATCCCTTCAAAATCCCTTCCTGTTCTCAAACTCTGTTTCTTATGATACTATCTTTGGGTCTCTATTTCTGAGCAAACCAAAGCTATACGTGTAATAAAATTTTGTTTATTTCCCCCAGGGTATACATGCAGTCTAAGTCCTATTGCTTTAACCACTAGATTTCAACACACAGAATTAAGATAATATTTGACCACAAGTTGTCAAAAAGTGTGAAAATGCAGTACGCGATTTTATATGCTTTCTTGTGTCTTCCATGCACTCTGTAAGCTTTTCCCATTCCCCTTCTTCCCATGGCAATAGATTTCAAGCATCTGACTTTTATTTTAAGTCAATTGGAAACATTAGGTTGATGTGGATTATACACAGGGGATCTGAATGAGAAACTTGTTTATTTCATCCATATGGGTTTATTGTAACTTCACCAGAAAAGCCTACAAAAGAACACCTTGGTGAGAGAGAAAATGGCATTATTTTTATTTTTACCTCCAAAAGGGAAAACTGAAATGTTATCCCAGGGAGCATTCCATCTAACTAGATCACTCCTATGTTAACAGAATCCAAGCCACGTGGTGCTGCCTTGCACTGCTGAACTTAAAACCACTTATTACTGTGCTCCCCTGGAAATCTAATAGAGTTTGAAATTCAGAATACTCGACATCACCTGACAGGCTTCTCATTTCAAATGGTCAAAACTCCAAAGAAACGCAGGAATCTCTGACCCATTTATTCTGGATCAATGTTTACTCTACTCGGGTGCCCAAACGGTCTTGTCCTCTAGTTTCCCTTCTGGTGCAGACTCACAGGCCGAGCAAGGGCATGCTTCTTTATGAAGCTTTCCCCGAGGTTCAATTATTGTCATTTGTTACAAGGTGACATTGTCTTTAGTACTTGGGGCTTATTAAATTCTATCCTGAATGAGTCATACTGGGGGGTACAGTATCTGAGATAAGCAGACTTCTTCCAATTTAATTCTCTTAGACATTAAGTTATTTGGAAAGCTCTGAAAGGATGGTAATGGTTTCTTAGTCTCTGGTATTCATGCATTGTCAGAGGCTTCAGAGACCATTTAAGTCAAACAATTTAAGCATTTAGCCATATCACAAAAGGAAACCATGAATATCCAAACATCATAGGGAGGGAAAACAAAAATACATTAAATCATGGCAAATTTCTCATAGTCTGACATTATGGAATTCTGCCCAAAAGGGTTAGTCATGTCTTAACTCTTCAAAGGCAGGTATTGCTTTTAAGGTCGACACCTAAAAATGTATAACTTATCATTGAATTCAGGTGCTTGTTCTAAAAGTCGTGTATTATTTTACTCAAAGTTAAAAGTAGGCATATTCCAATTTAAAAAACAAAACAAAACGAAAACTTAAATTGCAAATGGAGAAAGAAACATATTGCTTATCCAGGAACACATGTATAATAGCTGGTCGGCTAGCTAGATCTATCAACCAATTGAAAGAGATCTGATGGTATCCTTAACTAAAACTGGAAAGCCTAGTTTCAGAATACTTGGCAATAATAGTAATTACTGAGCACCTAATCTGTGACTGCATTTTGCTGTCATTATTTAATTCTGACTACAGCCCAATACTATATATTTTATTTTGTTCCACTTTAGAGAGAGGAGGAAAAGAACTGAAGGAAAGAAACTGCCTAGTACATTGCCTAAGGTCATACCACCAACCAGTGGATGGGAAAATGAAACTCCAACCCCGGCTGTTTTAGTTGGTTTGCTTTATCCCTTGAAGAGAAGATTTATAAAACAGTTTGGGGAAACTAATATTTTATGAATGTCTAACAGAGCTGGGAAAACTACGGCCCGCAGGCCGGATCCAGTGAGTAAAACTATTGAATTAAAAAAAAAACCAAAAAAAAAACAACAATAAGACCGTACCCTTTTATGTAATGATGTTTACTTTGAATTTATATTAGTTCACACAAACACTCCATCCATGCTTTTGTTCCAGCCCTCCGGTCCAGTTTAAGAACCCATTGTGGCCCTGGAGTCAAAAAGTTTGCCCACCCCTGGAATGTTTCCGGCAAATATATACAGCTCTTTGTTTTCACGTCTGGGTGGTGAATAGACAAGCTTTCCTCCGGTATAAGTAAAATTCATTGTTCACCTTAGCAAAACCTTAGTAACTGACCTAAAACGAATTGATTTAGAAAACCTGCAAAAATATCACCCTTCATAAAAAGACTAGTTTTGAGTAAGTAAATGTATCTCTTTACCAAACAATTCTGCAATAGCTTTATTAGATCCTGAGTCCTGGGTATTACTAGAGAAACGTGCCTTGCCTGGTTATAATCACCTGCCTTTTCCTTGCCTTGCCCTAAAACGGAGAATGACAAGTTTTTCCTATGAGGGGCCAGATAGTAAATACTTTAGTTTTTTTCAAGTCTCATGTGGTTTCTGTCACATAGTCTTCTTTGTTTTCTTTTGGCGTTTTAAAATAGTCCTTTAAAATATTTTTAAATTTCTTAATTGGGAGCAACACAGAGAGAGTTTGGCCCAAGAGCCTGTGGTTTGCAGACCCCAGCCATAAAGGGTTCTATATGTCTCCTTGACTCCTAGAAGTTGTTCCAAGATAATAATTCAAAGTTTAACGTGTGTGTGTGTGTGTGTGTGTGTGTGTGTGTGTGTGTGTGTGTTTTAACATCCCTAAAAACCTTTAACCTTTTTCAGCTTTTGTCTTTCTAAGGTGCACCTCTATGGGGCTTCCAGCTTGACATCCCTGAAAATGAAGGCAGAGTGAGAAATGCACAGTCTAGGTTCAGGTGCTGGTGGGAGCAGCTCCAGAACTCCATTGTCCTGAGTCAGTGTGTATACCCATGGACAAAAAATAAACAAACAAAAGCTAGCAAGGACATTTTATTCAGTAGTGCTTCTACCTTGACTGCAAATTGTCACTTGCAATCTCTCTGTTCAAACCACAGCCAAAAGAGTAACTAGCCTTGGCTGGTGAAATTATTTTTAAGCATAGCATGTAACATTGGGTTTGGTTAAATCAGAGATACTTACTAAAAGTTTCGTTGAACAGTTTTGTTGAATTAAATTCCCGCTTTCTGGAAAGACTTTTTGGTCCTAGTAGCACTTTCCTTCATGTAGTTTCAGTTGATATCATGCGACAAGTTCTCTCCTACTGTAAATTCTTCAGGGAATGACAGAGATAATTCCATGCCAGAACAAAAGTATTCCTAGTGAATGTTTCCCAAAAGACTTGTATTTTATTCCAGCAATTTAAGCGAAATTCTTATATAGTACTAGAGGCCCTGTGCACAAAATTCATGCACAGGGCTGTGTGTGTCCCTCAGTCCAGTCTTTACCCTCTCCAATGTGGGACCCCTCTAGGGATGTCTGACTGCCAGTTTAGACCCGATCCCACTGGGCCTCTATCTTATCTAATAAAAGAGTAATATGCAGATTGACCATCACTCCAACACACAATAGCTGCCCCCCATGTGGACACAAGATGACCACCACAAGATGGCCAGCAGGGGAGGACAGTTGGGAGGGACCAGGCCTGCAAAGAAGGGCAGTTGGGGGTGATCAAACCTGCAGGGGAGGGCAGTTAGGGGTGACTAGGCCAGGAGAGGAGGGAAGTTGGGGGCAAACAGATTGCCAGGGGAGCAGTTAGATATCAATCAGGCTGGCATGGGAGTGGTTAGGGGGTGATCAGGCTGGCAGGCAAAAGCAATTAGGAACAATCAGGAAGGCAGGCAAGCAGTTGGGAGCCAGCAGTCCTGGATTGTGAGAGGGATATCTGGCTGCCCATTTAGGCCCAAACCCACTGGGCAGTCAGACATCCCTTAAGGAGTCCCAGATTGGAGAGTACAGGCTGGGCTGAGGGACACCCCTACCCCATGCACAAATTTCATGCACTGGGCCTCTAGTATGATATATAACTAAAAATATTTTCTCCCAGTCAGTGAACTGTCATTTTATTTACAGTATAATTTGAAAAGCAGAAGTTAATATTGATAAATTCCAATTTAGATATTTTTCTCTTATGAATCATCTGAATGGTGTTCTAACTAAGAAATCATTATCTAATATATTTGGTAATGAACATTTTCCCTAAAATCTCTGCAGTTCTATGATACACTTCAGATAATTCTACAGGTATGAATTAAATTTCATTTTTGCAGATAGATGTGCAAATATTCCAGCTCCATTGTAGACAAGACCATCCTCCTGTACTGAAATAAGTGTTTGTTTTTTTTTTTTTTAATTTATTTTTATATTTTAGAGAGAAAAGGAGAGGGGAAAAGAAATAGAAGCATCAATGATCTGAAAGAATCATTGAATGGCTGCCTCCTGAACAACTCCCCAGAGGGGATTGAGTCAGCAACCCAGGCATATGCTCTTTGATGGAATCAAACCCTTCAGTCTACAGCCTGACACTCTATCCAGTGAGCCAAACAAGCTAAGGCCTGAATTAACTTCTCACTGTGTCAAAAATGTACTGCCATATGGACCTAAATAGAATCCTCCCAAAAGAAGACAGAAGGAAGGCCAAGAGGCACATGAAAACATGCTCCAAGTCACTAATTATCCGAGAGATGCAGGTCAAAACAACAATGTGGTACCATCTCACACCTGTCAGAATGGCCAACATCAACAAAACAACAAACAACAAATGTTGGCGAGGTTGTGGAGAAAAAGGAACCCTCCTGCACTGCTGGTGGGATTGCAGGGTGGTGCAACCACTGTGGAGAACAGTATGGAGCTTCCTCAAAAAACTGAAAATGGAACTCCCATTTGACCCAGTAATCCCACTACTAGGAATATACCCCAAGAAACTAGAAAGACCAATCAGAAAGGATATATGCACCCCTATGTTCATAGCAGCACAATTTACAATAGCTAGGACTTGGAAACAGCCTAGGTGCCCGTCAGCAGATGAATGGATCAGAAAACTATGGTACATCTACACCATGGAATACTATGCTGCCATAAAAAGGAAGGAATTCTCATCATTTGCAGTAACCTGGATGGAATTGGAGAGCATCATGCTGAGTGAAATAAGCCAGTCAATGAAAGAGAAACACCACATGACCTCACTCATTTATGGATATTAAAGAACATTATAAACGAATGAACAGAAAGATAGATATAGTGACAGTAAAACAACAGACAGACTGCCAAATGACAGCGGGGGGGGGGAGGGTAGGGAGATCTGGGGGAGATAAGAGATCAACTGAAGGACTGGTATGCTTGCATATAAGAACAACCAATGGACACAAAACTCTGGGGAGGGAGGGCATCTATGGGGGGGGGCAATGATAAGCTATGTACACAGATAATACCTTAATAAAAAATATTAAAAAAAAAAAAAGAAGTGAGCCAAGAAAGAGAGCTTGGGGCTTTAAGGCAAAAAAAAAAATGTACTGCCATTCATGTATACTTCTGGGCTTCCTAGTTTGGTCTGTTGATTGATATGACTGTCATTTTATGAATACAGCACTGTTTTCATTATGATGTCTTTATCCTAAATCTTCAGATCAAGTACTTTAGAGTCTATTTGTTCCTATTTTCTAAAAATTGTTTGTCTATTTTATTTCCTTAGAAATTCTATACAATTTTAGAGTCTCTTATTAATTTCTATATAAAATCTTGCTGAAATTTTTGTTGTAATTGATTATCCCTCGACTGGTTATGCCTTAAGTTCATTTTCCATCTTGTACATTCTTATAAAAATTAATCTTCTTTATACCTTTGAATTCAACTTATCTTGACCTGATAATTTATTTTATTTTATATTTCTTCTGCTGGAATATTCTCAAACCAGGTATTAGAATATATGATTCTTTGTCATTCATGGCTCAAATGAAATATCTCCTCATGAAGAATTTTGCTAATCATTCAAGTTGTCCACTGGGTACTATTTAAACATAGAATTTATCTTATTTATTTAAAAATGTTAATTATTGCCCCTTAATAGTATGCATCTAAGAACACATAAAAATGTTGAATATTGCCTTTGTCTGGGTTGCCATAACAAAATACCACAGATTAGATAACGTATAAAGAACAAAAATTATTCCTCACAGTTCTGTAGTCCGGAAGTTTTGAGGTCAGAGTGCCAACATGATCAGGCAAGGGTATTATTCTGGGTTTCTGACTTCTGGTTGTGGCCTCTTATCTGAAAGGGGATGATATAGCTCTTTGGGGCCTCTTTTATATGGTCACTACCATTCATGAGGGTTCCACTTCATGAGCTATTAATTTACCCAAAGCTCCACCTCCTAAAATTATCACCTTGGGCATGAGTTTTCAACATATACTTTTTTTGGGGGTGGGGGGACAAAAGCATTCAGACCGTAGCACCTTTCCCAACCAAGAATATGCTAACCTTCACCTTATATTAAGAATTATCTGATGTCTCTCATTAATATTTATTTTTCTCAATATAATTTCTATATACTTTTAGTTTGGTTATTCATATTTTATTTCTTCTATATTTAGTTTGCACAGAATTGCGTTTCAATTTGTTTCCATTGTGGATATATAAAAAAGAATGATTTTCCTGTGGTTTTTACTACCAATCTGCTTTATATATCATATTACTTCTAGTTTTCTTTATTTTTCAGTTTGTCTTTCCAATTTGTCTTTAGAGAAAAAAATATTTTTATGATACATATAATCGTGGCTTCCTTACCCCTAATCCTATTTGTGTGTGTGTGTGTGTGTATGTGTGTGTGTGTGTGTGTGTGTGTGTTTCTTGAGTACACAGTCTGGGTAGGATTATCCAAGAATCCCATGAAGGGCTTTTCTCCTAACCTCATAAGCCCCTATATAATTCCCTTATTTGTATTAATATTAAGAAAACACTGAAGACATATTAAATAAAAAGCATTATCAGGAAAGTGTAACATAATATTAGCAAAATTAGACATCTTTGAATGGTTCAAGACATAAAATAAATTACTTTAAAATTTTCCTTTAAATGTCACATTTGTTCTTTGTTTGTTTTTCAGATCTTTTATTTATCATGTTAAATAGTGGTTTTAATTAGAGCTTTTCTTCTTCAGGAGTTGATTTTGCCACATCATCTTTTGCAAACTATTGAGATAATCTTTCTCCTTTGATTTTGTGATATTATGAATGCTACAAATAGACCTTAGAATATTAAACTCTCTTTTCATTTGGGGATAAAGTCAACACGGTCATGTTTTAATGTTCTTTTAATACATTTGTGGATTAGATGTGGTAGTTTCCTATTAAGGATTTTTGCCTACATGGCAGAAACTCCCATTCTTTCCTTGTTACAGAGCCTTGCTGTCTATGAGCTGCAATGTGTTCAGCTAAATGACTACAATGCTCAGCCTTTCTTGAATCCAGATGTAACCAAGTAACTAAGTCCTGCTTACTCAATACAAGTATTGTGTGCAACTTGTAGGTAGTTTTCTTAAGGAGATCTCACTAGGCTATATGGTACTTGTTGACTTTCCTTCTCTCTCCTAAAACTTTTGTGTTATGGTTGGAGGTCCAGAAGCCATCCTAGACTATGACTTGAAAAGGAAACCTCACACTCTGAAAGTGGAAAATAAAAGTATCAGGAACTTGGAATGTTTCTGCAGCTGGCATATCAGTCACAACCTGCCTATATTTTGACTTCATTTTATGTAAGAAATAAACTTCCATCTTAAGTGACTCTAATTTTGCATTTTCTGCTGCTTTACCTGAACCTAAACCTAGTAGATTAGGTTCATCCATAGTTATAAGTGAGATTGGTCTATAATTTTGTACGTTTTAAAGATCTATGTAATGATTTCATATAAGATATGCTGATTTTGGAAAGTAATCAGGATGTTCTATTTTTTCCCTTAACTCTGAAAAAATAAATTATTTATTTTGCAACAGTCAAGCACAGTTTTAGCAATACTTTTCAAAAGTTTTGCCTTTGTTTAAATATACCCCTTCTATTTATGTTAATTAACACTGGGATTTTCTTGAAATCATCCATTTCACCTATTTTATTCAAATTATGCACCATTCTAATGTTCCATCTCTTCTGTATTATACATTCAGCCACAGCATTTTACCTAATTAAACTTGATTTGTGCTTATAATTATGAGTATTCAGTTTCTTTAAATTAAGTAGAATTTGTTATATTTATCTTTTTCTTCTTCTTTTTCTTTTATAAGACTTTGTGTCTATGTGCTTGAAAGATCCATTTCCCTTTAAATAGCTATGTGTTTCAGGGTAGGCACTTATGACTTAGTTCAGAGACTTGAATACTAATTGTTCTGAGACAGTGCTGTAGTCTTTATTCTATTTTTCTTTTCATTTATTGGTTTAGTAAAGAGCAGGGGATAAACTTGTAGTCAAAATATATGTGGGAGCTGAAATCGGTTTGGCTCAGTGGTAGAGCGTTGGTCTGCAGACTGAAAGGTCCCGAGTTCGATTCCGGTCAAGGGCATGTACATTGGTTGCAGGCACATCCCCGGTGGGGGGTGTGCAGGAGGCAGCTGGTCGATGTTTCACTCTCGTCAATGTTTCTAGCTCTCTATCTCTCTCCCTTCCTCTCTGTAAAATATCAATAATATATATATATATATATATATATATATATATATATATATATATTTTTTTTTTTTAAAGATATGTGGGAAACTATATTGAGAAATTTATGGAATTAGTATCCCTATGCTTCAAAAGATACGCAAAGAATACATAGACGTCATCATGTCTGGAAGGGACTCCTAGGAATTTATGAGGATGTTGTACACATAAGTAAAGCTGGTCTTTGGTGAAATACAACACACAGAACTGTTTGGGTAAAGACCATCACTGGAGCCCCAGGTATACTATATGTTCTGAAAGATTGTCACTGATCAAGTCAATTGAGTCAGGGTTTTCTTTATTTATGACTAAATTCTTCCTTATTGATATGCTTTTTTCTAATTTTATCTAATCACTTTCCATTTTTCAATCTTAACTTACATTGGTATCATTCTTAGATTTCTATTTCTGTATTTTCTATATTCTCAGGTTGCATATAAAATAAATTTACTTTAATCATTCTATATTTAACAATGGAGACTTTCTTCTGAGTGCAGCTCTCTCTCTCTCTCTCTCTCTCTCTCTCATTATATATATATATATATATATATATATATATATATATATGTAATGTTAAATGTCTGACCAATTGGTCGACCAGTTGACTGCTCAACCAGTCACTATGACACACACTGACCACCACAGGGCAGACACTCTGAATGGTAGGTTAGCTTGCTGCTGGGGTCCAGCCAGCAGGACTGGGCAAGATGGGCTGGACACACCTTGGAGCCCTCCTGCAGGCCATCCTCATCCAGCCAACCTCCTGTGGCCCGTCCCCAGCTGTCCAGCCCCCATTGGCCCTGGTTGGGACTGGGCTAGATGGCCCTGATCACTGGTCAGGCTGAGGGACCCCACCCGTACATGAATTCGTGCACTAGTAATGATATAAAAGTAATGTATCAGTTTCATAATTAAAATATATTTCTTATTATTTAGGAATACACACTCACACATATGTGTGTGTGTATATATACATACATGTTTAATTTAATTTAGAATATTGATATGAATATTAGTATTCATCTTTGTCTAACCGGATTTAAAAAAATAGTCTTCCGAAACCGGTTTGGCTCAGTGGTAGAGTGTCGGTCTGCGGACTGAAAGGTCCCGGGTTCGATTCCAGACAAGGGCATGTACATTGGTTGCGGGCACATCCCCAATAGGGGGTGTGCAAGAGGCAGCTGGTCAATGTTTCTCTCTTGTTGACATTTCTAGCTCTCTATCTATCTCCCTTCCTCTCTGTAAAATATCAATAAAATATATTTAAAAAAATAAAATAAAAAAATAGTCTGTGGAATTATTCTTTTTGGTAATTAAATATATTTTCTTTGTTGCCTAATACATGATTAATAGTTTGATTGTCCCATAAACATATTCCCTTAATATATAAAATTATTTGCCTTTTAAAGCAATCTGTCTAACTATTTTATTCTCATATCTATTCTTATTTAATTTTGTTCTTTTCTTGGTCTTTCAAAGACCAAGTTTTTGATAATTCCTCCTTTTAAAGCTGTTTTAACTTTACACATTTTTATACATATGATATATGTGGTAATCTTGCTGATATTTTCAACTACCTGGCTTCTTTTTCATTATATATTGGACTACATGCAAAAATATTCTACAAAATTATTTTGCTCTCCAAATTCTGAATTATTGTTACTTAATTTTATTACTTCAAATATACTAATTTTATATACTCATGTTCTTCACTAGAACACATTTACTTATAGCTACTACCATAAACAGTGAATTTTATCCCAACTATAAAACGGTAATTTAGAAGAAAAATAAATTGTCACTTCTGACATCTCTCCAAAATTTTGTTTACATTGAATTTAATGGTTAGCATCAAATTAATTAGTTCAAGTGAATTCTTTGTACCTGATTTGCATATTAAAGTTTTCTATGATTATGTCTAAGTGGAACCTAATTCTGTTTAGAAATAAGATTTATATCAATATTTTCCCCTACCTTCCTGATGTGGTCATGGTTATATTTTTTTTACTAGTGAAATGAATTAATTTTTCATATTCTCAGCTATCCATATCATATTTTAAAATAATGCTATGATGTAACACTCAAATACTGAATGTAGGTTCCCTAACAGTGTATTAACTTGCTGTATCAAAATAAGTGTGAAATGCAATTTCAAGCACACTTTGGTTCCACTTCTAAATCTTTTCCCATAATATTGTAGTTCTGCATATAAAAGATGCTTACTACATATGGTTGAATAAGTGAATGGGAAATAAGGAATCAAGGAACGCATCCAAAATGGATATTACAATCTTTCACATTTAAGATTTCAAAAAATAGTTTTTCAATCATTGAAATAAAGGTTGTATTCTTAAATATTCCCAGTTCATCTGGAAGGTTACTCAAATTACTAGTAATTATGTAAATATTGCGGCAATTGAAGTATATCTGGAGCATGTACAACAATTTCTCAAGTACAATTTAGAAGTTGTGCATCAAATCCTTAAGATGTATGTATGCAAGGACTGAGCAGATCTCAGCACCAACAGATATTAATATGTCCAATAATCACTCAGTGATAAGTGTACATTTTTCAGGTTAATTGCTTAGAACCTAAAATTGTTCTTTTAGGTTGTTTGATAAATCATCATCTTACATGTTCATTTATCAAAGTACTGCTAATTTCAAATTTTACTTTTTGAAGAAAACAATGATTTGAGAATGACGTGGTATATGAGTTTATAGTAATAAGCAGTGACTAAGCTGGCTAAGCAGAGCATTTTATGAAGCCAAAAACACAAGTTAAATTATCATAGAAAATAATCATAGATGAGGCATCTTTAAAAAACAATCCATAAAAAAAAAAGAAAATGAGAGTACATGAAAATGATGCGACAGTCCTCCCAAAACACACACCAAATGACCTTTTGTACCAAACTATTCAAATGAAATTGGACTTCTGAAGTAATTGGGTAATGAACATGCTATAAAGATTTATTATTGAATAAATACTACATGAATTATTTTAGGAACTATTGAAATAAAATTATTTTGGGGTATTTCTGGATTTATTAAAGTACTAGATAACTCTAACTCTTATCCCAATAGGAATATTTAAAATTCTCTTTATATGTATGTAGTCAAATGTGTGTGTGTGTGTAATTATCCCACATATATTCTGAAGATAGAGAGAAATGGAATGTTTTGTATTGATACTGAAGTAGTACATATATTTGTGTCACAGAGGCTCAAAATAAACAGATGGTCTTGTTTGTAGTTTTGATTCTGTGTATGTGTGTCTGTCTCTTCCTAGAACATTGTGTGTGTAGGCAGATAAACACATACTATTTCCAATTATTCTCTTTTAGTTTTCTGCATATTTATAATTTAAAAAGTCTGCATTTTCCACTGAAAAATAAGAGAAAATAATCTAAAATATTTTAGATGTAGAACCTTTTTCTACATTTTGCAGAACTTTGAAAAACTAAATGCAAATATTTAAACTGGTGGTGAATTAAGTCTAACAAACCCTATTCTTGTCTATAACAGAGGAGCTGGGATAAATCATTTCAATAATGTATTCTTCAGCCCAGTTAGCCACATCTCTTCCAACTGGGAGATTTGAGAAATATGCTCTGTTTATGAAGGTCTTCTCTCTCTGCTGGGATGATTCAACAGAGCTAATTGGTTATACAGTCAACTAATGTGGTCTTAACTGGGACTTTTCAGGAGTAGACAGTAATATTAACTTTGCAACTTGTTGATATCCTGAACTGCTTATTCCTTGTTATTTATTAGACTATTCTTAAACTGGGTGCATTAGGTACATCACTGAATCCTGCCTGTGGAATTCAGTGCATCAAGCAAAGTCACTCTCTTGGTAACTTTGTAATAGAATTCAATTTTATAGACACACATGCAGAGTGAAAGCAAACTACTAGGTATCTATGGGCAAGAAGCTATCAGAAGGGAGGATTTCACAACTTCATCAGGCGCTGTAGTAAAAAAAAAAATTAACAAAAGTTCTGATGAATTATCTGAATTTTCTAGATATAAAACTATTACTCATAAAGAAGACATTAAAAAAACACATTGACTGTCAAACCCACAATTCTCAGAAGTTGTACTAATCTTGACAGATTAATTTAAAAATATATATGTATACATATTATTGATATTTTACAGAGAGAATGGGAGAGAGATAGAGAGCTAGAAACTTCAATGTGAGAGAAACATCGACTAGCCGCCTCTTGCACACCCCGCACCAGGGATCTGCCCACAACCAATGTACATGCCCTTGGCCGGAATCGAACTTGGGACCTTTCAGTCCGCAGACCGATGCTCTACCACTGAGCCAAACCGGTTTCGGCAACAGATTAATTTTTATTTTATTTTAACTAATTTGTTTGGATTTGTTCAGTTGCCTTAATTGATTGTCATTATAATGTTGAAATACAGAGTGATGGAATATAATACTTTACCTAAATATTTCTACATTAGGATTTTATGGTAAACATCACACATAATGCTACATATCTAATTCATTTCATTTTTTCATATATATATATATTTATTTCATATATATATATGATTGAGTTTTTACAGTGAGGAAGAAAGAGGGATAGAGAGTTAGAAACATCGATGAGAGAGAAACATCGACCAGCTGCCTCTTGCACACCCCCTACTAGGGATGTGCCTGCAACCAAAGTACATGCCCTTGACCGGAAACGAACCTGGGACCTTTTAGTCTGCAGGCCCATGCTCCATCCACTGAGCCAAACCAGTTTGCTCTCTAATTCACTTTATTAATGGTGTAATCTTACTAAAACCAAGCTACAAGGAGAATGCTGGTGTTTTTATAAATCTTTAATCATCAGCATGATAAAATTTCATTTTATTTATTGTAAAATGTTTATTTTACAAGTGATTTTGATTGTGCTTGTAACAATGAGAAACCCCTTTATTTGGACAATAGTGATCACCTCTATGGCATCCAGGCTGCCACTTTCCCAACTGCATTTCCAGCAATGACATCAGCAGTGCTTACGTGATTGTTTATCATAACTTTCTAACTATCCTTCTTCAGTTATTTGTGCTGTTTAACTATCCAGGAAATAATAGATTTCCTTAAGTAAAATAAATATTTTTTCCAAATTAAGTAGAATAAATAATGTCTTAAGTAGAATAAATAATATTCTACTTAAGGAGAATAAATAATATTCTACTTAAGAAACTGATTAATTAATTAATCCTCTCAACAAATACTGCTTGATTGTATACTAAGTAGATCTAAGACAAATCACTTTAATGGAGTGGTAGTGGCAAACTATGGAATATTTTCCCACTCTTTTTAAAAATCATTCTTCATTAATTTGTACTTTTGAAACAATACTAAACTCTAGCTAACTGAAGAGACTTTGTAGAAATGGACATTGAAAGAGTACTAGTAGCCAAAACCGGTTTGGCTCAGTGGATAGAGCATCTGCCTGCAGACTGAAGGGTCCCAGGTTCGATTCCGGTCAAGGGCTTGTGCCTTGGTTGCGGGCATATCCTCAGTAGGGGGTGTGCAGGAGGCAGCTGGTCGATGACGCTCTCTCATTGATGCTTCTAACTCTCTATCTCTCTCCCTTCCTCTCTGTTACAAAGCCAATAAAATATAAAAAGTAAAAAAAGAAAGAGTACTAGTATCTAACCAAAATATTCCCTGAAATAAATTTGAAAGTCTCTTTCATCCTTGCATATTCAATTATGTGATATAAATAATGAGGCACAAAGAGATCAGTGTAAATATATACTTGTGCTTTGATGCTTTACTTGACAAAATACCTTTCAGATCTTTGTTGTTTTGGGTTCAATTATGTATACCCCAAGGATGTTGAAGTTCTAATCCAAGTACCTTTGACTGAAATTTCTTTGGATAAAGTGTCTTTGTAGATGATCAAGTTGAGGTCATTAGTGTGGGCCCTAATTCAATGTGACTGGTGTCATAAAGAAAAGGAGAGTTTAGTGGAGAGAACACCATACAACAATGAAGTTATCTGCAGGCCAAAATATGCCAAAGATTGACAACTGCAAAACCAGACCTAGGGAAGAGACATGGAATATCTTCCTCCTAGGGCTTTTAAGGAACCAACCCTCCTGTCACTTTGAAGTCCGACTTTTAGCCTCCAGAACTGTGAGACAAATTTCCTGTTGTTTCAGCTGCTCACTTTGCCATACTTTATTATGACAGCCCTAGGAAACTAACACAATTGCTTTCTGGATTTTTCTGTAAAACATATGCGTTGATGGAATAACACAGAAAAAAAATTCCAGCATTTTAAATTCTTGGCGTTGTTGAATTCTTCCTTTGTTTTCTCACTCCAACTTTCTTGCCCACTACTGGGTTCAGGTTTGCACTATTCAACCCAAAAATTCAGGAACCAAACAGTCTATTACACAAGACTATTTACCACATTCAACATCACTCCTAAGTGGAGTCCCTATTAACAACTCAACTCCTGAATACTCAACTCACACAATAATTCTCAGTTCAGTGCTACAATTAGGTTCTGCATATAAAATTTTTCAAAGACAGTTTCAAAAATCCTTTTGAAAGTCTTCATGAAGCTAGTTTCTGGTTTAATGACATGGTTTAGAAGACATGAGAAGAGATCCAAGAGGGGCATGGCTGGTTCCCTCCTGCAAGTGTGATCTCCTTAGGGAAATACTGACATTTTTAATTTCGGGAGAAACAGCTGATAGCTTCTATAGGCAATGGAGAAGGAATGATCTTCTCTGGGATTATTAGTTGGGAATGCACTAGAGAATTTGTAGGTCCTCTATGTCTTTCCCTTTGTCTCAAATATCCCAATGTTTTGGTCTATTCTGTTAACTAATGCCTTACTTTTACAAGAGACCTATTCAAGTCTATGAATTTACTAGAATGCCTAAATAAAAAATCAAAGGACTTATATGCATGCATCTGAGTATAACCAATGGACACAAATGAGGTGGGGGAAGGTAGGGGTGTGAGGTCATGTACTGGGGGAGGGAAGGAATGGGAGAGGCCAAGGAGGAAAAGGAGATATATGTAATACTTTAAATAACTTAAATTGGGGGAAAAAGAAACCCATAGAAGGAAATTCTGGGCTTGGAGTTTTTTTTTTATTCAGTCAACCCAGCAGATACAGAAATAAGAAATATTTTCACCATAAGAGAATTCTCAGCTTCATTCTACACATCAAGACAAGAAAATAGAAATTCTTTGAATTATCTAAGACCTCAGAAGCAATCTCTGCAGTTCTATAGTTCCTCATTCTTCCATTTATTGTTCTAATGCTCTCATGATCTCACATAATCTTGCCCTCAATGGGACTGTGGTTCTAGTTACATTAGGTAATAAGTCAATTAGGCATTTCACCATTGCATGCTATGGGCATCTAGATTTCCATTGTGAAAATATAAAATAACTGACCTGAAAACCAGTCCCCAATGTGCTACATTTCTCTGAGTATTTTTGGTTGGAAACATACTTTCTATTTCTATTATATTTTAGTTCATGAGTAAATAAGGAGTGAGTGACTTCTTTTGTCTGATGTAAAATAAACTTACTGAATGAATAGGGTGAACACACAAGATTGAAGGGAAAGTTGAAGAAACAGGCTGGGAACAGAGAGAAACCAATAAAATTCAGATTTTAAAAAATATAATCAAAAAGTGTTGGTTGGCTTGTTGTTGATAGATATAGTGAAAATTACTTAGGAAAATATAACTTTATTACAAAAAAAGTGTTTGCCACAAAAGCTAATTAAGTTTCCTAGTAAATTAAGTTGGCTTACAAAAAAAACTATAAGGATTATTTTTTAATGTAGTATAGACAGGCATATAGCCTCATTTTTCCTAGCACAATGATCCTTTTATGAAGAGGAAACAGGTTCATATTATCCAAACAGGCAAGCCAAAAGGGAAGGAATCTAAAAACAGCCAAATCTAAGGAAAAGAGTGGGCAAAGAGGATTTATGTTCCCCAAACTAAAAATGTCTGCCTTTTCTTTTCCCAGAGATAATGCCTATATTAGTGAGTACCCTTAAAATTCAAGCATCTGTATTAGGATACTTCTGTTTGCAAGTAACAAGCCCACTATGAATATGTTTAAGTATCAATGGGGTTTATTAGCTTTTACAACCAACCAGTGAGGGCAAGATGGTTCTCTGAGCATTAAGAATCAGAAACCAAGGAAACTTCACAATTCTTTATTTTCTTTTTTTTGTGTGTGTGTTCCCTTTTATTTATGTTGCACCTTACTTGCTCAACAATTAATAAATTCCACTCATGGTAGGTGACAAAGTCTAAGGCAACTTCAAATTCACAAGCTTGCAGCGCCAAGTCTTGAGAGAGAGGGCCTTTCCTTGCTTAAAAAGAATTTAAAGGAAAAGATCAGAGAATAAGCTTCAGTTACATTCCATTACTTGTGATGAATGGCAAGTCCCAGTTTGGTAAGAACAGCTCTGTTTGCCCTGTTTATATCCATTATCCTATGATTATGAAAAGCCTTTCCTTTCCCTCTCAAAAGATACCCTGATAGAGACAAATTTTGTGGTCAGCCATAAGTTCTATGGCTGGCAGCACCTGACAGAACCAAAAGAACCATGGCATATTCTAGTCAGCTCAACATGTGCACACACCCACCACTCCATCCATTCAAGGTCTCTGCCTCCAACACAGGTTTACAACTTTTTTATTGACTGTCATGAAACAAATGAAATTATAGGCCTAAAAAATGCCCGAGTATACTGTGAGAATAGATACTTTCTTTTTTCTTTTTTTCCACAACATACTTTCTGATGTACTCTTTGGTGAAGATTATGCAACTGCTGTTTGTTAGTTAACTTTTGCTAAAAAGTGAAAGGAAAAGAAAAAAGAAGAAGATACATTTAGTTGACGTACTAACCAGACAAAAAGGGTGGATGCTTACATTTCTCTTCCAGAATCTGTTAAGTAAAACTTTAGTTATTTTGTTTGTCCTAAAATATCAAAACGAAGGAAGTAATTATAAGTAAAAGTATTTTCACTTGCAAAATGTTCTATTAAGCTTCTGTTCTTTTTGTTTGTTTTTAATCTGGAAGAAAAGATGATGGCAAATAACTATTTGAAATTGAAACAAAGACATTAATTAGTTGGGGGGGAGGATTGTTGTTGTTTTTGAGCTCAGAAAGTCACTACAACTGGAAGCTTTGCATAACTGCTATCACTTAAGAGAAAATCAAGCCAGGAAAGATCTGGCTAGAGAACCAGTAAAGGTTTAAAGACAAATGATTAAAAGGGATTTTTAATGTCAACCTTAGAATTCAGGGTAATGTTTGGGGTGTGGGAACAATTATAGACAGGTATTTAATTATTCAGATTATGTTTACCACACTATAATCTTTAGATCAGAATGCATGAGAAACTAAGAGAAAATGCCAAGTCTGAAGTCTCATATTGGGATCATTAATTCATTTATTTCTGAGTACTTGGCACATAGTACAATCTTTGTTAAGGATTTGTTGAATGAAGTAACAGAGTTTTAACATGTCCCATAAATCTGAACATTAGTCTACAACATGTACCATATTTTACTAAGATGAAGACGTATCTTCAATTTTTTATTCTGTAAATTTACAACTATTATTTTTACTCCATTAATAACAAAAGAAAATTCTACTATAACTGAGCAGAAATAACACTAACAAAGTCCGAGATTGGTGGTGGGGTTTCAAAATCTTCTGAGAAACTGATGAAACTTTGGAAATCCGTAGAAAAAGATTCTGGTAATAAGTACATTTTTTCCCACAGCTCTGGGTGATTCAAAGATGACCTAGTGATTGTTTGTGAGATCATTTAGGATTAAAAGGAAGACAAACTTTTTTGAGGGGAAGTCAACTATATAAAAAAAATCATGCCCTGGACGTTTATCTCAGTGGTTAGAGCATTGGCCTGAGGATCAACCCAGGTTTGATTCTGGTCAAGTGGCATATGACCGGGTTGCAGGCTCAATCCCCAGTAGGTAGCCAATCAATGATTCTCCCCTATCATCTCCTCTCTCTCTCTCTCTCTCTCTCTCTCTCTCTCTCCCTCTCTTTTTCTTTCTTCCTCTCTGAAATCAATTATATATATATATATATATATATATATATATATATATATATATATACATATATTTAAAATCATGACCAATGAACCAGGGTTAGTTATATTAACAATGTGATTTGGAACAAGTTATTTGAGTGTCTTGTGCTCAGTTTTTCATCTGTACTGTAAGGCCATCAATTTTTCTTCTAAATGAAATAATACCATGATGCTGACTTTAAAAGATACTTTGCAGTAACTTGAGGATTGGAATGCTACTGCTTTTGCTTTGAATAGAATTTATAGCATGAAGTGAACATTTCTGCAGGCACCTGAAGTCTGTACATAACTTCAGAGCCACCAAGCATATAACTATTCTAGTCATCTGCAGTTGTGCAACAACCTACCTTAAAATGTCAAGGCTATTACACCAAAGGAATAAATTATTTTGCTTACAAATATATAATTTTAATAGGGTTTGGTGGAGTCAGATGATCTCTACTCAACATGGTATCAGCTGAAGGAGTTCACCTAGGTTAGAAAATCTGCTCATAACATGATTAAATCTTGTGACTGGCAATCTGATGCTGGTTATTGAGTATCTCCATGGGACTGGCAGTTGGGCATCTTTATTGTTTGAAGACTATTTTCAACAGTAAATTATACAAGAGATGTGAAGTAGAAGCTTTTAGGTCCATAAGGACTATACACTGAAGCTTATAGAGTATTACTTCTACCATATTTTATTGACCAAACAGTAACAAAGCCTGGAATAAAGGAAATATATAGATATAATGGGAGAAAAGTTAAAGAATATTGGAGCTATTTTTTAAAATAATCATTATGGTGATTTCCAAGTTCCCTGAAGTAAGTTTGCTTGTAATATTTGTATGTAATATTATTTTTAATGAATGGCTGAGCATTTTATGCTGGATATAAAAGACCATCCTTGCACAAATTCACTTTCAAAAGAATTCCAGGATTTAATGATTCCACTAAGGACAGGATCTTGCACTCTATGCTGATTTGAAGGAACTAATTTCTAGGTGTTTTGTTTTGTTTTGTTTTTTAAATGCATCCCTATTGAACAGCCTAGAAAACCAAACTGATTAATATGCAGTGCTTAGCACTGGTTCTAGTAATTTAATGTCATTTGCATCAATAAACCCCCCCTCTGTACCAAATAACCCTATAAATTGGCCATTTTTTCTCATTTTGTTTCACAGTGTGATTTCTCTTAAAAATCTCTTTTCTGCTAAGGATACTGTCCCTCAGGCTCTCTCAACTACATCCAAATCTATTCTGCCCAGCTGGATTGTATTGTATTGTATTGCTCCTTATCTGGCTAGTTTTTCAATGAGCATGCAGCCAAGTTAGAACACCTGTGAGTTCTTTTATCATGTGGAACCGAGCTCAACCTGGACTAAATAAACCTACTCAAATGGAGATGATGGGGGAAAACCAACATCAATAGACTCAGTAGATACTAAATTTATGAACCTTGGTCTCAAGTGGGGTTTTTGTTAACTTGACCACAAAGTCAAGGAAGTAAAAGCAAAAATTAATGAATGGAACTACATCAAACCAAAAAGCTTCTGCACAGTAAAAGAAATCATTAACAAAATAAAAAGGAAACCAACTGGATGAAATAAAACAATTGCAAATACTAGCTCTGATAAGGGGCTATATCCAAGATATATAAAGAAAGACTGGCTTCATAAAATGAATTGCTGAATCCTACATCTATTTCTAAAATAGTGCTTATAGAATCAGTATTACTTTTTACTTAAATGTTTAAATAGAATTCATCAGTTAAGCTACATGGATCTACATTTTTGTTGTTTCGTGGGAATTTTTAAATTACAAATTGAATTACTTTAATAAATATAGGCTATTTAGGTTATCTATTTCTTCTTGAATGAGATTTGCTGGTTTCTGGTTTTTGAACAATTTACTCATTTCATTTGAGTTGTGAAATATATTAGCATAAAGCAGTTCATAATTGAATACTGTGACTTTTTTCTGATCTGGCTAGGACCTTATAAATTAATTGAACCATTTAAATATTTAATTTTGGATTGAATTGATTTTTTATAAAACAATTTTTATGGATTTCTTAGAGAGGAAGAGAGAAGGATAGGGAGAGAGCAACGTCAATGAGAAAGAGACATTGATAGGCTGCCTCCTGCACACCTCCCTCTGAAGATCAAGCCCACAACTCAGGCATATGCCCTGACCAGGAATTGATCTAGGGACCTCCTGGATTATAGGTCAGTGCTTAACCACTGAGCCATACTGGCTGGGCTCACTGATTTTTTTCTTTGCTTTTATTGTTTCTCAATGACCTTGTCTTCTGATCTTTATTATTCTTTCTTGTTTATTTTGTTTTTTGTTTTTCTAATTTACAGGGGTTGGCAAAAGTAGGTTTATATTTGTTAATATGGAAAAACAGCCGAAAGCGGTTTGGCTCAGTGGATAGAGCATCAGCCTGCGGACTGAAAGGTCCCAGGTTGGATTCCGGTCAAGGGCATGTACCTTGGCTGCTGGCACATCCCACTAGGGGGTATGCAAGAGGCAGCTGATCCATGATTCTCTCTCATCGATGTTTCTAGCTCTCTATCCTCTCTCTTCCTCTCTGTAAAAAATCAATAAAATATATTTTTTTAACAAAGAAAAAGAAAAATAGTGAATAACAATGCAAGAAAAATCAATAATAATACAAGGCATACTCACAACTATAAACATATTTTTGCCCACCATTCCCTATATTAAGGTAGATACTTAAATGATTAACTTGAAATCTTTCTCTTTTCTAATATAAGCACATTAGAAATGTTTTAAGTATACTTTATAAATGTTAATAGGTGGTGCTTTTATTTTAATTCAGTTCAAAATTTTCTAATTGATTTATTTGGCTCAGAGGTTATTTAGAAATATGTTGTTTCACTTCTGAATATTCAGGATATTTTAAAAAATATTTTTGTTGTTGATTTCTAACTTAATTCTTTTTTTCCAGAATACATTCTTATATAAATTTGAGTTGTTTTTATGTATTAACACTTGTTTTATAACCTAGAATACAATCTATTCTAGTAAATAGTTCATATGTCATTTAATTATGCTACAGTATTCCATACTGAGATGTTTGAAAGCATTGTTCAAGTCTCCTATATTCTTTTTTAAAATTTGTTATCTCAATTACTGATAGAGAAATGTGTTATCTATTTCTCCATTCATTGCTATTCACTTTGCTTCATGTATTTTGAAGCTCATTATCAGTAGCATACACATTCAGAATTGTTATGTCTTCTTGATGACTTGATCTATTTATCATTTGAAAATGTCTAGTAATCCCCATCTTCACATCTGCTTTGTCTCACATTAATCAACCATCCTCACTTTCCTTTGGTGAGTATTTCCATTGCATACTTTGTTTTATCTTTTAACTTTAAACAAATCTGTATATTTATATTTAATGGGGATCTTGTAGACAGTATGCAGCTGGATCTTTTTTGTTTTAAATCAAATAATTCAGCTTTAACTCAAGTATTTACATCTTTTGAATTTAACATACTAACTAATGTTATTTCCTACTTGAGTATTCTCAGCTATCTGTTCCTGGTTCCATTTTTTGTCTTGCTTTCTGTTGGTTGAGATTTCTATGATTTGATTTTAGATGCATTATTGATGTTATCCAAATATGTGTGCTTAATTTTCTTAATGATTGATTTGGAATTTACAATATATACCTTTATTTCATGACAATAAGTGAAAATATTATTTACTTTCAAATAGTATTAAGCCGATCCATATATAAGATTTTATGTCAATAACCTTATTATCTTCTTCTGCACTTTCTGCTTTTGTTTGCATTAATTTTATATTTTTAATATATTTTTATTGTTTTCAGAGAGAAAGGGAGAGGGAGAGAGAAACATCAATGATGAGAATCATTGATTGGATGCTTCCTACATGGACACACTGGGGATCGAGCCCACAACCAGGGCATGTTCCTTTATCTGAGCAGGAATGGAATCATGACTTCCTAGTTCATAATATGGAATTTATTTTTATATCTTTTAATATATATAATACAGGATTTGCCAATCCCTTCTTGTTATTATCTAACCTTTGCTATAGTTTTTCAAGGCTTTATTATTAGGTGAATGCAATTTTACATTTGTTGTTTACTGCTGGTGAATCAAATATTTTCTCTTTTTAATTGATAGTCTTTTACTAAAATAATTTATTTTTCCTTTATTCTGTATTGTCTGCTACTATTAGAGCCATATGTCTGGACTTATAACTAAGGGGATATTACCTGTACATTTTTCATATCTTTATTTTTCCTTTACTTTCAACCTTACCTTGCTTCTTGTATACAGCAAAAAATGGAATTATTTTTGTGAGTCCACAGATTATGAAACATTAATCTCAGTTAATTAAAACAACAAAAGTTTATCTTATATGTGTGACTCTCAATAGTATATATGCTGCAACCTCTGCTTCATCCTTTCCTTAACCCAGAACCTAGGTTGATGAAGGGACCCTATTTTCTGGAACAGTATTATTGCCTATGTAGAAAATATAAAACATAACAAAGTACACACTCTTTGATGCTTCTGTCCTGAAGTGACATATGCTATTTTTTTCTCACATTTCATTACTCAAAGCCAGTTATACAATGAAATGAACTTCAAATCAACTTTAAATCAAATGGTGTAGTAAAAATAAAACTAACTTTAAATCAAGAGGTGTGGAAAAAAATAAGACATAGCCCAGCCTGGTTGGGTGTGGTTCAATGACTGAGCATTGAGCCATGAACCAGGAGATCATAGTTTAATTCCCAGTGGGGGCACATGCCCAGGTTGCAGGTTTGATGCCCAGCAGCCAGTCAATGATTCTCTCTCATCACTGGTGTTTCTATATCTCCTTCCCTCTTCCTCTCTCTGAAATCAACAACAACAACAACAACAATAATAATAATAATAATACAAAGCTCAGATTATAACATATATTAATTAGTTGTATAAAGGGGCTTATATAGTCTCCATGCCCCTTAACTTTCTTACATACTTATTTTTTTCTTTTATAGTATGTTGACTTTTTTTCATATTATCCCCAATTAACTAATAAATGAAAGGAGTTAGAAATGTTATTTCTGTTATTGAGTAATCTAATTTACTCTAAGGTTATAATAATTGGTTTTATTGTCTATAAAGAGACCCCTTTCTGAGTGAAATAGGACCCATTTCTTCAGTAGTATCCTATATAATAAAAGGCTAATATGCAAATTATCCCCTGGACCAGGAGTTCAACCAGGGGGCTAGGACAGCCAGCCAACTGCCCCTGACCCCTCCCCCCATCCAGCCCCACCCCTGGTCACCCTCCCCTATCTCAATCAGGGGCAGAATTGGCCGGACCGCACCCATGCACAAATTTGTGCACTAGGCCTCTAGTAATATATATTTTCCACAGATATTTGGAGATATCCAAAGCCACTGGGCTCTAACTTAAGTTTCAAGGTTGAAGATCTTTGCACCAGAGGTATCCCATATCTGAATATTTGTGCTATTCATTTAAAATGATTTTGTAGATGAATATCAAGCCAGCTTCAATGGGGACTAACTACTCCTATAGTTTTCAAAACTTTAGAAATACTTTCTTTTAAAGAAGTATATTCACTAAAAATAATAATACTAAATTAAACTATTTAATTTATCAAAACAAATTATATAAAACTTTTATCCCTAGTTATTATATTAATTAAAATCAACAATATTGCTTTAGGATTTTAGGATTGTGGAATTGTTAAGCTATATTAACTCGGTCAGTTCTCCCCATTATATGGTTGATGAAACTGATGTCTAGAAAAAGAGTAGTATAGGCAGGTTTCTGTACTCAGAGTTCTCTGATCTTGCACTATTATTTAACATATTCTGTATCTAACATTTCCACAAATCAAACTGACTCTCCCTTAATAGTTATGTTGAGTATTATGACACTATGTTCTTATTGCTTATTATTAACAATATATTGGAATACCATATACTTTGGGAAATATTTTAAATTCTTTTTTTCTTAATTAAAGGCAAATGCTGTCTAGTTAAATTATAACTACTGAGAAAATGTTTAGAACTCGTAAATTGTGAACATTTTCTCCCACACTAATATTCAGATATCATTGCCCATCCACTTACTTTTTTAAGCTCTGACAATTTTCCAAGATTCAGAGTTCAAATAGCATGTGGATATTATTAGTTCAGACAAACATCACAGATTGTTATGAAAAGAATGTGTGAGTTTTAGTCAGCCATAACCTGCAGCTGTCTCTGCTGTTGCAGATATATTTCGGGTATTTTTTGTATAGACATATGAACTAACCATCCATGAAATGTCACATGTTTTAACAGAGATTGTGACAGGAGCTATGGGTGACTAGGAAACATCATGAGTCAGTTTGAGTCTGGTTCTACATCTTAAAAGATACAAATCAAATCACATCACATAAGGAAAATGCATGAACTATTAAGACTAGGCTCTGAATTCCACATAGAAAAAAAATAAACTGTCACAACATTTAATGATATTGTCAGTATAGATTCGTCCAGGAATTGCAAAGAAAACCAAAGAAGAAAAAGAAGAAAAACAAACCACCAAAATAGCTCTGCTTTTATTAAGCATATACTTAAATATTCTCTTTAAGATAGTGCCTGCCAATTAGTCAGGGGCTTAGTCAAGTAAATTATTGTTGGGTATTAAGTGATAGCTTTTGTGATATTGCTTAAAAACTCTAAGGTAGTATGCAACATAAACTGGTTTAGGTGGTATAAAAAAAGAATTCACTTTTTGAATGATCCTATTAGTCCTTTTATGCTATCATTAGGAGGTTGGTCAGACATTTGACAGTGTTGACTAGTTCTGATGTCATAGCCCAGAGTTTTTAGATGCTCAAAATGCTATTGCAATTAGGTAGTTACTAATAGTAGGAAGAAGGCAAAGGAGAAGGCCAGGCATTATAAGCATGGCCATTTGGGCAGCTTTGCTGGGAAGTGTTCCTGCACACTTCTCAGGGAGCCACCAGTCCATTCGCTGCAGATCACTGGGGAAAGGGGTCAAACAAAAGGGAGATAGAATCTGTACAGTGAGTTGGGGTGGGTTAGGGAAGGTGCCTGTCAATAAAAGATGGGAACAGACATTATTGGCCAGACGGGGTGGGGTCACTACAAACCCATGAAAATATGGGAATATTTCCTGTTTTATTTGATAATCCCCCAGACAAAGGAGTTTGCTCTCTTGGCTCTGGGCCCTTTTGTCCCTCTGTCTTTGCTCCTGCCTGTGTTCCCTCCAAAGCCATGTGGCCACTGGGACCCAGCATGCAAAGGACTGATAGATTGCAACTGGGATTAGACTTTGCAAATATGGAAAGGAAACTTTGGCCAACAGCTTTAATCCTAGTACTGCTAAAGGCTCAGCTAGACTTCTTCCTTGGTGCTTGGTGGGATGGAGAGAAATGGGACCTTGGAAACTCGGGGAATTAGCTCCACACAAATATATTCCACTCGTTCTCCCACACAAGTTTCAGAAAATTATTTTTTCTTGTAACATTGCAAGAAGCCCACTTCCACCAGCAATAGGTAAGTACAGGGAGAGCTCCCCACCAATAACACTCGAATGTCTTTTGTCAGTGGTTGCTTTTTGGTAGTGCAAATAGATAACACTGCCCTCAAGCCCTGACACAGAATCTGAGATAGTTCACCAGTTCAACAGAATTTTATCAAGCAAATTCTTTTTCCCGCTCTTCATTTTTTCCTCTTATCACTTTACCTACTTCTTCTATTCATGAAAGCACCCAACATTTGGGTCTTCACTATAGACCAGGAACTCTGATAAGCTGTGTGGATGGGAGGCTCAAGGTCTTGGTCCTTAGGTGGCTCAAGGTGAGGGCCTCTATTGCATTAGCATTGGGTAGTTAATCTTCATGTCTCAACTATCATATGAGACATAGTTACACTAATGAATTATTTTATATGTGAACTTCAAATTTAACTGGTATACTAGTTAAATTATACTAATATTCTTATTTACTAAATCATCCTAGCTGTGTGGCGTTTGAGAGTGAGAGGCTATTCATTTGGCTTCTTTGAAATATAAACTCAGTCTCAGAGTAGTCAAGCACTGGGCAAGGGAAATACAGCCCAGTATTTTTTAATATATATGATTTTATTTTTATTTTATTTTATTTTTTAAATATATTTTATTGATATTTTACAGAGAGGAAGGGAGAGAGCTAGAGAGCTAGAAACATCGATGAGAGAGAAACATCAACTAGCTGCCTCCTGCACACTCCCCACCGGGGGTGTGCCCACAACCAATGTACATGCCCCTGACTAGAATCGAACCTGGGACCTTTCAGTCCGCAGACCTACACTCTACCACTGAGCCAAACCGGTTTCAGCAATGTATCTGATTTTAAAAGAACGCTATCTGTCCAGTCTAACTTCTCTGAATCTTAAAATATTCTTACCTACCTATGGAAATGGCAGTCGAACTCAGCCAGCACATTCATATTTTCAATAAATCCATGTCAGAGAAGGTATGTAACAGGAAATACAATGACTTAAACCAAAAGAAAATAAGCTAGAAAGGCATCTACTTATTAGAATTGGTTTAGTTCAATTGTAGTTACTCTTTCTATACAAAAGCATTAAATGAAAGATATCTCATACAACAGTTCACTGATGAGTATGCATGTAAAATTTTGTGAAAAATATATCAAAACAATAAAACAGGGAGACAAGTAAGATCTACCCAAAGTCAGAAATATATTTTACTTTCCTATAGAAAATGTTTACCTTTCTTAAACCAAAACATGAAGCATGAAAACTTGAAGAACAAATGTCTTTCATGTCCTGTTCAATCTTTAGAAAGCTACTAATCTTGTGAAAATTAAAGAAAAGTAGCAAGGTGTTAGAAGTGAAATTGCCATGAAAGTATAATAATAGCAAATCTACTTTAGAGTGCTATTGATAAAAGGCAGAAATATAACCGTTTAAAGTTTTTTATTGACAGATGAATTTTAGTTGGAAAATCTTAATGGGATTTTCAAAAGCCCATTGGTTCTTAAAGATATATTCTGATTCCTCTGGGAATTCTCAGCGTCAAGACAGAATGCCTGGCAGAATATTTGTGAAATAATACCATTAACTTTAGAGTGGGACAGTTAAATGTGGATATTGCCAGCCTCTCCCAATGACTAGTTGTATATAAATTTTTGAACCCAGGATTATGGAGATTAATATGATATTATGAGAATTTAGATTTTAAATGTCTCACATGCACAATGTATTTATATATCAATGACTAACTGCTATTATAGTTATGCTATCATCAATGTAATGAAACGGTAGTTGAGTATAGTCAGTAAAACTATTTCCCTTTAGGTATTTTAAATTTTCTCATTTTTTCAACTTATTCTATGATCAACTTCTCATGTTGACTGAGACAAAGTGATATATTGTTTATTGTCACAGTGAATGGCAAAAATGATAGCATGTATCTATCATTTCAACAGCATATGCTCACTTTTCCTTCATATTTAAAGAACTTTGCATGAATAAACTTAAGCAGCAAAATACATGCACTACTATAATTTTCTCAAATATTATGTTTACTAACTTAAGTAATATATATATATATATATATATATATATTACTTAAGTTAGTATATATATATATATATATATATATATATATATATATATACATATATATAGTTATTTAGGACAAGTTTACTTTTAAATTGCAAACATATTTTGACTAGTAAGTCACCTTAGATAGTTACCTAGAGTTTTCAAATTCTGCACTGAAATGGCATGAAGATACTGCAGGTTATCTGAAGTGGTTATGGGGTTTGACTTGCCAATTTCCACCCCTAGTCACATCATGTCACTGGTCAAATTCCACGCCACCCCTTAATGTTTCACTTACAAATAGACACTATGCCTGGACCCTGCCTACTAAAACAGGAGACAAAATCAACATGGGGCATCTTGCAAAGGATTTTTCTCTCCTAAAAAGAGAAATAAGGGAGAAGATATGTTCTGAATCTAGTTATAATGCCTAGAACCACTACTGCTACTTTGCAACTAAAAGTGGAGCCAGACCGAGGGTAACTCACCACACTTCGATGGAGTGGCAGAGAAACAAACAAACAAACAAACAAAAAAGGTGGGATTGATGATCATAATATACGCAGAGATACCTACTTTTAGACCACCTATCATAAAAGTAATTTGTTTCCTTACTTTAAAAAACAAATAAGTGCTTTCTTTAACTCACAGCTATAAACCACTTGAATTGGAAGCCTTCAATAGATTCACCTATCTTTGTCCTCACCCTCATTACCATACTTCTCCCTCTCAACATCTTCATTATGGATCTTGTTTCCTACTCATAGTCTTACACAACTGTATTCACTGCAGAGAAGACACCTGCCTCAAGTCTTCTTCAAGCTCAATCACTTTCTTTAACAACAACAACAACTATATATATATATATATATATATATATATATATATATATATATATAGTTGTTGTTATATATATATATATATATATATATATATATATATATATATATAATTGATTTCAGAGAGGAAGGGGAAGGGATAGACAGTAGAAACACAATGATGAGACTCATTGATTGGCTGCCTCTTGCATGCCCCCAACTGAGGGGGATTGACCCCAAAACCCAGGCATGTGCCCTTGGTCAGAATTCAACCTGGGACCCTGTAGTCTGCAGGCTGATGGTCTATCCACTGAGAAAAACTGGCTAGGGTAAGCTTAATCACTTTCTCTCCACCCTGTGGAGCTGGGCCAACTGCTCTCAAGATCACTTGTTCTCATACAACTCTGCCCTGGTTTTTCATGTGACTTCCAACAATGTAGGTGAGTCATAGTTTATCAGTTGCTTGTCTATCTTATTAGGTTGTAACCTTTACTGCCTTATTCAATATCGTCTACTCAGTGGATAAGCACAGTTTTGGAAAGTAATAGTAAGTAAGTAAATGTGTTAAGTGGACTGAAAGAATGAATGGATATAAAGTCAAAGTGTAAAACATAAGTATTAACAATTTTTCTTCCAAAATTATTTATTGTATCTGATAATATGTCTATAAAATATGCTACTTTATACTTGGATTATGATTTGACAAAATGTTTAGATATCATATATAATAGACTATGAAACAGTCCAATAAGGAGTGTCTTTAAAAGAAAGAAAAAAAAAGAATTGGTAATGTCTAGACTTGAAGGAACACATATAAGAGACCTGTCAGGTAAAGCAAAAGTTATGGTACTTGGGGGGTTAATGGCTTTTATTTGACAGTTGCATTTTGCCTCACTTTAATTGGATGTACAATTTCTTTGCATTTTGCAGTTGACAACTCTTCAAGGACAAATACTGAACATGGTGTGGGGAAGAAAAAAATAACAGATTGCCAGATAGACTAAAAAACAATTTAGCACTCAGCAAGAAAAGAAATGAGAACCCATGTTGAAACATCCCATGTAGACAATGTCATCATAACACTTCCAGGTTAAAAAAAGCAAAGCCCCCTTAAATGTCTCAATTAGAGAATCAAGGTGAACCAAATCATTTCCCTTGAAGCACTGCCAAATATTTGACATAAACTTCAATTTGCAGCAACAAGCTTCAAGGCATCAATTAGAAGAGAAATTTTCTTTTAGAAAAATAATCCAGAAAGGAATCCGCTTAATGTTTTTCTCATAAAGCTCATTTTCTTTAATTGATCTGAGATCCTGTCTGCTTAAAGAGACTTTCCTATTACTCAAGGTATATCAGTTTGTTTTTCCTGTAGTGTGAGCCAAAGAAAATATTATACAGGTGACAGGTGTGTGTGTGTGTGTGTGTGTGTGTGTGTGTGCATACGTATGTGTATAAACACACAAATAATTAAAGAATCACACTCCAGTTTGAGAGGGAGAATTGAAGGTTGGTAGGGTTTACAGCAATTATTCTTAAATGCATAGAATTTTGCTCACTTTCTTAAATGTCTTCTATTATCAATAGTTACATTTAATTCCAGAGTTGTTTGCATAAGCTTAGCATGCAAATAAAAACATATAGAAAATAAGAAATTGTCACATTCTTCTGGTTAACTCTTCAAATATTCACCAATTGTTGAGGCAGATTCTCTCCCAAGTATAAAGTTAAATACTCATTTAGAAGATTATAGTCACTTACTTTCCACAAATGATGTCAAAGTCTCTGGAATCCCTTCCCTTCTTAAAAAAAAACATACACTTAGGAAATTTTATTTTATCCATTGATTTCTTTAACTTTATTTTTTAAAATTTATTTTAATAGTTGAAAATATTACAGATGTCCCCTTTGTATGTGTATTTTTTTCCCATTGACAAAGCTCTATCCCATACATGCCCCTTCCAGGCCTTTACCTTTCTATTGTCTCTGTCCATGGATTACGCATATATGCATATAAATTCCCCAGTTAATCACTCTCCTTCCAACCCTCCTCATCTCCCCATTCCCTCTGAAATTCATCAGTTCTTCTATGTCACTGGTTCCATTTTATTCATCAGTTTATTTTGTTCATTAGATTCCATATATGAGATCAAGTGATACTTATTTTTCTCTGACTGGTGTCTACTTATTCTTATTTATAACTTTTCACCTACCATACCAACCCTTGACCTATTAATGTTATTAAAATAAGCAAATAAGTTAGTAAAAATAAAAAACAACAAAAAATAGCTCCAAGTTTAGAAAGGGTATGTAGAAGGAGCTATAACTTTCATAAGTATTTTATATAATTAGAATAATTTCAATAGCAGTAATTTTCTGTTCTTGCTATTGGGGCAGAATGAAGAAGAAAATTAGCATAACAATATTACAGACATTTTATAAAATAAAAAAGAGGAAGTGGATCTTATTTTGACAATACTAAATATTTAAGTCCACGTAAATTTACCTCACTGTGACATTTGAAATGATATTTTTCTATTTTTTAAAATAATTTACTTTACTAAGGTATTTTTCATGCATCTTTTAGATATTTGGTCTAAGGTGGTAGAAACAGAAGATGAGCCTGTATATTGCATATATATATATATAAGCAGTAGCTATGATGAGCACTAACTACCAAGGGGCCAACACTCAATGCAGAAGTGAAAACCACAGATATGGAAATATGGAACAGACTGATGAATCTTAGAAGGAAGGGGGAGAGGGAAAGGTGGGAAGAGATTAATCAAAGATCTTATATGCATACTAGAGGCCCAGTGCAGAGAATCATGCACCATTGTGGTCTCTTGGCCTGGCCTGCAGGGATTGGGCTGAAACCAGCTCTCCGACATCCCCTGAGGGATCCCACACCAGGTGGAGGGACCCCACTGGTGCATGAATCCACGCACTGGGCCTCAGAATACAAATTACTAAGTCATTTCTTTGGTTTACCTGACAGCACCACTTTTTTACCCTTTTCAGGCATGTGACTTTGACCAAGTTACTTAAACTTACTTTGCGTCACTTTCTCCATCTGCAAAATTTGAATGACCAGAGTGCTTTCCTTTCAGAATTATTGTAAAGCACAAATGGCATTTCACTCATAAGGAGTTTTGAAACGTGTTAGAATATAGAATCAGAATATTTGGTACATATTTTATTACACATATTTTATATGTACTATGTAGAAATATCTAGCTCCAATTACAACTACTTGCTCCTAGATAAATAATTTTAGAAAGAAGGTGGCTTTTGTTTATGGGAATCATCCAGGCAACCAGGACTGTGTGTGGAAGGAAGTATAATCAATGACTATGACACAGTGGACATGGACCAAAACTCACCAGGGAAGAGTGATAATCCAAACTGAAGACAATTCTAAGCTTTGGTGTTTAATTTTTTTCCGATGGAAAAGGAGTAAGAGAGCTGATAAGACAGACAAAGATAAATATCACATGATCTCACTCATTTATGGAATATAATGAGCAACATAAACTGATGAACAAAAATATATCCAGAGACAGAGAAACATTGATCAGACCATTAAACCTCAGAGGGAAAGTAGGAGAGGGTGGAGTTAAGGAGAAGAGATCAACCAAAGGACTTACATGCATGCATACGTGCCTAATCAATGGACACAGACAACAAGGGAGTGAGGGAATGAGGGGGTATTGGGTGGTAATGGGGGAATAAGGACACATATGTAACACTGTAATTAATAAAGAAATAAAAAAGAATAACTGGATAAGTCCATGGACACAAACCATGGGGAGGTGAGGTCCTAGGGCAGGGGGCAGGGAGAATTGGAGGGGGAGAAAATGAGACAGATGTAATACTTTCAGCAATAAAGAATTATTTAAAAAAAATAAAAGATTAACTGAATGAACCATCTGAGGATCCTGAAATGGATTTTTAAGGTATAGCAAATAATTTAGCAAGGCTGGTATATGGAACTATGGAAATGAAAAATTAAAAGAGCAAAGACTGCAAATGTACACATGGCCTCCAAATGGCACTTTATCTTACAGGTAATCATTTAATAGTTTGCATCACGAGTACAGCATGGTGACATCTGCATTTAGAAAGGTAACTATAGCTGCTCTGCATGGCTGAGAATGGGAAAACTTCAGTAAGGAAAGTGTACTCTAGAAGTATCGGCTCAAAATGATCCAGAGCTGTTAGGATGGAGAGAAGGGGTGGGATTCTGAGTCATTTCAAAAATTGATTTGATAAGATGAATTGAGCAATTTTATGTACAGTAATTAAGGAGCCCAAGAAAATAAAAATGATTTAAGTTCTAGCATGGTGAGTAGATAAATGGGAATTAAGAAGGAGAATACAGAGTAGGAAAAGGTTGGGAGAAGAATGTGATGAGGTGTGCCTTAAATACAATTCTGTGCTGGAGAGAAAGCCTCCAAGAGATGGTGAGTATGCAACCTTATATTATGATGAATAAACACCTTGCTATTTGAGCTTTGTTATGAGAGATTTTTATATTGCCTTTATGTTCTGTTAAAGCAAATTCAAATAAGAGGCTAGGGTCTACTCTATAATACTTGCCCTAAAACAAATACAATGTTTCATTAACTGCCAATTGCTTACACCACTTTATTTTCCTATGAGAAGAGAAAAAAAATTAACCGAAACTATCTTCCACTTGCCACCAAGTATTGACTTGTATTGTAGTATATAACTTACTGTTCTCATTAGACAGAAAACAATAACTGAATATTTGTTAAATTAAAATTGAGTTCAGTATATATTAATTGATTAAAATAAATGTTTGAACTGAGGAGAGAACAAAATGGGCAAAACAAAACAGGAGAGAGCGACAAATTGCATTTATTTACATTTTCTCTGGGAAATCCTGAGGCTGTGCTGCATGATGGTGCTGGAATCCAGGTTGGGTGATAATGAGAGTCAGAGCCATCAGTGCTCTGACTGCTGCTCTTGTCCTGCCACAGGGGGAGTGGGTAGAAAGGAAGGTACAGGGAATAAAACACCAAGATGGACTTTCCTCACCCTAGCTGGTTTGGCTCAGTAGAAAGAGTGCTGGCCTGTAGATTAAAGGGTCCTCAGTTTGCTGAAACCGGTTTGGCTCAGTGGACAGAGCATCAGCCTGCCGACTGAAAGGTCCCAGGTTCAATTCCAGTCAAGGGCATGTATCTTGGTTGTGAGCACATCCCCAGTAGGGGGTATGCAAGAGGCAGCTGATCGATGATTCTCTCTCATTGATGTTTCTAACTCTCTATCCCTCTCTCTTCCTCTCTGTAAAAAATCAATAAAGTATATATATATATATATATATATATATATATATATATATTTTTTTTTTTTTTTTTTTTTTAAGGGTTCTCGGTTCACTTCTGGACAAGGGCATGTACCTTGGTTGCAGGCTTGATCTCCAAACCTGGTTGGGGCATGTGTGAAGGATGTCTCTCTCACATCAATGTTTCTCCCTGTCTCTCTCTTTCCCTCCCACTCTCCATAAAAATCAATGAAAAAATAACCTTAGGTAAGGATTAGTAAAAAAACAAACAAATGTGGACTTTCCTCTCTTGATCTTGCACAGTACCTATGCTGGGAAAATGTTTTCCTCCGAACAAGTTTCTTGGCTCTCAGCTTTAGACAAAGTATCACAAGATGTCAATTGTTTTGAAATATATATATATATATATATATATATACATATATATATATATATATATATATATATATATATATATATATATAATTACAGGATGGGGTGAAAGTAGGTATACAGATTCATATGGAAAATAATACAATGATCAATAAATAATAGAAGAATAAACTCTGGGTTTCATGTACAACTGTAAGCATACTTTCCCCCCAGCCTGTATTTATTCATTAATAATGAATGGTTAGGGGCAATCAGGCAGGCAGGTGAGCAGTTAAGGGTGATCTGGAAGGCAGACGAGTGGTTAGGGGTGATGAGGCAGGCAGGTAGAATGAGAGTGGTTAGGGGTGATGAGGCAGGCAGGTAGAATGATTAGGGGTGATCAGGCAGGAAGGCAGGCAAGTAGTTAGGAGTCAGCGGTCTCAGATTTCTAGAGAATGCAGGCCAGGCTGAGGGATGTCCCCAACCATGCACAGATTTTATGCACCGGGCCTCTAGTATTTAAATATTAATCTGATTACCTTTAAGCTAACATTGAATTAAAATTAGGAATAAGTGTATCTTTTTTACAAAGAGAACATAAATCACTTTTAGTTTTGTAAAGAATTTTTCCCCTGTGATTTTTTTTTTTAATGGGCCTTGTCCATATGAGATGTCTGCTTACTTCCACCTCTGCTGAGCCACTAGTTTCTGATTCTGAAAAGTACAGATGCTAATGCTGACCCCTTGAGAGCAATTTTGCTTCCTAGAGACAGCAATATAGATAGGCAGGTACCCATTTTACCCTTCCCATAATGCTCTTGCTGAAGGGCCATTTCCAGAAGTAGAGACCAGAAATGATTGTCCAATGCTTGGAAATACATTTCTAATTTTAAAAATTGGCTACAATATACTCTTTCTGCCCTTGCACTCCTAGTTAGCATTAGCAACCAATGTTCTTTTCCTTTGCTCTGCAGAAGCCTATGTCCTCTTATCCAAGACAAAGTCTGGGCTCAAGAGCATATGCATTTGTCACACCTAAGTCATTTTAAAATGATATGGGAAAGTATAGGTTTGGCAGAGAGAGCTGTAATTGGGACAGATGTTACTTACCCAAGTCCAGATTGATGCTGGCCACTGACCCAAAATTACTCCATTTCTCCCCTAACTTTGGCTGCTGGTTAAGAAATACCTTTTTGTTTTTGTGAAATGTGAAATACAGCAATTAAGGGAATAGAATTTGGTAGATCTGATACTCAGAGAAGCCTTCCTGAGGCCTGGAAGATAAACACAAGATAGAAGAAGGAACACACACAACTTTTTCTGCTAGGAAATTCTAGCTATCATGCGGCTGCAGAAATGAAGCCATCTTCATAGACTTCTGTTGTTTGAAGCATAACAAAAGTCCACTATTATCCATTCATTCCTTTCTTTTATAATCTTTATCAGATAAAGAAATTATTTGAAAGGTTTTTTAATAAACTGTGAGAACTCTGATTTCTTTGGAAAATGTTGAGGCTTTATTAAAGAAAATAGTTTTTCAAATATCATCTAACTTTAAAGACTTTTTAAAATTAAGGGTTTTAACATATTCACTAAACCTGTACACATTAACAAACAATGTTCTTATATCCTTCTTCAGCTTCTTTATATAGCATCGCCTACTGTGCTAAAGGCATAAGCATTTGACTATGACAAATATAGCTAGACCATGTTTGACAATAAACTTGGCAAGACAGAAATAAGCATGGATCTCATTGCCTCAATATTCAGGAAGCATCCCCTCAAAATAAAATACTTTATGGTGACATTTCATGTGTATTTTATTATGAGGAGGGGTAGTTTCTGACCCCGATGTTGCTGGCCAATCATTAATTCTCCTGATCATTTATCTTTTATTTAGGAATAATCTCTACATATTTATGAGAAACAAATCAGCAAACCAAGTGTAGTCAATAGAGGGATACCCACAATTACCACAAATATACTGACTCTGCTGAAGCACTCTCAGGTATAGATTATGATACATATATCAACTGAAAACCAACTGCATTTATTTCCTAATGTTGCTATAATAAATTATCACAGACGTAGTGGCTTCAAACAACACAAATTCATTTCCTTATGATATAAGGCATGGGTTCTCCACCTTTCTAATGCCACAACCCTTTAAAACAGTTCCTTATGTTATGGTGATCCCCAACCATAAAATTATTTTTGTTACTACTTCATAACTGTAATTTTGCTACTGTTGATGAATAATAATATAAATAGCTATGTTTTCTGATGGTCTTAGGCTCTACAGAACCCACAGGTGCTAAAAACCGCTAAGAGGGTGGCCTAAGACTATCGGGAAACACATATATTTACATTATGATTCATAACAGTAGCAAAATTACAGTTATAAAGTAGCAATGAAAATAATTTTATGGTGGGGGGTCACCACAATATGAAGAACTATATTAAAGGGTCATGGCATTAGAAAGGTTGAGAACCACTGGATAGATGTCCAAAATGGATCTAAAATCATGATGTCAGCAGGGTTGTGTTTCCTTCTGGAGGATCAAGGAAAGAAATCATTTGTTTTCCATTTTCTAAATAGAGGCTTCCCACAGTCACTGTTTCCTGGGCCCCTTCCATCTTCAAAGCCAAAAAGGACCTGTTGAGTTTTTCTTGCATCAAATCATACTAACATTGTCTCTGCTGCCTCCCTCTTCCATCTTGGAGGACTCGTGATTGGTTACTTTGGGCCCACCTAGGTTATACAGTACAATCTTCCTATTTTAAAGTCAGCTGATTAGCAGACTTAATTGCATCTGAGGCATTAGTACTCCTTTGCCATGTAACGTAATATATTTATGGGAAGTTAGAGCATAGATATCTTTGGGGGTCATTAAACTGCTTATCATACCCATTTAAGGTACTGGGCTGTTTTAACCACAGATACTATAAAAATATTTTGGGGGATACCCAACCTAAGCATACCAATTCTCAATATTTGGCCAGCTCTATGGGTCACTGCTAAATGGATCTAGCAGTGAGAATCTTACTGAAGAAGGAGCCCATTTACAGATGAGTCAGTAATTTGTAACATCTGAAAACGAGTACCAGAGATAAACTGGTGGAGTTACATTATGTTTTTGGGGATTTGAACTCAGAGACAAGATAGAAGGTACCAGTTAACTGTGGATTCAGTAGCTACAAGTTTATTCCGACTTAGAATCTAGACTGCAACATCATTTTTTTAGCATGTTGGACTTAATTAAGCCAAGAGACTTGATTGATAGAGGGGGTAGGAATTGTAATAACAAAAAATAAACAAAGCAAAAAATTGTGAGGTAACCTTAGAGACACTTAAATTCACTCCCTTGTTTCTAATGATCTTGACATTTTGAGGAGTGCTGGCTCCATGTTTTGTAGAATGTCCCAAACTGGTATTTGTCTGAAGTTTTTAATATGAATAAATTAATATCATGAGCTTTGTGGGTAGAAAAACCACAGAGATAAAGTGCTATTCTCATCACATCCTATCAAGGGTATACTGTACTATCAATATGAATTTTCATTGATGATGCTAACCTTAATTACCTGGCTGACATAGTTTTAATTTTCTCCACTGTAAGGACAGAGTGGGGATTTATTTCCCCACCTTCTTCAGGGGGTAAGTATCTATATAAATAATTTCAAATTATTCTGCATCCAACACTTGTCTATTGTCCTTTTAATTTTATTAAATCATTTATTTATACCAATACTAGAGGCCCGATGCACAAATTCAGGCACGGGTGGGGTCTGGCTGGCCTGCCTCAATCTGGGGGGAGGGGGCGATCAGGGGTGGGGCTAGCCAGGAGGAGGAGCCTCATCACCTGATAGAACTCCTGGTCAAGGGGACAATTTGCAATTTGCATACAGTATTTTATTATATAGGATGATCCCAAAGATATTTGTTTTATTCGATAGATTATGATTCAGTTTGGCTCTAGTGTCACTCTCTGTACTTTCTGAGATAAATTTTATGCTCATTGCTTTAATTAACATCTATGCTGAAAAGATTAAAATAAGATTTTAATTCTCCAAGCCACCTATTGAAAACTTTCTTATAGATGTCAAAATGGCATCTACAATAGGCCCTAGGTAGACCAGCTGTGTTCACTCCATTTTAGACCCCTTGCTTGTGTAAGCCCATGAACTGGTCCTAAATATGGACATAACTGCAATGCATACGTTGGCACCAGAACAGAATTAGAAAGTGCGCATAAAACTTTGTAGTTCGCTCTGAGGGGCATGGCAGATGATATAAGAAGCTTGTTAACCCTTATTTAATGCATTCTATGACTTGGCATTACCTAAAGCAGTTATAAAACCATCATCACCAAGAGAACCACATAACTTGAGAGGAAATTAGAAGACTTGAGAAGCTTTGTTTTCAATCCATTTAAATTTTTCTTTTTGCTTTTGGGGACTACAGGAAGAATGAGTTTGGTTTAATAATTTGGTCAACTAGTAAGTAGGTGGGATTCTACTATGATAAACATGACACTTTGAAGGAAATACCTAACTCTGAATTAGTAGGTTGGTTAATTTGTGTACATGTGTGTGGGTATGTTTCTCTATGTGTCTGTGCTCAGATGTATGCACATGAGTAACAAAATTAATGTTAAGACAACACCCATGGATCACTTGGTGCATGCTATAAGTAACTTACAATTGCTGGCAACATATTTATAAACGTAATCAAAATGGAATCGAAAAGATAATCTATATCTTCTTTTGGGGACTTCTTGCCTATGAATTATGACTAAAATCTTACATCAGAATAATCAGAAATAATATGAAAATATAATTTCATTCACTTACTTTCACTATTTTAGCAAATAAAGATGTAGGAAATTGTTCTGTAGACCAAATTAATGTGCTATTATCATTAACTAAAACATGTGGCACAGAAAGATCAGTTATGTTTATCCTGGAACCTGCAACATTAACAGATAGCATATGTAGCCTAGTATCAGCAGTTTTCTAAATTACTTAAATCATCTATTATCTGAAGAAGGGGAAAGTGTGTTTTTGACAAATAAAACTGTCTGAAGTTTACTCTAAAATCTAGGTATCATTCATTCCAAAAACTCTTCCCAAAATGTCATAAGGTTTTAAAAGTGGCATTGGAAAGCTATAATTCCCTACAGAACAAATACTTTATAGGGGATGACACTGGTCAGTGTGACTTCTGGTAATAGTGTATGCTGGATCAAACGTCTGCATTCCCAGCCAGTTACTGAAGCCAACTCCAACGGACAATCCCAGGGCTGTTTAATTTTTTACCATGGCAATCATCAAGGCTTCCCTCTTCCCCTCCCAATTATTTACATTAATAATGGAACATTTAGATGTTATGCTCAAAGTGAAATATTCTTCTCAGAAACAATTTATAGCGCCAAACTTCTTTTCATTGCCAAATAGTACTTAAGCCACTGTCTCGTTGTTTTTGTTTTCCCAGATAATATCAAACATGTGTCCCAGATCATATGTAGTGAACCTGCTCAGAAAAAATTCTGACTGCATTTGGTATATCAGCTGCCAGAACCTACATATTTTGATGTTGGCCAGATGTTGGATATTTGTGCATAAAAATGATGGAATGAAAATATGACTCGTTCATAGTCCAAGTTTTCTGCCAGCCATTACTCACTGGGATATTTTGATATTTTATTTAGAGTACAATAGAATCAAATTATTAAATGGGAAGAGTAAACAATCCCATAAAAGAGTCTCTTCATAAGAATTATTGTAAAAGTGAAACAAGCAATATAATTTCTAATAACCTGTGATTGATCTCATCTTATATCTCCAAGTCATCCCTTACAAATCTTCATTTAAATCTATGTACTCTGTCAAATCTTGAGATAATATGGGTCATTTTATCATTTTTCACTAGGCTGTTACATAAAATAATTCATAGATATACAAACAAAAAGTGAAAAATTATTACACTATTGAAGTGGACAAAATATAGATGCTCCATTTTAATCTTTTAAATAAAAGTACATTTTTTGGCATAAACTATTTAAATACTTCTCATATCTTAATTTAATTAGGTTATTCAGACAAGCCTTCTTTATATGATAGAGTTACCACTTGCATTTAAGATCTGAGGCAAAATTAATTTTCCTTTCAGATGGTAAATATTAAAATCCTGGCGATATTGTCTTTCCTTAAATCCCTTTAGATAAGCAATCCTAGGAGAATTTTAAGCTTCTTAAAATACTTGACGGAATGGATGAAACCAAACGCTGAAGTACTAAAGATGGTTAGCACATATTTCAGTTTTAGATAGCCCCAAGAAATGAAAGACCAAGTGTTGAGTTTGACAGATAAGAACTTCTGAGAAATATGGAGAAAAGGTAGACAAATAACTGTTTTACATCATTAAACTCCTAAAATACCTTACCTTAATAATTTTTCCATATATAATGTAGCAAGAGATATGGAAAATGTAGGCCAAACATTGTGGTGTTTTGTTTTTTTTTTTTAAAGATTTTTAGATTGATTTTTGGCAAGAGAGGAAAGGAGAGGGGTAAAGAGAGATAGAAGCATTCAAGTGAGAGCAGAATATTGAATGGCTGCCTCATGCCTGCCCCCTGCTGGGGATTGAGCTTATAACCCAGGTATAGAACCAGCAACCTTTTGGGTGCATGGGAAAATGCCCAACCAACTGAGCCACACCAGCCAAGTCAATCGTGTTTTTGACTAAGGAAAGAAATATGTCAACTGGGTCAGAATTAAGTAGTTATTGTATTTAAAAATAAAACAAAAAATACGTATGTGGTCTACATAGAAATTTTAACATAATTTTAAAACAGGGAAATGCAGAAATCATATACACACAAGTAGGGAGTGTTTGAAATCTGAGAACACTATTTAAAAAACTAATTGGCATTTTTTGATCAATAAAAGTGAGCAATGTTATGAATACATTGCATTCTAGATAAGAGGCCTGCTAATTTTGTCCATTCTAGATAGTACATCTTAAAAAAGAAGAAGAAGAAGAAGAAGAAGAAGAAGAAAAAGAAGAAGAAGAAGAAGAAGAAGAGGAAGAAGAAGAAGAATTACTTAAAGTTCAGAGTTCATATATAAACCTAACATGGAAAAATGTTAAATTAATGTAATGTTTGAATAACTATTCAGGTTTTTTTTTCTGAAGTTCAGGGTAGTAAGTTCTAATGAGTCAAGAGAATGAGATTCTTTTCTAAGATATGATAGTTGTCCATGCAATAGTACTGTAGGATTACTGCTTTAGCAATGAACTATGGCTGTTGCATTATTCTCGCTATAGATATTTGAAACAAGTATATATTTTATATATCATATATGCATCATATAATTGTGTGAGGTGCTTCTGAGGGCTACCATTTTGCCAGCTGACTATAAAACTTATGATTAGGTAAAGAATCTAATGCAACCTATTCAAGTTCTCATCCAAAGTGCTAAGAAGAAAATATTTGTCTGAAGATTGCAACAGAAAGGATCCATGGCTATAATAATAACAGATAGGCTGGGTTTAAGTCACCATATGGAATGAAAGGTTTATGATAATGGCAATCCATAGAATGCAACATGAGAAGAATTCAGTTTTGCTTTCCCAGGTCCAGGAAGATGTTATACAACAAATAAGCTATAAATAGGAATACCAATAAGTTGCAAAATTCTTTCATTCCCATGAAAAAGCTTGAAGTCTGGAACACTGGAACCCTCTTTATTTTTTTAAATATATTTTATTGATATTTTACAGAGAGGAAGGGAGATAGAGAGAGAAAGCTAGAAACGTCAATGAGAGAGAAACATCGACCAGCTGCCTCTTGCACACCCCCCACTGGGGATGTGCCCGCAACCAAGGTACATGCCCTTGACCAGAATCGAACCCAGGAACTTTCAGTCCACAGACCGAAGCTCTACCACTGAGCCAAACTGGTTTTGACTGGAACCCTCTTTAAATGAATAAATGAAATAATAAAATAAAATAATTTTTGTAAGAAATAAATATTTTGTATTATTGCTCTTAGCATCATAAATGAGAAGAAAGTGCAACATAATTACACCTACCAGGGAATAACTTTCACCCTAATTATTTAATACACTTAAAGTTTTAAAATATGTGAATTTTATCTGACATCTCTACCATTATTTCAAAACTCCTGGATGAGGTAATGTGCTCTGAAAATATTTTTATTAGCATGAAGATGAAATATGTCTTATGATAAAAGTGAGGCAAATAAATATGTATAATCCACAAGCAATTATATTTTATTAATCATACCCTCATAGAAATATCTGGGAATTGAATAAAGCAGAGCTTTTTGTTGTGTGATTCTCTCAATCAGCTCAATTATACATAATTTCCACTTCATGGCAGTAAATTCTAGAATAGGATCAATGGTGAATATCTAAAAAAATGCATTCCAGGAGTATTCAATGTTGGAGCACTTTAATTATAAAATAGAATTTCATGATAAATTTAAATAAATATGTATACCCTATCAATCATTACTCAGAATGTTAGCTATAAACTTCTCTTACATAACAACAAAACTAGTGAATATTTTGGAAATTTTCCAACTGTGTTAACTTTTGGGATTGCTTGAAAGCATAGTTTTTATTTTGGTAATATTTACCATCATTTGAAGTATATGGTTGAATAATTCAACCTAAACTGTAGAGTAAAACCTCTACATTTTAGAAAGCTGAATTCAAAACACGAATCCATATTCCTAAGTGCTTATTCCCTTACAGGTGCTCTTACTGCAATTATTGTAATGTTACCTATCATATTCAATTTAGGGGAAATCTCAGAGAACAGTATGGTTTACAATTTGATGTAATCAGGGGTAAAAACTACAGAAGTCAACAAAAATTGTCTCATGGTGCTTCTAAGAATAGGATTAAAGGATATATTTTCTACTTGGCCAAATAATAAACTCTTTCAGAAAAGAAAGCTATAAATTTCAATTATAAGTGAAATAGCAGTGTAAAATGTCTCTTTAAGTCACTTGGGAAGAGGCATCTGGCTCTTGATGTAAGGAGGAAAGTAGCATAAATAATCCTCCCTATTCATGCTTGGAAGAGGCATGAGAAGCATGTTACTGAACATGAAAGAATTACAAATTAAATTATATAATTCTCCTACTTTTTTTCTCTCTCATGTATTCCATGGCTTTCAAAAAATTGGTAGGTGGAATTGACAAGACTACATAAATGGTTGAATGTGGGGTCAAAATAAATAGGGCTTGAATGTAATAGCTGTGATATTTAGTTTAGGGTAACAGGTGTGTGTGTGTGCAAAAGAGCTAGTGGTCTAAAGGCCCAGGTATAAAAATAAGGTTATAAATAAAAGGTGTAAATTTGTAGTTAATGCACAATAGTATTTGAGAATATGGCAAGAAGGCTCATAATAGAAACAAAGGCTAATTAAATATATACATTTACAAGAAAATCACTCACAAAGTAAATTAAAGCTATAATTTTTTGATATTTTAAGGGGGATATTTTAAAAGGAATATAAAATAGATAAAGCTAAAGAGAGAGCAGAGATATATATGCATAGAAAAGGTAGTTAATAATTGAGGAAAAAATAGGAGAAGCCAATGGAAGATCCAACTGTGGGGAAATATTCAGGAAATGGAAAGTCAATACAAGGCTGATAGATGGATCAAGAGGATGAGAGGAACTGACGATAAAAAATGGGAACATCTATCATGAAGTAATGTGCTAAAGGAGACCTGAAGGGAATAGCCATGGTATGAGTATACTACCAGTTACTCTGATAATGGACTGTGGCAGGTGCAACCTGATAAACATTGGGACGGCATGTGAGGTGAAGAAAAAAATTGAATGCACTCTGCTTTGTCCTTGTAGGAAGACTGAAAAATATAAAAGATTCGGAAAGGTGACATGAAAATATAAGCAGGAGTGAGTTGGAGGTTATAGGAAACTTCTAAATGAAGTTGAAGAACATATGAACGCAGTGAGAATTTAAATTGGTTCACAAATTTCTTGAACTATACTGGGAACAAGCCTAAGAAACACGAGACAAGTATAATGGGAGGCTAGAAGCACACAGAAATAGAAATCTCAGTAAAATAATGAACAAAATTGCTACCAGAGGTGTAAAGCACGCTGTAGAAAGAACAGTGGAGGGAGATAATCAACCCACAAGGCCACAGCAGCCATTTGGCAATAAAGTAGGTCCTGGGCTATGGCATAGATTTCCCCCCACACACACACTTATTCATGAAGCCTTAACTTTTGGATCACTAACAAAACACTAAATACTGTGATGAAGGCTCTTTAGCAATGGTCTTCTCCCATCTGGTGAAGAGAAGCGTTGAGTCCTCACCAAAGAACCACATCAATCTTTTATTTATTTATTTTTTTCTTTTCATATGTGGATCTAATTGAATTTCAAAAAACTAAAACATGAGCAACCAGGTCATTTCCGCCCCCAATTTACAGTAAGATGAAAACAACTAATAGAATAAATACTATTTTTCTTGGGGTAGGAGTCTAACTTTCTATTAAAGATAGTCACATACTTCGGAGCTGATAGAATTTTCTAAATTTGAGAAGGAATTTCATTCCTACATCTGTAACTGAAATTTTCTTAAAATGCCTGAGGGGGAGAAACCAGGAATTATCTTTGTTGTTGTTGTTGTTGTTGTTGTTGTTGTTGTGTGTGTGTGTGTGTGTGTTTTTACCCTGCCAGACTATTTTACTTTTATTGGCTTTATGATTTAGGGAATATTTAATAAGGCAAAACTGAAAGGGTGAACTTATTACTCTCATTTATTTTTGCTCCAGGGTCAAAGAGAGTTGAAACATTTATCTCTGCATTGTATCTTCTACACACATTCCCATCACAGGCACATGTAAAAAGATTCACATATCTAAAGAAAGTTTTACTAAATCTTTGGGGCTCAGTCTTTTTAAATCCTTATAAACAATAATGATAAATAGACTGGTCAAGTAGAAGACAGGAATTCTAAGTCCTCTGAAAATATTTACTAAAATTAATTTTTAAAATCAGCTTTAAGCCCCGCTGAGGTTCTCAATGGTTGAGTGTCAACCTATGAACTAGGAGGTCACAGTGCCATTCCCTGTCAGGGCACATGCCCAAGTTTTAGGTTCAACCCCCAATAGAGGGCATGCAGGAGGCAACCAGTCAATGATTCTCTCTGTCATCATTGGCGTTATCGTGTTCACCTTCCTTCCTTTCTCTGACATCAATAAACACATAGTTTTTAAAAATCAGTTTTAAGACTTGCTCATAGCAATAATCAGAGTTAAGAACTGAAATGTTACTTTGAAAATTTATAGATTAGGAAACAAGGATAAGCCATACACTAGTTCCTGGGGGGGGGGGGGGGGGAAATACTAAATTCCAAATCTTCAGTTTCCCAGAATAAGGCTTTCTATAATTTTCCCAATCCAGAGATAAAATTAATGTAATAACAGTAATAGCAACAATAATAAGTGTTATTGACTTAATTGTGAACCATCTTCATGAATAAAGTCAAAATATACAATTATAATAGTCTTCATAAAAACTAGAACAAATATCCAATATTTCTACTTATTTATTTTTATTGAATTAATTGGGTAGCATTGTTTAATAAGATTATATAGATTTCAAATGTACATTTCTATTACCATATTTGCCGGCGTATAAGACAATTTTTTGGCCCTGAAAAATACGTATTTGCTGGCGTATAAGACGACCCCGTAACATTTCCACAAAAAATACAGTTTGTTATATACTCGCCGTATAAGACTACCCCCCACTTGGAGGCATATTTTTCAGGGCCAAAAAGTTGTTTTATACGCCGGCAAATACGGTATACATTATCTGTATATTGCATTGTGTGCCCACCATCCATAACAAATCATCTTCCTTTACCATATATTTGGCCCCCTTTATCCTTTACTACTCCTAACCCCCTTTCCTTGGGTAATGACCATACTATTGTCTATGTTTCAAATTTATATCACACACTAGAGGCCCAGTGCATGAATGTGTGCACCAGTGGGGTCCCTCGACTTGGCCTACAGGATGGGGCTAAAACCAGCTCTCTGACACCACCCCTCAAGGGATCCTGGATTGCGAGAGGGAGCAGGCCAGGTAAAGGGACCCCATTGGTGCATGATTGGGGCCAGGAGAGATGTGAGAGGTTTGCCAGCCAGGGAGGGGCTGTGAGAATACTCCAGGACATGCCCAGCCCATCTCATTCAGTCCCAATCAGCTGGACCCCAGCAGCAAGCTAATTTACCAGATGGAGTATCTGCCCACCGGTGGTCAGTCCGCATCATTGCAAGTGATTGAGTGCTTTAGCATATCATTAGCATGCTAGAAGCCCAGTGCCTGAAATTTGTGCACTGGCAGGGGGGTGTATCTTAGCCAGGCCTGCAACCTCTTGCAGTCAGGGACTCCTTGGGGGATGTCCACCTGCCAACTTAGGCCCAATCCCTAGAATGATGCATGGTCCTTTCTATACTGTCAGCTCCATGTTATCAAAGTCATTACTAATAATAGAAATGGAATAGTTCAAACATATGACAGCACTCACTGGGATACAGTATATTCTCTGAATATTGGTCTACATATTTTTCTAAGGAAATAAAACTAAGTTGTCAGTTAATTGATTTTTAAGAAGGTAAGGTAAGACATATTTTCTTTTTTTCCATTCTGTCTCTCTGCCTCTCTCTCACTCTCTATTTCATCTTTCCATCTCTGTATATCTATATGCCTATCTTTACTTCTACGGCTCTCAGATATCATCTTTTTCTTATCCGTCAGGGATTTGATACTCTAGCTTGAGATAGAATTCTCAAGATGAAAGTACTGTTTATGACTATAAGCAACAAAATGTAAAATAGCAGATCTGGGATAGACTGACAATCAAATAACAACTATTATCTTCTAAAGCTGTTTTCTTCTACTTAAAGGGCAGTGCATATTATAGAAAAAAAACATATGAGTCATTCTTTAAAGTATGACTCATTTGGATAAATGTTTTGTTATGGTGATTGTTGCAAATATAAGCATATTGCCTTTGGCTCTCTAAAATGAAAGCAACTTCATTTCGCTTAAGAAGGTAATGTGAACACATTGAAATTGGCAGCATTTGAAACCATGTGTAGTTAAATCTTTCTTCCAAGGAGAAAAGAGAAGTTTCTCCTCTCCATTTCTACTGTAATAATCTTAAGTCTGGATTTCCTACCTCACCTTCTTAGTACAAAACCCTGTTTGTGTTGTCTATACCTCATCCATACACATACCGGTACTATTCAGATTCACCAGAATAAGCATGTTCAGACTTCATAGTGGTCATAGTTCCCTTGTTCACAAACCTCCTTTCATATGTAACAGGTTAGCAAATAAATTATAAATGTATTAGTTTGACATTTGCTAGATTAAAATACACTGCCTTGGCAAAAAAAAAAATCAACTTTGTTTCAGACATGTAAGTTTAAAATAAATGTGAGGAAGTAAAAATTGAACATTTATTCTGCTATCACTGAATGCTATATGGCATATTTTATTAGAATGGGTACATACTTGTCAGATTGGATCATAAGAAAATAGCTATAGAGATCATTAGCTTCCTTGTTTCTCATCTGCATTTTCTTTCTTTGGGGAACATTGCTCCCTTACGCTAACTCCTTGCACAGAATTCGAGTATTTGAATCAGAGGAAACTGTATTTCTAAACACAAACACTGGCTCGGGTAGGTATTCTGGCTCTTTTCTGGCAAGTTTGCCAGAAATATAGAGAAAAAGACATTTACCTTCTGAGTTCACAGACACTAAGAAGAATAGTAGCCTGTAAATACCAGGAGCCATCTCCACCAATACATGTAAAAAGGAAAGAGTTTACTTGAGATAAGTAAAAGGAGCCAAAAGCAAAGGGGAAAAAAAACATTTCCAATGACTAAGCAACAGGACTCAGTTGGGTCTGAAACCATTTACATGAGTTGAATTTAAAAATAAAAAACTACAAAGTTTGAACTTTTTATTATTTATAACTATCAAGCTCTGAATAAATATTGATATTAAATAACTGCTTAGGGCAATCTGATTAAAGGTTATAAATTATTTCAGAATCTTTTGAAGTAGCTTTAAATAATATAAATTTATAGCAAATAGTAATTAATTTACTATATATGAAACAAATTTAAGTAAACAGAATCATAAAAATAAAGTTATAACAGAAGTACCCATTTAACAATTTTTTACTGATTAATTTTTATTGTAATACTATGTACTTTAGGTTTTTATGTATATTTTATTTGTATTAATTATTTTAAATTAATAGTATCTTCTATCACGTCTAAATTATTTTTTATTTTTATTTTTTTATATATATTTAATTGATTTTTTTACAGAGTGGAAGAGAGAGGGATAGAGAGTTAGAAACATCGATGAGAGAGAATTATCGACCAGCCGCCTCTTGCACACCCCCCACTGGGGATGTGCCCGCAACCAAGGTATATGCCCTTGACTGGAATCGAACCCAGGACCTTTAAGTCCACAGGCTGATGCTCTATCCACTGAGCCAAACCGGTTTCGGCTAAATTATTTTTAAAATGCTGATAAAAAGCATTGATTCTGAAAATTATAGTTTTGAGAAAATGTGTGTATAAGCCAAAAATTCTCTAATAATTCTCATAGAGTTTACAAATAAAGCCAGTGAAAATTTATTATTAAACTAGAGGCACAGTGCATGAAGTTCGTGCACAAGAAGGTCCCTAGGCCTGGTCAGGGATCAGGGCCAATCTATGGGGCAACTGGCAGGGTGATCAGGGGGCTCCTGCTGGCACCCACCTTTGCCAGCCTGGCGCTGCCCACTCACCAGTCCTGCGCCCCGCCATGCACCAGTGGGGTCCCTCTTTCTGGCTTGCAGGGATTGGGCTGAAACCAGCTCTCCAACATCCGCTGAGGGGTCCTGGATTGTGAGAGGGTGGTTCTCAGGTGATGAACCCCAGAACTGAGCTTCCTCCTCTCTGGTTCTGGGTGTGTCACCTGAGAACCACAGCTGCCAAGTAACTGAAGCTTGGAAGCTCTTGTGTTGAGCATCTTCCCCCTGGTGGTCAGTGCATGTCATAGCTACTGGTTAGAGCATCTTCCTTGTGGTGATCATTGCGTATCATAACTACAGGTCAGATGGTCGGATAATGGGACAGTCATATATATATATATATATATATATATATATATATATATATATATATGATATTTGTGTTCTATCACAAACCCACTTCCTTTCTATCAAAAGTTGCCAAAATAATTAAAAGATGATTATTCCAATAGAAATAAAAATATGCTTAAATTATAATAATTCGAAAAGGGTTAATTTATAAGGGGTTAAGTTATTAAAGGTGTGAATGGGGTCCATGAAACCACAAGAAATACCAGGACTAGAGAAAATAGGGACAAGAAGAGAGTAGCAAAAAGATGTCATAAACGTATACTGTACTTGGGTAGAGATAGTTGCAGAGAGAGGAGCGAGCATTGAAGGGATGAGTCAGGCATAACCAATTCCTCAGGAAGGTATGCAGAGAAATAAACATCCTACCTTTGTTGTTCTCCTTCCCACTGTTCCCCTGCTGTTGCTTTCCAGTGGACAAAACCAACTAGAAACCAGAAAAGAAAGAAATCCACAGATGTAATTGTATATCGGTCAGATACCTGTGGCAGAAAGCAGAAGGGAGGGGGTCAGAATAAATCTGGAAAGGCAAACAGAAGCCACAAAAAATAAATAAATAAATAAATAATAAATGTAAAAACCAGGAAAGGCTCAGGACACATTCTCTCTGATTCCAATAAAATAAAATGTGAAATTTTAATATCAAAATTTTAAATTAATCATGTAATCACCTTAAACAATTTCTTTGTTCACCATCCCTTCTTGAAAATCCTTATTCCCTCATATGTATGTTTACAAATAGGATTTGCTCCTTTATGGCTGCTTTAGGAAAGCCTTTAATGTTAAGTTTATCTATGTGAGAGGCAATGGTAAAAAAAGAAATTCATCCAGACAACAAATATTGACAGATGTGTGTATCTAAATAAATACTGATTCTAAACTTACTAATTTAGGGGAATTGAAACTGAAATTTTTTAAACAATAGAATGGAAGATGGAATTACTTCAATGTCTAGTGTCAAACTTTAGAAAATTAATGGTAACTAAATAATATAAAAACATCCAAATCAACAGGTTGGAAAATCAAAGAATGCTTGGTCAATCAGGATTTTGAATAAAAAATAATTTTCCTTAATTATACATATGCTAGAAAGCATATTCATTTAAATGCATACATCAGCAGTTTGATATATTTTTCTATAATAACAATATGAAAGTGAACACTAGAAAGTCACATATGAAATTAATTATAGTGGTGACTCTTCAGAGAGAGGTAGGGTGATAACCTGAAGAGTAATCTAATTATTATTCAATATAAAATAAACCTTATTAAATGTTAGTATTTGTTATCCCTGAATATTTGGTACTTAATGCCTATTGCATCACTTCGTGTGTGAATTGTTCTTACCTACTCAATTTCTTAAGGCAGGAAGAGAATAATTTTGCAAGCGTCATAGTAAAATACTGTGGGCAGAGGTGAAAAATATTACATATGCTTCCCAACACACTACACTGTTTGTAAGATATTCCCCCCCAAAAAAAAACAACTTGACAGAAGATCAGACACAGATATGGTCCTATGGCTCAGACAGAACTTTAATCTCTACCCCTGGCAAGAAAACTTGTGTTTAAACCTCTCTGTTTCACTTGTTCTGTATTATATGAAAGACATTAAGGTAGACATAAAAATATTTGGACAAGAAATGATTCCATTGGAGAACAAGGTATATAGTGGCATATACAACTCCCTAAGGGCAAACCAAACATTTTCTGGCCTAGAAGGATGAAAGGGTCCTTGAAGTAAAACCACTAAAGCAGCCTAACCACTGCACACAGAGTACACTTACTTGATAAGGGGTCGAAGGGATGGCCAGAGGCAGCCAGGGATTAAGTGAATGAGTGAACTAGGCCAGGCCTCAATGCAAGTGCCTGAGAGAGAGAGCTCCACATAGTGGAAATCCCAGGGAGTGTTAGAACCTCTGTGCGGACCATGAGAATAAGTGCTCCTTCTAAACAATTCTGGTCCTATTCAGCTCCAGTTGATATTTGTAATTATGAATGTAATTGTGGTTAAAACCGGTTTGGCTCAGTGGATAGAGCGTCTGTCTGCAGACTGAAGGGTCCAAGGTTTGATTCCAGCCAAGACCATGTACATTGGTTACGGACACATCCCCTGTGGGGAGAGGGGCAGGAGGGTCGATGTTTCTCTCTCATCGATGTTTCTAGCTCTATTCCTCTCTATTAAAAAATTTTTTTTTCTTTAAAAAAGAATGTAATTATGGTATCGCTGTGCTTCTTGTTTCTAAAGAGAAGATAAGAATTCTGATGGTTATAGTAAATCTGGTTTTTCCAATGCTAGAAGCAAATTTAAATTTACAGCATGTACTGGCCCATACTGTGAAACAGACCCACAGTGACTTTGAATAGTGTGAGACCTACTGATCAGGAGGAATGGTTTACCTTGTAATTAAGTTTTTGGAATCCTTGGTCAGAGTCCAAGCCTTAAAATCTCTCCTCACAACCAAGAGAACAGCTCTCAGACAGTCCAGGAGCCTCCTCCCTGCATGCTCACCTCACTATGCAGGCATTTCTTCAGCACACTGCTTGCTTTGTGCCTACTTTAACCATAAAAACACCCCCATTTAATCTCTGTGACATCTCTTATTCTTATTTAAGGATATATATATATACATATATATATATATATATATATATATATATATGTAATTTAAAAAAACTGGATTCAGTATACTATGTTTAGAATCTTTTTCATTTGCTTGAAAGTTTCAAATTGATTCATGTTATAAAATATTTCTTGAGTGGGAGTCTAAGAGTTTGAAATTAATCACCTTCTGAGTAACATCTTAGGTACAGAAAAGATGGCAAAAAAATGTTATATGAGGAAAGCTGGAATGAGAACAGTTCCTAGGTTAGAGGACAGGAATGGACTATGTGGTGAGAGAGAATCCGAGCCAGAGATAGCACTTATGGTGAGCTCAACTGCCGGGAAAGAGCTGGGTTTTTGCTGTGTGCACATGCATGCCTCTGCACCTCCAGAGCGGAGTGTGTATCATGGCACCCGTACACAGTGCTGAAAGCTCTCCTCCACGATGGGACCTCCTCTGAACCTGAAAAGTATCCCGATCTCAGGTTTTCACAGATAACCCAAGAATTTATTTGAGATTTTAAGGCAAAGGCTTTTTTTCCTTTTGGTCATTTATTTTTTCTACAGTCTCCTTATCAACCTGCTTTTTCCCAAACATTGGGTTTATAGTAAGTAACATGAAATTAGGTCATTTCACCATATGTATTTTTCATATAAGATATAATCATTCAAATAAAGATTTTTAAGTAAGCAAATTAAAATATTAAAATTTATTCAATAAGTTGACTGGAGACCAGAAAAAATATAGGGTATAGGGAAAAATGAATTATAAATTAAATTATAGAAAGTAAGTAAATAGGCAGTCTGTCACTTATTATTACTAAGTGTATTGGCATTCTAATCCTCTGGATTTCTCAAAATGTTATTACCAGAACAGTTAAAATGAATTTTAAAAATTAGGGAAAACATGTAGTTACTTAAAGGAAATAATCATTACTAGATAGTCCTTGGTTAGAAAAGAAAATGAATCATGGAATGTATTCTAATCCTAACTCTCTCATTACATGCTCCTGTCTGAAGAAGCTTGAGCAGGCCTGTGCTTTCCCCCTTAACTGAAGCCGTGGAGTAAAATGGTCATCACCACTGGAGGCTTAGGCAAGACTACACTGTTGAATCAATAGCTGGATGTGTGTGTGTGTGTGTGTGTGTGTGTGTGTGTGTGTGTGTGTGTGTGTGTGTTTAATGAATCAATGACTTACCTTGGCTTAAATGCCATATAATTAAATGACTGATTTGACAAATACATGGTGTTTTGATTACCTTTATTATTTCTAGTTTCTATTTGCTTTTAAGGAATGAAGGCATGTGAAAGGCAAAATAGTATGGAAAGACAAATTTAGGTGCCATTTTCCCATGAAAGCCTCCCTAGAGGCTGTGTCAATAACACTTCCAAACCCCTGACAACACTATGGCATATACAGACAATAGCTAGTTCTTAAAGATCTGGTATAACTATATACTTTGTGAGTTAGAAGTTTCAAAGAACTGATTAACTTAAATTACAGTTGCAGTGGTTTATTGCTGTTATATCTGGTGGAGACTCAGTAATAATTAATCATTCAAAACAAAAGTACTCTGTTTACGGGAGAAATTATATTTGACTGAATATTAGGGTAAGTGCACTTTGTTGATATTTTTTCTATATTAATATTTTATTTTTATTAGCAGTATTCTATTTGGATTAATAATTAATAATTCAAATATAATACAGCCTAAAGCACATTGCATATATAAAATATAAGAAGTATATAAAATGAGTACATGTTGATATATTTCCATTCCTCTCTAATTCTTATTTTTTGAATTTTTTGATTAACTTATAAATACATGAAATAGATAAATTTAGTAATATAAATCCTGAGTAACTCCTGAGTTTTTTATTAAATTCATTTTTTTTCACTTATGCATTCAGACTAGGGTGCACTATTTGTTTAATGAATTATTTTTTATGCCTAACACTCAAAAATCTATAATTTGCTTTCAGTTTTCAATTCAAAGCCATTCATTACACAGTTACTTGACTACCTTACCTGGAAGACATCCATCTATTGACTTTTCAGTGCTTATTTTTCTTGAGATTCTCTGTTATCTCCAAGGGAATTGTACACAGCATAGCTTCTGTTTTGGAGTGATGTATGTGTTCTTGATAGTTAAACTTTTACTCAATTCTTAATACAACCAAAGACAGGGCTCATTAATCATACCACAAAGCACAGAACTATAGTTATACCTCTGTAGTTTCGAGGCACTGCAGTAAGTAGGATGTTATCTTTTATCTCCAAAGGGATTTATTTAACCGGTCAGTATATAGCTATAGCCATAAACTTACCTTCTGCTAACTATCACTCTGCATTTCAAGATCAATGGTTAATTTTATTGCAGTATATATGCTTTAGAAGAGTATACAGAAACAAAATTGCTAATATTCAATAGTCTATAAACTTGTATAAAGATGTTAATTTTCAAGGATTTTAAAAATATTTCATTTATAAAAAATTTTAAATATTAAACTTGAAGAAAAATTAACCTCTATAAAAACTAAAGTATCTTTTAAAATATATACTTTATTGATATTTTACAGAGAGTAAGGGAGAGAGATAGAGAGCTAGAAACGTTGATGAGACAGAAACATCGACCAGCTGCCTCTTGCACACCCCCTACCGGGGATGTGCCCGCAACCAATTAAAGTATCTTAATTGTTTTAATAATTCATCCTTAAATATATAATTTAGTATACGTGTTGATATACTTCTGATATGTTGTTTAAAAAGAACTATTTATTATAATTATTTTCAAAAAATTTATTCAACTAGTATACGAGGCTAAACAAGGTATTCTCCCTCTAGTCTGAATTCATCTGAACTCTCATTCCTGTTTAAACTATTCTCCTCCAATAATGTAAGTCATTCTAATGATCAGATATCTTCCCACTGCCATGCATCCTGCTTACCCCAAACATTCCTCTTACCCATCTTCAAAACCCTTCCACTATGCCTTTTGGAAATCTGACCCCCTTTTTATCAAAATTACTGATATTTTTCCTATAATTTTAAGAATTTTCTCCCTTCGCTTCTGGTCAAGATGGCAAAGTAGGTAAAGGCGGCACTTGCACCCTCCCACAATCTCATCAAAATTACAACTAAACCACTGAACAACCATCATTCAGAACCGCCTGAAATCTGGGTGAACAGAAGTCCTACAACTAGAGAATTAAAGAAGACACACTGAGACTGGTAGAAGGGGCAGAGGCATGGAATAGGCTGGTCTGACACCCACATGTGACTTTTTTAATTGGGAGGCATATCCTGGCTACAGTGGTCTACGTGAGGAACAAGGGCTTCCAATCCCACACCAGACACCTCAATCCAGGGTTCCAGTACTGTGATGAGAAGTCCCTGTAACTTCAGGCTGTAAAAACCAGCAGGGGTTCTGGCTGAGTGACACAGAGGTTGCTAGAGACCCAGTTCCTCTTAAAAGGCCAGCCCACAAACTTACTCAGACTCACTCCCTCTGAGCACCAGTTTGGAGGATCCAGGGACACTTCGGAATTGTCTGTCATTGGGGCAAGACCTGGGGGGCAGCTTCCTTACTGACAGACAGAAGTGCTGAGGTCATTGCTCTCCTGTGCTGAGACTTCCCCTGCTACAAAGCCTGTTTTCCATGGCTTCCTTAAGGAATGAAACCAGAGAGCAAACTATTGAGCTGAAGGACATCTGGATTAAAAATACAACAACAACAACAAAAAATATTAACTTGTGATCAATGGTCCAAATACTCAAGATTCATGTAAATTAATTCAATTATTGTGCATGATATTTTCATTGATGAGGAGGGCTTTGGCATACCAAATCATCACACAAATCATCACCTTTTGAGACTCTGGATAGGTTTTCAGTTTAATCTACAAACATAATTTTTGTAGCAAATTATTACTAACCAAGTCATATCTTGAAAACTGTTTGTAGAGAAAACTCAGAAAAAATGAACTGTTCATTTCAGAAGGCCTTAAATTACATTATTACAGTAGAAAATACAGGAGGTAGGAGATAACTTAAAAGGCTAATCCAATGTTAGATTCAAATCTATAGCTCCTGTAGTTATTTAAAACATGGTTTTAGGAACTAAACTCAACATTTCCAGTAACCATAGAAACAGTTAAGATAAAATTTGCCATGAAAGCCTTTGTATCAGGCCTGATATATTCATCTGTACCCTCTATCACATCCTATAGTAAATTGGTAAATGTAAATAGGTGCATCTCTGAGTTTTGTGAGGCGCTCAAGTAAATTCATCATACCCAACGAGCAGGTTGTTGCATCCTCTGATCTACATAGCTAGATGGTCAGTTGATAACCTGGGATTCAGACTAGCAACTGAAGTGTGTGTGGGGCTGAGCCCTAGGATTTGACACAATATCCAGGTAGACAGTGTCAGAATTGGTTTAAATTATAGGACACCCATCTAGTGTCAGTGAGAACTGCTCATTGTGAGGGGGAAATCCTACACATATTAAGTAACCAGAAATCTCAGAGTGACATCTTCTGTGTAAATAATAAGGAGTCACATAGGAAAGAAAAACACAGGAAGGAAAAATGTTTTGTTTTTCTTTTCTGCACATTTCCTCAATCTGCTCTTTCTTCTACATACTCCCAAATGCACCTTTCCCTTCAGCGTGGGGGTGCCTATAGACCGGCTACTACAGGTCCCATCCTAGGGCCACTTCGCAAGAGGTACAGGGCACACTGAGGCCAAATACTACTTTTTTGAGAGATTTTAAGAAAACCTGAAGTATGAGCATCGACAATTTGGGTGGGCCCACAAGTTGAGTGGTGCATGGTCTCGGGGAATTGCTAGGACCGGGTGCAACAGTGTGAGCCAGGTTGATGGAGACTCAGATATGGAGCCTTCCCACTGACTCTGTGGGGGAAAGGCTCAGAAAAGGAATGATGGCCTTTCGTCTAGCAGAAAGTTGGCCCACTGGCCCCAGCTCGTGCCCTTATGCCACGTAATCCATTTCCTCCCTATATGTCTCTGGTGCCCTTCAAGCTGCTGCTCCAGTGCTGGAGCTCAGAGGGAGTGAGTCTGGTAAGTCCATGTTTGGTCCCTTCAAGAGGAACTGCCTAGAACTGCAGCAGTCCTATGTCTCACTCAGCCACAACCTCCACTGATTTTTATAGCCAGAGTTATAGGACTTACATTCTTTTTTAAAAATATTTTTATTGATTTTTTTTTACAGAGAGACAAAGAAAGAGGGATAGAGAGTTAGAAACATCAATGAGAGAGAATCATTGATCAGCTGCCTCTTGCACACCCCCTACTGGGGATGTGCCCGCAACCAAGGAACATGCCATTGATAGGAACCGAACCTGGGACCTTTCAGTCCCCAGACGGATGCTCTATCCATTGAGCCAAACCAGTTTCAGCTAGGACTTATATTCTTGGCACTGGAATCTGGTCTTGGGTTCTGGTATGGGGCTAGGTAGGACCCCTTACTCCTCAGGGGTGACTTTCACAGCCAAAATATTCTTCTCAATTTTTATCCACAACATGTGGATGTGGGATCAGCTCATTCTGCATATCTGCCCCTTTTATCAGTCTTGATGTAGCTTCTTCTTTGAATTCCTAGTTGTAGGACTTTCATTCGTCTAAATTCCAGGCGGTTCTGAATGATGGTTGTCTGTAGTTTAGCTGTAATTTTGGTGAGGTTGCGGGAGGATGAGAGTGCAGCAGTTACCTACTCTACCACCTGGACGAGAAGTCTTCCAATCCATTTTCTCCAGAGTAGACAAAGATATATTTTTAAAAAGATAAATTAAGTTTTGTATCACCCTGCTCATAAGACTCCATTGGATTCCTGTTTCCTTTCAAAGAAAATTTAAATCCTTACACTGACTACAGAGCCACACCTCCTATATGATCTGGCCTCAACCTAATCTCCAGCCCAAATAGGCTGGTCCATTGTCTTCATGGACCATTGTCTCTCTGACATACCAATCATCTTTAAATTAATCAAATCACTAACCTCTTGCTATATACCTCAAGAGCAATATGTACTTCTTCAGCTTATTGTTTGCAATTTAACTAGACTTCTCTTCAAATTACCTCACAACCTGTATGATTGGTTGTTAAACATAATTCCATCTTACCATAACTTAACCTCCTTGAGAACAAAGGCCAATTCTGTTGTGTTCCATACCGCCACCACAATTTCCTGGGACATATTTTTGTGTCTGATTTATGGTATAGATCAATAATTAATTAAATGAATATACTAAAAATTTCAGAAAATAAATATATAATGAATTATACATATTGAAGTGTTTTAACCCATTTATACTTTACAAACATATAGGATCTAAGCAAAGCCACAGCATCTAACTTTATAGAGCTTCCATTATGCTCCAAGCATTTTGAATGTTTCTCATTTGACCTTCACAATCAAACATCATTAAAACCATTTTAAAGATCTGGAAAATGAGTCTCAGAGATATTCAAGAAAGATTAAGCGACTCATATAAATCTAATAGGGCTTATAAATGTCAGAGCTGGAATTAAAATCCATATTTGTCCTCATAATCAGTCTTTTTCCAGTAATATTCTAAAAGTTTCATTGAATGATATATTATCCTATTTTGGTATTATAACAATAGAAACTGATCTCAGAAACATTAGAATCTACTAAATTTAAAGAAATTTTGGTAAAATAACCCATTACTTGCTTCATCAAATATTATCTTCAGCAAGTAAAACTACCGGAAGACAGTATGCCCATCTTTTAAATAGTGAAAATTTCTAGTAGTAAGAAGTTAATGTTTGTATGTTAAATATATAACAATTTTAGATTAATATATTATAAGCAGATATTTATAGGAACATAGAAAACATTCCTGTGTTAGGAAAAAAAAAACCACTATCACAGCAGAGCCCAACATTTAAACTTAGTGGGCCCTGAGGCCAGCTGAGTTCCTACTTTTCTCCACACTTACTAGTTTGTAGGGCATTTGGCATGTTACTTATTAACTATTTATATCTGTTTAATCCTCCATAAAATGTAGGTGATAACAATATTTATCTCTTAAGTGAAATTTTAAGGCAGAAATAGGTTAATATATGTAAAATGCTTAAAATTGTTCTTGGGACATAATAAAAACACAGAAATATTAGTGATGATTATCTATCTCTGAAAACTCATTATTAGTAGTTTATTTGCTATTAATTCATTCAACCACTGGAGGCCTGTTGCCCGAAATTCGGGCACTGGGAGTGTTCCTAGGCCTGGTGGGAGATCAGTGTCATTTGGGGCCTTCCAGCTGCCTGCAGGGACCTTCCTTCATTTCGTGCTCCACCCCCTGGTGGTTAGCACATGTCATAACAAGTATTCAAACTCCCAGTAGAACTCCCAAGGGGACACTTTGCATTTGCATATTAGCCTAATATATATATATATATATATATATATATATATATATATATATATATATGTGTGTGTGTGTGTGTGTGTGTGTGTGTGTGTGTGTGTGTGTGTATTAGTTACCACATAATAGATATTTAAAATCTACTAAAAGACAGGTAAAAAGAAATCATTGCATCTCACTCTAGATGGGGAAGACAGACAATAAGATAATAAATAAATGAATAAATAAGGCAAGTTCCAATAGTGATAGTTGCTATAAATAAAATATAAAACAGAACATTATTATTCATAATGTGTCAGGGTTGGAGTTAATAATCACATCTTAGATGGACCAACTAGGCTGACATTTGAGCTATGTCTTCCATATAAAGCCATGCAAATTTTTTGGGGGAATCAATTTATAGGGACAACTAAAACTTACTTTTTTAAAATTTAGTTTTAATCAGTAAATGATACATGGATATAGGGCCTAGGACCAATATTCTTGGCTTGTACTTCCCAGAAGTCATACTCTCAGATTTGGTGATGAGCCTCTGTTTTCTCTGAATGCCCAATAGGGTGATCATACTTCCTTAAATAATATTTTTATTCACTGGCAGACAGGGTGAATAAGGAGAATCAACACAAAGTCATTTATAAAAGAATAGAAGGTAAAATAAAGAATAGCCAGATATTGGGATGGATGTTCCAGACACTCTTTTATAATAAATACTTTAATGCATATTTTATCTAGTCTTTTCACAATTATACAGCCCATTATCTCCATTTTTCAAAAAAAAAAGTATCTTAGAAAGATTGCTACATGCATAAGGTGTCATAGACAAAACAACTTGAATTTAATGCCGACCTGATTCTAGTCTCAATTTCTACCTACTAACACTCACACAAACCAGATACTTATCTTATTTGCTCTCTGGGTTGTGATGGTGATGATGTTGTTATTGTTTTGTAAGCATTTGATTTCCATTAATTCTGAATTAAGTTTAATGGAAGTAAACGACATCTCTATAATTTGACTTTTGTCTTTCAACTTTACCAAATAATATGTAAATATCTATTCATTATTTTACTATACTTTTCTAATTTTAGTGTTATCATTATTCTAACAGTTATCTCACTTTCACTTAAAATTAAAAAGAACACATAGTTTGTTCTAACTGCAGAAATCAGGTAATTTAATGATTACATAAATTTCTAGCTGATAATCACCTGCATTTTGTTCAAAATGACTTTAAGATGAAAAAAATAGTTTGGGCAAGTTTACTGTATTTCAAAATTTAAACAATCCAAATACTTTGTGTTTAATTTAAACCATCCAGATCCCCGGGTTTCTGATGGAGGGGACTAACTTGTCCAAATGTTTTATCATTGTGTAGTCATAGCTGCATGCCAACCTTCTGGCTATTTGTCCCAAGGGAAGGAGAAGGAGCGAGTATGCATTTATGTGTTGTCCAAAACAAACCCTAATTAGACTGCATGGAGAGTGTATTTTGAAACTTTTACTATTTATTCCCATCCTGAAGTAATTCTTATCAGACCAAGTAACTTAAATGGATAAAACAGTTTAGGAAAACTTTATGACTTTTTTTCTCTCTTGTTGCCTCAAAATAAATAGGAAGGAATTGGTCTGAGCTATACTTTCCCTCATTTCACAAACTAGGCAACGAATTAGTTCGAGCAAGTAATAGGACTAAATATGTTTATACTCTTCAAATAATATCTGAGAATATGTAACAAATAAATTGGAAATAAGCACATCTTTTAAAAAACCTAAAATATTAAAAAAACAAACAAATAAGTATAGAAAATATAGACCTGAAGATATAGACCACATATGGTGAGTTTCTATTAATAATGAAAACTATAATTGGTCTTGGAGAAACTAGAGTACTTTCCTAGTGAGCAGTGAGCAAAAAAACTTTCTAAAAGAAAAAAGGGCTATTCATTTCAAGGAAAGTTTAATTAAATTTAAAAAAAGAAAAGCATCGAGAAGTAAAATCTTATAACACATGTATTAGGAAAACACTTTTGAAAAATATAATTTTCTTTCCATTTCATATGTCAGTGAATAACTCATTTTCCCATTATGATTTGATAACATTTACGCTGAGTCAAAAGAAAATATAAAGTGTTCATTGGAAGTGTAAAGAGGTCATAAACTTAAACCATAAAATACTAGGATATTTTACTCTTTAAGTTCTGGCTACATAGTTTAGGTTTGACATAATTAATCTCCTCTTAAAAAATGAAAATATTTATTTTAAGCAATTTTCATCTGTTCAGTGGCAAGTTCTACCATATTGACTTTCTACTTCCTGAACTGTTCTTGCCTCCACACTCAGAGACTTGGAAACAAATGACTTAAGACACTCTTGTTCTAAAATAGAACATTGCCCACCTCATGTTGAAGCCTAATCCATCTCCCAAGCACTCTGACTCTCACTCCTTTTACATTCTCAGGGACTTTGCTTTTCCTCATAATCCTTTTCTCTGTATTATCTAAAATATTTTGTCACCAACAGATTCTTATCTTTTGCTTATAAATGTGCTCAATATATCTTTTTTTTTAAATTTAAAAATTAGTTCTCTCTTGATTCTATATATCCCTCTAGCTAAACACAAAACTTAAATGTCTTACCATCTTTTCAAGGCCACTCCTAAGTATTACTATTCTTTGCTTTCTCTTCTGCCTTATTTTCCTAAACTTCTCTTCTCCAGGTGCAATCTGGTAACATTTCTGAAGTTCCTTTGCCAAGTCACTGACAATTTTGTTTGCTGATACAAAGACCAGGTTTCAGTGAATACCCTTAGCCTTTTTTAGCAGAAATGCTAAGAAGAATGTTCACATTTTTTTCAACAAGCAAACTGGATGATTTTGGAAAATGACATCAGTAGATCCTCCTCTGTTTTCTCCTATAATAATTTATGTGTCATACATAGCAATCAGTGAATATGGGAAAGAGTCTAATGTACTTTTCATTGTTCCCTTACCAATTAAGTATGTGATTGTATTTTTTTAATATATTTTATTGATTTTTTATAGAGAGGAAGGGAGAGAGATAGAGAGTTAGAAACATCGATGAGAGAAAAACATCGATCAGCTGCCTCCTGCACACCCCCCATTGGGGATGTGACTGCAACCAAGGTATATGTCCTTGACCATAATCCAACCTAGGGCCCTTGAGTCTGCAGGCTGACACTCTATCCACTGAGCCAAACCGGTTTTGGCTTTTGATTGTATTTTATGTTCATAGCATTATTTATATTATTAAACATCTAACAAATATTATATGATGTAAGCATTTTAAACATGAAAATAAGTTGGTTAGAAAGAAATCAACCACTTCTTAAAAAGACAGGTAGCAGCAAAAGGAATTAATAACTATTAGTCTTAAAATTAATATTTATCTTCACTTCTTCTTCTCCCAATTCATTTTCTTGTAAGACATTCATTAGTGATTAATTTAAAAAATACTTCAAGGAAAAAAAACTAAGTATTAAGAGACTTATTACCGAAACCAGTCTGGCTCAGTGGATAGAGCGTTGGCCTGCGGACTGAAAGGTCCCAGGTTTGATTCCGGTCAAGGGCATGTACCTTGGTTGTGGGCACATCCCCAGTAGGTGTTGTGCAGGAGGCAGCTGATCAGTGTTTCTCGCTCATCGATGTTTCTAACTCTCTATCCCTCTCCCTTCCACTCTGTAAAAAAATCAATAAAATATGTTTTTTAAAAAGAGAGAGATTTATTATGGTTGTCACTTAGTAAGGTATATGAATGTCTAATCACTGTGTTGTACACCTGTTTCTAATATTGCATGTCAAACATGATAGAAAAAAGGCCACGTGTTATACAAGTTCCATTTACATGAATTTTTGAAACCCATAGAAACAAAAAGTAGATTAGGGGTTGCCAAGGCTTGTATGATTGGTGGAGGAGCAGAATATGAGAGTGATGGCTGAAGGTTACTGGGTGTCTTTTAGAGTGATGAAACTGTCCTGGAATTAGATAACTAGTGGTGACAGTTGGACAACTTTTTTTTTTAATAAACTAAAACCCACTGAATTGTACATTTTAAAAGGCTGAATTTTATTATACGTGAAAAGTAGGTAAATAAGCTATTTAAAAATGAGTGAGAATCTGAGAGATTATATTATGGTATACTAGAGGCCCGGTGCATGGAATTCATGCACTGGGGGAAGGAATTGTCCCTCAGCCCAGCCTGCACCTTCTCCAATCTGGGACCCCTCTGAGGATGTCCAACGGCAGATTTAGGCCCAGATCGTCCTCGGATCTGGGCATAAACCCACAGTGGGACACCCCTCTCACAATCTGGGACTGCTTGCTCCTAACCACTTCTGCCTGCCAGCCTGATCACCCCCTAACCACGCCCTTGCTGTCCTGATTGATGCCTAACTGCTCCCCTGTCAGCCCAATCGCCCCCAACTGCCCTCCCCTGCCAGCCTGGCCACCTGGTGGAAGCCACGTGGAGCAGCAGTGGGGACCCCCTTCCCCCCCGGGCAGGTCTGAGGAAGCTCCGGCGACAGGTGTGTGCAGTGGCCATAGGCCTGCTGCCCACCCCCACCCCCGCCCACAGGGCTGCAGGAACTGCAGCAGCAAACACACAGAGAAGCTAGGTCTGCCCTTGCTGTGTGTAACACCATCTTGTGATGCTGTTATGGTGTGAGGGTCAATTTGTATATTACCTCTTTATTATATAGGATGCATTATTCTGATACCCTACATACAAAATACAATATCCTTAGTCTCATGAATATGAAAAAAATGTCATGTAAGTAAAAGTAAACCCCTATATATGTAGCATTGATATATTACTGCCATTCAAACAGGACTAAAAATTAATTTGAAAAATGTTTACTGAATTATGGCATGTGTATATGCATATTTCATGTAAATTCAGAAATTTGGATAGGTTGCACCAAAGCAGACAATGTTAAACTCTAAAACATGCCTCTGATTCATAACTTAGGTCTGATCTATTTTAAGACAAAACTGCTACATGCTGTTATTTATTTCCAGGTGCAATAAAATCCATTTAATTTGAAGAATGATTAAAGTAGAGAAACCTCATGACAAGTTGCAAACCGATACTCAACCAATCAGACTAGGGTCTGATATAGATTGCCAAACACAGAAGAAATGCTCCAGTAGAAGGAAAAATGTCAGCAATAATATTAAGCATTTATTTGCAGTTTGTTACTGCTACTGTAAGTCATGAAGTATGTAACAACATTTTGAAACCCAAGGGATATTAAGCCTATGGTTGATATTTTTATCTAAATAAAATAACTGATTAAAATATCTCCTTAAAAATGATCACTTAATAGTCTGCTTATACTTTGTGTCTATGTTCTAGAGAATAAGAATAATTATACAAAAATTAATTTATGGATAAATTAGATAAGTCATCATTAGGTAAGTCATCATTTATGTTCTTTATGCTCAAATATAATTAACTTCCCACTCAAATTCTTTAATATAATGTGATACTACCAAGTTTTTGAAAATTTAATTTAAAATTGTTTATTTGTTTTGCTTCTGCCTTGGAGATGAATTATGAGATGATGATGGTTTGATTTAACTTATTTTCTACTTGGACAGATTTAAAGCATTTTTCTAAAAGTATTTAAATGCTGAAAAGACCATAATGCAAGAAAAGATAGAAACATATCTTTGAAACTTTAAATCTAAAAATAAGCAGTTTATGTAATTCAAAATTTTTTTTGGGGTAGTAAAGCTAACCCTTAAATTTTAGGTAATGGGTATCATTGATTAGGTCAAAGAATGTATTTTAAAACTGAAGAACATGATTAAAATATAGGGCCTGTGGCTTTCCATGAATTTACTCACTTTTCTGATACTGTTTCCTATGTGTCAAATTGTTACAACACCCATAACATAGTGTTGTTTTTATATTAAAGATAAAATAAAAAGTAGGTATAGATATACAGAGTAGAAGTTCAGAAAATACTAGTTTCCTTTATATTAATGGTTACAGAAGGAAAAGTATTCATGAATTAATACTTTTATTCATAAACCCCAATGAATATTATATGTGGATTCAAGAAAAATATTACACATAGAAGTAGTGTGCCTTCCAAATAGTATCGATAGGAAACATTCCAATAGTGATTTGAGCTTTCTATGGCACACTGTTGAATATATAATTTTTTCTTTAATAATTATGAATGTATCAACATCAAAATCAGTATTATTTAAAGATCCTGCTATATTAACATTTTAGATAGACTAAAAATGTATTTTAAAATACAGAAAATACATATTCATTTGATTGTTTTAACTATCATTTTTAAAATGTTATCACTTTTTAATACTAGGTACTGATGTTTCATTTCTTCTCTTTGTCAATTAGTAGCACTCTAGTTTTAGGTGAGCATCATTCAGTCTATTACCACAGACCCCAACGTCACTACCTTATCTTGAATTTGTGGAGTCTGTCACTTCTACACTTACTAGAATCTTCAAATAAAATGCAAACATGACCAATTCATATCCCCATATGTGGCTCCTCATTGCTATAATGTGCATTTCCCGGTTACTTATTATAGCACACAATTTTTCCATTATCTAGCACCTTTTTCAGTCCTATATGCTTCCACTGCCTATCTTGCATTTTAAGCTCTAGCACAGGAAATGTGTAATATTTTTCCTGAACACATCATGTGACTTCTCATAAGTGATCCTTTGCACTTTTAGTGCATTCTATCCAGAATCCCCCTTCTGCAATGCCACATGATCTGAGTGAATCCTATTTATGTCAGTAAGTTCAATTATTCTGTGACCACCTCCAAGAAGGCTTTTTGGTATCTCCCCCATACAGACAGCAATATAGACCCCAAATACAAAGGAATGAATGGCAAATTTTAACTGTATAAGATCATAGAAAACAAATCTAAATATAATAAACAAAGACAAACTGAGAAAAATATTATTAATTTGCATGTGTGTTCAAATGAAGGATTAATGTGCAAAATACACAGTTACTTAAATAATAACAAAATATTAATTAAACTAATATGAAGTGGCAAATACATACATACAAATAATTCAAAAAAGCACAATCCAAATAATTGATAAGGACAGGACAGCATGATTAATGTTCTTTATCAAGAAACCACAAATAAAATTTCTAATCCTGGTTTTTACACATTATCTCTGCAAAATGTGTGAAACGACTGATAATATCCTGGGTGGGTGAAAGTTTGTGAAAACAGGTCTCATACACTAAGCTCTTATGGAGGTCAATTATAATGCACACATACCTTGACATGGCAATTCCCCTTCTAAAAAATTATCCTACAAAGATATTCACACCCACATAGATCAATACATATGTATAAAGACACTAATATTTTTGTTAACTAAAAAATGATTCACCGATATGCCATTTATTTTCACATGGTGACATTAATTTACAATGAGTGCTTACTTTAAAATAGCATACAAATATTGGAAAGCAAAAACAGTATGTTAATTTATGTATGTATTTGCAAAATGTATAAAGATCATGTGACTGAACATTAAGGATAGTATGATATTTTGTGTTAAAATGTTTTTTTTTTAATTTTTAATATAAGATAAGAAGTATGGGATAATGGGTTAAAACACTGATTCTCTAACACTGTCTGTATTTAAGTCTCAGTTCCACCACTTACTGATTGTATGACTTTTAACCAGTTGTTTCCCAGATGGTTCAGTTACCTCATCAATAAAATGGATATAAATAAATTTTAATAAGTGACAAAAATCTGGAAAGATATATATGTACATATTTCTGAACAAAAAAAGAGAGAATACAGTGGTTTCACTTGGGGCTTTTAATTATTATTCCATATATTTTCATGTACAATATTTTAAAACATTTTATAGTAAGCATATTATTTTTACTAATGCATTATTTTTTTAAATATGGAGTTATCAAATCTATAAAGTATGAACAAGTCCTTCATATTAGACATGTATAGGCACAATATAATTTATTCAATTGTTATAAAGAGGATTCACCTCAAGAATAACAACATATATGCTGTTTCCATGGCTATGAAACAGCATATAGAGCAAGAAAACTCACTGCCAAATTTTTACCTAAGATAAGGGATTTAAGTTTGAAACTAATTACATTAAGAAGGTATCACTTTGTATAGGCGATGCTCACCCACACTGACAAAACTGGTCAGTAAAATGATTACGGTTGCCAGTTCAAATTAACTTGAGCAAGATATATGTGAGCCAATATAGTTATTTTATTAAAAGATTTAAATGTTTAAAATAAAGAGTTGACAGCAGTTTTATAGTCTATCCCATTTGTGGCAGGAAAAAAACAACAACAACAAAAAAAAACAACTGCTTTCCGATTGAATATAAACTCATAAAAATCTCGCTACAGTGCTAAGTCATTGATTCTACAAACTTTCCTGAATTCTAATTGCCAGCATTTCCCTGGCTACAGAAATCCATGGTCTTACTGTTTAACTGCTCCCGGCCCATTCTAGGTAAACTATACTCATTAATTTAGGACCAGCTCTTTTAAAAATTATAAAAAGTCTAGGCATAGAGTCCTGAAAATTACTGGTTACTCATGCTCTGACTGTAGTCAATTTTACATGTAACAATTTGATAACAGGCTAGCATATCATAATAGGCTTGGGATGGTTATTAAATAAGTGGATAATTTGATGAAAGAAAAAATGAAGTAAAAAAAAATATTTTGCACATCATTTCATGACTGTTACCTGTGTGTCTTATTCAACTTCCACTGAATTTACTCTGAGTGGACAGTGAAATTTTTACCTCTGCTATAGCAACTTCTAAATCAGAAAATGGCTATTCTCTCCCAGAGAGTAACACAGTCTTCACTTCCAGGCAGACTAAAATAAAAGGTCTATGAGTAACTGCTCTTTCTATGATCTGAACAGACACATTATTAGGCACCCAGGAAAGAATTAAAGTCAACAAAATATTTAGCAGCCATGGGAGTATCTAATAACCCACTTTGATTGTCCTCGTGAGAAATAGAAATTTACCTTATGTCTTCATTGTGATTGCTCTAATCTATCTAATGATTGAATTTGGCATTTCCCAGCCTTTGATTGCTCTGATCTATCAAATGATGGAATTGTGTGATCCTCATTTCCTCTAAAAGGGTGTTCTGTTTTGCTCTTTTCTTTTTGGTAGTCTGATTTACAGCCTTTTCTTCTATTGCTCCCTCTGGAGCTGTCTTTCTATATTTCTACCAGCTTTTGGTGCTAACCAGTTGAACGAAATTGGATGGAGGCTCACTCCCTTGTTAACTTTAATCCCTGCTTTCCTACTTTTAAATTAACAATGGTTGACTATCAAGGGAGTTTTATGACCATCAACCCATTTTTTCCTTTTCATGATTATATAAATGCAGTTTTTGTATTCCTCGTGATAAAATTAGAACATATTTTCTCTGAAATTAAAACAAAACCATACAGTCTAAATTTATTTCATTATACATGTTTCAATTTAAAAAAACTGATTTCTACATTAGGATAAACCTAAGTGAATTTTCACATGGCATTCTCTTTTATTTTCTTACTATTTAAAAATTATATCTAATCAATATGTATAACAAAATTTTCTTTAGCTTATAATACTAAATACATTATTTTGATTATGGCTTTATAATTATTTTTCTTATATCTTGAAATAATACTAAAAGTTAGACATCCCCGGATATATTTTTTTTGTATTTTCACTTAAAATGAGTGACTAGTTCACACACTTTTATTATTATATGATTAATTTTTATATTGATGTTTTGTTTTTTTACTAAAAAACTTTTTATTAATGATTCTAACATATGCTCAAAGATGCTTTCTGTGAAATTCTATCATTTAACTAACATTGTAATATGCTTATTGCAATTTTGTTTATTATCAAAATTGTTTATTATCAAAATCCCTGTGGTTCACAGGGAAGGTCACCCTGAGGATGGTGACTGGCCATATGTGGTAGCTAGTAACTCAATAACTAAAGAAATGACCAATGAACCACAGGACAGGTGGGTGGGAAGTCATTCATTCAGTGTGGTGTGTGTGCTTTTGCATAATACTAACGGCTGCAGATGTCAGGATGAGTAAAGCACAGCCTCTGCCCACAGGCACTATCAGAGGCTACTGGGAAAGATAAAAAATGGATGACTCACCCTAATTCAGGCATATTACAATAAAAAACTGTGAAAGAAAATAAAGTTATTGGGATGGAGAAAGAAAGCAACTGACAAGTGAGGATAAGAAGACTATTCACCAACTTTCCCATTCATTTAAAACAAGCATTCAATAATGCTACAAAACAGGCACATTGCTAGGTACCACGTACATAGAAATGAATAAAACATATTCTCCTTCTCCCATAAAGTTCACATTCTAGTGAGTGAAATTTAATCTGCACACACTCAAAAAAAAAGAGGAAGTGGAAGAAGCAGAGAAACATATTTCAAGCAGAATAAGGAGCAGAAAAAAAATAAACGTGGGTTTATGAAATTATTAGAAGTACTCAGAACCAGGCATGTGCATACTTTGTAACAGGAGGGATGAGAGTAGAAAAATAGTGTTGCCAAACAGGATGAGAAGAGATCATGAAGAAAATAACCCCCGCCCTAAGAATTTTTACTTTAATTGTATAATCAATAAGTTGCAATCAAAACTGTTTGAATAGAGGTTTTGACAGATCTGTGTAACCAAGGCATCGTGTTATACACAGTTCAACAGAGACATGTTATTATGACTGGATTTTTAGATGTGGAATTGGTAGCTATATAGAATAAATGACAGAAAGAAGGCTATAAGACTTTGGGTGGTAGAGTTCGATGATATTTGAATTAGATAGAAACACCTTAGACGTTTTGATCCAAGAAGTACTGTAATAGGAACACTTAAAAATGGAGCCATCATGCCTGCTATGTTGAGAATCAACTATAGGAAGTTGAGGAGAGAATTAGAGAGACCTGTTAGAAGACTACCGCAGTGTTCCATGCAAGAGACAATAGGGGAATGGGCAAGTGTATCACAGTAGAGGTGGTGAGATTTGGTCAGGTCTGGGGGAAAGTTTAATTTTAAAAAAACTGATTTCTACCTGATGGATTAGATGTAGGTTATAGAGAGAGGAGTTAGCAAAATCATGCCATCCTTGATGTTATATGAGCAATGGAAAGATGCAAGCTATTTACTGAGATAGGGAAGACTTTGGTTGAGTGGTGTGTTAGTGTATTTGGGTTGCTATAACAGAATACCTTTTATAAGGTCAACAAGGCAACAACCCCACTCATTAGCTAATCATCTCCCAACCTCTAATGCTAGTACATTGAGGATTATGATTCAACACAGGGATTTCCAGGGCAAAAAATATTCCATAGAAAGCAGGATTCAGGCTCAGATTTAGGTGTATTAAATTTACAACATAATATGGATTAAGCAAACAGATATTCAAGCCTGAATTTCAGGGATAAGGTCTAGAGATGACATTCTGTGAATCATCAGAAAATAGATGGTTTGTAAAGCCATGTGACTGAATAAAATAATCCCAGGCACATGCGCAGACAGACTATTTTTAAGGACTAAGCCCTGAGGCCCTCCAATATTTGAGAAGAGAGACAGAGAATTGAGAAGACCAGAAAGGAGTCTGAGAATGGCTGGCTCATGAGGATAACCAAAATAAGGGCAGTGTTTAACCCCAAGGATTTACTAAGAAGGTGTTAAGAAATGAGCGATCAGTTATGCCAAATGTTGCCATTATGCAAAAATAAGATAAGGACTTAACATTGCCCCTGGAATAACATGTAGTATAATTGGCTAAGAACTGTTCATGTGCAGCATGGAAAGTAAATGAGTATGACCAGAAGCATGAAAATAGTGAGAATAAACAACAGAAAACTAAAGAATTTTCATTTTCAATAAAAAGATAGTGATAACTGAAATTCCATTGACCTTAGAAAGTTTACTTCTTAATATTTCCCAATTGTGCTTCTCAGAATGGCTATATCTTTGCTTAGCCCCTGGCTCATTGGGTGTTTTGGATCAACAGTTCTTTAGAGTAATTTGTGAGTGACTTAACTTTGCTCATACTAAGTAGAATAATTGACAATCTATTTTTTCATTCCCACCCTTCTATAGAATCAAAATATTCTTGATTCTAAGAATCCACCAGGGCGTCAGGCACCAGTTTCCTTATGGGAAACTTGAGAAATCAGCAGATTGCTCATGTGCCAGCTGTAATAGCAACAATGTTTTAGTTGCAGAGCAGAAGCCAGTTGGAGAAGAGATCTTGACCTCATTAATTCTTTCAAGGATGTTGATGGTAGTGAACCCAGCCATACTAATTCTTCCAAAATTTACTATAATCATAGTTAAGACATTTTTACTACCATGCAATGTATATTCAATTGTCTTTGGGTATGCTGCACAAAATATACCATGGTATCTTAATACCTCCACATTTGTGGAAGCTGATTTTTGTTCATAGCTTTTATACAGCATTATCATCTTTATCTGTCACTAACTTTGTACTTAGATTTCTTAACAGCCCCACAGATTCTTTCCCTGGTTGTTTGCTTCTTTTATTGATCTCTCTTTCCCCAAGCCATAGGCAGTACCAAACACAACAAACTATTTAAGGTCTTTATTTGTCTCTTGAGCTGAACAGCTTAAATTCCATCTGATGATATTACCTCTTCAGCCTATAAATTTCTTAGTGGGCCTCAATAACACAACTTCATGTTCTCAAAGCATAACCTCATTCTAATTTCTTTGTCTTTATTGCCATATAAGACCCTGCCTCTGGTAACCACTATGCTTGTTCTGTCAACTCCAGATGTGTTAAACAGTGGCATATAAACATTCATCAGCTTTAATTACTCATATCACACAATTCTAAGCATTTTTCCATAAATATATACCTTTTCTGTGGTGTGTCACTATAAAGGTTGTCTAAGATATTATTTATTCCCAATTAGCTATAACTTCATTTGTTATCCTGCAGAGTTCAGTAATTTTCTAGCTATTTTATAACTACACAAATATGTTTCTAGATTTTCTTTATATGTGTGACTCTGAAATAAAACCATGGAGTGATGCATTATAAAATATCATATTTATGTGTCCCCTCACAGCTGTTGCTAACATTTTTAAGTATTTTTACCAAAGTTATTTTTATTTTTATTACAAATGGCATAAATAATTCTCAAAATTTCTTGGGCTAGGGCTAACGGGCTTCTTAAACTTGACATTTTTTAGAAATTGGACTGTAGATCATATACCGTGCACAAAACTGGTGATTAAGTAGTGAAGAAGACAGACACAGATTCTGCTCTGAAGACCATTAATCAAAGATGCAACCAATAGAATCAGGAGAGTGAGTGATAGCAGAGGTGTAGCATGTCAGCCAATCTCTTAGGCTAGACTATTTCTCCATCCTTCATCCCAGTGCCCATCATGAATCCAATGCAGTGTAATATTCAACTTGCATTCATATTATATGCATCTAAGAGCCTTCTATTAAAGCAATGAGACATAGAGCAGGTATCTTGACAGTGAGAGCTTGTGAAAGAGCAGAAGGAACAAGCATATATAACTGCCAATTTCAGGCATGTTTCTTTTTTTCAGTGTTAAAATAATCAGGACTATATCATTGGAACTCAAGAAAGGCACTTTTAGTGTAATGGTTTTCCATGCCATACGACCCCTTACCCTTCACCTGTTACCCTGAGATTATGTCAAACCTTTATGGCCGCTTTTGCTTCTGAAACATGTGCCTGTCTTTAAAGGAGCTTGTTCAGAGTGTGCTCTAGTAAACACACTTATTTTAAAATATGCTGTGAAGAGTAAATGTGAACCCCATTTACTCTTATGTGAACCCCAACCACTATCACTACCCTGAATACAAAATAGTTTGTAAAATTTGTGGAAGGAAATGGATAGACAAAATTGTTATGTACTACCACCTCCATGCTTGGTTGGGGGCTATACAGACCAAGAAATGAGACATGAAGGTCAGATAAACCTGGAGAGGCAGGATAAGGGATGAATCAAAAATGAATAATATGAAAGGTGAAATTAGATGAACAATATAACAGAAATCTCCTACAATAAATATTTAGTTTAATTCACAGAAACCATCCACAGCATAACATTCAGGAGTTCCAGAAGAAGTTCTGGCTTTCAAGGTCAAGAGTCTGATCCTGGTACCAAAATAGTGATTCTCCCTAAGAGGACATGGCTGAAACCCATAAAGTAAAATATGAGTTTGGCTTAATTACATCAATAATAAGTGGTCTAAGTAGCAATGCAACTGAACTGATGCTGCAATGAATTAAAGCCCTAGAATATATATTCCAATTTCCTGTGACAGAGTTTGGCGGGGGGGGGAGGGGGGGATGATAGGGAAATGCTGAAGTAATCTCATTTTAAGATATTACAAAATTGGAGATGAGATTTAAGGTAAAAAAAAACAAAAACTCAGAGACAACCTTTCAATAATGCCGCTCAATAGAATCATAACAGGCAAGGCTGTATTTCTTGCTATACTGTTGCCTGAATGGCTGTTAGTCCATGATACTGACAAAAAAAAATGTCTTCCTAATTTCAAGGGACCAGATCTATGTAACAGCATCAGTAACTTTAATTATGTGAGAAATACTTTATTGGAAGAACAGCTTCAAGTCCAATTTCTAAGTATGAGAATATTTTCATTAAACAAGATAAAACTGCAAATAAACATGTGACTTCTTCCAAAGGTCACTTCTTTATGTGCTGTCCTATCTCTGGCTTGAGAATCATCTATTTGCTTTTGAAGATCTTCCAGTGCAACTTGGGTACTCTTGTCAGGTGACAGTAGCAAAGGTATATATGTGGACAAAACATTATTTAAATGAAGATGCTGAGACCCAACAGTTCCAGGACCCGAAGAGATACAGCTGTGGAACAAGGATACACATCTGCTTTTTTGAAGAGTATGTTGGGAGGGGGAAACCCTAGGGTAGTTTTAAGACTTGTTAATAGATTTTTAGCTTGTTTTATCTTTCCTGCTGAATCTAAAAGCAGAGTGTTTTTGCTGCTGTAAAAGCTGAATGAAATTCTGCCCCTAGATTTTTAACAAAAGGTTCTGAATAAGGACGCTTAAGCATGGAATGTTGCATTGGTTTTACAGGTGTTTTGGGGACACCTTTTGGTAACACCACTTTGATCTTTATTGAAGAACTGTTCCATGTCTTTGCTTTTGATACCCAAAGTGTTTCCTATAATTTTGTTTGTTTTGTTTTGTTAATCATCATCCCAGGAAATTTTCCCATTGGTTTTTAGGGAGAGTGGAAGAAAGAGGGAGACAGAGAAACATTGATGTGAGAGAACACATTGATTGGTTGCTTCCTGGGCACCCAGACCGGGCCAGAGTGGGGAAGAGCCTGCAGCCAAGGTGCCCTTTACTGGAATTGAACCCGGGACCCCTTTGATCCACAAGCCAATGCTCTATTCACTGATCCAAACCAGCTAGGGCAATATCCAGAGTGTTTCCCATTAATTGCATTACTTCATGACATTCATGTTTTGGTTTTGAAAATGTCCCATAGATAGGTCTCTTATTTGTATTCTGTTAACCTTTCCTTCTGCACTACTTAGCAAGTTCGTCAATTTATTTTGTACACCATCCAGCACTTCTTTTTGAACCCAATTTTATTTTTTTTAAATTCTTTATTTTTACTTCAGATCTAAGCCAGCATTAGCTTTATCCCAACACCCCTGTAACACCACCAGTTTTCTTTCCAGACTGTCTGCCTTTTCTAACCATTCAACTAGTACCAATTTCAGGTTAGCTAGTACATGTTCCCGAGAGACAGAAAACTGTAATGCACTTTCATCTCTCTCCTTGGTGACACATTCGATTGTTCCTGCAATGACTACCTGCAAACTGGCTTGAAGGCTTGCCTTTTCCATTGCATTAGAAGATGAATGCTGCTTCTCCTTCAATTGTGTGACTTTCCTTCTTAGTTTAGCTGCTCTATATTCTGCAATGCAAGCTCTGGCAAAGGAGGATCTTCTGATTCTAAATCATGGTTAATGATCTCCCCATTTTCAGGTTTAAACATAATTATTTGTGATGTAATTGTTGAACCTCCTTCTCTAAGGCACAGTTTTCCATTTATTTCCATTCCAGTGCCAGCATTACCTCTGTTCTCACCAGTTGAAACATAATTGTCTTTTCCTGCATTAACGTAACTTCATTTAAAAGCTTAATTCCCCCAGCCTTGCCCTGTTCTTTTGCTTTCAAATAGTTACTATAAAACATGAAGCTTCTTCGTCATTGCCACAAATTCAAATTCTTTCCTCATCCTAGAAAGTCACATATTTGTTCTTTGTGGTGCTTGATTTTCTGTTTTCTTCTCTCTGGATGTTTCTACTGTGTGGTTTTGTGATTTTTTTCCTTCAAAATTCAATATTCTCTCCTTCTGGTTGGTTATTACTGCCTGCTTAACTTTTGCTCACTTCACTAGTGAAATTTTCACTTCAAGAAAGTAATTCATCACTTTTTACTTTAAGAGTTATTTTTTCCTTAAATCAGTCTTGTAAAGCTTGTGTACTTTCTCCTTTAGCTGCTTAATTTCTGGATCAGTTGTTTATGGTTTCTTTCTAGTTCAAAAGGGGCAGCAATTGAATCAGACAATCTCGGATTACCCTTCTGGATGGTCCTAATTGTTGCTTCTTTATCCAGAGTTGATATTGCAGCTTTTGTACCTTTTGGAGCAATTTAGAAGACTCACTTAGTTCATCAGATTTAATTGCCATAAGAGAGACTGTAGATTCTGAAGTAATTAATCCAGTGGAGGGGTGTAGTGAAATAAGGTCAATCTTACGATTATCCTTGGCATTTCAAAGCTGCCCTACTATGAGCTGAATTTGTGCTAATTCCTTTTCCCTATTTTTTTTTTTTTTACTCTGAAAAGCTCCTTTTCATTTAAATTTGTTCCCTAAGTTCAAAGTTCTCCTTTTGGATATTTAAGTTATATTTTTGCAACTGATTTAGCTGAACTACTACTAAATTTTCTATGTTATCTTCAAGCTTCTGCTAGGTTAAATACAAATTATTAAGAACTAATTCACCTTGAATTAACTTTTCTTTCTGCACATCTGACCCTTGAGGAATAGGCAGTGGTGGCTGTTGCAGTAGCTACTTGAGCCTGGCCTCCACCAAAACTGTGGTGGCCTGAGGGCCCCTCAAGTCCATATTTAAAACTTTAGAAATCTATATGTGATTTCAAATATGTTAGTCTAATCCAATAACAATTTCCCCATGAATTATAAAGAGCTGGAATAAACCAACAGTTATATGAAGTTAGTCTTTCTTGCTTTTTAGATCCCTTTAGCAATTGCTTCTTTGGTTCTCCCTGACTTGACATTCTCATTATTCATTTTTAGACACTTATTTATCCATTTTACCCTAACTTACTTCCTGTTTATAGATCTTATAAGTTTTAAAGTCTAGAGTACTTTGAATATAATAACTGATTATACTTCCATTCCTGGAAAAAAATACTTGGTTTGCCAGTTATGGTTCTGTTTACCCTTCAGGGAGAAATATTTTATCTTATCATTTCCTGAAATGTATCTCTTTTTAATTTACAAACATTTACAAATAGCTAAGCTTTAACTTCAGAGATTTGATGATGTCCCTACTTAGGACTAGGGATCTATTATTTGATTATCTGCTTTCCCATTAATAAAACACTTTACTTTCACTAAAATAAATATGACACATTAGAACAAGATAGATATACTTCATTTAGTGAATTCAATGATACTGCAATTTGCCTGTTTCTATTAGTTATTTCCTTCCATGTTTTATAAATCTGCTTCCTAAGTAGTAAGAGAAAGAGTGAAAATAACACTTTAAGCCAACTGAACATTTGTACCATCCAGTTTATTATTTTTATATATTTAAGTATCAAACTTATTATTATCTTGTCAGCTTCCCATATTTATAAAAAATATCTCAAATTCTATATATTTTAAGCTTGCTTTTGTTCTAAGTTTTTCCTTTTTGAGACGTCATGATATGATAATTTTAAGTGATAATTTTAAATTTACCTTAAATATGAATAGGAATGTTAATGTTTTTAAATAATATTTGATATAAAAGGCAATGGCTCTGACCCACAAAGGGCTTATAATTTTCTTAAGTGTGTTGGACTATCACAAGGAGTTGAGTTCTCAGAAGAATCCTAAGATCAGATTATTCATTGCTAACCTAAGGGTTGGTTAATTTAATTATCAAAGTATGTAAAAATATTTTGTCTTTCAAATAAGATACAATCATAGGCTGATTAAGGCAGGATACATTCTGAGACATGCCTCATTAAGCAATATCATCCTTGTGTGAACATCATAGGGTGTACTTACATAACTATATGGTATCACATACCACACGTCTAGACTACATGGAATAGCTTATTGCTCCCAGGATACAATTCAGTAACTTGAGAAAACAATTTGAGGTTAAATCAATCACAGAAGAAAAAGATGATCCTGAGAAATAGGATCATATGAGGCTGATGAAGGCATAACATGACACAGCATACTCTTACAGCAATTTTTTTTATAAGTAGCAAAATTAGACTCTAAAATGATAAAATATAATATAGTAAATATATAAACCAGTAGCATATTCATTTATTATCATTAGAAGCATTATATATTGTACATAACTATATTATTAAATTTGACTTTCAGAAAGGAAGAGAGCGAGAGCGAGAGCAAGAGCGAGAGAGGAGAGAGAGAGAGAGAGAGAGAGAGAGAGAGAGAGAGAGAGAGAAACTTCAATGATGAGAGAGAATCATTGATTGGCTGCCTCCTATATGGCCTCTACTGGGGACTGAGCAGGAAACCAGAATATGACAGTATAGTAGGTTTGTTGATATCAGCATCACCACAAACGTGTGTATAATACATTGAACTACAATGTCACAATGACCAAGAAGTCACTAGGCAATGGGAAATTTTCAGCTTCCTTATAATCTTATGGGGCCATCCTTGAACAAATCATTATATGGTGCATGACTGCCCATTTGAGATAACTCTAAATTTTACTTCACTGATTCTCAGTCCTAGATTTCTACCATACCCCCAAATGCTACCAATACAAATCTCCATACTTTCTAAAATAAAAAAGAGCTGCCCTAGCCAGCCCAGTCAGTTCAAGCATCATCCCTTACACTGAAATGTCTTGGGTTCAATTCCCACTCAGGGCACATACCCAGCTTACAGTTTTGTCCCTGGTCAGGGCGTGTGCAGGAGGCAACCTAGCAATGTTTTCATCTTACATCAATGTTTATCTCTCTCTCCCTTTCTCTCTAAAATATATCATTTATCTATCTATCTATCATCTATCATCTATCTATCTATCTATGTATCTATCTATCTATCTTCTTTTTTAAAGAGCCTACACTGATATGGTACATTTATTAGTATTTGTAAATACTCATTCACACACTCTTGTACTCCAAGCACTTGGAGTACACTTTCCATCCTATTTATATTGGGCTTAATTATTGACACATTTTAATCAATGGAATGTAAATGAATTTGATATACTAGTACACTTCAACTGAGCACAAACTTTAAATATACCTATAGGGTTTCTCTTGCTAATTCTCACTGCCAAAAGAATGGGCATGTCTGAAATAGAGTCCTCTGTTGCAGTCTTAGGTCTTACAATACAAGATTTGTTGAAGGAATCAGTCAATACAGCCACAGATAGTCCTGTCACTAACTCTTACAGAGGTAAGGATTAAGTATCTGCTATTATAAAATATTAAGAGTATGGGCTAGCCGAGGCCGGTTTGGCTCAGTGGTAGAGCGTCGGTCTGCGGACTGAAAGGTCCCGGGTTTGATTCCGGCCAAGGGCATGTACATTGGTTGCGGGAACATCCCCGGTGGGGGGTGTGCAAGAGGCAGCTGGTCGATGTTTCTCTCTCATCGACGTTTCTAGCTCTCTATCTCTCTGCCTTCCTCTCTGTAAAATATCAATAAAATATATTTCTTTTTTTAAAAAGAGTATGGGCTAGTTTTTAGCAGCAAAGCTAAACTTAAACACTGGATAAATAGATATATATATATTTACAAAGTATAATTTAATAATATAACACAAAAGTAAATATGCAGCCCTAGCTGGTTTGACTCATAGATAGAGCATTTGCCTGAGGACTGAAGGGCCCTGGGTTTGATTCTGATTAAGGGCACATGCCTGGGTTGCAGGCTCAATCCCCAGAGTGGGGCAAGCAAGAGGCAGCTGATCAGTGATTCTCTCTCATCATTGATGTTTCTCTCTCTCTTTCTCTCCCTCTCTGAAATCAATTAAATTTTAGAAAAAATAAATATTCATTAGCTATTATTATTTTTATATTTTGTTTTGTTTAGTCCTAATAATTCTATTTATTACATTAAAACTTCTGAATAATGTTTTTTCCAATTATGAAGAGAATTTTAATTATAATAAAATAAGGATGCTTTTCAAATAGTGGCCAATTTTCCATAGATATTGTGGTTCAGTCATGAATAGCAATGCAAAACATAATATTTACAGAGAGAAATCATCCAGTAACTCATTCATTACAAAATTAATGAAATAGGAATAAATGCTATGATAATATTAGCCTTATCTCCAATATTTATCCACCTACATGACTTCCAATTAGCTTTGAAACTCAAAGTTGAATAAATGTCCTTCAGGAAAGTGATGAACATATGCAGATTAATATTAACATTGTTCATTAGTTAACAACTTAATTCAAGTCACCTCCAGGCTGCCTACACAAAAACTTCAAGTATGTTTTATTACTAACATTTATAAATAAAAATATTGAATGCCTAATTCAAATTATATAATATTTTAGCTTAAAAATTTAGGAAGATATTAATAAAATCCAATCAAAATTCAATATAAATTATAAGAATATGTGAAATTTAAGTAATTGGCATTAATATGAACAATGCCTCAGATTTTTGTTTCCAGTTTGATTATTTGCATAAATTATGCATTGGCAGTTTATTTTTTATGCATGAGAACTGAGAGATACCAATCCAATTGTTTCATAATTATACGTTAAGAAGCAAAAACATTTCACAGAAAATATTTTGAATGATTAGGGGGGATCACTTTAGTTTTTTACTTTTATGCTTGTCTTTATCTCATTTTTCCACATGCAATGCTGAACTGATATGCAATACTACTTTTTTATAAATACTAATTTTCAGTTTGTTCAATGAAGATAATGCTATGCACACTGAAATTGGCTTCCTATTTTCCAGAAAGTTTTTGAGACTTATGATTCATTTATTTTCAAAAATGAATACGTTTCTAGGTATTATTGTCTTCAGACACAAGATGATAATATTTTAAATGTCATTAAAATGAATCCTACCTGATTTGTACAAGGAATAAATATTCAAAGACTTTATCCATGTAATCCTATTAAATCAGAATTTGCAAGGAAACATTTAGCATGCTCTTGAATCTTTGAAGCTCATGATGGTTGTAAGCCATACTATAGCTCTGTTGTTAAATTTTCCCAAAGCAGTTAAAGCTAATGGCAGTAACAAATGAAATGCTGTAAATCCAGGAAAGCATCAAGCCTCCTTAATTCCTGAGGCATAAATTTTAATCATTGAAATAGAATTTGTTTTTGTTTTCCTTAGCTAATCTCACCTTCTTTTGTTTTTCCCCAAGATGATTTGATGTTTTGTAAAGAATGAAATCAATTATAGTACAACTGCAATTTATATGGGATTTAGCCCTAGTAAGATAAGAAAAAGTTGTTTCACACTGTTTTTTAAGAAAATAAGCCCACTCATATCTCTTTCTCTCTCTCTCTCTCTCTCTCTCTCTCTCTCTCTCTCTCTCTCTGCTTTTCCTTGTAGGTCCATTGAGGGACTTTGGCAAATTAAGTCAAAATATTCACAACACACGCATCTGAATATTTAACAAGATCCTCATGTAACTGCAGTTTGAGAACCAGTGCTATAAATGAAAAAGTAACAGAATATATAGAATTGCTGACATTTTTAACTCTCTCTCCTTTTCATTTGGCTTTTCTTACTTTTCTTTTTTGAACTTTGTTTGCTATAAGTATAATTTCAAAGGTGAGCTTCACATTTCATCAAAAGAATTACAGCACTGATGGCAGATAAAAAGTAAATTCAATTTGTGTCCTAAGGTATTAAGCCTTATTTTTCTCATGGCATTAAATTTGTTAGGTTTGTTATATTTCCAAAGAGAAGATTCATTTTTTATAGATTCGCATACTTGTACTTATATGATATCATATTTTAGGGATTAAAGAAATTGTACTTACAGGCCTTGAAGAATTTAAGGCCCTTCCTTCTAAGACAGTGGTTCTCAACCTTCCTAATGCTGCAACCCTTTAATATAGATCCTCATGTGGAGGTGACCCCCAGCCATAATATTATTTTTGTTACTACTTAATAACTGTAATTTCGCTGTTATAAATCATAATGTAAATATCTGTGTTTTTACAAATAAGACCTGCAGCTGGGAATTAAAATAAGTCCCAATTAAAACAAAGGAGCGGTATAAAAGCTCAAATGGAAAATGATTATGTTTTTATCAGGAGCTGGATGCTGAGCAGGTAAAACAAAAAGTATCCAAAGTATTTTCTCAAATACTTAATGACAGCTACCATACTGTCTCATGAGACTTTTTAAAACAAGTACTTCTCAAGTGTTTTAGTCTCAAGACAGCTCAATACACCTAAAATTGTTGAGAACCTCTAATAATTATTGTAAATGCACTTTATACTTACTGATATTTACCATAATAGAAATTAAAATACTTAAAAGCTTTATTACTTCCTAAAAAATAACAATAATAATACTATTATCCATCAATAAGTAGTTTACTTTTAATTAAAAATAACTACATACCAAAAAATATCATGAGAATAATGATTTTAATATTTTCAAATTTCTTTTTTAAAATATATTTTATTGATATTTTACAGAGGAAGGGAGAGAGATAGAGAGCTAGAAACGTCGATGAGAGAGAAACATCGAACCAGCTGCCTCTTGCACACCCCCTACAGGGGATGTGCCCCCAACCAAGGTACATGCCCTTGACCGGAATTGAACCTGGGACCTTTCATTCTGAAGACTGATGGTCTACCACTGAGCCAAACCGGTTTCGGCGATTTTCAAATTTCTTTAATCTCTCCAGATGCTTGGATTCTCCTATCATTTCAGCCTTCAATCTGTTTTGATAAAAATTTAGACTTACAAAAAAAGCTGAAAAGGGAAAGTGTATTTTAACAGCTTTTTCAGGTAACTGAGGATATTAATCCTTGATGCTACTTCCCAAGTTGACAAATAGTTTCTTAAAGGTCATAACATGAAATCCAAAACTGTACCATTTTTTTTCAGTTTCATTAAAATCTATATGTCTTACTCTCACTATAAATGGAAATTCTACCCATGCATGATTTTGAAATTTTGAAAAATCATGCATTAATCATTGGGAAAATATTAGTTCACTTTGGTATGCAGCAGAAATGCCTTATGAGTGAAATCAAGATCCAAAGATTATGGCATAAAACCCATACTAAAACCCTAAGTGGCCCTCCCACCCTCACATCATCACAAGATGGCTACCACAAGATGGTCATCAGGGGAGGGCAGTTAGGGACAACTAGGCTGACAGAGGAGGGCAGTTGGGGGTGACCAGATTGGCAGGAGAGGGCAGTTGGGGACAATCAGGCCAACAGGGGAAGGCTTAGGGTTATCAAGCCAGCAGGGGAGCAATTAGACATCAATCAGGTCAGCGAGGGAGAAGTTAGGCGTCAGGCAGGTAGGGGAGTGGTTAGGGATTTATCAGGCATGGAGGCATAAGTGATTAGGAGCAGTCAGGCAGGTAGGAAGGCAGGCTAGTGGTTAGGAGCCAACAGACCTGGATTGTGATGGGGATGTCCAACTGACGGTTTAAGCCTGATACCACAGGGGACATCCCCCGAGGGGGTCCCAGATTGGAGAGGGTGCAAGGTGGGATGAGAGACACCCCCCTCAGTTCACGAATCTCATGCACTGATTCTCTAGTTTAGTTATAACATTATAGAATTGTAAGGAGAGTTCCTAAATTATGGTGGTGGTATCCAAAAATATATAAGAAAATTCAAATATAATTGAAATGTATTTAACGAATTCACCTATACTAATAAGAAAGAAATATGGTGATTGACCATCACTCTGCAAGGCCCACAGCCAATCAGGAGGGAATATGAAAATTAGCAGAGAAAAAAAAAAAAAAACAGCAGTGGCCACTGAGCCAGACAGAGCAAGCAGGGCTCTTGGGTTGCCCAGGCTGGCCACTGAGAGAGGGTCCTGCAAACTGCCCTCAGCCCCACACCCAGGCTGGCCATGCTACCATCTGGATGAGGGTCCCCACTGGGGGGCATAGCCAGCCTGAAAATGGCCCTTGGCCCCTCACCCAGGCTGGCCATGCCCCCATGGTGTTAGGGTCCCTCATGGGGGGCATGGCCAGACTGTAAACAGCCATCAGCCCCACATCCAACCTGGCCAGGCACCCCAGTGGGGACCCCCACCCTGAAGGGTTGTGGCCAGCCTTAAAATGGCCCTCAGCCCCTTACCCAGGCTGGTCAATGGGGGCATGGCTGGCCTGAAAACTGCCCCACCACCTCGCCTAGGCCAGTACCATCCCCAGTGGGGACCCCAACCCCAAAGGGGATATGGCCAGCCTGCAAACCATCACAGGCCCCTCACCCAGGCCACCCTACCCACCAAGGGAAACCCCACTCTGATCTGAGACACCCTTCAGGGCAAACCAGCCAGACCCCACCCATGCACCAGGCTTCTGTCTATAATAAAAGGATAAAATGCTAATTAGACTGAGAAACCTTCTAGGAGACCTTCCAGACATTCTTCTGGACAAAGCCATGGTGGTGGTGGTGGGGCCTAGGTATAAGTGATTAGGGGCCAAGAGGGGAGGGCAGTTGAGGGTGAGCAGGCCAGCAGGGGGGCAGTTGGGGGTGAGCAGGCCAGCAGGCGGAGTGGTTTGGGGCAATCAGGCAGGCAGGCAGGTAAGAGGTTAAGGAGCCAGGAGTCCCAAATTGCAAGAGGAATGTCCGACTGCCAGTTTAGGCCATAGGTATCAGGCCTAAACTGTCAGTTAGACATCCCTTGAGGGGTCTCAGATTGGAGAGAGTGCAGGCTGGGCTGAGAGACTCGCCCTCCCCCCCCCCCCCGCCATGAATAAATTTTGTGCACTGGGCCACTAGATTTTAACAAAATCTGTAGGTCATCTATTAGGAATACCCTGTGGAAACTGTGCTTTCTGTTGAAGGGAACACATAAGTTAAGTGTAATAGTGCTTCATGAGTTGAATGATTGACCTTTTCACAACCAATAGACTTGATAGCTGGTCTTCTTTACTGTCTAATAAAGAAATGGCACTATAGACACGTGTATGAAAGATAATTAATTTTATTTTCTAAATTGAAGACTGCATACTTAATCTTCAATACGAGTTAATTCTGTTAACACTTTGTTTTTTGAAAAATAAAAGAATTTAGTCATTAGGTTCTTTAGAAATACAGTATATAAAAAAAAAGATTTCCCCTAAGTTAATGTACAGCACATAGATTAAATGATAACAGGGGCATAGAAAATTAAATAAACTCTTTGAATCAAGATATTATCATTGTCATCCTTTTTTTTTTCTTATTTCTTTTATATCTACAGTGTGATTGAGAGAGGAAGTACTTAATATCAGGGATCACCTTATATTGTCTCTAGATTATTTCAGAGGCCCGCTAACTAAACATTATAAATATTTTTAAATGGTTATGTCCGTGTCTTTTTCATGAAAATAAGTACTTTAATTTTGACATTTAAACTTAATTGGCCGAAACCGGTTTGGCTCAGTGGATAGAGTGTCAGCCTGCGGACTGAAAGGTCCCGGGTTCGATTCCAGTCAAGGGCATGTACCTTGGTTGCAGGTACATCTCCAGTAGGAGGTGTGCAAGAGTCAGCTGATCGATGATTCTCTCTCATCGATGTTTCTAACTCTCTATCCCTCTCTCTTACTTTCTGTAAAAAATCAATAAAATATATAAACTTAATTGGTATTTTATCATTGGCTTCCATTAATCTGTTGATGACTATTTTTCTATGGGAAGCAGGAATGTGAGGAGTGGGCATTCCTTTGGAATTTTTCTTCCCTCAATATGATTGCACAGAAGAAAAAAGAGGAGAACCAATAATTTAGAGCACATTAAGATTTGATTTATGACCAATAAATAACTGGAAAACACAGAATAAAGAAGGCAATTATTTTAAGGCAAAATAAATGAAATCTACAAATAAAAAATAAAATATCTCATCACCTCTAGCATATAGAAGATATCTTAAGTAGTAAAGTACATTATTAATTGTCTTTAACGTTAATCTTTGTTGGTTTTGCAAATGCAGCTATTCTTCCAATACTAATTCTGTAAGTAAATAGTCCAATATGTATTATCAAAGCCATTAAAAACTGAGGTCACTAAAGAATGAATCCTATTAACTAATATTTAGTGTACAACAAAATCATATAAATTAGGCTAAATAATGTTAGATGCTGTAATAGATCAACTGCCAAATCTCAGTAGATTAACTTATAGAAGCTTATTTCTCATTCATAATAAGTATAATCATACTTCCTGGTTGGTAGATAGACTTTTTTGCAGTCATTTATGGTTCCTAGCTCTACATTATTTTAAGCTAGGGTTCAGAGGAATTCAATTTGGCTTCAATAAAAAACAAAAATACATATTCACATGTGGAAAAGTAATATGGCCCAGTTCTAAACATGGCACACATCATTCTTATTCAAATTATTTTGGCTATAACTCAGCCAAATGTTCATATCTAACTTCAAGAAAGGCTGATATATTTATTTGTTAATCTGAGAAGGAGGGGATTCAGGTATTCTCATACTTTCAATACAAATAAATAAAAAGTAATTGAGGTCAAATAAATAAATATTTGAGGTCAATTATTCTTCTCTTATTATCTATGCCCTTGCAATGCAATTGGATAGCTTTTCCCTTTAAGATGTGAACATATATCCCAATTTCATAAATCTTTCTTGGCCGACAGGATGTGGAGGAAGTGACAATGTGCCTATTCTGACCTTATTCCTCCAAATACCTGGCATGTTTCAGCTAGTACTTTCAGGAACCTGTCCAGTCACTAAGAAAGAAAGCCCAGGTTGGCCTGCTGGATGAGAGAACTTGTAGAGGAGGACCAAGGTGCTTTAGTCTAAAGCTAGATAACCTTGAGAAGCTTGGCTCCTAAATAACTTAGCAAATGGCAGCAGAAGCATGAAGAAATCCAGATAAGACTAGAATATCCTCCCAGATGAGACCATTCTAAATTGTTAACTAGCTGGCAAAGTCACTAGCAAACCAGATAATTTGGATTTTGTTTGCTAGATAGCAATGGATAACTATTACATATAAATACTGAAATATAGCTAAGGGCTTGGATGGGGAAATCTCGCCATCTGTAAAGGAAAAGTGGATCATGTCAGAGGCTTGAATATCCACAGCTACAGTGACCGCCAAGCAGCTGTGAGTCCCAGAACGCTGTTCCCAGGAGGCATGAACACTTGGACTCAAAGGAGTTCTCCACCCCATGGCGAAAAGGAGAGAGAGAGAGAACTACATAACCAGACATCCTTGAAAGAGAGATCATGGGGAGACAAAGAAACAGCCCGCATATGAAAGAATAGCGGGCATCATCAGAAAAGAAAGCAGCAAACAAAAGCCCAGGGCTAGATGGTTTCACAGGAGAGTTTTACCAAACATTCAAGGAAGAACTAAAATCTATCCTCCTCAGACTATTCCAAAAAATTCAAGAGGAAGGAAGACTTCCAAACTCCTTCTATGAAGCCAACATCACCCTAATACCAAAACCAGATAAAGACAACAGAATGAAAGATAATTATAGGCCAATATCCCTCATGAACATGGATGCCAAAATCGTCAACAAAATTCTAGCAAATTGGCTCCAGCAACACATCAGAAAGATCGTATACCATGACCAAGTAGAATTTATTCCCAGAATGCAAGGATGGTACAATATCCTCAAATCTGTAAATGTGATACATCACATAAACAAACTGAGAGATAAAATTCATAGAGTCATCTCAATGGATGCAGAAGAAGCATTTGATAATTCCAAAACCCTTTCCTGAAAGAAAACTATCAACAACGTGGGAATTGAAGGATCATACCTCAACATAATAAAAGCTATATACGATAAACCCACGGCAAACATCATATTCAATGGGCAAAAACTAAAACCATCCCCTCTAAGAACAGGAACAAGACAGGGATGCCCACTCCTGTTTGACATAGTCCTGGAAGTACTGGCCAATGCAATTAGACAAGAAGAAGAAATAAAAGGCATCTAAATTGGAAAAGAAGTAAAGTTGTCCTTATTTGCAGATGACATGATATTGTACATAAAAAAACCAAAAGACTCCATCAAAAAACTAATAGACTTAATAAATGAATTTGGCAATGTAGCTGGATACAAAATTAACGCCATGAAATCTATGGCATTTCTATACACCAATAGCGAACTCACAGAAACAGAGACTAAAAATCAATCCAATTTACCATTGCACCAAAAAAAATTAAGATACCTAGGAATAAATTTAACTAAGGAGGTAAAAGACCTATACATGGAAAACTACATGATACTGAAAAAAGAGATAGAGGAAGATGTAAACAGATGGAAGAAAACATACCATGTTTAATGGATTGGTAGAATCAATATCATCAAAATGTCCATACTTCCCAAAGGAATTTATAGGTTCAATGCACTCCCCATTAAAATACCAAAGGCATATTTCACAGACCTAGAAAAAACTCTCCAAAAAAAGAGATCCCCAATAGCCTCAGCAATTCTGAGAAAGAAGAGTAAAGTAGGAGGGATCTCAATACCAGATTTCAAGCTGTAATACAAAGCCAGTCTTATCAAAACTGCCTGGTACTGGCACAAGAACAGACATATAGACCAATGGAATAGAATATAGAATCCAGATATCAGCCCAAATCACTATGCTCAATTAATATTTGACAAAGGAGGCATGAACATACAATGGAGTCAAGACATTATCTTCAACAAATGGTATAGGGAAAATTGGACAGATACATGTAAAAGAATTAAACTAGATCACCAACTTACACCATACACAAAATTAAACTCAAAATGTATACAGGACCTAAACATAAGGTGGGAAACCATAAAAAATACTAGAGGCATCCACAGGCAGGAAAATCTCAGACATATGCCAAAAGAACTTCTTCACTGATACTAGGGCAATGGAAGCTAAAGATAAAATAAACAAATGGGACTACATCAAAATAAAAAGCTTTTTTACAGCAAAAGAAACCATCAACAAAACAAGAAAGCTCAATGTATGGGAGAATGCATTTGCAAATGTTATCACTGATAAAGGTTTAATCTCCAACATCTACAGACAGCTCATACAACTCAATAAAAGGAAGATAAATGATCCAAATAAAAAAAATGGGCAATAGACCTAAATAGAATCTTCTCAAAAGAAGACAGAAGGAAGGCCAAGAGGCCCATGAAAACATGCTCAAAGTCACTAATTATCTGAGAGATGCAAATCAAAACAACAATGCGGTACCATCTCACACCTGTCAGAATGGCCAACATCAACAAATCAACAAAGGACAAGTGCTGGTGAGGATAAAAAGAAACCCTCCTGCACTGCTGGTAGTAATGTAGACTGGTGCAACCACTGTGGAGAACAGTATGGAGATTCCTCAAAAAACTGAAAATGGAACTCCCATTTGACCCAGTAATCCCACTCCTAGGAATATATTCTAAGAAACTAAAAACATAAATCAAAAAGGACATATACACCCCTATTTTCATAGCAGCACAATTTACAATAGCTAGGATTTGGAAACAGACTAGGTGCCCATCAGCAGATGATTGGATCAAAAATATGGTACATCTACACAATGGAATACTATGCTGCCATAAAAAAAGAAGGAAATATAATCATTTGCAGCAACCTGGATGAAATTGGAGAACATTATGCTGAGTGAAATAAGCCAGTCAACGAAAGAAAAACACTGCATGATCTCACTAATTTATGGATAATAAGGAGCATTATAAACTGATGAATGAAAAAATAGATACAGATACAGTAGAGAAACAGACTGTCAAATTACAGTGGGGAGGGCAGAGAGATGTGGGGGCGATAAGAAATCAACCGAAGGGCTTGTATGGATGCATATAAGTATAACCAATGTACGCAAAACTCTCGGAGGGAGGGCATGTTTAGGAGGGGGGAGGAATTGGTAAAATACGAACACATACAATACCTTAATTAAAAAAATGAAAGAATAAAAAAAAGAAAGAAACAAAAAACATTTAAAAATCAAAATAAATAAATACAATCAAAAGAAAATAAATAAATAAATACTGAAATATAAATATTAACACACATAAACAGTCATAAAATGGTTTTGTTTAAATATTTTAAAAAGTGTATAATATTGAATTGTAAGAATATAAAAATAAGTATTTAATATTCTTTTTCAAGTGAATGAAATTAATTCTTATTTTCAACCTAATAATTTTCCCCTTCATAATCTTGCAAGGTCTGATCAATCAATTAAGGAAAAAATATTTGCAATAGTATAGCTATGTTCTTCAAATAAAATAGTTTAATTATTATTTTACATTTTTCATTATTCTATACATTTTCATTAAATATATGACAAATATATTGCCTCCTATTAATCTTTTAAAATGAAAGGGCATTGAAAGTGAGCTGCATATTTTTTCAATTAAATAGTAATTTTAAAACAGCAAATTAGCAAAATAAAATGAGCTTCCTGGTTTCTAGTTAAGTAAGTTAGCAGTTATTCTTATCTTGGAAGTTTGCTATTGTCCATTTTTCCCTTAAATACCCATTTGGACATATCCATTACAAGCTACTTTACAGTATTATTAACATCAGATTGTGATAACCTGTGTCTTTAAATTGGAAGAATTATAAAAGCGATGCCAGATTTTAAAAGTTACATAAATTTGGCAATGTTTTGTTTTGTTCTCCTGTCTTACACTCTGCCTCATATCCCAGGACACAAAGGCTAAATTAGAAGTTCAACATCTGACCAACAATAGGAAATGCATGGGATCCCTGTGGTGTTCCATGATTCCCTATGGCCCATTCATTGCTCATAGAATTGTAATGTCCTTTGAAAAAAGAATATGGCATTTCTTCCTTCACTATGATTTTTTTTTTTCTTTTTGAAAGAGGAGAAGATGTTGACTGGTTTAAAAATGAAATCAAATTAAAAATGCATGGCCCAGCTGGTATGGTTCAGTTTTTGAGTGTCCATCTCTGAACCAGGAGGTCAGGGTTCTATTCCTGAAGGGATGGCACATGCTTGGGTTGTGGGCTCAATCCCTACTAGGGAGCCTGCAGGTGGCAGCCAATCAATGATTTTCCCTCATTGATGTTTCTGTCCCTCCCTCTCCCTTTCACTCTGAAATCAATAAAAACACATTTTAAAAATATTTAATGTATGAAAATTCTGAATAAATCGTTATGAAACGTTAATATTTATCAAGTTGTGTTTCAAAAGATAGATAATGTCAGATTCCTGTCTTTTTCATTTTCCCCCTCAAATTGCTCTTCAATATTTTGTAATTCACATGAACACATAAAAATCCTTTTTTTTTTTCTGTAATGAGATGTACAAATGTTAAGTTTTGTTTGGGAAATCTACCATAGTACAGTTGAGATAGAAGGAGATGGAAAAGGGTTGATCACTACAGCAGATATCACTAATCAATATTAGCTTCCCTAAATCATAAGTTCTACAACTTATGATGTTAGAAAAGAAAGACATAATACCATCAATAAATGTATGAGCTCATTAAATGATAGAAAGAAAATCAAATAAATATATCATAAACACAAATCATAGCATTATTTTGTATCTGGCAAGTAGCGTCATTGGCTTGAAGACAACTTCCTTTGTCCCAGTTAAGACTGCTGAATATAGACACAAAATTCTATTGAACAAACCAGAACTGCATCTAATAATTCCCAACAGTAGTATAGCATTCCTATAAATACAAAATTAAAACACAAAGACTTGCTAAATAATGCTGCCTTGGGAATTGGTTTAGCAGCAATTCTGCCTTATTAAAGTAACTTTAAAAATCAATTTAAGAATCCCAACATGAAATTTTATTAAATACCCAATATAGTAGAAATAAAACCCATTTTTACTCATGGTATTAGATAATATATAGGTTTATGTACTTAAATGCTGGCTTATATTGACAAAATATAGAAATATTTTCTTTTCACATGAATGTTTATTACAGAAAGTTGCATTCCCCTAATTTCCAATAGCATAAACAAAAACAATTTTCTCCTTATACCAACCAGCATGTTAATAATGGTCTAATAGCTTTATTCTGTTACAACATGTAAACATCAACATCAAACAACACAAGTGAGAGGATCACAAAGGGGAATTTTAGGAATCATCTATTAAGTGCTAGACTTGGGAAAAGCTTATTTCATTTGTGCAAAACATACACCCTATTTGCCAAATCAAACCACATTAGATGAAACAGAATAGGTTAATTCATCATCAAGCATATGCTGATGTAAATATTTCTCTCTTTCCTGCATCCAGCATGGCTAGAGAGTGGTCTGGTTCCTGAGTAGGGGCTGCTGGGGATTGAGAAAATTAAAGAAATAGACAGACACAAAAACAGTAGGGAAAGCTAGGACTGGGTGGACATGGGTGGGACCATGTCCTCTGATGGAGAGACAGGGACCCAGAGCCCATATAGTGTGTTTATTTTATACAGCAAAAAAACAGAAAGTCTTACTAAAGCCCAAGATAAAGGAGATTATGTGCATTCTTATGGCTTCTTTGTATAGTCACTTAGGGGTGGACCCTGATAATCTTGTTTGTTCCTGGTGCTTAGCTTGATTTAGATAATGAAACTCACACCCTCGCTTCTGAGCTAAAGGTCAGGCTGACAACACTCAAGCCTCTGGCAAGGTGTGTTTCCAAGACATGGCTCTGCCAAGGCCACTGGATTCAGCTGACAATAATTAAAGAAATGCTCACATGCCTTCCCAGGCGCTCTCTACATGCTGAGCTTTCACATGTTCTATTTAACATTTTCCCAAATGCATTGTGTAAGAGAAAACCATTAAATGGTCCTGCCTTTAAATTCTATATGATCTTATAAATAAGAAAAATCAATAGAACAAATTGATTGCCATATTATAAAGCTTTAAAATTTATAAGTGTGGGATCTAAAATTTCAGCTAGCCTTTAGAAATGGGGTGTTGTGTTGTTGTTATTTTTTCCCCATTTTTTCCTTTTTCCTTTTTTTTCCATTCTACAAAATAAAAAATAAAAAAGGCACTGTATCAGTCAGAAAATAGATGGTAAGAAAACTAATTGTGATACCGAACACAGTATTTGAGTAGAATTCAGTGAAGGGACTATTTATAACGTATGAGCAGGATTAATGGTAAACAAAAAAGAATGCAATACAGTACTCTATAGCTAAAAATGGGAATAGTGTTACAACTCCCAATGGCAAGGAGAGGGAGCAACAGTTAACTAGCAAGAGGAAAAGTGGAAACAGTTATAAAAGAGAACTACATACTAGGATCCTGGCATCATAAAAGACAGGGGGAAAAGTAGCATGATATTTCCCTTATTCCCACTGGAACCTATCATTGGTCAAAACTACAGGAAGCTAGAAGACAAGAGAGATTGTTATCGATCCATAAAAGTCAGCATCCCAGGATGAAGAAAAGTAAAGAGTGTTTAAAGGGGAGAAAACAGAGAATATTTAATATAAATACAAACATGGATTATACAAACACTGTTAAATTAGGAGTTCTCCTAATCTAAAATTATATTGAGTATCTTATCAGAAACAAAACAAGATATATGTGAGATTATTTACCAAAGAAAAAGAAAAATTACATAGCCAGCATCTTAGAAACCCTTATGTACCCCTTGTTGATCATGACCACAGCCATAATACTTCTTTTAAAATAATTCCTTTGTTATTCTTTCACTTTTCATTATTTATCTGCCTATCCCCATATAAGATAATTTAGTTTTGCTTGTTCTGGAAATGATTATGAAGTAAATTATACCATTTACTTTGTGACTTGCTTTTTGTGCTCAATTTTTTGCTTATAAAATGAATCTATGTTATTGCATGCAGTAATAGTTTAGCCATTTTCATTTTTGTAAATTATTCAGTATTCTATAATTTATATGTTTCTTAATAAACATCTGAGTTGATTCTGGCTTTAAGCTATGATGAAAAATTTCACTCTGAACTTTTTTGCACATATATCTTCATGAATATTTGTATAAGTTTCTCAGAAAAACACATAGAATATAAACCCCAGGTTTATACTTTGTCAGTTGATGAAAACTAATTTCTAAAGAAGTTGGCAATATATCAAGAATACATAAGAGTTCCCATTACTCTACATCCTCATCAATGTGCTATTGTCCAACCTAAAATATTTTTCAATTCAGTAGATGTGCATAAAGTTATCTCATCTTTTAATAAACATAACCTCCTAATTTTTATTTAATAGAATTTTTCAATGCATTATGTTGTGGTAAATTATTCCTGTATAGTATTTTCTTAGAGAAATTGTTCTATACTTCCAAAGTCATAAAAATGTTATTCAATATTATTTCTAAAAAGTATTGGGTTTTACTTTTTTTCATAAAAGTGTTTAATCTATCTGTAATTGCGTTTTGTGTATGGTATAAAACCAGTGTCCGATTTCCTTTGTTCTCTCTTTTTAAACATCCATGTATTTCCCTACTTATCTGCAGCGCTACCTCTGCCACATATCAACAATGAAAGCATGCCTCTTGTAACGAAGGACCTCATACATAAAAATCCATGATCTATTGTAACTCCATGATAGAAGCGAGGAAACAGATTCATAGAGTAGGCATCTTCCTGACACCAAACTATGAATAATTGTCAGTATTCAAAACCATGGTCTATGTATCCAAAAACAAAGCTCTTACCATGACACTGATGGGAGATAGGAAAGCCACTCCATTTTAGGCAATATTTCATCACTCTCATCTTGTTCTCTCCTGAATTTAGGTCTGGCATATACATCTGTCTTGCTTTTTCTCATCTGACCTTCTTAGTCTTAATACCCATTTGTAATAATCTATTAATTAAAAAAAAAACATTTTCCACACACAAACTTCCACAAAACCCTAACTTTATCAAGCTCTTTATGTTCTACAACAGAAAGACTTCACCCATCTGGCTCTAGCAGAGCCAAAGGCTAAACACTGAGAATTGTAGTGCAGGGATATTAGCTATTTTATTATGAATGGTTCCATCTCAAAGGATGAGAACCTATGATCAAAAGCCCAAACTCCTCAATGGTGTGTAGGTTACAGACTTTATAGAGCAAAATCACAAGACATAATGAGTTAGGGGTTTGGGTTAGGTTCTGAGCTCATTGGTTGGAGAGGTGAGTTAAGGGTAATGATTCATTTCTTTTGAGTCTTGAGGACTATTCTGAGTGAGGCCTTTTCCAGCCTCCCCCTGTCCAGTCTCTTGGGAAAGTAGCCAGGGGGTTGTTCCACCTTAAGGCTCAGGAGCTGGAACATAACAGGCCAAAATGTTACCATTAACCTATCTGAGGCTCCAACCCTGTGACCTTTCATCAGGCCTGGGCTACTGTCTTCCAATGCCTCGGGGGTTGCTGATCATCCAGGGGAAAGGCAAGGTCTCTGAGGGGTATGTATATAAATAGAGTGATATGATTCCTAGAGCTACAATTTAAAACTAAATGTAGTCACAGTCATAAAGGACCATTGGCTTTACTTTTCTCTAAAACTGCTTTGTGTTTTTATTCCCCCACTATTGAGTTAATTCTTTAAGGTCAGTATGAAACCTGACATAATTATATAAGTAGTGAATTTATATTCGATTGTTTCCCACCATTCTCTTTCATTATCTCTATTTCTCTATAACTCTATAGATACCCCACCAGATCCATTTATCCATTCCTAAATGTCAAAGACAATGTACATCACATAGTCAGTCTTGCCCTCCTTATGCAGTTCATCCAGCTGTACTCAAGTAGCTGCCTCAACTCACAAAGAAAGCTCCTCTGAAGCCAATCTTCTACAACCTCTACCATCCATGCTACTTAGGTGGAAAAGATAACTAAGTTATTCTATTTTCAAATCATACTCTCTAAAGGTAAGCACTTGAGCCAAATGTTTCACATTACCACTAAATATTATGATTAGACTGAGGAGTGTGCAAGATATCTAATCAAGTCTGTGGCTTTGCCTAGAGTTTTAAAAACTAGAACTGGTAGGTTATCTCTATCTTCTAATAAAGAATCTCTATGAATGCAAATTATAGCCATAGGTAGCCACATGCCCTGAAGTGCAAAGAATTTTATCAGCAGGAGACTGAAAGAAACTAATCTGAAAAGAGAAGTAGGAATCAAGCAGAAAAAGAGAATCCTATATGTTGATTCCCTAGTTTCAGTGACTGTGGTTCCAGATCTTTCCTGGTTCCTGCTCTTTCAGATACTTGCTTTGTCACCTTTCCTGTATTCCAGCAGCTTCCCTACAACCTTAAGCTGGTTTATGTTAACTTTCAGATACTTGTAGCCAAAAGTCTTGATGAGCATACCAGTGTTCATGTCTTCTCCATCTTCTCCATTCTAATACTCTATCATCATTATTTGTCATATCTAACTTTCCTTCACTACTTCTTCACTTGAAAAAAAATTACACACACACACACATACACACACACACACACACACACACACACACACACACATATATATATATATATATATATATATATATAGAGAGAGAGAGAGAGAGAGAGAGAGAGAGAGAGAATTCATGCTACTAATGTATTTAATATATTTTTTTATTTTAAGGTTTATTTGCATTTTAACACAATGACTTAAATCCAAAATTCCATGTTTTGTTTTGTTTTTTAATATAATAGAAAGAGCTTTTGGAATCACATGGCCTGTTATTAGAGTTCAGCTTTTTCCTTACTAGCTACATATTTTTGAAAACTGACTTTCTTCTCAGATAAAAAAATGATTCCAATAATGCATGTCCTTCTTACTTTTTCAGTTTTGAAATACTCATAAAATTTTAAGACTCCAAATATATGAGATCTATTTTTTAAATTTTTATATTATAACAATTATATACTGGATTTCAGATATTGATAAATAATGAACATATTTTAGAAACAGTACTTTTTTGTTTTGTTTTTCTCTAAAGGTCACATTATAAGTGACTAAGTTATCTTCCATTTTTCAAAGTTCACACTGATTACTGAAACTGATTTTGGTCCCACTGAAGAGCCCAGAAAATCTGAGATCCTAGATAGATTGTTATTTGCATCGCATCAAGGCCTGTAATCTGAATTTATAGGACAGTAACACAGATATAAATATCTTGCAAATTCAATTTTCTATTTTGGCCAAGAAATGTTTATTTTATTATATTTAGATGATAAGATAGATGCATAAATTATGCATACTGAGAAAAGAAAATAATGTAACACTAATTATTGATTGTACTGAAATGTAATATTCCTGAAATTAAAGGAAAACCAAACACATATTTAGATAGGTAAGTTGTGTTAAGGTTTTCAGAGCTCATTTCAGTCTACAATTTTTCAAATGTCCAATTTTTCCTCCAGGTCACAAGTATGTTCCATCTTGTGAGTGAAATAGTAAGAATGACCTGTCTTGACATTGTCATAACATTAAAGGTTTCATAAGTTGAACTCCCAAAGCCTCCTGTGACTTCATTAGAACTTTTTGTTCTCTTTTGTCAAAAACTCAAAGAGGTAATTCATGCCAGTGTGTCATTTCAGGTTACCCCCAAGACACAGAATTATGCTTTCTTTGTGTTTGTAATAGTACTTTTGAGTGTCATTAGCCTTTCTTTTCCTTTTCTGCTGCATTGGTGGTGACTTGGTGTTTTTGTTTTTATTTTTTATTGTTTGAATGCCAGGTGGAAATAAGGCAGGTAAGGACAGAGGAAAGGAGAGTAGAAAATAAAAACAGCACCACTTTTTCATAGGAGTCTATTGTCCAGTTGCAAGTGAAGAACAAACCCACTAGCTGCAAGAGAACAAAGAGCTATCACATAGACTCTCAGTAAAGAGCTCTTCTTTCCCCTGATGCACCAAGCAAGCTCTTAAGGCCCATTGTAGCTCTATCATCATTATGATGAAAGCTTTAATAGGTTTGGCCTAAGGGGAGATCAATGGTTGTTCATGGAAACAAAGACACAGTATCTATGTTTACATTTATAAGTAGGTTTGAAAAGTGTCCTTTTGTTAAGTTCCCACAGATCTCAGGATCAGAGACATTTTAGAGAAGTCAATTTTCTTTCATACATGCTGATCAATCACTTCAACAATTTTAACAATTGATACTGATGACTGTCACAGCAATTGACATCAAAGCAAAATATATATATATATATATATATATATATCCCCCAAAATAAATGTATTATGCCACAGTCCAAATATTTATTGTGCTTATATGTGTGATAGACAGAATATATATATATATATATATATATATATATATATATATAATTTTATTTTATGTATATAATATATAGTGTATCTTCTATCTATATATGTATACATAGTATATTATATGTTAATATGGCTAAATTATTAAGAACTTTAAAGACAATACATAAGAAAATGCTATTGAAAAATACATTTAAAAATTTTAATAACAGTGATTACATTGTCATAGAAATATTTGCATATTGAAATAAATTATGGAGTGTATACTTAAATATACTTCATAGAGACAATGTATACAGGAAAATTGAAAAAAAAGAGAAAAAAATTGTGTCTCTAAGTGGAAATCAAGATGACACATTTAAAAACTTGAAGGAATCTTGTGTGTTGAAATAAAGATTGAGGTGAAGGGAGTGCCAAGATTAGGTTAAAAATATTCTTGGGAGGCAAATTATTCAGGAGGCAAATTATTCAGGACATGGTAAACATGTAAATAATTTTTAGTTTTAATTTTATCTGGAAAGCAGTGCTATGGGGAATACTAAACTGAAGAGGGTGTGATTTTAGTAAAAAGAAAAATCTGGCTGCAATATAAAAAAAAATGAATAGGAGACAGACATAACTGAAGATGAAGAAAGATGTAAAGAAACTTCATCAGTGTTCCTTTCAGGGATTTTTAATGAACAAGGAGGGACAGGACCAATGATAACTACAAAAATAAATGTGAGCAAAGGTAAAACAAAGTGGATCATACATCTGAGAGCTGTAATGAAACAAAAAAGCAAAGGGTGTGCTGAGGGAAGGTGATGATATTAGAGCTTTTGGAACCAATTTTTAGCCACAGACAAGATGGAAGTAGAATTTTATGAGATATAGAAGAAGAAGGAGGGAGGAAAGAGAAGTATTTTAATTAAAAACAAAACAAAAAGAAGGATAATTAGTTCAGCAACAGAAGTCTTAATGCCATCAATGGAAGCCAGAAGAATACCTTCTAAGTGCAAAGAGGAGAAAATAATAAAGATGATCATATTAGACTTATAAATTCCCCAAATAGAGCAAAATAAATTTATTTACTTTTAGATATCCAAGCACAGATTTTATCATAAACATATCATCACCATGGCAAACTTATGAGGTGTACATTATGAAGAAATATTATCCCAAAAGGTTAGCTGAATGAAGAAAAGAATAATGAGCCAAGAAATAGATAAACTTGTAGATAAATGCATTTGTTTCTTCAGAATACATATTGACTATCTACAAAGTTCCAGGCACAATTCTAAGATAATAAGAATAAAGAGTAAAAACACAACATACCATTTTGGGCTGCATTCCAGTGATGAGAGACAGAAGATAAATAATAAATATTGTAAATATAAAGCTTATAAAGTTTGTATTAAATAAAACAAATATTATCTATATAAAATAATAATGTCAAATTTGTAAGTTTAAAATGAGGTTAAAATAATATACCAATATAATATATGTGTCAGGAAGGGATTCAAAGAGATTTAAATTTTCTAAGACTCTTACATCTTCCAGAGTATAGATTTATTTTTGAATTTAAGTATACATGATAAACTATCAAGCTTAACTGTGAAGAGATTATATTAAGTGTAAAATTGCCAAACCATCCAAGGGAAAAATAGGATAAGACACTACAAGCAAACAAAAAACAAAGAAACTATAACTGAGATCCAGGTGAAAAACTATCTTAATCTCAGGTCATAATAGCCAGGAGGAAGAAAATGGAACAAATTCTGGGAATATGTAGGTAGAAGGAGGATGAAATAGAGTGATGGACTGTCATGTGAATGGGGAGGAAGAGGAAAGCGTCAAGGGAAGAACCTAGGTTTCTGTGCTGATGTTTTAAGTGGATTCTGGTGCCATTTGTTAAAATTAAATAAGCAATTAGAAGATAAAGCTGGTGATTATCATTTTGTTTTGGATAGCCTACTTTCACTGTCAATGAGATGTTCACATAAATTGCATGCATTAAATGTACAAATAGCATGTCTGAAACTCATGAAAATATGGAGAATTTAAGAATTTGGTATTTAAATCCATTTATTTCTTATCTTAATCCTCCCAACTGCCTCATTTTTTTTTTCTGTACTGTTCTTATCTAACTGTTTGCTTCCATATTTTCCTACCTTCTGTTTATTATCACCTTCCCTTTAAACTCATTTCCTTAATATCACCTCAACAAAGTAGTAGTTATAGAAGTACCTCTGTTAAAATGGGGTGAAATGTTCATTTTTGAGTTTGGTGAAAATATAAAATGCAGATGTCTTCAATATCCAATAAGTACACTTCTAAAACAACATCCTAAAATAATCATACATGTAAGCAAATATGCATGCATAAAAATTTCCATATTGTTTTTTATTTTATAATTGGTTAAATGCTTTGAGCACATTTGTGAAGTAGCTATTTAAATAAGTGAGAAGCAACTTCAGGATTTCAGAATTTATTGGCCACATACCTGCTACCAATCATGCTAAGGCAGCAAAAAATAAAAATAAAATTTTAAATCTACTCATTGAAAATGTGACCTTACATTTTTATACTTAGAGATAGTTTTTGGCTTATTAATTTGAAACACTAGAACATTTTCTAATTAGTTATCCCATGCTTTGTTTTTATTTGGCCTTCAGGGGTTAATCAAAATACCAAAAACATACATATTCATGGGCACACTTTGAATGAACTACTAATGGAAATTGTTATAAATTGTTTATAATTTTATAAGTGTATTGTTGGCTCTATCACTTCATCATACTTAATTCACCATCTCTAATAGTCACCATCCTGGCTTTCTCCAATTTTACCATTAAAGAACAAAAAAAGCATTTTTTTAATATAGTTTCTATACATTGTAACTCGGAATGGATTACTATCAGATTACAAAAGGTATTATTCTGTAATAGGTCCTTGTATTTCATTTGAATATTATAGGATAAATAATTGTGTGAAAAAGAGGGAAAACATCCGCATTACTCACACTTTACCACATGAAATGTATACCCCTTTTTTTTCTCTCCCTTTCACCTATCCTCCTAGGTAGCAGTGCTAGAGAACAGAGTTTAATGACATCCAAAGTCCTTCCTGAATACCAGACAACAGAATAGCTGGAACCCAGAGCAGGGGCCATGTAAGGGCGGCCCAGGCATATGGTATAAGTTAGTGGAGCACTAGATTTCCTGCATCCAAATCACCTGGCCTCTCCTGTTCTCTGTACATAAGATGCAGTCACCTGGGAATAGAAACTTCCACTCCATTATCAAAGACAATGTTTATAATCATAGAAAGGCCCTGTAGAGAGGAAGCACATACTTTAAACCTAAAGGGCAAAGATCATCTGCGAGGGCTGGGAGTTGTCATACTGAGAAAGGAAAAGGTATGGGAACATAAATTTGTCTTCATCATTTTGTGCTGATCTAGTAAGAGCCAACCAAAAAAACATGGGGCTGTGGACTTGGCTTAGAAGAATAGGGAACTTAGAATGAGAAGCTTACCTAGCAGAAAAAACAAACAAATTAAACTTTAAAGCACCTGGGCTTTCGATGAGGTTGCAGGAACAAAAAGTGAAAAGTGCACTGCAACTATTGGGCAGTTACGTCTCAGTCACAAATGAATTTGCACAAGGAATATTGTATGAATTACTACATTTCTTCACCATTATGTTCCCAGTTCTCTGTTCTCTTTCTTACCCTCTACTTCCAAGTAATAACATTTAATGTAATCCTAATAGGAACTCAATTGTAATTTTTGAAGGCTATCTAAATATCACTGTATGCCAGCATATAAATGAGTAGTAATTTAGTGTCTAGTAATAAAGGAAATATTTAACACAGAGAGGATAACTTTTAAGAACTAAATATTGATTTCAATTCCATGATAAATATTTCTAACACTATTCCCTTTGCTTAGAAGGCTTTCCTTCGGTTCTACCGTCAGTTAATCGTTTAAGCCCTCCTTGATCCCCTTATTGGAATTCAGTATCTCTCATCTCTTTTCCATACCTTTAATAGCTCTCACCATAATGAACTTTCACAAGTCTGTCTCCCCGCTTGACTGCAAGGCCCATTTAGGGCAATTGTTGTGTCTTATGTTTTTACATGTGTTTTTTTCTCCCAGCACCCAGAACTTTTCTATAACATAATTCTAAGTGTTGGTTGAAGATTATTGCTATTATGATGTCTTGCCTATTTTTTAGTGTATTTTATTAAGATTTGTGCTCCCTAATTTTAAAATTGTTGAATTAGGCTTCATAAACTCAATTTTTTTATTTTTTTATTTTTATATTTTAGTTTGGTACTTTTCCATCTTCGTTGGCAAACTAGAAATATAGCTGCTTTGATTTTGCATGATTCAGGACAAAATAATGTTGTTCTCACCTAATTCGCAAAGAGGGTTGTGAGATTTGAATAGGAATACATGAGTGATTACTATTCTCAAGCATGCACTCAGCAGTTAGAAGACAATGGATGTTTAACGTCATAAATATTAGGATTCCTCATAAATAATGAGGAATTCCCTTTTCCTCATTAATTTCATTACTATTTATTGAAGGTTGTTTTTTGGAAGAAAAGGTGATGGGTAAAAGCCTGGGAGTATTGTAATATACTAGAGGCCCGTTGCACAAAGATTTGTGCAATAGGCCTTCTTTCTCCTGGCTGCTGGCACCAGTTTTCCTCCAGGACCCAGGACTTTGCTTTGTCCACTGCCTTCTGCCTATTTTCCAGCCAGAGTAATCACTCTGACTGGAGTCTGTAGGCTTCTCACTGACTCCAGCCAGAGTCTTTGCTTTGCTCTGGCTGAGCACCCCTCTTGCAGCTCCCTCTGCCCCACATCCTCCCCCCGCCCCCGCTTATCTCCTCATAGTAAGTGTCCTGCCCCACCCCACTGCTCTGCACCTGGAGTGGCTGGGGGAGCAGGGCCACTGCCATCTTTGTCCTATAATTTACATATTCCCTCCTGATTGGCTGGTGGGTGCCATGGAGGTATGGTCAATTTACATATTTCTCTTTTATTAGTGTAGCTTTTTTTTTTTTTTAGAATGGGCAGAAGGTATAGGAAAAAACAAACAAAACATGTGTGATCAACTTGGCATAAAATACAAATAACATAAATGATGAGAATCAGGTATCTTCCAGCCCTAACACTCTTTTCCCTCTTTTTCTCCTTCTTATTCTCAAAGTAAGAGGTCATTATTGACATGATAATGACTCCAAGGACATGGCTACATCTTTGGAAACATTCATGCTGGAGATGGGACTAATTAGCTCTGAGTCTATTCCTGAATATTGATTCCCTGCTTCCCCATCCAAAACTTCTGTCCCTGAATATTCAGTGGTTCTCTCAATGACAGCTGAAAGTGAATTTGAGGGGGATAAGAAACTGTAGAGTTGAGCCTTGGAAAAGGAGTCACCATAACAAGATGAGTAGATTGAAGATCTGCTCTTCCAGATAGTAACTTAGAGAAATGCTAGACCAAATGATTTTAAATCTTTAATAAAGCAGCCATGTCTATAATTACTTCTGTTGCATTTCTCCAAACATTCATTATTCCCTCCCTCTTCCTTTTTACCTATAGGGTTTCCATATACCTATTGGCAGTAACTAAATTGGGTAACTCTACCACCACGATAACATTAGTATTTATGTAGAGAATTCATGTGGCTTCCTCCCTGTGTGAGCAGAAAGTAGACCATGGCAATACTGAGACTAGTGATGATGACCTAACCCCTAGGGAAGCTATCCATTGGATAAATATTTACATAAGGTTATGTGCAGCACCATTAATAATTTATTTTTAAAAATAATTCTGCAAGTCTGTGTCTACCTTTTTTTAACCTGCTGTCTCTTAGGTTGAAAGATGATCAGGGTTATGATTTTTCACCTTGTGTCTCACTTGATTGAAGTGGCTCTTATGCATAATTTGTGCTGCTATGCTTGATTGCTATATTTACTAGTACAAGTATACTGCTTTAGTGCTTATATTTAGCTTGAGTCTTAATGCTGCTATGACTACAGCCTCAGTGTGTGAAAATTAACTTTTATTATTTGTGGAGTAGTTATAATACATACGATTTTACATGGGGAAATTTTTTGTGCCATTTTTTTTCTTCCTAGTAACAACAGTGTATCCTTCATTTCTTGAATGTTCATGGACTAGTTGTTTGGTATGTTTATTTTTACTCTTGTTTTCTTCAACTCTGTGAGTGCTAGGAAACCTTAGAGTAATATAGTAACATTCAGAAAGTTGCAGTTACATGGACATGTACTTGTTTTCAAAATTCTGTTTTCTGCCAAGGATGTCATAACAATATTCCTTTAATGGTGGGAATGTAAAGTTTTGAAAATATATAGAGCATTTGCTTCTATAATTTTAAGTCTCTTTCTTCCTCTCTCAAAAAATATTTTAAGCTTATTTTTCAACCCATTAAAAAAGTTATGGTATAGAATAAAATGTAGGTGATTCTTCATTTGAACTAGAAGACCTACTGTGTTTCCCCGAAAATAAGACATCCTCTGAAAATGAGCCCTACTTCATGGAAACATCATACATCCTTGAAAATAAGACCTAGTGCATCTTTGGGAGCAAAAATTAATGTAAGACACTGTCTTATTTTTGGGAAACAGGGTAAAATTCATATTTTGGTATTTCCAAATCACCAGATATTATCTCTAATATTAGCAATAATAATATTTTAGAATTTTTATATTATTAAAGTAGTACATCTGTCTGTGTAGAACATACAGAAAATACCAAAAAGCATAAGGTACAAAATTTACAACACAAAGACAGTTGCTATTTTTTATGTTTTCCCAATTGCTATTTTTTTATATTTATGTGCATATTTGAAAATCCTCTTGCATAAGATAAAATTAATTCTATATAGACAGTTTTGCATTCTGCATTTCTCAATCAACATTATGCTGTGGATTTTTCAAAATCATTTCATGTTTTCTGGTAACATGACTTTAAAAGTCTACAAAAGTTATTATTATGAAAATAACATAGTTTATTTAATAAGTATCCTACAGCTAGATATATAGGTTGTTTTTTTCAACTTTCATATCAGATATTATTGTATATTATCTACACTAATGAAAAAGTAAGATGCAAATTGACCATATCTTTGTGATGTCCACCAGCCAATAAGGCGTGAGTATACAAATTAACCGAATAAAGACGGCATGTTAATTTGCAGGCACTGAGTGGCTGGGGATGGAGTGAGATGCTTGTGCCATTGCCATGGCGATGACACAGGTGTTCTGCATCATCCCTAGCTGCTCATGGCTTCTGGGCAGCATGGGAAGGCAGAAAATTAGGCTCCTGGCCAAAGGGAAGGCGGTGCCAGCAGCCAGGGGAAGGGAGGCCCATTCTTTTAAGAATCTTCATGTACTGGGCCTCTAGTTTGTATATGTAAATTTTTTGCATCTCTTATTTCTTCATTAGAAATGTTTTTCTGGTTAAATGGACATAGACTATTTAAACTCTTTTGATACATATGAGAAAGTATTTACCAAAAAAATGGAGGCCAATATTGTGTCCTACAGTAGTTAAGCACATTATATATAATTCTGAGTAGTCATTAAAGGTAAGTTAGTGCTGAGGATAAATAAATTTATCTCTGCCCTTCTGGGTTCTTCTGTCTGGTCTGAGGATTAAATTGACATAAAACTAATTAATAAGAGAAATAACCAGGTTTATTATGTATATACATATGGAGATTCCATAAGAATATGGCATCCAAAGACTGGTAGGCAATTAAGGAGTATAGGCCAACTTGAGCTAAGGAGATGGGGGTAGTGGTTTGGGACTTCAAAGAGGAAGAAGGCAATTCACATGGTGATGGAAAAGCAAATGTTTAATTAAAATATTTTTGCCAGGACATGCAGAGATAATGGGACATAGAATGAACTTCCACTTCTATGCACTGCTAATAAGTCTCCCTCATCATACCTAGCCATATTTTTTATGGATATCTCTAGTGATATCCACTAAAAAAATATGGATATAAGCCTTCTATCTACTAGTAAAATATTTTAGGTAGTAAGGGAACAGGTCAAGGGTTCTTCCTGAGTCTTTAACCAACTTATATTATAACCAGATTCATATTTTATGATTTAGCCCAGTGGTTGGCAAACTCATTAGTCAACAGAGCCAAATATCAACAGTACAACGATTGAAATTTCTTTTGAGAGCCAATTTATTTATTTATTTAGTTAGTTAGTTAGTTTAATATATTTTATTGATTTTTTTTACAGAGAGCAAGAGAGATAGAGAGTTAGAAACATCGATGAGAGAGAATCATTGATCAGCTGCCTCTTGCACACCCCCTACTGGGGATGTGCCTGAAATCAAGGCACATCCCCTTGACCAGAATCAAACCTGGGGCCTTTCAGTCTGCAGGCAGATGCTCTGTCCATTGAGCCAAACCGGTTTCAGCAAGAGCCAAATTTTTTTAAATGTAAACTTCTTCTATCGCCACTTTTTCAAAATAGACTCACCTAGGCCATGGTATTTTGTGGAATTGCCACACTCAAGGGGCTAAAGAGCCACAGTTTGCCAACCACAGATCAAGCCTTACTAGAAGAGCTTATTCAAATGTTTAGCACAGCTGTAGATATATATTAAGTATTAAATATCTAGTATTGAGTAAATTTAAATTTTATGATGACTAGGAATGATGATGATGACAGTGATGATTTCTATTCACAAGGCTATCATTTACTGAACTAGTAGTGACTGGTAATATATTAAACACCACATGAACCAAATATTTCACATAATCTTCTAACAATCTGATTTGCGACGCACCATAAAAAAGACTCAAGAGATAGGAAGCATTACAAAATCAGTAATAGAGCCAGGATATTAAACAGGATGTTTAGAAAGGCATATGTTCTAAACTTCTTGTGATACTTCCATCATAATTTTGTTTTTCAACCACAAAGTATTATAAATATTTTGGTGCTACTCAAATTTTCCTGTGACTCTCTCTCACCCACAATTCACAACTTGGTTCCTGAGACACCAAAAATGTCAAGAATATGTATTGTAGCCCCAAATTCAGTCCCAGTTTTCTGTAGGCTAATTCCTCCTAATTAGCCTACTATGTGCCTACAATGTGCCACCTAATTCCTCCAAAACCAAACAGCTGGCATTCTGCATTGGGAAATCATGGGATACTACAAGATAAGTTTATGATGTTTTATAATTTACTAGAGGCCCAGTGTGAGTAGCTCGCTTCCACTTGCCTTGGCTACCTTGCCCATTACCCTGGTCGCTTGTGCCCTGCCCCACCTGCTGCGAGAGCTGCAAGTCTTTTATGATGTAGATTTTTAGTGTTTTGTGTTTTTTTTAAAGAAAAAGATTGCTTTAAATGTTCTCTTAACAAATTTTCTTAATATACAAAGATGAAAGATGAGGGCAAATCTTCCACATAACATTACTTTGGTACCCAAAATACAACACTACATTCCAAAATAGTATTATGATAATGATGGCATTACATTTTTTTTAAAAATTGAGTCATGACTTGTAAAGTTCACAAAGATATAGGTCTATGTTTCAGTAATTACTGCTGAGCCTCATATTAAAAAATCCTACTTCATTTTTTCACAAAAATAGCCTGGAATTTTACATAGGGTAAAAATGGGATATACCTATTGAGTTAAAAGGAAAATATGATAATTGAGTATATTTTCTATTTCTAAAACTAACAAAGGAGGAAAAATATCTCCAATACATAAGAAGAAATTAAAATAAGCAGTTGGATCATTCAAACTGTGATTGAGAGGCTTATATCCTTAGAAGCATAAGAAACTATATTAAACTCCTATAGATATTACCCTGAACTCGCAATTATATTAGCACATTTTTGCTTTCTTTTGGGATTATCACAGCATGAAAGAAAGAAGGAGTGGAGTAGGAAATATAGAATTCGTTACATAATTAAAAATGACTACCCATACAGCAAACAAAATGATGATCAGAAAGCTATTCAGATAAGAACTTTTCCCATTTATAATTATGTGGTCTTAGAATCGTATCAAAGGCAATTGAAAGACTTAGACATCAAGAGTATTTTGAAAAGTACAAATTCTCTTAATAAAATAAAAAAATACTTAAAAACAAAATTCAGAAAAACCTCATGACCAAGCTTTTATCTCTTGACTTTGCATTTTGGTTTCATTATAAAAAACAACCTTGAAGCTAATCATATCAAAACCCGTAAGACTGTCTGTCATTAAAAGTATTTACGTAAAATAATAACAATATAAAACACCGAGGCTTTATTCCAGGCCAAAACAATATGCAATTCTAATCTTTTTGGTTTTAAAGATAAATCTTAATAAAGGTCAGGCATAAGGTTTTCAATATTCTTTCACTGCACTATTTTAGAAAAAAAACAAATAGCAAATAATGCCACACTTGGGGGAGAGAGTAAAAATATTTGTCCAGAAAACGGCTACTGTAAGGCTAGTCAAAGCAGCTTAGTCAATAGTCAAATTCCAGAAACAACTGCAATGTCTATGGGGAGGCCAGAGGCGCTGCCTCAGGCAGGTGAAAATTGTTTGAGAAGAGGTAATTTGCAAACAGCCTAAATGCCCATCGCAGATGAGTGGATTAGAAAACTATGGTACATCTACAAAATGGAAGACTACCCTGCTATAAAAAAGAAGAAATTCTTACCATTTGCAGCAGAGTGGATGGATTTGGACAGCATTATGTTAAGTGAAATAAGCCAGTCAAAGAAAGATAAATATCATATGACCTCATTCATTTATAGAAAATAAAGAACATTATAACCTGATGAACAAAAAGATAGATACAGAGGCAATAAAGCATTGAACAGACTGCCAGATTACAGCAGGAAGACTGGGAGTGTTGGGAAATGGGGGAAAGGGATCAACCAAAGGACTTGTATGCATGCATATGAGCATAACCAATGGACACAAGACACTGGGGGTGGGGGTGATATGAGGACATGAGACAGGGGGTAGGGGAGCCTGGGGGAAGGTCGGGGGGGGGAAATGAGGTCAGAAGTTGATATATGTAGGACTATATGTAATACTTTAAACTATATATATATATATAAATTTTTTTTTTTTAAAGAGGTAATGTTGGAGGGAAATGTTCCTGACCTTGCTAAACTTGGTGTGGATTACATGGATGTATGTGTTTGTCAAAACCCATTTGACTTAACAATTAAGATTTTTATAATTTAACAGGTGTATCTAAAATGTAAACAAAGAAGGCAAAAATAGAAATTCTATAAATATTAAAATGTAATCAAATTATTACAGATTTGTATAAATAAATGAGTGAAACTTCCCCTGTTAGGCCCAGATTTCATGATCCCCAAAGACTACCAAGGAGCCCAGTCCAATGCAATATACAAAAGAGCCTCTTCCATGCTAGCAAGGGCTCTGTCCCACTTACACAGACATTGGAATGGCAGAAGAGTACCAGTTTCAACAGTTCAAGGGGTTTTATAGGGGTGTTGATGTCACTGCTTTGGCTGACCCTGATTGGTTGGTGATGGCTAGGATCCAGTTACAAAATGGAGGATAGCTCTGCCCTGCCCCACAGTACAAAATGGAGTCAGGAGTTAGCCCCGCCCTGCCCTGCCCTCTCACCCCAAATCTTTCCTCCACTGTCCCTTATGTATAACTAAGGTACAGTAACCACCCTTAACAGCTTTTTATGTATCTTTCCAGTACTCTCCCCCTTACCCTGATTTTCTATGCACATGCAAAATAATTTACTGATATAGCATCATATCATGTGTGCTTTTCTTCATCAGGTACTTCCTTCCTGGGCAGGGAGACTGGGGCTGCGGGTACATGGTATCACCAGCAGCGCCCACACAGTTGTGACTGCTCTTTCCAGAGGAAGCTCAAGCTCCGAGCTCAGTCTCGCGGGATCTGGGAATCCGGTGTTCTAAGGGCACCAGCAAGGGAGTCCTGCCATGAGGCTTTACATTGTCAGTGATTCATACTTTCATGCTTTTGAAGAGCTGAGAACTACTGTGTAAGACAGGTATGCCACAATTTATTTCACTCTTATTGGTTGCTTAAGGGATCTTCACTCCTTTACTTTGCATGTACAATTACTTCCTTAGCATAATGCATGTACAATTTTGAACAATTACTTCCTTAGCATAACACTAGGTTATGAATACACATGTTTAAAATTGCAGTACCTCTTGCTCAGTGTCCACCAACTTTCGTACCCACCAACAGAATTTGAGTGTATCATTTCCCGTGTATTCATCACACTTATTAGGATGAGCAAGATTTGTGTACCTAGTGAAGAACTGGTGAATACTGTAAGATTCCCGGAATGGGTTGGAAGGAGCACCTGTTTTAAATTCCTTCCAAATTGCTTATTACCTAGACTTTGATGAAAAAGAAAATAAAAGTTTAAAAATGTGATCATGGCAAAATAATTGCCAGGATTTCAGTGCTTAGAACCGTTCCTTCTAAAAGGTTTGGTCCTTAGAAAAAATGTGCCTCCAGATTTCTCAGTGATACATTCTAACTATTCTGTGTTTCCCGACTCAGTGTATTTCAATAAAATTTACAGAGACTGCCTCATGTAAGTAATTATACATTTAAAAATATTGAAGTCAATTGTAAATGGTCTGAAATAATTTGTTTTTGTAACATATTTTGCTGTCTTCTCACATAACCTGCTATTTATTTATTAGTCATGTGTGAATGGTAACTTTGTCGGCTGATTTGTTCATTTTAATTATGGATAAATAATTTAACTTAGAGCCTTTCAGACAAACACAGCCGGTCCTCCTTTGCAAGTTTTATGTAAACCAAAGCAGTACATTTTATACTGATACTCTTAAAATTCATTTTTGTGTCTAAAAGATGGTCTTTTTAGTTCTTCAGCTACTGAAAGAACATTTCAAACTATTTCTATCAGGACATGCTCTATAGTATCATCCATAATGTTTCTTTTGGATTAATTCATATAATGTGACAGGACCCCCATGCTCATGATCATTATGGACTTGGCTGATTCTTTGATACTTAGATATATGGATTTCTAATCCTTCCTCTTCAAATCATTGAGTGATCTGTATTTCTCCTTTCATCCTGTGTGGCCTTTATCCAAATTTTAATAGGTTCGTGCTTTTTTCCTATATAATATTCCCCTTAAGGGGAATGTATTTACAGCTTCAAAATATCACTTCCCTGGAGGGTATTTCAAATATATACATACCATAATTTCCCATTTTAAAATCCAGTAAGAAACATCCAAATGCCTACAATTTAGTAGTCCTTTTAAATATTCTGGTTCCATCACCTCTAAAAACATATCCAGCGCCAGCCAGTTTAGCTCAGACCAAAGGATCCTGGGGCCAATTCTGGTCAAGGGCATATACTTAGGTTGCAGGCTCCTCTAAAATCAATGGAAAAATATCCTGGAGTGAGGATTTAAAACACACACACACACACACACACACACACACACACACACACACTCTCTCTCTCTCTCTCTCTCACACACACACACACAGACACACACACACACACACACACACATACACACACACAAATTTGAATAAAACATTCTCCTAAAACAATTTCACCTTTTTTTTCTGTCAATAGCACTGCATATCATATTTTTCATGATATCTTCTACATGTTTCTTTCATTTCACTCTTTCTGCCACCACTCTGCCATGGCATAATCTGTTATCAATTTTACCATCTCATCTTTATTTTATCCCCACTAGGTAAACTGCCTTCCCACCTGCTCTCTCCCTGCCCAAGTCTTATCCTGGTCACTCCTGTTTCACCCACATATTCCTCATGAAAGACTTCCTTGATCATGCTACCTCATACTGATCCCATTCTCCTCTCAACACTGATAGTCCTTGCTATAAAAGATAGGTCTTTCATGACCTACAAGTCAAAGCATAATCTGGCTCCTACAGCTCCTGAATCATTTGGATGCAGAATCTCACCTCCCAAGTTCACGTCATTTACTTTCAGAGATGTTTTGACTGCCTATCTCTTTAGGGGCAGCCAGGGAGACTATCAGCACCTGGCTCGTTTTTAATACGTTTATAACATTAGCCTCTCAAAGTGAATAATCCTGAACTTTAAAAAGAGTTATTTGATATTATGTTTACCTACCATCTTGCCATGAGTGGAGTTAAGAATATGGATTGTTTTCACTACAGTAACTGGCCTGCTTGAATTTAATTTCTAAATGATTATTCTTAGAAAACACTCTTTTTAATTTTAATTTAATTTTTGGGTGTGATGCCAATTAACAATATCATGTAGGTTTTAGGTGTACAATTCCAAAATACACCATCTGAACACTGTATTGTGTGTTCACCACCCCAAGTCAAGTCTCCTTCCATCACCACTTATCTCCCCTTTACCCACCTTTACTTTCCATCACCTTCGCCCCTGGCAACCTCCACACGGTGTTGTAAGAAAACACTCGTGAGAGACTATACAGATGGGTAATTGTCAATATCATAAATGACAATGGAGTTCCAACACATAGCCTCTGCTGGAACCTGTCCAAGAAGCCAAACCACAACCTCGGCATCAATTAGCTCCGATTGTTCATTGACTTCAGCTTCCCTACTGTTGGCCACTTCTTCGGACTCAGGACAGGCCAGAGAAAGCCAAATAGTCTCCTAGTCAATCGCACAGGATTAGCCTGCCTCTAGCTTCCACATGCCGATGTCCTACAACTGGAGCACACTTGAAGCCTCTTTTACCCTTCCTCACTATAAAGCTTTTCCTTTTCCTTGCCTGCCTTGGAGTCTCTACCAATCACAATGCATGGTGACTGACTCCCTTGCTATAGTTAGCTCACAATAAATGGCCTCTGTTTTCCTTGTTGAGGTGGTCTTTATTTCTACACTCTTAAATTATTTGCTTTTGACCTTCACTCAAGTCTAATTGAAATCCCTTGCAGATAAGTGATGGAGACTCATATTTACCTCATTTGGAGAACCTTTTGAATTATTGAAGTTATCAGTGCTTATTTGTTACCAGCTTTATGTGCTGGCTGACAGGCCTCTGCATGCTATCAGACTGTATGTAGAATACTAGTAATCATTGATTCAACCATATTTGCAAGTCTTAAGTACATATATGAAAGAGGTAGTAAGCCTTAATAAAACACTTTTTTTAAAAACATATTTTATTGATTTTGTACAGAGAGAAAGGGAGAGGGATAGAGAGTTAGAAACGTTGATGAGAGAGAAACACCGACCAGCTGCCCCTTGCACACCCCGCACGGGGGATGTACCCGCAACCAAGGTACATGCCCTTGACCGCAATCTGACCCGGGACCCTTCAGTCCACAGACCGACGCTCTATCCACTGAGCCAAACCGGTTTTGGCAATAAAACACTTTTGATCAGGAAGAATGGACACAGTTGTACAGATCCCCACCAGGAAGTGTAAACATCCTCTCCAGATCAGTCTTTGTCTTTAAAGGTTTCTGGAAATTTCCAGGTGCCAAGGCTAGAAACACACACTTTTTCCTTCTTAAATGTTCAATTCTAGAATCACAGAGCCACTGCAGGCCTGGGAAAAGCTGCAATCAATACCCTTTTCAATTTGCACACAGTGAACACCATTTAGCAAGGGTACACAAGTAAAGCATTTCCGGATCCAAAAACAATAGGGAACACAGAGCTATAATGCTGTATCTATGTCTCCGCTGATATCCTGCTAGAGCAATTTAATTTTGCAGCCAGCCATGTGTAATTTGAGTGTGACACATTAACAAATGGATGGCTGGTCCATCTTCCTGGCTTCCTGTCAGGGGCTGGCTCTCTGATGCCTTTGGGCATGTCAGAGGGAGATTCAGCCCATCGAGAGAGCTCCATCTGAAGGAATTAGGGGACATAAATGGGGACTGATGAGGGCAGAGGCTGTGAGGCAAGGAAATTAATAGTCTCATAGAAAACAATGTGCAGGGTGGTAACCAATCAGGGGGAAATTGACATTTTACTTAGTTCCCCGGAACTATTTTAAATATAATGCAGTGAATTTAAAATATTGTCGAGTTTATTGAACCTGTTGTACATCTGGCAGAATTTAAAAATAAGTAAATCAGATGGAATGTTAAACTATAATTGGATTTCTACTGTATGTATTCTTTATCACATCGGGTTGCCCTGGGAATATTAGATCTGCTGTAATTAACCTGAGCTTGTCCTGAGTGGCTTCCAGAGAGAAGCTGCAGAGTGGAGAGAAAGTACCGGTGGGATTGTTCAGGACTGTGGTCGGCAAACTGCGGCTCACTAGACACACGCGGCTCTTTGGCTCTTTGAGTGTGGCTCTTCCACAAAATACCACTGCCTGGGCGAGTCTACTTTGAAGAAGTGGCGTTAGAAGAAGTTTAAGTTTAAAAAATTTGGCTCTCAAAAGAAATTTCAATCGTTGTACTGTTGATATTTGGCTCTGTTAACTAATGAGTTTGCCGACCACTGGTAGGATACGTAATGGAATATAATGGATATAAACTTTTCTAAAGAAATCCACTTTACCAGGATCCCGAGTGGATACATATGACTCCTCATACCACAATCTGGTCTTCAAGTTCTCTCCCAGACTCACCTTTCCCACCTGCAACAAACAATAATTCAGCAGGGATTTCTTGGATTGGAAAAGAGGAAACAAGAGATGAGGTTCCAGGCTACAGCAGAATTTACCATTAGTTTTGCTGGTCAAGGGTTATTGCTAGTTTCTCAGCATTGAAGAGTGACCTATTGGTATTAGAACCGTGTTTTTATAATCAGTGATTGTTTACAATGTGCACAGTAAATGGAGTGTACTTCTCTTATAGGTTGCTGGCATGTCATGTCTTACAAAATGTAAAAATAATTTTTAGACATTTTAAAAATAGCTCTTCAGATGTTGCCAAATATAGATATTGAAACCAGCTATAACTTAACCTCATTTCTTCGCAAGATTGCTGACTAGAATTAGGTGAAAATAAAGTTTTTTGCAGAGTTGTGTTTTGAAGAAAATTATTTTTCTTTGATTATGCTACAAATAGAAATTGGATCATGCATTAAATTCTTATTGCCAGCACCCTGTTTTACTCATCAGTGAATTTTTTGTGCACAGAGTGGTTTTTGATATATGACAGGCCCTCAAAATGATTTGGTTAGTGAAATTCACAAAAAGAAATACAAAATAACTGAACATACAAACTTTAAGAAAATCTTAAAATATTATATCTGAAAGGGTCTAATACACAGCAGTTACTTATGACAATGTGTAATGGAGTGTATAGAAAGATTACATTTGATCATATATGTACAATAGGTGGACATTTACCAGAAAAAGGTAGAAGTATATTCAGGTTTGAATTTTTTTTTAATGCTGTAATTATCATATACTTATTTTTACTACTTGAGGTCCACAGAATGAATAATTTTCTAAGAACCCCAAATAACTAAGAACCTGAATTAAATTAGTCCTCTTAGACTTAGAGTTAAAGTAAACAATTAATTTTAGATGAAAAAGTTGACCTACACTAAAAATTCCAGTCTCAAACAACAAGCTTTAAATTGGAAGGTATAGTTTGTTTTTGTTTGTTTGTTTGTTTTTGTAATTCAGAAATCAGAGTAGAGATCCAAGTCAATACATTTAAAATTTTAGTTGGGTAAATAAATACCATTTGAGGAGTCTTTAAAATGAACATTCCCAGGTATCTTTCCAGGTGGTTCTGCTTTATTGGGTCTGGGGCAGGAGCTGGAAGCTCAATTATTTAAAATCCCTGGTGATTTTGATGCAGGTGCTAATCCAAGCAAATTAAGTTGTATTTATTAAGATAAACCTGTGACTTTGAAAAGTATATAGGCATAACTAAAGAGGAAGTAAATTAATGTGTAAACATAAGATAGCACAGCCCAATGGTAAATGGTAAAAAGATACAAAAATGGTATTATGTAACCATACAATTGTCCTATGGGGATCCAAAGGTGTTTGACCAAACTGATCTTCAGTGTCTCTGGCCCCACTATCAAAAGCAATCCAATTGAAAGAACTTTCCTTCAACTACCTAATTGCCATGTTGTCTACTTTCCTTTTTGGAAGATCTGGTATTTACAAACATTTTTAAAAATACATAAATTGGCTTTATATTCAACAGGACTGACCTTGCCTACATGAAGATGGCGTTATTTCTCATTGTAAAAACAATAAGCTGACATTCTGTTTTCTATCTTCATATTATGTGTGTTTTGAATACTCAAAACTTGAACACTCTGGACATTAAAGATCTCCCACACGGTGATCTTTAATAAAATCAAACCTAAATATATTCTTCTTTAATATTGACAAAATTTCTACATGAAGAGAAACAGATAAACCTCAGAGCTTCATTATTAGTTCTTAGAGGCCCAATATGCGCTCGATTGGCCCAGTTATTTACCACAGTTTCACTGCCAGGGTCCTTAGGGAGCTGCTTGTGCTGAACAGGGACATTTCTTTCATTATCTGCATAAGATTTGAGAGATGATATGAAATTTAAATCAGATTTTTTTAAGTCTCAGGAATTTAAAAAAGTAGATTTATAGAGTAACATAGTAGTTAATTTCATAATAATATAACTCATCTTTATCTTGTGATGCTCCTCAAATTTTAATTCACATATAAATAACTTCTAGATGATATCATATGGAAATTCTGAATCATTAGGGCTTAGGGCCTGGAATTCTGCATTTATAAGATATGATGTTGCCCTAACCAGTTTGGCTCAGTGGATAGAATGTCAGCCTGTGGACTCAAGTGTTCCAGGTTTGATTCCAGTCAAAGGCATGTACCTTGGTTGCGGGCACATCCCCAGTAGTGGGTATGCAGGAGGCAGCTGATCGATGTTTCTAACTCTTTCCCTCTCCCTTTCTGTAAAAAAAATCAATAAAATACATTTAAAACATATATGTTATTATATCATGAAACATAGTTCTGTGTAGCAAGGGTCCAGGGTAACTTTTCTCTCTCTCTCCTATTTTTAGTCTCCATCTCTGACTTCCTCCCTCCCTATACTTAAAAGCAGGGCGCAGAGGGTGTTAAACGTTCTCTTTCCTGCTCATCTAAACACTAGCTTTAAGCTTTCTAGTCTCTAGTACATTCTTTTCCTCTGATAATTTGCAGCAACAGCCCACTGATATTAGAATGAAATGTAATAAGCATAGTATTCATACAAGAAGGATGGATACATAATAGCAATGAACGTATTTTCTTTATAAGCATTAAAAATCATGGCAATCACGACAATCTAGTTATGCTTTCTGAGTTCATTTCTTTCTTTTTTTTACTATTCATTTTTAGAAAATTGTTATTTAAGTTTCCTAACCAAAGCATGATTTGATGAGATTCAGCTCCAGCCTCATTCACTGTATGTCTAAATATGTAGAGTTTTTATCTTCAATGCATAACTATCTGGAAGCACTGTGATCCATGAAGTATATACACAAAGAACATTAACAAACTAAATAATTTTGCTTAATGCTTTTGTGTTTTCAATAGATTTTAAGTTGGTTCAGACCATTTATAGAGAATCTGGGAAAAGATTCTGTGGTTAAAAAGTCAAAACTCCCTAATTCATATAAACTGCTTAAAAGAGCCCGTTCTGCCTTTGAGGTGGGTCAAGAAGGCAAGAACACTCCTTGTTCATCATTTTCTAATTTCAAACATCAGATCAAAGATTAGCCCCCAGGAAATGAAGGGAGACAGGCAGATATGGGATAATTCAAGGAAGGCTCCTTAGAGGGGGAAGGGGGGAAATGAGAGTCTGAATCTAGCCCTGTTTCAACAAATCCATTGCTTTATTTCCTGGTTCAAGAGAATAATGACACAATGAGCCGGGTGTATATGTCTTGATAGAAATCTGGATCAGTGTGTGTTGAAGATCACTATTATCTATTTGAATTTTCTCTCTTAAGTCATCCAAAGCCTGGAAAGACCTTTCAAAGGGAATAATTCAGAGAAAACTGCCAGAATATTCCTCTGGAAAAATACCAGCAGAACTGTCTGCTCCCGAGGCTCCCTAGAACATGCTTCTGATGGAGGAGACACCAGGTCTGAAGGACTGAGGCAGGCAGCCTACCCAAGGGGCTGTTCCATATGAGAATACATTTTATATCTTGCCTAATCGTTCCTGGCAGGTTAAGGTGGGGAGCAGGAAAGCAGCACTGGCACATTCTGCATTTGAAAACCCTGCCTGGGACTCTGAGCCAGGACCTCAGGCAGAGGTTACCAGAGGTGACCTGGAAGAAGAGGATTCAGAATGCTACACACTCTTGGCCAGCTCTACTATTTTGTGATTTTAAAGCAAAGACTGAACTTTTGTTAAAAAAAACAAACAAACTATGAGCTTATGTTTATATATCTTAGAGGGGGGTGCTGAAAATATAAATCAAGTATTTTTATTTTGTTTTGTTTAAATGTACTAGCACCTGGTTTCTGTAATTGCTGCTTGTTTCCAGGGATGCTGAGAAAGAATAAGTGAAGGGCACTAGGCTCTTACATTTCCTATGAAACAAGCGAGGTCAGACCAATGGGCCTGTAGAAAGGATCGACTTTTTCCTTTTGCAGTTTTATGGAAAAATTTTAAAAGGTACTATTCCTCCTCATCAGTCATATGTTTTCACAAAATTATGAAGTGCTGGGCTTTGTAATAGATTTTGAAGAACATAACAGACGTTCATTTTGATCAGAATCAATGAAAATGGAGAAGCAATTAAGTAGAAAAGCAGACTTTAGAAGATTTGACTGGAGATAGGAAGGATGTAGAGTGGAATTGGGGGGAAATGGAATTGTGTTTTTGTCTTTAAGTTTTAAAAATTAATCCACTAGTTTAATTTGAAGGTCATTCCATGTTGAGTATCTCAGAAATAGTTGGGAACAGATGAACTGAATACATTAAGCTTTCAATGGTTGGTCAGGATATATATTTTTAAGTGAGGGGAAATGATTCAGAGATTCTCAGTAGTGATGATGATGATAAATTTATTATAAAGTATTGAATATCTATAAGAAACTCTTCCTCCTCCTCCTCCTTCTTCTTCTTCTACTTCTTTTTTGCTTTCTTTTCTTTCCTTGCCCAATACTACTAGTCATCTTCTGTGTTCTCTCTTTTTTATTAAATGCTTTTCTATACCCACGTTTTGAAATTCCATCTGGGATGCCTGCATAATTATGCAAATGAAACAATTGATCTATTATTAACCACAGTGATTCTCTTTACTGAAATTGTAATAAGCTATTGTAATATTTAAATGTATAAATTAATACATCAATATGGGCTAGTTAAATAAGAAAATCAATGAATAACTAAATGACAGAGACTCTAATAACTCAATTTTATACTATTTCTCATGTTAAACCTTATTAATATTTTCAGAATTTCTGTATTTGTTGGAATCTAAGAACAAATGTAGTCTATAAAATATGACCTACATGAGGTTCTATAGTATTATATGTACCTCCTATCTACACTAATAAAAGAGAAATATGCAAATTGATCATACCTCCGCTATGCCCATCAGCCAATCAGGAGTGGGTATGCAAATCAACCCAACAAAGATGGCAGGTTAATTTGCATAGGGGCAAAGAATGAAGACCCCCAACCCCAGTAAAGACTAAAGACTGAAGATGACTGACGACTGAAGAGGCTTGGCTTCTCCCCTGCAGCTGGACCAAGGCTTGGGTCCCCAGTGCTAGAGGAAACCTGGTGCAGGCAGCCAGGCAAAGGAAAGCTTATTGCACAAATCTTCATGTAATGAGCATCTAGTAGTATTATATGCCCAGGTTGTAGGTTATCACTAAATAATTAACCCTTAATGAGAGAAATTATAATATCTGGCAATTAGATAAAACATATTTCAACTTTAAGCTATTCTGATTAAAAAATTCACCATTTACAAGTCATCTTATTTCCATTATTTTATTTTATTTTTATTTACTAAAAACTTGGTCTCTGCAGTTACATTGTATAAAGCATATGGCATATAAATTTTGAAGATCAAGAAAATCTTTAATATGTTACATCAAAAATAAAAAATGATTCTTTTTTTTGTTTTGCTCTTTTAAGATTTAGTTCATGCCTATTTGTTTACAATTTAAATGCATTCAACTGAAAAAATATCAAATTCCTACTGAATATAGGAACCATCAAAGATAAAGATGGACTGCTAACATTGGATCTAGATTTATCTCTCTTGGGAGACATGCATTTGTCAAAGGCTTTGTTTAGTACAGAAAATCCTCTATGGGTAGTATTAGTCAACTTCAGTCATTCTTGTTTCTTATTTAAACATGGGCAGAGGAGAGCAAGGAATCTCCAATGATCTAATCACATTCTTATTTGAATGGCATTTTTATAGCTTCTCACAAAATATGACTTCATAGATATTTGTATATTAATTTGGGTTAAATGTCTTTTCGGTGCTTAAAATATCATAAGTATGTGTGTTTTGTACATGTACTTTGGTGGGAAGAAGAATGTTCAATTTTTTCTCACATCATTTAAGTAGCTTGTGAAATTCTACCATTTCCATTCAGCTACTCCAATTGATGAGCCCATTTCCCAGTGCCTTGCCAAGTCAGAGTTCACATTGCCCTAACATTTTCCCTGAAATCCACTGCATATATGCTCTTTCACTGTTTGTCACACACAAAAAAATGCAGTTATTATTTACTCTTTTTTTCCTGACTTGTGTATATGCTTCATTTAATTTTGGATTTATATCATGAGACTACAGCAGTCACTTGTAAAAAAAACACAAAACAACAAAATCTTTTAAACTGGTAACAAAACATTCTCTAGAATCTCCCTCTTGCCCTCAAACCTACTCTCATTGATGACAGAGAAAAATAATTTTTATACATCAATGTACAAATGTGTATATTTGCACATGTGTTGTTTCAAGATAAATTCTAATTATGAATTGTTAGATCAAAAGTTTGACTGTTACAGATATAGATACTTACCAGAAGCTTTAGATTCCTTTTTTTATTACCACCTAGGTTATATACATATTGTTTATTAATAGTTATAAGGTATTATTATAATCTTTGTCAATTGGACAAATAAAATTTACTATTCTTGTGATTTGAAGTTGCATTTTAAAATTATGACTAAATTAGGTTTATTTTGTTTATTTATAAGCCATTCCTATTTTTCTTACTAATGAACTGATTGCTCATATTATTTTTTACATTATTTAATTTGTAAGTTGATTTTCTTATTACTTAAAAGACCTTATATAAAACATTTGTTTATTACATTAATATCTCCTAGTTTGCCATTTGTGTCTATCTTTATCATCACCTTTATGGATATTTAGAGAGAGAGAGAGAGAAACATCAATGTGAGAGAGAAAATTTTATTGGTTACCTCCTGATGGGGATTGAACCCCAACCTTAGTATGTACCCTGATGAGGAATCAAACTTGAAATATTTTGGTGTCCTAGACAATGTCCCAACCAACTGAGCCATCCAGCCAGGATTTTATTTGTGGTTTGACTTTATGTCTGTATGTATTTAAATATTTTATTTAAAAACTTTTTGTTTCCATGTAGCTAAAATTATTTTTATCCTTAATTTTCTGAATTTTGATTCTTGGAAAAGATTTTCTAAAACAACAAAAAACCTGTTGAATTATAATGTGTTTGATATAAATTTTATACATATAAAAAGTTAGGTTTTGGTAGTCTTAATCCAAACATAGCTTAAATAATAAAGATTATGTTCATCCTAAACTATATGTTTAATTTTGTTCATTTTTGTACTAGGAGCCCAGTGTACAAATTTGTGCACCTTGAAAGGAACTGTGGGCCAAGAGGCTGCAGTGGGCACAAGGGTGGGTCTCAGCCCATCCTCCATGCCCCTACCTGGCCCTGCCTGCAGTGGACCCCATTCCCCAGTCTGCTGGCAGCCCCCCCTCCCCCACTGCTAGTGCTCTCACACGCTTACAGCAACAGCCCCACTTGCACCAGCGAATAGCACAGAACAATTGGGTCCAGTGCCAGAAGTAGGTTGAGCAGCAGCTGCTGGCCCTGATTGCCTCTCAGGAGCAGGGGGAGGTGAAGAAACCCTGAGGGGCCATCAGGACCAGCAACTGCCATCACACCTGCTGACAGCACTGAGCAATCAGGGCCAGCACAGGAGCACAAGCAGCAGGCATCAAAGAGTTTTCAGTAACCACCAGAGGCTTGCTCCGATGAGAGTGACCAGTACCCTTGCCTTGGTCTAGTGCCCCCCTCACCTGCTCCACCATCCCATCATAGCCAGTGCCCGCCATGTTCCTCAATCTGCCACCTGCTGCCAATGCCCGCCATGTTCCATGTGTGCGTCCTGGTGATCAGTGCACATAATAGCAACCGATTTGGTTATCTACCATTCAGTCTATTTGCATGTTAGGGATATATATATATATATATATATATATATATATATATATATATATAAATTTCTGTTATTCATTTTGTTTCATTGAATTTTATCAGAAAACATGTATCTGTGTTGGATTTTTATTTGGTAGTTTTTTGTGGCCTGCTATATGGTAACATTATAATATTCCAAAGACACTTGAAAAGAAGTGTTCATATTTGATTTTAAGATAGGAAATATATCACCAGTAAGAATGTTAAGGAGATTTTGTCTACTTTTCCTTCAATTTGATTAAGTCGTAAAAATTATTAACTTTGATTCCAAATTACTTGTTTTCCAAATTTCTATCTTTTGCTTTGTGCATGAACAGATATATTGGTGCTCATACTCAAGCTCTATAGGTCATAGCTGTGTGTTAATTTATGTGTGTACATATGTGTGCATGTGTGTGTGTGTTGATTTAGCATTCACTTCTCCTCAGCCTACTGTTGCCATAAAATGCAAACATGATGGCCATCAACTATTTCTCCATTCCTTTTCCATTATTCAAAGGACAAGGGAGAATCAAACATGTAAAATCCCTGCTCTTGTAGAATTTTTATTCAAGGGAATATCACTAAATAGAAAAATTTTATAATAGCACACTTGAATTATAAAATCATATTCTTTTTAAAAGTCTTTCAACAGGTATCATTATCACATAGAAGAAATCTATTGTAAGCTGATATGGTGATGCCATGTGACTCATTTCTTAGTTAGAAAGGATTTCTGAAAGACTAATCAAACTATTGTGCACTTCTGCTTCTCATAATGCTCCATGTGTAAGAGATTGCTTTATTTATTCCATTGTTTTCTTATAAATTACCATGTCTTCAGAAAACCAAGTGGGGGGAAAAGAATAAAAAGAAGCAGCTGACAATTACATGCTAGGATAGATGAAATATTTAATGGTGTGACTAAGTGTAAGGGCATGGGGTTATTAGGGAAATGTTGATTTGAAGGCTTTTCAGGGGGTATTTTAAGCTTTTCTGTCCTTTTTGTTCATGCCAAGCAACCTCAGGCAATTGAGACTCAAGAGGTTTCATGGTATGAACTGTTAGGCCATAACTTAGTGAACTAAAACACGGCATATGGCAATTAGTGGCGTGTGGTTTCCTTTAAGCTATTCATTTGCCCAGTATAACAGGAGCACCTAAATTCTTTCAACTTATCATAATTTAGCACAATGGAGGGGGTCTAAGGGAAAGAAGGGCATTGCAGGAGAGAAATATGCCAAAATGCACTGGTACTCAGATAATGAAGGATGAGGAGCAAGCACTAGGTGCACAGAACACAATGCAAATTAGACACAGAAAAGCAAGAACGAGGAACAATATGTGATTCACAGAAATGAAAGTCCTCAGGCATCAGAAACTCTTCAAAAGTTATTTTGACCCATTACCCTTCTACATTTCACATTTTATCTTTATGAAGTGTAAAAGGTATTACAGTTGAGTAACTATGAATTGTTCTCCTATATTTAAATTCTAGAGAATTCTCTTTTACTTTTTTAATTGAATGATATAAAAAAAACCACTATACATTTGAAACTAAAACAAAATCTTGAGAGTATTGGGACAGACTCGCCAGTGGAATATTTACCTAAGAGAGATACTAACCTGTGATCTTCAGTTGACAGAGTTATATTCTCATAAAATCTATCATAGTATCACAACTTTCTCTAATGTTTATGCATATTTAAGATTTATGTGCCCCTTGTTCAGTTATCAATCTGATCCTGATGATTAGCTTTCTACTTCAGTATTACAGATTAATCATAATAAAACACAAATCTGTAGCAAATTACATTTGCATTCTGTAACATTGATTCTATAACCCAAACTCTAGTAGTTACCAAAAAAAAAATGAAGACTTGAACTCCAAATGTTTTTTCCCTTTTCTTATTATTAATTTATAAAAATTATAATAATAGTTGTTGAACTAATAAGTGCTAGATACTGTACTAAGTGATTTAGAATCTTACTTCTTTTCCCAGTCTACAGTGATCTTGCTACCGTAGGTGGGCAATATTATATTCATTTTACAAGAAAAGACCCCCTTCCATCATCTAAAGCAGAAAGCCTGGATGATGGACTATGTGCTCAACATTTGCAGATCTAATTATTCAAAGGAATTATGAAATCTGTATTTATTTAAAGTAAAATGTTCTGTTTTAAAGTGTTTTCAGGTAGCTCATTTAAAAAAAAATCATGCATACTGTAGGAAATGGACCTCTGTGATCTATAGCCAGCATGGTACACTTTTGATAGAATTTGCTGAATTTCCCCCAAGGCAAACAGAATATAGGGAGCAGGGAAGAGGAATAAAGAACTGTGCACTGTGTGCTAGCATCATGGTGGAAACCCCTGAGATGTCTGCCTCAGCTAGACAGAAGAGGTGGAGGCCTCGGCCCCATTTTTTAATGGCCCAATGGGAGACAGCAAGACCTAGGCAACATACGAGGAAAAGGTGACCCCATAATACTCAGCCAATGAGGAACCAGAGGAGAGACTAAATAAATAGGATATGTTTCCTGCCCCAGATGTGCCTATACAATGGGACAGACACGTGCTCTCAAGAGTGTATTAAATGTCTCATTTTTGCCATACTTCTGTCACTGAATCAATCATTTGAATTTGGACAGGTGGGCATTTTCTCACACAATAAATAAATAAATAAATAAATAAATAAATAAATAAATAAGCAAGCTCTCTAAGTCTGCCTTAAGCTCTCAACATTTTAAAATTCATAATTATCCTTTATGAAGAACCTTCTATACCTCAAAACTTCTATTCTACATTATCCACTTCAGAATAAGGCATTCTGTATAGAAGAGAATCCTAAGATCATCCATTCTAATGGATTCATCTTACGGATGAAGAAACTGAGTCTCAAAGGGAAAATTGCTATCCCAAGGTCACACAGTAAAGAACAAAGATTAAATTAGGATATAATTCTCCTCTGGATCCACTTGCATTTTTCTTACACTCCATGAGACTGCCTCAAAATCAAACTAGGCTTGCAAGATGCAACATGTGACTAACACATTTGGTTTCCATTTTCCTAAGTTATAGCTAATCATCATTGTATAAAATCATTTTTAAAAACTATACAAATTTATAAACTTATAAATTTGTTCATTTTACTCTATAATTTAGTAATTCAAAATATGATACCAACACAGTTGCATAAAATGTGATGGCAAATATAGCTTGATATAAGTTACTGCTTATAACTTGCTGATGGTCTTATTTTATAACGGTAGTCAGAGAAATGAAATTACTTAACATACCTCAAATAAAATAAACAAAACATTTTATTTATATTTCATAGGACTCACAAAGATTTTGCGTATGGTTCTTATTTTATTCCATTTCTTAGTTTCAGAAGCTGACTTGCATACTAATATTATGAATGCTGTCCTCCAGTGCCTTTTGGTTCTCATTATTCATTGTTGATGTAATATTTTTGCTGTTTTTCTTTTAATTCTCAATGTTTATGATCCACAAAGAGCTGTACTTTAAAGGCCCAACAATGTAATTGTATGATTATATCTATCGACTCTGAAATGCCTTGTACAGTCATTAGTCTTTTAAGGGTTTAGAGTTTTATGATATCTGTTTAGATTCTTCTTCATTACTTAATGTATATTTATGATCCATTCCTTTGAATTCAGTTATAAATCAAAATACTCTAGTATGGACATGAATTTGGCTTATAATCTCTAAGAAAAATGAATCCCATTTTTACTGTATTTCAGTGAAAAAGTGTATTGTATTGAAAGGAACTTTAGAGACAAGAGAGGCAGATTTAGGGAATGAAGAGGGTCCATGGGAGAGGAATGAATAGATGGGGGTTTGGAGACACCAAAAGGCTTATCTTACTTGTACAAAGGATGGAGAAATGCCACAGGATAAGGGGGGGAGGAAGACATACATTACAGAGGATAAAGGAGAGCCATAGGATATCTGGGAGAGTGCAGCCTTTTCACAGAGGGTAGAGGAATGTTGCAAGATAAGGGGTGCGGGGGAAGTGGGGGCCACCACATGGAGTTTGGATATTATGTAGCAGAGTGAGCAATGAGGAAAGCACAGGGGTCCTGGGTAAGGAAGGGGCCCATTAGAAAGGGTCAGGCTCAGACAAGGAACTCCAGCATATATGAACTAGAGACAAAGGGACACAAGAGAGATTATACATTTTTTTTTTTGGATTTGGGTTATTTTTTCTCATTAGAAAGGGAAAGAGCAGGCTTTTCCCACTTGAGGACCTCTACTGCCCAAATAGCATTTGTATATGCTTCCAGTAAACTTTCAAATTTTTAGTAAAGAAGCTTTTTAATCCACGAGTTAATTCTTCAAACTGTGTAGGGCAAGAACCCACTAGAAGAAGTCTGCACCCCCAAAACCCACATTTCAGTATTTTGGGATGAAATATATTTATTTTTAAGTGAAAATAGTAATAAAAAGTGATTTAAAGAAAAAAGTCTTAAATGAGAATGTATAATTAAATATATGACACATATTCTATAATGTGTGTTCATATATATATATATATATATATATATATATATATATACAGATACTTAATTTTATTTCTTTAGGAAATTAGACATTACCTCCATTAGGTCTTTAAATTTTATACTCTAGAGGCTTGAAAAAATTAATCATGTTTAAATTCAGCTAATTAGATCCCTTTATAACAATAAGAAATTGAAAACAAACTTCTATTATGTGCTCAGTAAGAAACCATAGTGGTGAAATATAAGACATGACCTCAGGCAACAAATCAGTGGGGGAAACAAGCCTACAACAATCAAAGTCCTTTTAGTACTTCTCTGAGGAAAAATAAAAGCTAGCCTTAATCAAATGCTTTCTATGTGATAAGCTCATTGCTAAGCAGGTTGCCTTTTTTGTCCCATAGAAGTCTCATAAAGTCAAAATATCACAAGAACTTAAGGGACAAAGAGGAGCCTTCTTGCTAAGGAGTACTGAAATGGGGAAGATTGGAAAGGAAAATGGGGCCAGCAGATGAAGGAAATAAACAGTGAATTAGAGGGTTAGTCTGTCCTTTTTAGATCCATTGGAAAGGAAAATGGGTCCAGCAGATGAATAAAATAAACAATGAATTATAGGGTTAGTCTGTCCTTTTGAGATCCATTGGAATGCCTAGAGACTAATATCCATAAAGTTGTTTCTCTAACCAAAGGGATCCCCTGGTTGGTTAATGCAAAATAGTGGTGATGGGAAGACACACACCAACACACACACACACACACACACACACACACACACACACACACACACACAATCCAGTTAAGTCATCACTTTATTTGGTTCCTTTTAGGAAAGAAGGACAAGAAAATGTTTGGGATTTTTTTCTTAAATGTATAATAAGCATTGAAACAGATATGTTTCTAATGGCATATCTGTGGTAGATAGTTGATTATGGGCAGGGTGGGGAATAAGGAAAGCAAAAAACTAAAGTAAGTTGTGGAAATGTTCAAATTATTTTAATAGCAAAATACTCAAATGCAAATCTCCAATGGTTATTTAGATTACAAGGAGCGAGTGTGTGTGTTCATGTGCGTGTGTGTGTGTGTGTGTGTGTGTGTGTCTATAATTGTAATGATGGAAGCTGTAAAAATATGTACCAAAGATAATATATAAAGAGCAGAGGAAGAACAACCATAGAAACTTAAAGAATGCCCGCATGAGTCTAGGATGGAAAAAAAAATCAGGAAAGTCAACAATGGAATCAAATTCACAGCCCAAGATGATGAAACAGAAAATATATTCCTTTGATTGTTGCCTTTTCCTATTTCTTCATAGATTTAAACACACATTGATTCACTTAACATTGGCTTAGAGTATTTTCTTTGAGTCAGTCATTGTGTAGTAAGCACATGTAAACATTTTATAAAGTAAGCAATTTTATTAGGTGCTACTGATTTTAATAGAATGGAAATAGGCAACTCCATGTTTTGTGAGTACACTTCTTTACTTTTTTTTGTATGAACTATTTACAAACTTACTACACAAAGCAGTTCTGCCGCACTCTGCTCTAGTTACAAATAGAAAGCACCTTCTTATCTCCCTTGGGAAACTCCTGTAAATATTGAATGTTAGAATTTGGCCTGAATAGCATGTCCCATAAATAAGAAGATAATCTAACTAGAATGTTGGCTCAAAAAATCTTTTGCTATAGACTTGAAGAATATATTTCTTCTTCCAGGATTTATGAGATGCCACACAATGTCCTTCCTAAAATTCTTTGGATTTCTCTGATGAGATATCCCTTGGATAAAGGCTCAATAATTCTGGTGTCTAAGATAGTTCTTTAAAGAGTGGCTCTGCAGAACTTAAATATGTACACTTATTTTCACAATTTTATTTTTCTTCCTATTTAAGTAATCTGTTCCTTTTCTTCCTGCCAGAGTTCTTATGAGATATTATATTTCCTGAAATTTATAATATATATATATATATATATATATATATATATATATTTCATATAACATAGGTAAAATTAATAAAAACACATCTTTATTAATATTTAGTTTATCTCATGTATGGTAAGGCCTTATGACCTACATATTTAGATGTTTCTTCAGTTCAGCCAACCCTTTTTCTATTGTATCTCTGAATATTGTTTCTATGCCATATCATCTGTTCCGTTACCTCACTAAAATAAAAATTATTAGAATATCAAATCTCAGTTTGATTCTTCCAAAGCTCTCATCTTTTCTCTATATTCTACAAGAGCCTTTCACAAACCTCTTAAATACTGATTTGATAAGTATGGCTTTTAATATTTTAAACTTTGTGTTCAAACTTGTTTATTATCTCTGTCAGCTTAAATTTTGGCTCTCAATAAAATCTTTGTGTTTTTATCTTTGGATTGGTTCTGTGATACTTAATTTTATATGTCAACTTTATTGGACAAATGGATACCCAGATAGCTGGTCAAACATTATTTCTGTCTTAAAGTAGGCTGAGTAAAGAGATCTGTCCTTACTGATGTGGTGGGCACCATCTAATCTGTTGTAAGCCTAAATAGAACAAAAAAGCTGGGGAAGGGCAAAAATTCTCTCTCTCTCTTTCTCTCTCTCTCTCTCTCCTGCTCCCCCCCCCCCCCTGGGATGTCATCTTCTGCCCTTATTCTGACTTCAGAACATCAGGATTAGTTGGTCTCAGGCTTTCAGAGATTTAAATAAGCTGACCCATGGTTCTTAGGCCTTTAGCCATGGATCAAATTAAACTACAAGGTTCCCTGGGGATCTTGCTTGCAGAAGACAGATTGTGGGAGTTTGCCTCCATAATCATGTAAGTCAGTTCCTCTAAAATTTCCTGGTTCTGTTTGTCTGGAGAACCCTGACTAATAAAGAGATTTTCTTTCATTGAGTTCATGTTTCCATTTATTTCTCTCCCACTCCACTACCCAAAACAGTTTGACATCGACTACAGTCGATCATGCACTCTACCCCTCCCCCCCTCATGCACATTGTGTTTTCTTACTTTTGCTGGGGTGCCCTTTGAACCTTCCCCAGTAAGACATTTTCTGATATTGGTGGAAAGTATGGGCTCAGGCTAGACCACTGGACTCAGTGTCTTATTCTACCATTAACTGTCTATGTGGCTATATATGTTTACTGAATTGTTATCTGCATCAGTTTTCACTTCTATCAAATAAGAATCGTGATACTGATTTCCTCATAGCATTGTCTTGAGGAGCAAAACCAATAAGGTACTTCAAACACTGCCAAGTAAATGTCAATTATTGTTTCAGTTATTAATCTGAAAGTTTGATTAATATAGATTTGCATATACCAGCTCTGTGATCTATTAGTCAGAAAGACAATCTCAAGGAGAGATTTTCATTTCTACAGAGTTCTTCCCTGTGTTTAAGTTGTCATGCAAAAAGCCTACTTGACGGGGCACCATTTCTGTTCAGTCTTATCACAACCCCACTCACATGATGAGCTGTAGCTGGTTGCTTACCTGTAAGGCCTCTACATAGTCTTGATGCACTGGGGGCAGGGAAAAGAAGCGAGAAGAAAGGTTACCCCTACTTGGGAGAAAGTCCTCACATTTAGGATAGATGCTTGGCAACTTGCAGACAGAGAACTTTCCATACTAGAAAGAAGCAACACAAAGTTCTTACAACTTTAGACTATCTGCTTTGGATGAAGTGACAAATCTTGGTGACTAATATGATTTTTTTCAAAGGATCCCTAATGCATCTGTAAATGTACTGGCTCTGTTAACATAAGAAAACATTCAAACATGTACAGAATTTTTGTGAGTTTATTTGAGCCAAGCTGTCAATAATTGCCAGTAAGCAGAATCTCAACATATTGGGATAATGCTCCAGAGCTTGGTGGTCTTTCACTTATTTTTATAAATTACCATCCAAGGAGGAGAGGTAAGTGAGTTCCATGAAAACCATTTGTGATAGATTAGGGAGTGGGAGAAAGCAAAGTGAAAAGCAAAACAAAACAAAACAAAAAGCTCTGGGATTAGATAAAAAGTAAAATGCTTCTTTTACATAAGATGGCATAAAATAGTTAACAGCCAACAATTAACAAGTAGCAATAACCATGAGGGATTTTGTGGCCTGCACCCTGACACTGTTTATTGTGCCCCAGAAGGTCTGGGGAAAAAAATAAGTTTTAAGTTTTCCTGACATTCCACAGGTATGTTATCTTAGATGCAAAAAGACAATAGGCTTAGGAAACATCGAAGTTGATCTCTGTCAGGGAAGATACTGGCCTACGTCATGACTACCCACTACAAAGTGCTTCTTAATGAAAAGGTTTTAATTTCAGACCATCCTTCCTGGTTACTTAAGGTCTTTGTGTTTGCAAGGCCGCCTGCAGGCCTTCCCAGATTAGTCAGGTTAGCATGTGGGCCCTTTTCATCCACTGCTCTAGCATCAGCATCCGCCTCCATCCCACATAAAAAATTAGTAGAAAAAGGAACATAGAAGTGAAAAGTTACGTATAAATGAAAATTTGGAGTAAAACACCCATGATTTTAAAAATATATCATTCCATATTCATACTATCTTAAGTAAGTACTTCAAAATTTGTATATGTCACATTTTCCTAATTTCATTGAATTAATTTTTATTTTTATTTTTAGGGATTTTTTTGTAATGTTTTTGTTTTGTTTTTGCATGTATTCCAGGAAGAAAATTTTAATTTTATTCATGAGGCCAGTTTTGTCAAAAAAGTACAATATAGATTAAAAATAAATTTATTTCAATCCTTTCATATGTTTGTTCTTATTTATTTGTTATTTTTAGAAAACCTCATTTGTTTACTGGACTCTGATTTAGAGGTAGAAGCTCTTAGAGGACAGCTTATATATATATATCTTAGAAATCTGTTTCTGTTTTTTCTCTTAGCCAAAAGTTTAGCATATTCTGTGGCCTCTTCCTTATTTTTTGCAGTAAATTTGCTTCTTCAGAGCAATATGCCTACATTTGTGCTGCAGGACACATGGAATAATAGGATGATGAATCTTAGGTCCTAAATTTATTACCCTCTTTGTTTAGGGGCTGAAAGACAACATCTTCTCTAGAGAGATGGGAAAGTTTGCAGATTCTGCTAGATCTTTTGTGCCCCAGACCACAAGGCACAGTAATATCAGTGAGGCCAGGAATATATTTTCCTCCTAATTTTACAATAACCAACTTGAGAACAGTAAGTTAGACTGGCATCCACAATGAAATCCCGAAAAATTTGTACTTTTTCCCTCCAGTGCTTCTTGGCTATAACAGGAATGCCCCTTACTCAGCAACAAGTGACATGGCCCTAGGTCAAGACATTGCGATTCATGGGGAACCCTTGTTTGTCATTCCCACTACTGATTGGAAACACACAAACCTTCCGTTCTTTACCTAGAGCATCAGCAGCAACTTCTGCAGCCATTTGCTTCTCAGAAGTTTGTGTTCATCATTCACTTCAATGAGTTTCTGGCAGCCAGTGGCTGGGAAAGAGATCTTCAGCTTCATCCTGAAGCAGGCAACCACCTCCAAAATGCCCCCCCACACACACACACACAAAATTCTTTCAATCCTTCTTGATTAACCCCCTCTCCTAATTTAAAATAGCACCATCTGTCATGTATACTAATACTGGAGGCACCTAGCTAGTCTCCTCACTTACACTTGTGCCTTCATTGAAAACAAAGATGTCAGAGTGATTTTTAAACATGAAATCTGACTCTGCCGCTCATCCTGTTTATAATTCTTTCGAAACTCATTTCTTAAGATTCTCCAGAAGATTTGAACACAGATCCATTATAAATAGAGGCCATGTGTATATGCTCTCCATTTGTTGATAGTTTTCTTGATCATTCTGCCTTTCCTCAGCCCTTTCTCCTCTTTGCCTCTAAAATCACTGTTTCCTCAGCCAAGATTAGTTTCTATGTTCTATGTTTTTCTAGCACTTGAATTTTTTTCTCTTTAGCCTAATCACAATTTTTAATATTTAATTATCTACATGATTCCTTGTTTTATTAGGTCAATACAAAAAGATTTCAAGTTTCATATCCAATTTTGGAAGAGTGATATTAACATCTGATGGTTAATGACACCGAAATATTTGAATGAACAAATTTAAATCTTCTAGGATTCTTATTTAACTTAGTAGTATTATTAGATTTGGTGTTGAGCAGTTACTGATAGCTTTGATGGGTTTCAAGATTTTCTTCCCACCTAAACCTTTTTGAATTTTGTCACTTTCAAAGTCCCCATAGGGCTTTGAAAGGTGGCAAGAGGAACAAGAAGTATTTTGACATCCTAAAAATAATGAAGAGCTTTATCCTATGTTAACCACATACTATATTTCCTTTGCTTTTCCAAATTTGATTCATGTTTCATGCTCACTCAAGGTAAAAAAGAATTCTAAAACATTTCAGTTCAAAATATTATGTGACTGCTGATTCTTGTAAACTGCCCCCAGCTCTGGACCTATTTCTTACCAGCATCTTGATATACACAAAAAGTTGACATCTTATCTCTTAGCTGCAATAAAATTGTTATTATTTGTTTTTTGTTTTTTTAAATAAAGCATACAGGTAATATAATGCATAAAAAGAGAGACAGGTGCTATTTTATTTTCTGTCTTTACAGTGAAATACACATGAAATAGTAAAGGGTTATTAGCCTGCTAACTCTAAATTGACATAAATGTTTGATTTACTATTGGTTGAAAACAAACCCAATTTTGTTCAAATTAAATACTAAAAAAGCATCACATAACGTTAATGACATATATACTGAGGACAATTATGCAGTTTTATGTGACCAAGATGTTCAAATACTATTTTTCATTGTTAGTCATCTATTTGTGCTGTTTCAGTATCTGCTCTAACCATAGATTATTGTTGTTTCCCCTTAATGCATTTGTTTGTAAATGAGAAACAATGCTTAGAGAGGCACTTCTTTAGACATTTTTATTAAATTAAGAACTTACAGGGTTAATTTTCTGTAAAATATTTAGTTTTAGCTTATTTTTAGTTTTCCATCAGTCTCAACTGCTGGGGGATTAGATTAAACATTGTCTGAACTGGTGCCCGGTTCTTCCAAAGTCATGCTTGTAAAGAATTACAGCAAAGATGTACATGGCCTTGGGCAAGTCATTTAGCTTCTCTATACTCTTTTTTCTTTTTTTCGGGTATAAAATGAGGATTAAATGACCTTTCTATACCTACCTATCCGAAGTGCTTTACATAAAATTAGATAATAGACTTGAAAGTACATGGGAAGTAAAAGTGTTGTAATAATGCATGATAATCTATTATGAGGAATTCAAGTAGAAAAATGAGTGTATAAAGGCTTTTAAAAGCCGATTTGTGTGTGTGTGTGTGTGTGTGTGTGTGTGTGACTAATTTCATTTAAGAATCAATTTTCTATAGAGTGATTAAAAATATCAATTTGAATGTATAAGGAAAAACCGTTTTCTATTTCCATTGTAAAAATGTTTAATATCTAGTGAATATGGATTTTTAAAAGTTATAGTTTAAAGTGAATTTCTATAACTTTATATTTTTATATTAGAAAAGAATTTTATTCATATGCCAGACTAGAAATTTATGTGGCTTACAGAGGGGGACAGACTTTAGGTGGAGAAAACCATTAGGTAGCCATCCTACATAATAAAAGGCCATTATGCAAATTGACCAGAGGAATGAATGGTAGCTAGGACATGCACCAAACCCCCAGGGACAGATGCTCCACACAGGAGTTGCCTCCTGGTGGTCAGTGTGCTCCCACAGGGGGAGGGCTGCTCAGCCAGAGCTCATGGCTGGTGAGCACATCAGTGGTGGCAGGAGCACTAAGGATTTCCCCTGAGGGCTCCCAGACTGCCAGAGGGTGTAGGTCTGGAGCCCTGCCACCACCACCCCATCCCCGCGCCCTAACCCCAAGTTTAACAATTTCATGCACCAGGCCTCTAGTTCTCTATAATAGAGAAAGAAAAAAAGAGAGAGATCTGGCAAACTGCTCCTAAAACAGAGAACTCAACTCCCAAGATCAATTCACAGGAAACGTTCATTGATAGGAGGGAAGCATGCGGTTTTTTAACAACAGTGCTGCCACACTACCATATGGCTTTTGTTTCCTTATTCTTTTGCAATGCACTGGAAAAGGGGAAGGCAGAGAAAAGCAGAGTAATTCCAAGGACAAATGTGATCTTCACCAAAGAGATTGTAAACATATAATGGTCTTCTTTTTCAGATCAAGATCAAAGGTTGAATTGAAGCCTATAACAAATACTTTTAAGACCAAGTTCACTGGATACACTGAAGCATACTGGACTCATTATACTAGTAGAGGCTCACTTAATGAAAATTAGGGTGAGTTAAATCCACCGTAGCCTGGGAGAAAACCAAGGTTAAGTTAAGCAATAAATGATAGTAATTAAAGATAATGAAATGGAAACACAATTATATATAGGTATGTATACATGGTGTAAAGCCAAATTCTGTAGAATTTAAGTATGATGTTCTTTTTTTTACTAATTTTCATTTGTTTTCTTAAGGAGTTCAACTAAAATATATATATATATATATATATATATATATATATATATATATATATATATATTGATCTCAGAGAAGAAGGGAGAGGGAGAGAGAGATAGAAATCCCAATGATGAGAGAGAAACATTGATTGGCTGCTTCCTGCACACCCCTTACTGGGGATTGAGCTAGCAACCTGAGCATGTGCCCTGACGGGGAACCTACTTGTGACTTCCTGGTTCGCAGGTTCACAGTCAACCCATGAGCCACACTGCCCAGGCATGGAGTTCAACTTTTATTAAATAAGCATGGAGATGCAACAATGATGTTTTTTTATATTTGATTAAACATACTTAGAGGCAGTAGTTCAGTTTTTTCTCTAAGGCAGCATAAGTGGACTCAAGCCTGTGGTTGGCTTCCTGCTTGGAACTCTATGGTCTATTCTAGTCATATAACAGGAAGCCCAGAAAGGGGGTGCAATGGACAACGTTACCGAGATAGGAGTGATCGCATGGAGAATTAGAAAGGGTGGACATATACTACTAGTATTTTGTACTTCTAAATAATAGAATTCTGAAGTCTTCTTTAGACAATTATTTTTGGTATATTTATTTTTTATCTATCTTTTCTTTTTTAATGTCATTGCCCATTTCATTAGGCCAACTAACACTACTGAATTTGATTTAAAATTATTTCTTAGAACCTGTTTCATTTTTCTGAGAAATGTCTCCAATTTTGTTTTAATGCTTTATTTTTATACATGAAGTTTGCGTTCACTATAATTATCAACAAACAAAAAAATAAAAATAACCATATCATAAAATCGAGAATCATGTATGATTTGTATGTGTGTGCTTATTTCTTACAACTTTGAAAGTTAATTTCTAGAGAGCAGAGGCCATAATTTACATATTTCTTTTATTAAAATAAACAATGTGCACTGAAGACTCTATTTGCAAAGCAAATGAAACAAATATTAAAAAGCCTTCAGATATTATGTATTGAATAAAATATGCTTTAGAGGCAAAATAAAAGGGATTTCTGACTTTATTTTTAATAATTTAACATAGGAATGGAGCATCTTTTGTATATGCCAATTATTGTTGGATTCCTAAAAGAGCTGACATTTTTAATTTGATACATATAGATATATATTATGAATTACCACACAGTTTATAAGTGATGCAAAATATATGAATGAACACTTTTTAAATATATTTTATATTCATTGAAAATATTTAGTGATGGTTCCACTTACTAATTTTTATTAAGATATTTTATATCAGAGAGACAGGTTATGAATATGAATCACTATGATTTGGGAAAATTTTCAGGTTATGTTGCCATTCCATTTAGAAAATAGAAAGCAAAAGAAGGAACCATGATGTATAGCAAAGACAGAACATTCTAAAATTTAAAAAAGTAAAGAAGTGTTAGGATGAGTAGTTTTAACCATATATAACTGAAAAGTTCTCGTATGACAAGTTTGCAAAATTATTTCTGACACAGTTTTTCTTTAACATTACTGAATTTTTTACTCCTACTTTATTTCTTTTTGCTAAAACATACTTAATTTTCAATAAGAATTATGATACATTTTAAATCTTTTTTTTGTTAATTTTGCAGAAATTTCTCCTCTTTGAGCTTCCAACTAACATCATTGACAATCACTAAGGATAAAGTTTACAGATTTCAGTTTAACTTTTGAGTTATGAACATGGGTTTGTAATTGAGCTAACTTATGACCAAAGGGGGGCAAAAAACAAACAAACAGGTAGGAGATTTGTGAAGTAAATTAACTGGGAGCCAAATTCAGCCTTCTAAACTCATTTCATTTGCACCTCAGCTTGGACTTAAGCCATTAGCACAGCAGGAAAAAGCAATGGCTATGCACCAGCCCACCAGCACTCCCATGCATAAGATTCTGCAGAATGACAGAAATAATAAATGTAATTAAAACAGCAGGTAGCCAAGAAAAAATAATTAGTATACAAGTCGGATGGCTCTGGGTGGCCCATGACATGACAAAACATTTTAAAGAATTTTAATATCCCAAACTACTTCAGTTTCCAAATAAGAGCTCCTGTATGATAGTTGATAAATGAAAGCTTTTAATAACTATTTACAAACTTTAGACTTAAGTGTTCCAGTTTTAGTACTTCAGATTTAGTACTTCAATTTTAGTAAGTTCAGGTTTTTCTAACTTACTCTTTAAATGACCTAAAATTACTTTATTATATTCAGGAGGAAGGAGTCATATAAATGCCCTTTGGTCATAAAATTATAAAAGTTAGTTCAGACTTTGGGGAGTTATTACTAAGAAATTTGAAAGCCTATTTTTAAAATAATTCCAAATTCTAAAATATTCATTTGTAATTATATAAACTATAATTTAAAAAAATAATTTGAGAAAGGGAGAAAGAAATAAAAATTTCCTCAAGAAAGATTGGGGAAATTAAGTCAAGCACCACTAATAACAATGCTAATTCTTTTAAAGAATATATATTTATTGATTTTTTTTCAGAAAGGTACCTCCTGCACACTTCCTACTGGGGATGTGCCTGCAACGAAGGTGCATGCCCTTGACTGGAACTGAACCTGGAACCTTTCAGTCTGCAGGCTGATGCTCTATCCACTGAGCCACACCGGTTTCGGCAACAATGCTAATTCTTTAAAATCGTGGAAATGTAGTGAGATCATGAAACTGCAGCTTATCCTGGAAAGCACAAGTCCTTAAAGATAGAAGAGATGCAAATGTTGTTTACAATTCTTTCCACATCTTAAATTTAAAAAAAAAACAACCTAATGTTTAAAATTAATTTTAAAGACATATATTTACAATGTAGGATATATTTTATTCTCTAACTTAAATATTAATACAAACTCCAAACAGTTTTTTTTCCATAATTATTTTCCCTCTTTATTATCTGATTTTTTCCCCTTTCTCTTTTTAGAAGAAAATTAAAATGACTTCTAGCCATTTTCTTTGGCACCGTTTTTAGTATTCTCAAAAATTACAATTAGAAAATAAGGCCATGTAAATTGTGAATATAAAAAAAAAATGTACCATGGTAGATAGAATTTGATCTGTTTTAATTATGAGTAAATAGAGAAAATGCAAAGCAGAGTGAGAGTTTGTAAAGTGCTTGCATAAGGGGTTAGGGAAATAAAAGAAAGCTTAAGATTTGGGCCTTGGATGTCTAAAAGAATAACATTTCTAGTAATAGATGTATATATAAGACATTTTATTTGTTGAGAAAATAATGGAATTAAGATGTTGAGGTTGAAGCAAACACAAGGCATTGAAGGTGAAATGTTAATAGGTATTTGACCATAAAAGAATATACAAAGGGAAGCTATCAGCAATGGCATGTGATTGTTTAAAGGTATTATTTATATTCTTCTAAACAAAATAGTAGAATTGTTTCACTTGGAGCAGAATTACCAACTTAATGTTTACAAATAAAATTTAAGATTAAATTCAGAATGTTTATTTGTAATTATGTCAATTGTAATTGTTGAAATATTTGTAATCGTAAGGTAAGTAGAGAACAAATTTTCTCAAAAACAATTTTGTAAAACAAGTTAAAGATCACAGAAAATGAGCTCCAAGGAGCGCAACATGGACCTATGTCACTGGTTCTTCCCAGATTGTACGAAGCATGTAGGAAACATGGTAGGTTCTGCTCTCAGAATGTAGTTGCGTATCATGCCACCTTTAAACAATGAATGCTGTAAAACCTGGAGTCCTGCCCTCTACAACTTCACAGTCTAATGAGAGAGATTGGCATGCTGCTTTGCAGTCACATTGTTTTTTAATTAAAAATCTTGGTAGCCAAAACCGGTTTGGCTCAGTGGATAGAGCGTCGGTCTGCGGACTGAAGGGTCCCAGGTTTGATTCCAGTCAAGGGCATGTACATTGGTTGCGGGCACATCCCCATTGGAGGTGTGCAAAAAGCAGCTGGATGTTTCTCTCTCATTGATGTTTCTAGCTCTCTATCCCTCTCCCTTCCTCTCTGTAAAAAAAATCAATAAAATATATATATTTTAAAATCTTGGTAGTCTCAGGATCCAATGTAACTAACTCATGCATGCATGATTTTAGCTCACAAGGTTCTGCCTTACATTTGGCAACATAATTTATTGCATTTTATTCTATGCTTGTATTTAGTTTATGTGAGAGAGGCTTTCTTCAGGCTGTATCTGACAGGAGACATTTTTTTTGTGTGATTGTATTCCTTTATTGTAAATAATAAAATGACTATTTGTGGCTTTTCGTAGTTTTCCCTTATGAATCATTCTCTTAATGTGTACTTGCTACCAAGGATTTACGACTTTGAGAAATGAGGTTATTGTTTATTACACGGTTTCTTGTTATTTAACCTTGAAATTTAGTCAATATCTATAAGAACAGAAACAGGCAAAGTAGGGGAATTAGTCTGCATGAGCATAGGAACCAAAGCACCTAAATAACATGTTATTACTGTGTCTTGTTGGAACCAGTCATTTATTGTAAGTAGAGGTTTTTAAATGAAACAAATTATCAGTGGCTAATGGTCTATTTGGCAGAGCTCATTGGCCAGCTTTATTTTGGCCATTCTTGATTAGGATGTTGTCCATAAAAAGCCAAGGGAGTCTTAATTGATTGTTACTAACAGTCTGCACTGCGTGTAATAATGAATAAAACTGGACAAGGAAGATGTTTTGAAAAAATATGAGCTAAAGAGAATTAGAGTTGTCAACTCTTCAACTATGTACTGGATAAATGCGATCTAAATAGCACTTGAGGCTCTATATTTCTTATTTCAACTCTATTTCTCAAATGTCTTGGGAAAAAGGAAACTGCTTTTAAAATGAGAGCCCTAAGAACATATTTAGGATATTAGTAGCAGCTACTTTGCAAATATAAAGGGTAGAACACACTAGAGTTCATCAATTGATTAATTATATACTTGATACAACTTTGAATATGCTTTTTAGAATCTATGGCTTTATTGAACTACCTACATGTTACAATAACTTAACAAGTAAGAAGAAACATCTAGACATGTGGACTGTACAGTTAGTCACAAGTACTTCTAAATATAGATACAGACATGGTATTAAGATTAATATTTCTCTCTAAACCTAGTCTTCTTAACTCTGACTGACAAAAGTGCTCATTCACCAAAATGCTAATATGCCCTACATTTTTTAGAAAAGAAAAGCAAAGGAGAGGAAAGAAAAGGTCAGGGCAGGACAGGAAAGGGAAAGGATGGAGAGGGGAAAAAAGACTAGAGCCATCTTTTAAAAAATAGTTTAGTAACTTTGTATGAAACAGATAGTGGAAACCATGAACATGCTGTTTATCTTATTAGCTGAGTTTTCCTGTTATATAAAACACCTAAAACAACAGGGAATAAGAGATTAGATATAATTTTCTCAGTTTGGCTAACCACTGGTAAATATCCATTAAATAATTTCTCATCAGTCTGTGAATAAGAAGGGATGGGTATTTATGTTACTCCACCAGGTAGAAAACTTTGCCTTGGAAATAAAATACCCATTAATTGTTGGCGAAAATCCAACAAAACTCTTCACACGAAAATAAATGATTTTGTTTCAAGTAGCAAATGTCAAAAGTGAAGGTTGGTATATACCATGTTTCCATACTTGCTTCTAATTAAAGATGCAGATGATTTAGTAAGCTAAATGATAAGCTTAAACTCAAAGAAAATTATTATAACAAATGTGCTCATATTATCTAATTAATTTCATCTATAAGGGGAATGATAGAAAAATATAAGGACACTAAGTAAGCAAATAGACCTTTCTCAAAGTAAAGAGAAATCGAATTGAACATGTTGACCTATTTTCTTTGTATATCCAATTGCTACTTTCATTTGTTCACTAGTTCTTAAATAATTTCCTTGACTTAGATAAATTTAAAATATTGATGTTTGATGTTAACATTTTAATATTTTTGTTTCTTTATTTTCCATTTTAATTTCAGTTAATATAAACATTTTTATATAGTTAATGGTACCATCTATATGGATAAATATAACCTTAGGATCTAATTTATTTGTAAAGTTATAATAATATGAAATTAACACAATTTTATTTTTAAAACTCTCAGATCAAAACCAACCCAAATGACATCATTATAATAAAAAACTGTGTGAAAAACCTACAGTCAACATCATAATCAATTGGCAAAAACTAAAACCATTTCACCTAAGAACAGGAACGAAACAGAGATGCCCATTTTCACTATTCCTGTTTGACATAGTACTGGTAGTGCTAGCGATAGCAATTAGACAAGAAGAAGATATAAAAGGTATCCAAATTGGAAAAGAAGATGTAAAATTGTCATTATTCACAGATGACATGATATTGTACATAGAAAACACTAGAGACCCATAAAAATTATTAGACTTACTAAATGAATTCAGCAATGTAACAGGATATAAAATTAAGACTAAGAAACCTATGGCATTTTTATACACCAATAGTGAACTTACAGAAAGAGATATTTTAAAAAATTATATTTGCCATCACATCAAAAAAAAATAAGATACCTAGGAATAAACTTAACTAAGGAAGTAAAAGACCTATACTTGGAAAATTACAGAACACTGAAAAAAAGAAATATGGAAGACATAAACAGATGGAAGAACATACTGTGTTCATGGATTGGTAGAATCAACATCATTAAAATGTCCAAAGCAATCTATAGATTCAATGTACTCTCCATTAAAATACCAATAGCATATTTCACAGACATAGAACAAACTCTCCTAAAATTCATCTGGAATAAAAAAGACCCTGAATAGCTTCCACAATCCTGAGAAAGAAGAACAAAGTAGGAGGGATCTCAATACCAGATATCAAGCTGTATTACAAAGCCACTGTTCTCAAAACTGCCTGGTACTGGCACAAGAACAGAAATACAGACCAATGGAATAGAATATAGAACCCAGAAATTGACTCAAACAACTATGCTCAATTAATATTTGAGCAAGAACATACAATGGAGTCAAGATAGTCTCTTCAATAAATGGTGTTGGGAAAATTTGACAGATACGTGCAAAAAAAATGAAACTAGACCACCAACTTACACCATACACAAAAATAAACTCAAAATGGATAAAAGACTTCAAAATAAGACAGGAAACCTTAAACATATTAGAGGAATCCACATGCAGCAAAATCTCAGACATATGCCAAAGCACTAACTTTACTGGTACAGCTTCTAATCTAGAGCAATGGAAACTAAAGAGAAAATAAACAAATGGGACTACATCAAAATAAAAGGCTTCTGCACAGCAAAAGAAACCATAAAAACAAACAAAACACACACACACACACACACACACACACACACACACACACACACACAAGAAAGCCCACTGCATGGAAGAACATAATTGCCAATATTATCACCAATAAGTGTTTAATCTCCAACATTTACAGGGTACTCATACAATTTAACAAAAAGAAGACAAACAACCCACTTTAAAAAATGGGCAAAGGACCTCAATAGATACTTTTCTAAAGAAGACTTAAGAAAGGCCAAGAGACATATGAAAAGTTGCTCAAAGTCACTAATCATCCAAGAGATGAAAATCAAAACGACAATGAGGTACCATCTCACACCTGTCAGAAAGGCTAAACTCAACAAATAACAAATGACAAGTGCTTTCGAGGACCCTAGTACACTGCTGGTGGGAATGCAGACTGGTGCAGCCAGTGTGGAGTTTCCTCATAAAACTAAAAATGGAATTCCCACTTGACCCAGTGATCCCACTTCTAGGAATATATCCCAAGAAACTAGAAACACCAATCAGAAAGGATATATGCAGCACAATTTAGAACAGCTAAGATTTGGAAGCAGCCTAAGTGCCCATCCGCAGATGAGTGGATTAAAAAACTATGGTACATCTACACAATGGAATACTATGCTGCTGAGGTAAAAAAAAAAAAAAGAAAAAAAGAAAGAAAGAAAGAAAGAAAAGAAAAGAAATTCTTACCTTCTGCAATAAAATGGATGGACCTGGAGAGCATTATGCTAAGCAAAATAAGCCAGTCAGAGAAAGATAAATAGCATATGATCTCACTCATTTGTGGAATATAATGAACAACATAAACTGATGAACAACAACAGATCCAGAGACAGAGAAGCATTGATCAGATCATCAAACCTCAGGGAAGGTAGGGCAGGGTGGGGGTAAGGGAAAGCGATCAACCAAAGGACTTGTGTGCATGCATATAAGCCTAACCAGTGGACACAGACACCAGGGATGTGAGGGCATGAGTTGGGGATGTGGAAGGGCAATAGGGAGATAAGGATACATATCTAATACCTTAATAAAGAAAGAAAACAAAACAAAACAAATGAAAGATGTCATGAAATATCTTGGGTTTGCATACCAAATTTTGTAATAAATAGTATAATGACTTAGCATTTAGGTGAGAATCTTTGATGAAGAGTGTTGGTTATGACATGTGATTTTTTATAGACATAAAATTCTTAATAATATTGGAAAGTTTCTTTGGAATAATTTATCTTAAAATTCTATCATACTTTTGCTTTATATTGTTAACATAAAACCATTCAAACCTATAAAGAATTTTTGTGTTTATTTAAGCCAAACTGTCCACAATTGCTAGGAAGCAGAACCTCAACGGATAGGGATATCACTCTGGAGAATGGCCTTTTAGGAGAGGTAGGTGGTGACAGATTAAAAAGGCATGAGAAAGCAAAGTGGAGAAACCTCTGTCATTGGATAAAGAGTAAAATGATAGACACATACTTCTTTTACTTAGACGGGTACAGGATAATTAACAGTCAACAATTAACATGAGAACAGTAACAATGAAGGAATTTCAATCTCTGAAATCATTGTTTCCTTTGAGTAAACCAAGCTCTGTTCTTCCTAGGTAAAAATCCCACATCCCGGTCTGGCATTTAAAATTATGGTGGCCTGACCTCACACTACCTTATTTCAGGTTTGTATCCATGTCCTTGTACAAAGAATGTGCTAATAACCTACTTGTTAATTTATTGACTTTATCCAGATTTCAGAATAACATAAGTTGGGGAGCAAAAATAACTTTTAATGTCTCTTTAAAAATTTATAAGCGTCAGGTATTACATTTAGAAGAAACTTGAATTATTTAACTTAAAGTTACTAAACTATGAAATGCTCCACAGAAGCTCCACAGAAGCCAAAGGTAAGTGCAGCCATGTATAATGTCACTGCAGGTTAAAGATGAAATAGATCTTTTCCAGATTTTCAGTGAAAGCATTTGTGAAAAGATCTATTGCTTCAAGTTGGAAATCTATATTCTGTGACAGCTGCTGACTAGTAATGAGATCTAATGAGCTGTCTCTTTATCAGAAAAAAAATAACATTTGCAATAACACTCCCTTTGCAAATTGTAAAAGAGTATGGGAGTGCAGATATACCCCAAGTTGATAAGGGTATATTCATGTCAATGTCATTTCAACTCAAATCTAAATTTCTGTTCTAATTTAAAATAAGATACTGTACACTCAAATGTGAAAATCATCTCCCCTCCCAATAGCCTGTGGCTAAAAATTTAGTTTCTTTCATGTAATATTAACATAACACCGATGCTAATACTCTCATCATAAACATAAGACAATTAACTTTAAATAATGGTAAGCTTTTCAGATTTTATTTTCAAGTTTAACAGAAAGCTATTGTTCTTTTTTTAATTGTTGTATTCAGCTAATATTAAGGGTCCATTATTTGAAATTATTATACCTACATATGAATGGCCTCCTCCTTCAATCACTCTACAGCCCCCTAAACATAAACACAAAGAGACAACTGTGATAAGTACTATAATAAAATATTTGAAAACTGATGGTGGTTTACATTATCTTGGAATGCCTCAAGGCTCAAGTTAAAAATCATTTGAAAGGAGCTGTGGCAGCAAAGATATAATTGATTTGGGAAACTTAAAGAAGTCTAATATCTCACATAATAAAAATAGAGGTGTTATCAAAACATGTCAATAAAATACAATTTCTTTTTTTTTTAAATCACTTTACCCCTGACTCACATTTAAATCATAGAAATTTTTATGGCTTTCAAAGTACAATAGCATATTTTATGTCTTGGAAATGAATTCCTACATCCAATATATCTTTTCCTTTTACTATACTGATACAGGAGAAAGGGCTGCATTATTCATATTTCAGTTCTCTAATTCTCATCAAATCAAAATTGGGGGGAATCTTTCTCTAAACCCTTTCATTGTCCTGTATTTTCAACATGAGTATATCTATTTGCTCTCAGATCAACTCTTAATTATATGTAAATATCTCATGTTAAACAAAATATAACTTCTACTCCATCCTTCCAAATTACAAATGAACCTTTTGGAGGGAAAAAATATTTATAGTTCCTGTTTCCATATCTGTACTTCCCATTCATTCTTCGGTCTACTCCTCAATATGTTGATATTCCTTTCTCAAAAAAAAAACATATCTCAGAATATTTTGTTTTGTTTTGTTTTAGCATATTCTTATTGATTTCAGAGAAGAAAGAAGAGGGAAGGAGAGAGAGAGATAGAAACATCAATGATGAAAAAGAATCATTGATTGGCTGCCTTCTGCACACCACTATTGGGGATCAAACCCACAACCTAGGCATGAGCCCTTGACTGGAATCAAACCCAGTACCCTTCAGTTTGCAGGCTAATGCTCTCTCCACTGAGCCAAACCCGCTAAGGCACTCTCAGATTATTTTAAATACATAAATTTTGGTATTTTTCAGAGACATTAAACATTTTGGATTACTCTCTGACTTGTCTTCCATATTGGTATCCTCTCCTAATTAGTTTTCTCCTTTCACTTCTTACCTTTGTCAGTTGTGCTTTCAGAGTCCTTATTGTTCCACCACCTAAATGTTGTTGCTTTTCAGGATCCTATCCCAAACACTGTTTCCTCATAATTCTTCAAGTGCTTCCCAGAATTACTTCATTAACTCTCACTTATTACTATCCAAGTACTGCTGAACTCCATCTGCCAAGATAAGATGTGTCTCCAGAACATCAGGATCATCCAAAGCCTGCCAGGCATATAGGCACTTTCATACTCAATATATTCAACTCTTTACTTTGTTTATAGACACCCTCCAAGTTTCTATCTTTTTTTCCTTTTTTTTAAGAGAGGGAGGGTGAGGGATAGAGAGCTAGAAACATTGATGAGAGAGAAACATCCACCAGGTGCCTCCTGCACAACCCCCACTGGGGATGTGCCCCCAAACAATGTACATGCCCTTGACCAGAATCGAACTTGGGACCTTTCAGTCTGCAGACAGACTCTCTATCCACTAAGCCAAATCGATTTTGGCAATGTTTTCTATCTTAATGAATGCTTCCACAATCCAATTACTTTCTCAATCCAGAAGACCTGACTATTTTTCCACCACAATACTTTTCCCATTCTATATAATAAAGAGCTAATATGCTAATTAGACCAAACAGCAGAATGACTGTCCAGACGACTGTTTGGATGACTATTTGGATGACCTTCCAGATGAAGCCAGGGCTGTGAGAGCTGGCTGATGTTTCAAGGGGCTGTGAGTGCCAGCTGAAGCAGTGGGGACTGTGAGGGCGGAGCCCCTTGCACATATTTCGTGCATCGGGATTCCAGTATCCAATAGAATCACTAAATCCTGCAATTTTAACCTCCCTGATATCTTCTCATATTTGTCAGCTCTTTTGTTTATTCCACTATCACAGTGTTGACAAACTGCAGATGGAGAGCCACATTAGGCTCTTTGGCTCCTCGAGTGTGGCTCTTCCACAAAATACCATGTGCAGGCTCACACGTACAGTGTGATTAAAACTTCATGGCCCATGCGCAAAAGTCAGTTTTCGGCTCTCAAAAGAAATTTCAATAATTGTACTATTGATATTTGGCTCTCTTGACTAATGAGTCTGCCAACCACTGCACTATCCTAATTGAGTGGATCAACAAAGCACCTCTTATCCAAGTTTGTGAATCATCATGATAATTACATCTTCCTCTGACCCAGTGACCACATGCAACCAAAGTAATCTATCTAAACACAAACTTGGTAAAGTTATTTACCACCTTAAAGTTATTCTATTATTTTTGTGGATTTTAGATTAAAGTACAGATTTTGAATTTGGCTTTGTACTTCTTCAGCCTTCTCTATAGCTCACTCATTTAGTTCCTGGAAGATAACATATGATCTTTGGAAATCTCCGTGTGAATTCCTTTCACTTAGGCTTGGTTTGCCCCTTCATATTCACTCAGAGAAATTAAAGAAAAGTAATTACAAAATAAAAGTTTAGTATGTGTCCACTGTACCAGGATACATCTGTTATATCGTTTCATAAGGACAACTCTGAGAAAACAATTATTTCACCACCCTACACATAATAAGAATGAGAATACAATGAATAATATGCCTAACTACACCTGACTAGTATTTGAACAGAAATTTGAACCTAGTTCTTGCCTGACTCCAAATTCAGAGCAAAGTCACTTTCTTTACAAAGCATTTCTATTAGACTTCAAAATTGGTATTATGTGCCCTCTCTGTGTTTATCCAATACTTTCATTAACATAGCACTTATCACTTTGTACTATAAAATATTTCTTTTAAAATACATTTTATTGATTTTTTTACAGAGAGGAAGGGAGAGGGATAGAGTTAGAAACATCAATGAGAGAGAAACATCGATCAACTGCCTCCTGCACACCCCCTAGTAGGTATGTGCCCAAAACCAAGGTACATGCCCTTGACTGGAATCAAACCTGGGACCCTTGAGCCTATAGGCCGATGCTCTATCCACTGAGCCAAACCAGTTAGAGCCCCAAGTTCCTTAATGCCTATTTCATTTGCCTTTGTACTCCTATAGAACAGTGTTGAAAGAAGCATAATTACAGAATAATCAAGCTCTGAGTTATCCAGGAAAAAGCACCAAGTCAGCCAGGCTTGTAGGCTCCACTGCCCCCCTCCCTAAATCCCCCACTTGATCCTTAAGAGTAAGGGAAGATGTTAAATGATTAATTGGCCATTTTCACCATTAGGCACTATGCTGTATGTGTGTTGTTCAGTATTGCTTTCCCCGTTCTTCTAGAAAGCATCCCTCTCTCATTTATATAATTGCCTCTCTTCATTATATGTGATTCTTGTGCAGCTGCCAATCATAATACTCAATCTCCCCAACCACAAGGGCAAGGGAGTGACCAAAATCTAGCCAGTCATATTACTTATTATCCTGACCACCCATTTTGGCTCTGGGTGTGCATATAACTGATGCCAGTCTAATCAAAAATCTAATGGCAGAATAATGAAATAGAAAAGCTCTCTGCATCATTCAGAGCTCCAATAGAAACGCTGTAATTCCCTTAAGGAGAAAATAAATATTTTAAGTATATCTTTTAGGGCCAAAGAGTTTGGTTTGGTGGACATACAGCCAAGAAAAATGCCCAAACAATGTCACAAGACTACCCCTGCAGAGACCTCACAGACACCTCCTTCTCATTTCCCTAGAACAGGCTTGAAAAAGAGTTGGCACTCAGTACATAATGACTGTGTCCATAGCCTAATGGATGCCATAATCTAACATATTTCCCCTAGACAACCACTATGGTTCCCACTATAACCAGAAACAGATTCTGAGACCTGTTTCTTCAGATCACTCCATTCTGAAGCAATTTTTATTGTTTTTGTTTTTTTGTAAGAGTGTACATTCTTGATAAAAACCTAACTTCAAGGAAGGCTGAGAAAATGAGTCTTCAGCTTAAAGGTCAGTGATAGGACTTAAGACATAAAATATAGACATGAGAAGAGTACTAACAATAGACAGGAACAGAGGGTCACCCCTGGCAGAAAGGCCTGGATGCCTAACGATAGACAATAGGCACAATGAAAGCTCATCCCAGGGTGATATTTCATCCCCTAGCATTTTGCTGGCCATGCATTTTGGAACTGCCCTGGACCTTCTCTCCCCTAGCATGTAGCTAGCCATGCTATAAACCACCTTAGAGAAGGAACAAGGGAGCCCATGGGACTCTGCACAAGCCCTTGCGTGACCACTCCCTTAAGCATTAAGCCACCAGGATGATGAGGTCCTTGCCCACATTAAATCATCTTAATCCTGAAACACCAGTACAAAAGGATATATGCACCTCTCTGTTCACAGCTGTGTTATTTACAATAGCTAAGATAGGGAAATGGGCCAAATACACATCAGTAGATGAGTGAGTAAAAGAGCTGTGGTATATTTATACAATGGAATACTACAAAGCTATAAAAAAGAAGGAAATCTTACCTTTTGTGACAACATGTATGGGCCTGGTGATTATTATGCTAAGTGAAATGAGCCAATCAGAGAAAGACAAATGCCATATGAGCTCACTTACATATGGAATCTGATGGACAGAGTAGAAACAGAGATATGGATACATTGAACAGACTGACAATTGTCAAAGTGGAGCAGGGAGGGAGGGACTGGATAAAAGATAAAAGAATTAGCCAAAGGACACATGGGGATAACCCATTGACACAAACAGTAGTGTGGTAATGGCCAGAGGGAAGGGGCAGGTAGGGACTGGGTGGAGGTGGGTAAATGGAGGGAGGGGAGAAGAGAGGATGGGGACATATATAATACTGTCAACAATAAAAATAAAGGGGGGATCTTAGGAACAAAACATTGCGTCTGTTGACCAGAGAGACAAATTTTTGATCATAAATAATTGTAGGATAACATTATTATGTGCTAGAAGGTTTGAAAAATTATAGTGGAAGCTTGATGCAAGGAAGAACTTACTTTGATTGAGGTGTTGGGAGTGAGTGGGACTGAGAGGTAACATAATCAAGACCTTGTCTGATAATGTGTCCTCAATTGTATAAACTCAAAGGTTTAGAGTGAAAAGCATCAAAAACATTTATGAATAGAACTTTCATTTATTCCATTACCTACTTACCTGCTTACATTATTCATGTAACCTTCCTTCTGCTAATAAAAATAGTTAGAGAGAAAAATATACAGGACTTTTGGGTACTTGATTTTGACTGAGTAATTTTTCATTAATTCACTTAAATATTTAATTCCTAGCTTATGCAAATATGTTATTATAGGAATTGATAATAGATCAATAAAAAACAACAGCAACAGCAACAAAACTCTTCCATCCCTTATGCTTTCCTTCGTGGAACTACATTGTAATAACCAAAATTTTAATATATTAATGTATGGTGTGATAAAATATAATGATTACTTCTATGAAGAAAACTGTAGCAGAAAAAGGCACAGTGTACGTACTGGTGATTATGTGGGAAGTTATTTTATTTTATATAATGTTATTTTATATTAAGTGTTATTTGAGTAGAGGCCTGAGGGAAATGAATGACTTAATATTAGGAAATATGGGGAAGGGACTTCAAAGAAGAGGAATAGCATGCGTAAAGGCCATGAGTGGGAGAAGGTCTCTTTTGTTCAAGAACAGCGAGTCCATTAGCATGGCTTAGAGGGAATGACAAGATGAGTTGTTGGAAGTAAGGTTATGAAGGTTAAGGTCATACTAGGCCTTCCTGGAAGGTCACCTTAAGAGGAAAGGTCATTTAGAGACTTTGCTTATTATTCTAAGTAGGATGTTAGTAGTAGAACACTTTAATGATTAAAAACTGTGAATTATCCTGTAAATTGCTTTGCACAAAAAGCTACTGAAACACTTTAATCATCTTTATGGAAAGCTTTTCTTTTAGATTGATTGGTTACAAATCTGGTAACAGGAGGCAATCTCTAGAGTAAGCTATTCTCATTGAAATCAGTAAGAAACACTTTTAATTTTACTACCTGGAGCTATTATACTGAATATTTAAAGGACAGATTAAAACCCATGAAAATCAGTAATTAGTAATTAATTGGGTTATAAAAACATAAACACCAAGATCATCAGCTCAGATCAAAGTTGTGGAGACGGAGCTTTAACATCTGAAAGCATTTCGCTGGAAATATGGAATGGAGGACATGGCATTCTCAATTTTTTTTTCTTGTCAAGAAGAATTCATATGCACAAGGCAAGAATGACCCTGCTTTTGATATTCAATGGCATGCCTGCAAGGAAGCTTTCTGTAGGTGCTAAAGTTAAATGAATCTGGAAATTAGCCTATTGGGTCAGGGAAAACACTTTAGCACAACACATAATCAAACATTTTCTAAAATGGCATTAGAGTGTGTGCTCCCTAGTTGATTCTAACCCTCATTATGCAAAATGTGCTGAAAAATGTAATGCAGAACACGATAATTTGATTATGTAACAAAACCAGTTAAATGTTTTCATTAGCGGCATGATTTTTTTGCACAATAAAGATAATTGAGTGTTGAAAATGTACTAATTCATTTAATCCCATGAGGCAAAAAATAATACTGAGGGAAATAATATATTGTTAGGGGCTCTGATTAGTAGAGTACAAATTTCAAATTGTACTTGATAATAAGCCTAATTTCAATTTAGAGTACACTATGGAGAAAAATTTAGGCATTTTACTTGTTGAATTATTTAAAATTTAACAAGTGGTTAAACTTCTCCTTTTATAAAGTTTAAACAGTTTTACTAATTAGGTGAAGCAGCAGGAAAAATTTCTTTTTTCTTTGTCCACATGGGGAAGTTATATATGTGTGGTTGTATGCATGTGTGTATACAAAACTTGAGATATTCCAAGTCACAGGCACATGTGGAGGAGAACAGAAGAGTGGACTGCTTGAAGTAAACAGTGACCTGGGAACAATTTAATCCAATAAATTAAATATGATTTTGGATAGATATTTATCTGACCTGAGTATATCATCTAATTTTATATAAAAAGTGAATGAAGATATTTAAAATCTTGAGAAAGGCAGTTGAAATTATTTTTTCATTTCCAATAATTACTAAAATGTAAATAATTGGGCAGTCATTATAAAAGTAATAATTGATCAGTTGAGTAAAATACTTATATCTTATTCTACTAAAAGGACTAGGATTTATACAGCTACTTTTGTTAGTAATGAGGCTAAAATGTAATGATAAAAGATTTCTTGTTTGCAAATGGATGAGAGAAACATCTGTCAGTTGCCTCCTGCATGCCCCCTAATGGGGACTGAACCCACATCCCTGGCATGTGCCCTGACCGGAATCCAAATGGTGACGCTTGGGTACATAGATGACAGCCAACTGAGGCACACCAGCCAGGGCTACTTCATATATTTATTTATTTTGATTCTATGCCAGATATTGCAGGGGGGGGAATTGAGTAAATTACATTTTCTCAGGAAAGTAGTGTTTCATCTGTGAACTTCAAGTCATTTTCCCAGAAACTTAATGTTTCATCTGTGAATTCTTTGCCATCTAACATGTAGTTGAGATGATGCTATTGTTATATTAGTTAAATTCAGTTTACATTGACTTCTCTTGGCCTGGTATGGGAGCACAAGGGGGAGTTCAGTGACCTCTTGGTGCTTTATAGTCCAGCCATCACCTTGTCAAACTGTTTGGAACCTCATTTCTTATTTACAGAGGAGCTTCCAGGTTTGTCTGGTTGGTTCACTGGTGATTTATCTTTGCTCTCACTATTGCTCCTAGTTCTCCTTACCCAGAGGCTGTCTCTCACTCCTGCTTCCCTGCAAGCAGAGGTGCAAGGCTTTGGCAATGTGTACATTAAGGGTCCAGATCATCTATAGCGGTTTTACCTCAAGCCCCCCACCCCTCTCTTAACAGGCATAGCAGTGATCCTGAGGTGGTTCAGAGGGGGTTCTCTTAATTTGTCCTGTTTGTGGTCTGTATTTTCAAAAATATATATTTTATTGATTTTTTACCGAGAGCAAGAGAGAGGGATAGAGAGTTAGAAACATTGACGAGAGAGAATCATCAATCAGCTGCCTCTTGCACACCCCCTATTGGGGATATGCCCGCAACCAAGGTACATGCCTTTGACTGGAATTGATCCTGGGACCTTTCAGTCCCCAGGCCAACGCTCTATCCACTGAGCCAAACCTATTTTGGCTGCTATGATCTGTCTTTAACAGGCCATGTATGCCTTTACCTCAGGGATCTTCTCTCCTAGTTCATCATGTGAATGTTCAGTGAGGATCTATGGGAAAGAGTGAGTAGGTAGGTACAGAATCTCTTGGTGGCTGTGGATCTTCAGTTTTCAACACCACTTCACCAGCTAAGGCTTCGCCTATAAAATTCATAAAAAATGTTTAGCCTATTTCTTCTTGCTCGCTACTGGTTGCTTTCTTGCCCCGCTTTTCAATAAGAAATGAAGGCCACTATAAGTCTCTTTACTCCCAGAAATATTTTGTCACTTTCCATTTTATAACCATTTTTATTTCTTTCTGTTCTCCCCTGTCTGATGAATTAAAAAAACAAAAATAAAACACACACACACACACACACACACACACACACACACACACACACACATGCAAAACTTTACTTTTATAAAGTATTCATCTGTCTTTGTTGCTAAAATGGGAATGACATTATGTTGTTATTTTTTTCATCTTCAGCAGAAGCAGGAATTCTAAAGTTATTTTTAATAGAAAAAGATATCTAACATTATAGGTTTAAATACATTATGGTTATTTCCATATATTGGAGTATATTTGAACCTCAGAATGACTTAAAATTATTATTGTCATAAAAAGATTTTATATGATATTTTAAGTGACAAATGTGAATTATAAAATTTTGATTAATTAATTTTTAAATTATAGTTATTGCTAGTGGAATTATGTACTCCTTAGCTAGCATTTGTTTTGTTGCAAGGGACATAATCCTTCTTTCTAGCCCAAGTGAAGGTATTTTTTTTCTTTTTAATGTTAAGTTACAGTATTGCCACTGAGAATATAGAATGATTCACAGGAAGCTCTTAGATTCAATTACCTCTCGTATCTGCTTTTTTTTTTTGCTCAAAGTGCCACACTGTATCTAAAGTGATTCTCCAAATCTCACTTGCAAATATTTGGGAAGGAGAATCTGGTTTGGCAACTCATGGAAAGTTCTGTCTCAGTTTCAACCAGTTGTGACAGCAGATGGGTCATTATATACTAACATGGTGTTTGGGAGCCCTTATTTTTGAGTGTTGTTTTAAACATGTTTATGGTCTTGCTTTTGCTGTTAATGTACAACTCTCTTGAGATCAAGGACCTAAGTGGCTTATTCTGTATTACATTGCCAGTAAGGAAGAAAGTGTATAAGCCCTTTTTCTGCCACATAAATTTATTTAGTTATTTTAGTATAACTTTTTCTGTTATTTATGAAATAAAGATAATATCTAGTGCAATGATTATCAGGAAGTTTAGCTAAAATAATGTACATGGCCTAGCCAGTGTTGCTCAGTGGTTTAGCATCAACCTATTAAGCAGGAGGTCATGGTGCATATGCTCAAGTTGCAGGCTCAATCATCAGTAAGGGGGGATGCAAGAGAAAGATGATCAATGATCCTCTCTCATCATTGATTTTTCTACCTCTCCCTTTCTCTTTGAAACGAATCCTACCTAATAAATAGTAATATGCAAAGTAACCATCACTCTGCTACACCCACAAGCCATGCCCACAAGCCATGCCCACCAGCCACACCCACCAGCCACACCCACCAGCCACACCCACCAGCCAATCAGAGTGAGTTTGCAATAAGACCCAACCAAGATGGCTATAGGCACAAAGAGCAAGAGGGAGGCTTGGGTTTCCCCAGCAATGGAAAAAGCCAAGCTTCCCGCCTGCCCTTACCATCCTAAGCCTCCACTCAAGGCTACAAATTTTCAATTGTAGAAGGTAAATAAATTTCAGATACTAGGGCCTCAGCTTGGGTCGCCAGGGGGCGTGGCTGGCCTGCAAATCACCACAGGCCCCTCGCTCAGGCTGCCCCATGCCTTAAGGAAACCTCCACCCTGATCCGGGACACCCTTCAGGGCAAGCCAGCTGGCTCCCACCTGTGCACCAGGCCTCTATCCTATCCAATAAAAGAGTAACATACAGACTGACCATCACTCCAACACACAATATGACTGCCCCCATGTGGACACAAGATGTCCACCACAAGATGGCCAGCAGAGAAGGGCAGTTGAGTGGGACGAGGCCTACAAGGAAGGGCAGTTGGAGGCGATCAACCCTGCAGGGGAGGATAGTTAGGGGTGACCAGGCCGGCAGAGGAGGGAAGTTGGGGGAAAACGGGTTGGTAGGGGAGCAGTTAGACATCAATCAGGCTGGCCTGGGAGTGGTTGACTGATAGTCAGACATCCCTCAAGGGGTTCCAGATTGGAGAGGGTGCAGGCTGGACTGAGGGACACTCCCCCACAGCCCCATGCACAAATTTCATGCACCAGACCTCTAATTAAAATATTTTATAAAATATGTGTAGAAAATAGACCTATTGAATCACAATTAAAATTTGAGTTGAGCCAAAACTGGTTTGGCTGAGTGGACAGAGCATCAGCCTGCGGACTGAAAGGTCCCAGGTTAGATTCTGGTTAAGGGAATGTACTTTGGTTGCGGGCACATCCCCAGTAGGGGGTGTGCAGGAGGCAGCTAATCATTGTTTCTTTCTCATTGATGTTTCTAACTCTCCATCTCTCTCCCTTCCTCTCTGTAAAAAAAAAAAAAAAAAAAAATCAATAAAATATATTTTTAAAATTTGTGTTGAGATTTAAAAAAATATATAATATATAATATATAACTGCAGTATGAGAACAGATTTCAGATAAAGGGTTATCAATTCATCAATAATTAAAAGGTTAAATGATGAACACAAGATAGAGTAATAGAATGAGCATTTATAAAATTCTGGAATAGGGATTTGCTTTGAGGTGAATTTTGATTGTTGAATATGTTTCATCATGCAAATGGATGGAAAGGTTGGAGAACATTTGAAATCTCATTATGGAGTACTAATAACAGATTTTTTCTTTTTCTGTTCTTTTCCTCCATCTTTCCTCTACTAAATTGTACTGAATTCCCCCTAGATATTGGGCTAGCCACTCCTTTCTCAGAGCTACTGAGAAGAATAAAACAAATCCCATTTCTTTCAGAGCTTGCATTTTATCAGAGGAAGCATCAGTGAACAAATAGATCAAATGTGTGTGTGAAAGAGAGAGAGTAGGCAATGATAAGTGCAAGGATGGGGAGTTAAATGTATTGGAATACCGTTATCTGCTGCTGAGAGAGGCTGTCTCCTGGCCAAAAGCTACCAGCTCATACTTTAATGAAGAGAAAGAGCTATACAGTTGTGGAAGGAGTGGGTTGGGAACAGTATATATCAGGTGATCACACTTGGAAACATGAGCTACTTGTTATGTTCACCTAAGTGCAAAGATGCCCAAACAGCTGGAGTTGAATGAAGAGGAGACTGAATAGTGGAAGATGAATTTGGAGTGGCAATTGAGAGTAAGATGATAAAAAAATATTTTTTTTTAAATCACAGGCCTTAAAGAACTGTGATTTTATTCTAACCTTAAAAGGATCCCTCAGGCTACTGTATAAATAATAATCTGTATTGGACCAATAAAGCCTGTAGTAGGTCTATTCAGGGTATATATATATATAAATATATATATTTACTTTTTACAATAGTGTTGGAAGTATATAAATATTTTCTATTATAGACTTATGTGTCATTAAAGTATTATAGATAATATAAAATTTTAAGACTTTTGTCAGCCAACGAAAATAAATTTGTTTTACTGTTGACACTAGGATATTCAAATAGAAAGAAAATAAAAATAGCATGATGTATTTTAATCCTTTAAATAGTTGAGCACATTATTAAGCTAAGTGTACCTTTTGTGACCATACAAGAGCATGTAGCAGTTAGTATAGTTGAATGTCAAAAATTATAATTTTAAAGCTTTAGTCAAAATATCAAAAATATAAAATCATTCATATAATCACATTAATATAAATGTATATCAGGAAAATATTAACTTCCCATAATTTGTCAGAGACTATTATCAAAAAAGAAGATTTGCAAAAATAAATGTGAAATATATTTTTTAAAGACATCATTAATAATTACATAAAGTTAAGAGAATTCCAAGAAGGCCTAGATTGCAAAATATGGGGATCTGTCTGGGAGCTGTTTTCATACTTGCGAAGTGATTTCATTTCAAAATGTGATATAATGGTTACCATTTTTGGACTGCCTATTCTCTGCCAGTCACTGTGCTAAGCATATTGCAAGCATGAGTACTTTGCTAGGGAGAATAAATTGTGGTCACCCGCTTCTGAAAAATAAGGCCATTTGTTGCATATCTATTTTAAGTACGTCGCCAATTCTTAATTGGCAAAGTAAAAATATGATTTCATCAAGTTCATGTTGAGTTCATTGAGGAAATAATATCTCAGCTTCCTGTTAACCTGGAGTAAAAGCGATGGAAAATATTTAGCTGTGATGGTAAAATAAAATAACTAATACATTACAGCTTTATGTTCCCTTTGTTTATTTCCTGCAGCTGCCTTGCAGGAAGTATGTGTATCTATCTAATTGGGAAGGTGTCCACCAGCAATTATATCAGATGGAATCCATGGGATCCAGCAATTACAACAGATTGGATTGAGTAAATGGATACTTAATAAGTACTTCTTAATGATGATGACGATGGTGGCGATGATGATGATGACCGCACTAAGAATATTTATGTGACAGTGATGGTGAATGAAAGACCATAAGACTATTTTCATTCTTTAAAAAAAACAAAAAAAACAAAACAACAACAAAAAAACCCACTACAGGCCGAAACCGGTTTGGCTCAGTGGTAGAGCGTTGGTCTGCGGACTGAAAGGTCCCAGGTTCAATTCCGGTCAAGAGCATGTACATTGGTTGTGAGCACATCCCTGGTGGGGGGTGTGCAGGAGGCAGCTGGTCGATGTTTCTCTCTCATTGACGTTTCTAGCTCTCTTTCTCTCTCCCTTCCTCTCTGTAAAATATCAATAAAATATATATTTTTAAAAACTACATATTTAATAGGCCTATTTACATCTCAATTTTGCAATGAGAAGATATATTTCTCAAGGTGTCTTTAAAAAATATATGTTAGATATTTACAAGTGAACTAAACAAGTTATAAGAACATACTGTAGCTAGATGTCAGATAAAGGGCAACTAAGGGTAATTATAATTTTCCTCTGTGTAATACATTTCTACAAGAATCTAAAATGAAATTATAAACATTTAATAACTTCACCTCCCAGAGTCAAAGAAAAGGTCATTATCTCCAAAACTGAACTTCAACTGCATCTCACACAATAAACATCCACTTGTCCAGCTTAACCTTAATGGAGAGCGGGAAAGGAATAACCAGTTTACAATGAAGCAAATCAAAAGCTTATTTAAATGAGAGTTTAAATATTTCTCTTAGAAAGCAAAAGATAACTTGCCACTTTAAATTTAAAATGATGCACTTAATTACAAATTCAATTGCAAATAAGTTCTCAAGTGTCATTCTTCTGATATGATAATTTTGATATGATTAACACAATCATGGGCACTTCTGGTAAGCAGGAATCTTATGTAGAGTAATGTATGGAAACTAACCTCAAACTAAGTGCTGCAGAGAGAAAAGGAACTGGTACTTCAAAATTGATACTGTAAATAAAATACTAAATGTAACAAGAAACCCTTGTTGAATTGGAAAGTGATCAGATTAAAATAATATAGTGGAGTTCAGGCTTTTTACAAGTTTCAAAATAAAGTATGGAAAAACATCGTTTGGATCCATAGCTCCAGAGTTAATATCTAGTAAAAATGACTAGTCACTTGATCTCCTTTTAGTTGGAATGCAAAGTTTTAGATGTCTAAGTAGGCCCTATGGAATTGGACATTTACAATCTGTGTGTAAGTAAGGTTGTCTTTGTGTTTCTTTGAATTTTTATTTGAAACGCTAGTATTCTTTATGTATTTTGGAATATGCTTTTGCAAAGAAATTATTTTGCATTCCAGGCAATAGGGAATAAAAATCTCCAAATCTCTAGTCAGACTAGAAAATAGGGGCCCAAGAGAATCCCAAATTTTGAAGATAACAATCTATTGTATTTACTTCTCTAAGCACTCCACTTTTTGTGAATTCATTAAAGAACCTAATACATGAACTCTTGTGTAAACTTATATATATTTTTTTTAAAAATATATTTTTATTGATATTTTACAGAGAGGAAGGGAGAGAGATAGAGAGCTAGAAACTTCAACAAGAGAGAAACATCGACCAGCTGCCTCTTGCACGCCCCCTATCGGGGATGTGCCCACAACCAATGTACATGATCTTGACCGGAATCGAACCTGGGACCTTTCAGTCCGCAAACCGATGCTCTATCACTGAGCCAAACTGGTTTTGGCATGTAAACTTATATTTTAAAAAAATAATTAGTAATAATTTATTTCTTTCCTTTGTGTTTTTTTTAAATAATTAGTAGTAAATTATAATTAGTGGTAATTTTATTTCTAATTTCAAAATTATTGCTATGTAAGATAACTTCTTTATACATTATAACATAGAGAGAGCAGGATTTAGCACTGATGGCTATTTTTTTCCCCCATTCATTTCTGTAATTTCTCATAGGAGTTGCAGGCTCTGCATATGCATGTATTCTTTCTTAACATTCCTACTATAAACATAACCTTTATGGTTTGTAACATTTATTTTGCTTTAATAACTGAAGTAAACCCCAGGGATCTTTAAGACCATAGATGAGGTCTCATATGTTATCACTTTGATTAAATCTCAGCTCCTGTTTATGCTAACAGTGCACTTATTGCATTCTGGCCTATGGAACTGCATAAATCTCATTTATTTTATGTCATTATGACACTAGTTAGTGTTGCCATCGAACTGGACAGTGTAAGGTTTTCAGTACTAAAACCATACTCTGAATAACCTTTATTTAGTCTTACATTTGGGGAAAGAATGCATTCTATTAAACTAACTTTTCAGCCAATGAGAGAGAAAGATAAGTGAAAAAGTGAAGAAGATGAAGCAGAGACCTGGACAGTCTGTGAACTTTGAAAAGGCACATTCCAATGATAATATTTCTATGCATATAACAATATAACATGAGGGTCATTGTTTCATAATGCAATTTACAGGAAGTAATGGGCAACTAAATTTCTGGCTTACTAGGGATAAAAATGAAGAAAAAAATTTGTATTCCATGATTCAGAAGTTTCTCAATGGGAAGATAATATCAGCATCTGAACCCAGGCTTACCTTTATCATTATTATTATTATTATTATTATTATTATTAAAAGAAGATGGGTTTGAAAGATTACAGGTTACCAATGGAATTAGTACTAGGCTACAATAGAGAGCATAGTCTAATATCTAGGCACTGCATCAGCCTAGTAGAAAAATGTCACTAAGTATATTTATGTTCCCAGTTCATAGATCGTAGACATACATTTGGGAGCACCTCACATATTGTTTGTTGCACCTGACTCTATGACCTCCCAAGATATAGGTTCCTGCTGGAAAGTATGTAGTTATGAGAAATGCATTATCTACGAAGGAGGCAGCCCATTCTCTATTGGAAATTGCTCCAACTATTTTATTTATTAAGCTTAATTTATTTCCCTACAGTTTCTTTCCACTAGATCCAAGTCTTCCCTCTGGATCTACGCAAAATTATCTAATCCTTCTTGTCTATGACACTTTTGACATAACTGAAAATAGCTCTCATGTCTTCCTAATATTTTATTTTCCAGGCTATTTACCCATCACAAAAATAAGATTAACTAGCCCTGACCTGCCTCATTTCTGAATGGTGATAAGAATGAGGTAACAGATATAAAAGTATGTCAAGAATACAAATAAAAACTATATGAAATGTATCATTGTTATATGTTAAAACTACCAGGTAGGAAATTCTAATCCCTTAACTAAAATATTTTTTATCATGATGTTTTTTAAAATTCAGTTTTTTTATACTTCTGCATTCTTAGATTGAACTAAATTAGTGCTTATGAAAGAGTCAGCCAAAGAATTTCAGAAATCAGAATAATTAATAATTAAGGCAGTTGAAGCAAGTTAGTGGAATTCCAGAAAGGTTAGAGTTAGACTCTGCTCATGAGGAGACTCTTTCAAGCCCAGAGAAGTAGAGGAACTGAGCTGAGGAGACCTTTCTGTTTGGGACAATGTTTGGTACAATTTAAGAACTCCAACCACAGTCACTCTGAGATAGGTTCCTCATGTCACAACAATTTTGGGTTTAAGTGCACCTCTGCATTTCACTATACAGACCTTGGACTCAAGAGCCTAAGTCAGCCGTGGGCAAACTAAGGCCCCTGGGCCGGATCCGGGCTGTTCGACTGTTATATCCAGCCCGCGGAGCCAAAAGAGAGGATGGTTCTCTTGCTCTCCTCTCCGCCCCTTCACCAGCAGCCCAAGATGAGAGTGCCAGCATGGTCAGGTTGCTTTTGTTCAGGCCCTCCAGTCCAGTTTAAGAACCGATTGTGGCCCTTGAGTCAAAAAGTTTGGCCACCCCTGGCCTAAGTTTAAATCAGGCTGTGCCACTTGCTAACTGTGTGAACTGAAGCATACTCTTTAATTATTTGGCCTCAAATCTTTTACTGGCAAGATTTGTTTGACTAGAGAAGGACATGAGGGAATTCGCTGTGGTAATGTAAATGTGCATAAAAATAGCAATCTACATTTAAGGTTATTGTAAGAATTACATGAGTTAAGATATAGGCTATGTATAGAGCAGTGGCTATCTCCTGGTTCAATAAATGCCAGGTGATGATCACAATGAATTCCCCAGCATTGGGGCCAGAATGAGTATCCTCAACTACACACTTATCTTAATCGGTGCATAAATTTTTTGCTACATAATTAACCCGCAAACTAAAAAGCAAACTAACAAATCAAAGTTGGCTTTCCTATTCTTCCTACCATCCTAAGACTCTGTCACAGAGATCTGAAATATTGTGCACTGAGAATAACTGATTCATTGGAAAATGCATGGTCAGTAATTCATTTAAAGGGTTGCTTTATAGATAGTGTTGGCTACTTGTTACAATTACACTACTCAACCTGAGCAGGCCCATTCTTCCTATACCTGATCAAGGAGTAGAGAAATCACTATTCCAATAGCTCCAGTCATAACACAGTCGAAAGAACATTCCAAGCCGTTATGTCAATGAACTGAAAAGAGAGACAAAATGCAAATGCAATGACCATGTTATTATCCTCATTAAAGCTAAACAAAGTTCAAGGGAAAAACAGGACAAATGTGCCAAGTATATAAGTTTTTCTTTTTTAAATACATGGGCTCAAGTTAGAATTTTTAATAATAATTCTCTTATTTCCTTTTTAAAAAATATATATTTTTTTACTAATTTCAGAGAGAAAGAAAGAGGGAGAGGGAAGCATCAATAATGAGAATCTTTTATTAGCTACCTCTGCACGCCCCCCACTGGGGGTTGAGCCCACAACTCAGGTATGTGCCCTGACCAGGAATCAAACCGTGACCTCCTGGGTCACAGGGAGACACTCAACCATGGAGCCATACTCACCTGGCCCTTTAGTTTTCTTTTGTCCTCACTTTTTGCTATACAAAGCTCTTTCACACATTTTTCTGCAGTAGAAGAAGCAAATCAGATTGTCAGAAATTCTACTCCTGAATACTTCTACTTAATTTTCCTATGTATTTCTTATTTCAGTAGGATCCTAAGGAGGAAGGGGTCCTCTTTGTAGGCCACACTGGAGCTGTTGGTTCATTGCAGCCCTTTCTCTGAAAGCAATAGGCTACTTGGCTTAGCTGCTGTTTATTGTTGGCCACAGGACCACACTAGTTTTGCAGTTTTTCAAATTTTATTCTGTTTTATTTTATTTTTTCCCATAAGGTTTTCCTGACTGACACAATTTCTTCTAAATTTTCAACTTGTGTTATTCTCTTTTTCCTATATTCTGTTGCCTTTCTAATTTATTCTCTGATCTAATTTTCTAACCAATACTTCCCACTCAAAATATAAAAGAACACGGGAAGCACACTTTTGAATTTTTATATGCTTTTTAATTTATTTTCTCTTCTCTCTCTTACTAATAAGAAAGTTTTCTTCCTCATATTCCTGTATGTCTTAGCATCCTGCTCCCTTGCAAATGTGGGAGTGCCACACTGTTATTTCAACCTAGCTGCCAGCTCTTGGACATCTAGATGACAGAAGAGAAGTACACTGTCATTTTGTCTCACCCAGTGCAGAATGTCCAAGGGAACACAGGTCAGTACCTGCTGTCCCTTCCTCCTCACATTCTCCTGGGGGAGTGGACATTTCTTACCACTTCTCACTGTTCCTGTCCCTCATTTGGTCTCTTTTTAATTCAAGCTTCAGGGGCTTTTTCAAGTCTGAGGGTGAAGAAGGTGGTGGAGTTGACTTGGCGTATTATGTCTTATTTCAAATTTATGCATTGTCAATGTAAATCCATCTTCAAATGTGTTAAACTGACTTCAGAGGATGGTGGTGTTTCTTTATACTGAGAGAAAAAAAGTTCTCACAGAGGCACAGAATGTTGAGCTTGAGTGAAATGTAGTTCACAGTTTAGAGAGTAATGGGAATAAAATCAGAAAAGTTAGCAGGACTCAAATAGGTATGGTCTTAGAGATCATACTAAGGAATTTTGATTGCCTTCTGATTAAAATGGTAAACAATAACAATTTTCTTGCTGGGGAAGGGCATGATTTATGTTGCTGAAAATGTAGACTCTAAAGACAAGAGCAGAAGCAGGAAGACCTCTTAGGATGTTGCTAAACAAAGCCAGGTAAGAAATGAGATGGTGGTTAGGTCTAAAGTTGTTACAGTGGACATGATAAAGATTAGACCTGAAATGAACAAAATATGAGAAGAATCAAGGATGAGTCCTCTGTTGTAGACCTAAGAAACAAAGTAGTTAGAATGGCTATTCAATGAAATGGGTCATTCATCCTGCTCCTGGCTTTGAGATGTGTGGAGTAAGAAAGAGGGAAAAAAAAATTTCTTTTGAGAATGATGTACTCAGGGAGGTGAAGGTAACCTTCAGAGATGAGAGTGAAAATTCAGGGAAGTTACTAATCACAGCCTATTCATTGCCTCTGGCAGGGGCAAGGTTTGTTTGACTAGAGAAGGACATGAGGGAATTGTGTGGTAATGGAAATGTTCTATAACTTGGTACATATGGCAATATTCATTTGTCAAAACTAGCGAAACTATATGTACACTTAAGTTCTGTTCATTTCACTGCATATAGATTACATGTCAAAAATAGAAACTTATGAGTTAGAAAAACAAAAGACATTTTGCTTGCATATAGAGAGAATGGTGAGAATAAAAAGTCAAGTAAAGCTGTCCACTCCGTTAAGTGTGCAAAATGTCTTTAAGTCTGCGAGTAAACTCAGCCAATTGTAGACAGAAGATTGACAACCTGGATTATAAAGAATCAACCACAGTTACTTGAAGGGTTAAGTTGTGAAGAACTCCCCCTGCAGTAATGATATCCTGTCAGTTAACTTCCCTCATCTAATCAAAAATACTAGTATAATGGCTTGTGTCAGCACCTGGCCCTAACTTTCTCAATAGAATGCAATGCAACAATGATTCATGGGTGTTCCTGTCCAGTGAAAGGTTCTGAGCAACAGGTGCATTTGAACATCAGACATGTCTTGGGAACTAAAGAGGGTGTCTTCCTAAAAATAGATTCACTCAGACATTTTAGAACAGTGAAGTGTGATTGTTACTTTTATATATCACCCGAAGTCTCCTTATCTTTGCTGGATACATTTCCTGGCTTTCCAGGGTAACCACTTTCTGCCTGGAGAGAAGGGTGAGTAGATATACCAATCGCCATAAAAGATTAAGATATTCTAATTTGGGGGTTCCTCGTCTATGATGTGAGCACACTGTATGTTGAAGTAAACATCTTTCCCTCAACATGTTGCCCTCTAGGGTTTGGGAGATTGAGATCCACTATTGCTCTGGCTACTGCTTTCACTGGGAGCAACAAGCCATCTGAGTCTCTGGGGTAAGCTCTTGTGTTCTGTCAACACATGTATATAAGAAGCAAAGGTAGTTCTTGGACTTTTAGTGGGGTAGCCTCAGATCCTTCACACTATTAAAACTAACCTGGACGTTTTATAATAATCAGGTTATAGTTTCTTGTGATGGATTTAAGATCCCTGGATCAAGGCCTTAGCTCTGAAGTCAGCAGGTTCACAGAGTCCAGAAAATATGGGGGGGGGGGTAATTATACCCAATATGAATGGGACTTAGGAAAATTTAGAGCTTCCTGACTTTGGGGGAGAAATATACAGCTCTGCAATAGTCTTTACATTGCCTGCAAGTTTCAAACATCTGTGTAAGAAACCTATATTATATAAAGCCTAGATTTTTTATTTGTTTGTTTGTTTTTTTTCATCAATTGCCCTGTGACTCTGTTTTCTAATATCAGGGTACACACAGTTAACAAAAACTACTTTTTTTTTCCCCAGGGTAGAAAATTTTGTATTTAACTTGCATTCAAACTAAGGAAGCTGATTTATAATTCTGTTACTTCTCATTCCTTGTTTTCAAACATATGCACTTAAGTCTTCTAACAAGAAAGCTCAGTTCTTACATTTTTGAAAATGGGATATACAGACAAATTAACACTGGACTACTATTCAGATGTACCACCACTACCTTCCTTGAGATAGATCAAAACAGTATGAGCATTTATTAATAGCACTCTGTATGAAGATCAGAAAATCTGTGAAGCCTACTAAACTACAATACATCTTTTGATACTACATATTCCTAGGATAGAGAGGTCTCTCTTCAAGTTCCCTTCTTCTTGTATAACTTCCTTACTTCAAGGTCCACTTCTGTTCTGAGGAGAACTCTTTACCTGTATGTACCACCCCTTGTGTCCCTCTTCAAAGGCATTAAACTAGTCCTTCAGCCTTATTCTTATCCAGCAATGGATATAATTCCAATACATGCCACCATATTGTCAATCTCTGGAACTCAGCTCCTGTAGTCTATGGTTCCATAGGCTAAATAAAACAGTAATTTATTGAATCAGCCTGTAACAATAACTCCTCTGTAGCATACAGGAATTTACAGCATGTAGAGATACCTGGAAAATTTTATGAATATCTTAAAATGTAGATAAATTTAACTTTAGTCCTGATGATATTATTATACCATTTATAGTTATTTTATTAATGAGTGAATAGTGGCAGTGAGGACAAATGTTCAATATACTATTTAAGAAATTACGTTATTTGTGTGATTGACAACCCTAACTAGGTTTTGTGCCTTATTGAGAGATAGAATCCAATAGAGTGCCTACTATACCTTATAGTGGGCTATTTCTTTTTAGGTACTAATCATACATTATGCATTATATAGGACTTTAGATTAGGTTTTGATCAATTAGACCAGGCTAAATTTCCAGTCTTTTTGTTTTGCTAGGGAGAAACTTTAAGTGAAGTTTTATATCTATTGTGTATTTTTAAGGATATTAAAAACAAATGATATTCCTTATAGAGAGATCACTCCATATATTTTTTTTCTTAATGTTGATTCTCCACCTATCTGGAATTATCACATATCTCCTAAAAAACTCTGATCTTGTATGAAAGTGGGAAGTGTGAGCAGAATCTATTTCTAAAAACAAAACCACTAAATATCTTTTTTTTTCAGAAAGGTAAATAATCTTAAATTGCATTAAATCTGAGTGATAGTATTAGGACTGGAACATAAAGATAATGTCATTGTGTCCTTTATGCCATTCACCAATCCACACTCTGGAACTAATTATATAAAGTATTCATAAAGTTATGAGATAATGAATTAAAAATATTTTTCACTTACTTAATTCATATAGCTATATATGTACTTCAAACACCTAAAGCTAAATCAACCTATCATCAACTATAAATATCAGTGAGATATTGAATTACCTTTAAGCCTCCTAGATTATACACAAAAAATATGGGTGCTATATTGCTCTTCTCTTAAAACCCACTAGAAAGTCTGCAACTCAGTAAATTGTTCCAAAGTCAGAGCAAAATTTTCCATAGAAACAACCTGCAAAAAAGTGTTAGTTCACCACATTGTTCCCATGAAACTGTTAAGCTCACAGTGTCCTCAAGTTGAATATTTTATCAATGCTGCAAAGAACCTAATCACCATGCTTATTAACATGTCCCTGTAAAAATCAATTCAGTCTTCAATTCTCCAAGGAAGCCAGGGCACCACTTGCCCTGGCAGTGGAGCTGTGTATTTTTTCATCTTGGTGACCAGATAGTGGGGCATGCCCTTTTTGCCTCCAGTAACTGGCCTGGGGGTGACAGCCATGCTTGTTGAGCTGGGACATTGGCCAGAGAGAAAAAAAGTAGAGTGGGATGAATAAGCTGAATAGACTGACTTGATAGGTCTGAAAAGATGCTTCTTGGTCCGACTGAATGCATTACACCCTTTTGAAGTTTCCTTATTAGGGTCCAAGGAGCCAACCTTCATGCTTTAAATTCCTTCTCACCCATCACTTCAGATGAGCTCCACCCCTCACCTTGGTTCATAGCAGAATAGAACGAACTCAATATTTCTTTCCTTTCTACTCCATCCTTTATGAAGCATACAGTACTTCTGGGGGTTTTCTCCACTTACATGCATTTCATCTGAACACCCTTCTTTTACAATACGGGCCACACCTGGGAATATGTACATGGCAAATACTGACTTCTGAAACCTCTCTTCCTCCCTAACCCCACTTGGTCCTTTAAGGTGAAGGTACAGTCCAGGCATGCTTCAAAGTAAATGCCCTGCTGATGCTGTCAGTGAGGCTCAGACTACAAAGATACCCTTCTATTTTAACTGTTCACTTAATATACAATATCAATATTATCAAATGTTGAAAATTAATGTTATAATTTCTCCAATTAGATTGACTCACCAAAACCTGACTGACTGTTCTTTGTCTATAACATAGTTGAATCTGGAGTCATCTATTTGGAATGTATTCTCAGAGTCAGGCACAAAGGTTTTCACCTATTGTGGGGCATAATTAGCATCAAATTTCTTTACTTCCCTAAAAGTAATTAGACTTGTTATTTTTCCACTAGTCAAATTCTTAGGGAGTTCATCACCACACTCTTAGGGCTTTTCCCTATACTTCAAAGTATTGAAAACATTCACAGAACTAAGACTTAAAAAAAAAATACAGAGATCCACTTGTTATTCGTTGTCAAATGGGGGGGGGGAAGCACAGGCATCTCTGCTTTGCTACTGCCATCAGTACTCAATGGATACTCACTGCCTCACGGTGCTTACCAGGAGTGTGATGCAGGAGAGACCCTCTGAGCAGCTTCCACAGCAGCAGCCAGCCTCATGGCCCCTTGTCATCGTGTCTCCTTTCTTAGTGCCCATCCTACTTGGGAGAGTCCTTGGCCAGATGGATCAGCTTAGCCTCCTTGACATTGCTCTTCTCTTTATATGATACATGGCCCCTTTACACATGCTTGGTCTTGTTTCCTCACCTACTACAAGTTTATTTTCCTTTATCATTTTTATTTAAAAGCACAACTTTCCCCAAGACCCATATCGGAATTTCCTGTTTTATTTCATGCTTTTCTGTGCTACATGACCTGCACACCACCTGGTCCGTGAGATATTTGGTGCGCATTTATTTTCAGTCACCACATTTTGGTATGTAAGCTGCAGGATGGCAGGAAGTTCTGCCTGTTTTTCTCACTGGAATGCCCTTGATTTAACGAAGGTACTTTTGAAAAAATGAACATATCAGTGAGTGAATGAAGGTGTATAGATGAGTCATGACACTGGTCATTTGAAAAATACTTTTTTTTCACACTAGTCTGAAAGAATCACATTGAAGAAGTTAAAAAAAAAGAAAAAAAAGGAAAAGGAAAATCCCATTACTTGATATGAATTAAAACCTGTCTGCTTTTATGTATTGAAAACCCCAACCAATGCAGAACAGTAGTCAGAAGCTGGACCTAATTTCTAGGAAGGAAATTAAAAGCTTATTTTCTGTCTTTCCATTGCTTTTGAGTCCATGTCCTGATACAAGCCAAATGTTGTCTGTCAGCCTGTTACAGCATGTGCTCTCATGTGCTGCCACACTTTTCATTGCCGTCGCCCTGCGTTAAGCTGCTCTGTTCTGCTGCCTTGCTATCTAGGGCTCGAGATAAAAAGGCTCCGTTGCTGCTGCCATGATGTCTGTCTCTGGGGTTTAAATGCTCCTGGATCGTGGTGTCTGCATCTGGCTATATCTTGCCAGCTTCCAAACAAGACTGAGCGAAACCAAGCAACCGCTGTGATGATGATGAATCATTTCGCAGAACAGTGTGAGGGAAAGAAAGGGATGGCTCTAGGTCTCTGGGTTTTCCTTCTGACCAAGTGTCACCGCCAGCCACACAGAGGGGGCAGATTCCCACTGCAGCTGGTTAACACACGCAGCTCTACTACTATGAGCGTTCCATCAGGGTACAGATGTGGACGGAATAAAAACCAAAAATAAAAAAAGATTGAGCTCCTCCATGAGATGTGTGTAGAAGCCAAAAAGCCTTCCTGGTCTTTGTTTTCTACCTTCCCAAGGAGTCACAGATGCTGCAAATTTCACAAAATGTTAAGAAATGTTAATGTTCCCCAAAGCCCAAATGGCCTTTAACACAAAACTGTAGGAATGTTGAAATTCAGAATTTCCAGCATTATGTTTATTAATATAATTCACAACATGTATACTTATTTGGTTTTTTATTCTTTGCCATTTTTGTTAGTTTTTTTTTTTTTTTAAATTGGTTTTTGGAAAGAGAGGAAGGGAGAGTGAAGCATACTGGGAGTCAAACCAGCAACCTCTCAGGTGCACAGGACCCCCAACCAACCAAGCTACCCCAGCCAGGGCTACTTTTTGTCTTTAGGGTACACTCTGATAAAAGTCCAAGACCAAGTAGTTGTACAAAGGGTTTGAAGAGCAATGTTGTGATGCTCTTGTTCAATGAAAGGGAAATTTTAGTTAAATGCTAGTTGTCATTAGCTTAAGAAGCTTTGTCCCAGGAAAGATTTTAGTAGCATTAAATATCATAAAATGTGACCTTTTGGGATTATATATATCTACCATTTATGTAAATTACCTTGCCACAAGTGTGGCCACCTTTTAAATTTCTTTTGTAACGTTCTGAAATTCAAGGGTATTCAGAACATTTTCACAACCATACCACCATAGTTTTGTTTGGTTTTTTCACATATCCTTATAAAGTTTATAAACTTAGAGGACAAAGAGAGAAATTTTCTATTTATGACAATATTTATTTGGGTTATATTGATTTATGACATAGAAATTATGTTATCTTGAAACATAAACAGGACTCTTAACAGGGGTATTTGAATAATGCTCTGAACTTGAGAATACTCATAAATATTATCACTCTTAGAGACTAAAAGCCCCCTAAACTTGGATTTTCAGTTTTAGTGTTTAAATATAGAAGAAAACATTGAAAGATAGAAATAATATGATTTTTGCTTCCCTCTCAGTAGGAAACAAGGTAAACTACAAATTGCAATTAGGTTACAGGAACTTGTTTGTCTTTATTGGTTATTTTAAGTTAATATTTGAACACAACAGTGATGTCAATTTCACATTGCATTTGAAGAAAAAAATGTCAAACTTTGTAGAATAATTTGAACTTTGAAGAAAGCATTCCTCCATTTTTATTTTTTTTTCATCATTGAGAATAATAATCTGATCTCACATTGCAGTTCTGCCTTCCCAGTGCCCTCTACTGGAGATGAAAGCTGATGAATATGTATCTCTGTACTTCCCAGTAGCCTGATTTTATTTCGATTCATAGACTAAAAGCGAAGAAATTTGAGAATTCCATCCCTGCTTTCTACTGGTGTCATATCCAAGTCACCCAAGAGATGAAAATCTTTTCTGTTTTCCAAAACTGCTAGAAAAGCAAAGTGGCTAAAAACTACTTTTGCTTAGTCTTTTAGCCTCATACCTGGGCTGCCTTAGTGAGCGTTTAGGTGACTTAAATCACTGCACTTGTCACAAGGACCTTCAGGGTACAGTAATCTATAACACTATCTTTATCCCTTAAAGACAAAGGATGGGACATTCATTCAGCCCAGTGGAATTGATCAGTGCCATGTAAAAATTGCAAGTGTATTTATCTTCATCATTTTTTTTCCTGGCCATAGAAATGGGTGCATATGCATAATGAAGATGACATACTGTTTCTGTTTTTTAAATGTTCATTTCTAGAAAATATCTAGAAGAGAATACTCTCACAAGTAAACAGATCATGTTGCCTTCTAATGGAACTCATTTTGTTACATTTTAATGTGAAGGACATGTTATTATTTATTAATATACCAGAATTTAGTATCTATCAATATTTAGCATTTGTCTATAATGCAACCTTTATCATGTTTTGGTGTGTGTGACTGATCTCCAACTGAGTAAAAATATTCTGTCTCAAGGGAAGCTACATGGTCTCCCTACTCTTTCTTTTCTTCTTTGGTTAGCAGTAGAAGTTGCTAATTGGAAGCACTAAAAGGAATGTCAGTTGGTACATTTAAGTGTTGCTTTTGATTGAACTTTGACACCCTGGATATTGAATGCATATGAATTTTTTAAAATTTATCTTTATTGTTTAAAGTATTATAGATGCCCCCTTTATTTTTTCCCCATTGACTCCCTCTACCTCGTACCCATCACCCCTGGCCTTCGCCATGCTATTGTCTGTGTCCATGGGCTATGCATATCCTATATTATAAAAGCCTAATATGCTAAGTGTCTGGTTGTCCAGTCATCTGTTCAACCAAACAAATCTTAATATGCTAATGATATACTAAGGCAACTCAACTGCTTACTATAATGTGCACTGACCGCCAGGGGCAGATGCTCTGACTGGTAGGTTAGTTTGCTGCTGGAGCCCGGCTGATCAGAACTGATCAAGATGAGCCGGACATGCCCTGAAGTCCTCCCACAGTTCCTCCCCAGCTGGCCAACCTCCAACATCCTTCCCCAGCCCCAGTCATGCACTGGTGGAGTCCCTTGGCCTGGCCTGCACACTCTCACAATCTGGGATCCCTTGGGTGATGTCAGAGAGCCAGTTTCAGCCCAATCCCGCAGGCCAGCCCAAGGGACCCCACTGGTGCACAAATTTGTGCACCAGGCCTCCAGTATGCATATAAGCTCCCTGGTTGATCTCTCCCCATTTGAATTTTCAAACTATACCTATACCTTACAAATATACTCTGTCTCTCCTATGACATAAATTTGTTGTGGCTGCTTGGTGGTCTCCTGAGGATGGTCAAAGAATGAAATCACCACTGCCCCCAACAACCTTCCAGTGAGCTCCTAACTGCAATTCCCTAGGAGCATAAGCTTCCTGAGAGATGAAACATCTCCAGTTTTCTGAAGTTACTATATTATTTCTTATAGGTTGCAGCTAATCAACTGCTACAATGGTGACTAAAAAAAAAAAAATGCCACAGCAGTCAAAATAAACTATCCACCCACAGAATTTAAAAATAGTTTTAAAGAGGTCAGCAAAATGACTCCATATTTCTGTAGTCATATGTGTGTTGTCATATGTAAATATATACTGCTTTACTTCATTTTCTGTAATTATTTTTGACACACACACACACACACACACACAAATATATATATATATATACATATATATGTATATGTGTGTATATATATATATATATATATATATATATATATATATATATCAAAATGTATTCAAAGCTAGTGGAAGACCAACACACCTATCATATTTTTCAAAACCTCTTGAAGTGTAAATTTAGACACAGTGTCAGGTATAGGTAGCTGATCTCAACCAAATCTTCAAATGGACAAAACATTCTCTTGGACTCAGCAAGAACTGAGTCAGCTGCCAGGAGATAGGTGAGCAGGAGGAGGTGAGAGCCTTCTTCAGTGTCTGTGCTTCAAGGCAGCAAAGTCTCAATATTAGACCCTTTATTAGAGCTCCAAAACAGTGTTGGGCGGGGGACCAATACAACTTCCCAAATTATTCTATAGATAGCAATATTTTCCCTCATGTTTATACATTCTGTGATAATATAATGAACAACAATGACCTCAAGCTGAAATCTTTGTCACCCACTGCTAGACCCAGAAGTGTGATTATTTACATTTTTATTGCATTAGGTAACCAACTGCTGTTTTACTAACTGCACGTGGAACTGGAAAAAGCCCGAAGAAAGCCTGGCATTCTAATGGAAAAAGTATTGAATTGGGAGTCAGATGACCTGAATTTGGAATTTTTTGTTTTCTTGTTTATTCTATTGCTGTCATTACTTATTTTGGTGTCCTTGAAAGCAACATATTTTATTTTATATTTTAAACAAGCTTCTGAAAAATACTGACTTTCTCATCTGTAATAAGTATTGATTGGACGAAGATGATTAAATATTTTGCAGCTATAAATTTTCATAAGCCAAACTCACATATCCAAGTGCTTTGTCAATATCTTTGCTTAGAAATCTAACCAGATCTCAAAGGTAACATGTTAACATGTCAAAAACAAACTTTTAAATTGCCTTCACACATCTGCTTCTCACTCAAACTTCTAAATATCAGGATGTAGAAATTGGTTAGGTCAAAAAATCCTAGTCTTCCTTCCTGCCTTCTATTCTTCATACCTCAGATCCAATTAATCAGAACAATCTGTTGGTTCTATCTTCAAAATAATTTTTAACTTGACCACTTCTCTCCAGTGTTTATGCACTGGTATGAATCACTATCATCTCTAGCCTGAACTATTCCCACTAGTATGAGTTGAATTGTTTCCCTAAAAGTATATGTTGACATCTTAACCCCAGAACCTCAGAATGTGACCTTATCTTATATAATAAAAGGCTAATATATGCAAATTAACCAAACAGCAGAACAACCAGTCGCTATGATGCCCACTGACCACCAGAGGGCATATTCTCAACACAGGACCTATCCCCTGGTGGTCAGTGCACTCCCACAGCAGGAGGCTGCTCAGCTAGAAGCAGCAGTGGCAGGAGCCTCTCCCCCCTCCACGGCAGTGCTAAGGATGTCTGACTGCCAGCAGACATCTCCTGAGGACTCCCGGATTGCAAGAGGGCACAGGCCAAGCTGAGGGACCCCTCCCCAATTGGCCTCTAGTTTGAAAATAGAGTCTTTGTAAATGTAGTTGAATTTAGATGGGGTCATGAAGGTGGGCCTTTATCCAATATGTCTCTATAAAAAGAGAACTTTAGATAGTCAGACAAACACAGAGGGAGTAGGCCATGTGAAGACAGAGGTAAAGATCTTGGGGTTGCATTTACTAGCCAGGGAACACCAAAATATTGGGTGGGGGGGATAACCATAATCAAGAAGGGGGGTGTCATTTATCTATAACCAATGGAAGGAAAATACCCTGCAAAAACCTTGATCACAGACTTGTAGCCTCCAGAACTTGGAGATAACATAATCTATTTTAAGTCACTCATACTGGGGTACTTGTTACAGCAGCTCTAGCAAACTAATGCATATATTTAATGGTCTTCCTGCTTTCCAGCCTCGGTTATGGTCTATTCTCCAATGTGGCAGCTAGAAGCAAGTCTTTTCTACAATATCAGTGCGATCTTATTGCTCTGTTATTAAATACATCCCATAGCTCCTCACACGCTCCTGTTCTATAATAATGGTGTCTTCACTGTTTCTACTCTGATGTTATCTGCTACCACTATCCTCCCAAACCAGCTTTCTCCAGTCAGACTGGTCTCCTTGCTTTACTTCCAATGCATTAATATCTTCCTATTTGGGGGACATTTATAGTTGTTTCCACTTTTCAGTATGTTCTTTCTCAATAGACCCATCCAACTCTGGCTCTCACTTTCAGTTTCTGCTCAGCTGTCATCTTTGTAATGAGTTCTGCTCTGACCTTTTACATGAGATAACACCTTATTCCTCTATTTCATCACAGACAGAATGCTGAATTCAAAACAATTATTATTTTACATAAGAGTTAATGGCTTTTGTGTTGGTACATGTGTTTATGTCTGTGTATACGGGCCTGTTGTATTTATCTTCCTAAATCTCTTAGGCTGGGATTATTTCAATCAACTAGGGATTGCAACCAATCAATGTAGGTTTTGTTCTTTCATCATAACTGTTATGATATGACTTAAATGAGAGGCTGGCTCTGGCTGGTGTGGCTCAGTTGTTTGGAGAATCATCTAGGATACCAAAAGATTGCAGATTCCATGCCCAGTTCATATGGAAGGCAACCAATTGATTCTCTCTCTCTCTCTCTATCTCTCTCTCTCTCTCTCTCTCTCCTCTCTTCCCCATCCACTTCCTAGTAGTTGCTTGTACAGATCTTTGAAAGTATTTTTAAAAATCAATGTGCACAACACACCATTTTTTTCTCTGCCCGAAATGATAGGCAATACTAACTAAAAATTACAATTTTATTTCTTTGATGGAAGGAATCTTGTGCTTCTGGATTCCAATTTGATCTCAAAAAGCCTACATGTTAGCTTAGATCACCAGAGAGAAAAATATTTATTCCCGCAAAACACTCATGTAGTGCACTCACTTCCCACGAGCATATTTAAGGCTTAGAATAATTTAAGATGTATTTCTATGTGTTATATGAATTCTTTATACATTTTGGATAGATACATCAACTACTAATCAGATACATGTTTTTTACAATATTTTCTCCCCAGTATGTTGATTTTTTATTTTATTCTTTGCTGATAAAAAGTTTTTTTTTTAGTTTGATGTAATCCCATGTGTTTATTTTTGTTGTGTTTTTTTTCCGCCTTATCCATGGAGATATATTCAAAAAAATATTTGCTAAGACTGATGTCAAAAAGCTTACTGCTTTTGCTTTCTTCTAGGTGTTTTATGCTTTCACAATTTACATTTAAATGTTTAATCAAGTTTGAGTTTTCTTTTTATGGCGTAAGAAAGTAGTCCAGTTTCATTCTTTGCATGTAGCTATACATCTTCCCAACACTAGTTATTAAAAGGACTGTTTTTCCACATTATATATTTTTGCCCCGTTACATATATATATATATATATATATATATATATATATATATATATATATATATATATGAGTTAGCTTATTTCTGGGCTCTCTGTTATGTTCGCTTAATTCATATATCTGTTTTGGGGCTAGTACTATACTCTTTTGATTACTATCTATAATAACAGAAGGGTAATATGCTAATTAGACTGGACATCCTTCCGGGAGTCATTCTGGATGTCCTTCCAGATGAATCTGGGACTGGAGGGAAGCCCAAGTCCCAGGTGCCGGAGGGAAGCCAGTGCAGGCAGCGGGGGGAAGGAAGGCCTACTCGTGCATGAATTTTCATGCATCGGGCCTCTAGTAACCTTATAATATAGTTTGAAATCATAGAGCGTGATATCTCCTGCTTTGTTCTTTTTTGAGGTTGCTTTGGTTGTTCAGGGTCTTTCATGGTTCCATATAAAGTATAGGGTTATTTGTTTTAGTTCTTTGAAAAAAAAATGCCTTTGAATTCGAATATGAAATGCATTGAATTTGTAGATTGTTTTGGTTGTGTGGATATTTTAGTAATATTTCTTCTTTCCATCCTTGAGCACAGTGTATCTTTCAATTTGTGTAATTTTTAATTTCTTTCACCAATGTCTTCTGATTTTAAGAGTACAGGTCTATCATCTTCTTGGTTAAATTTATTTGTAGGTATTTTGTTCTTTTTATTGCAATTGTAAATTAGATAGTTTTCATTATTTATGTTTCTGATAGTTCATTATTGCTCTATAGAAATGAAACAGATTTCATTTATTAATTTTATATTCTTTACCAAATTTATTTGTTAGTCTTTAGTTGAGCCATTGGAGTTTTTTATATACACAGGGCAGACAAAACTAGGTTTACAGTTGATCATATGAAAAATTATACAATAATTAATGAATAATAATACAAGAATAAAATGTGTTTTGTGTACTCACAATTGTAAAACTACTTTTGCCCCACCCAGTAAGATAATTTACTCTGCAAATACTGAGTGATACTTATTTCTTTCAAATTTGTATGCCTTTTATTTTTTCTTGCCTAATTGTAGTGTAGAGGGCTTTCAAAACTATGCTGAACCAAAAGGCAGAGAGAGGGACCCTTGTCTTATTCCTGATCTTAGAGGAAAAGCTTTATTATTCTCACCATTGAGTATGATGCTAACTGTGGGTTTCTCATATGTGCGTTTTACTATGTTGAGGCAATTTTTTTTTCTATGCTCATTTTGTTAAGAGTACTATCAATAATTGATGATAGTTTTATAAAATGCTTTCTTTGCAAACATGGAGCTAATCATGACTTATCTTTTTATTGTTAATATGATTATCACATTAATTTATATGAGGATATTGAACCATCCTTGCATCTATGGTCAAATCTCAATTGATCATAGAGGATGATCCTTTTAATGTGCTGCTGAATTCAGTTTGATAATATTGTGTTGAAGATGTTTGCATCTATGTTCATTAGGGATATTGTAATTTATTTATTTATTTTTGTAGTGTGTTTGCTGTGGTTGATAGATATCAAGGTAATGTTAGCCTTGTAATATGAATTTGGAAGTGTACCAAACTAATTTTATATATATTAAGACTAAATTGTGAATATTTGATGCCATTTTATGTATGTTATATTCATCTTCACATAATCTGGAAATCTCATTGCTACTAGAGTAAAACCTAGTTTACATGATTGTAGGGCATTTATCTGTATTCTTACCTTTTTTATTGTTTTATTTGTACAACTGAATCCTATCTCTGATAATATTAATTTTCTTAGTTTCTATTCATATTTTAAAGACATTTTAGAAAATATAATTGTTACAAGCATTTAAAGCACACATATAATCACAATGAGCCAGATATTGTAGCTGTATGTGAAGGGATTAAGTAGCTTAAAATACATTGTCACAGATCCTAGAATTTATGCTCTTTCCTGACAACCAAGGTCACCATTTTCTGGCTGAAACTATGAAGACTATTTTCAAGCAGTTTTGCAGACCCAATCCTGTACACTTCAATTAATATATCATCTTGATTTGGGGGGTCAATTCCACTTCTGTAATGATGTTTATGTTAAAACACAGAAATAACACTTTTATATTCTGCAAAACAGCTGCATTTATTTGCAGCCGTTGATGACAAAAATACCTATGAGAACAGCTTGCTTCTATTTCTGCTTAGCTGACAATAAGTCTAGGCACAATTAAGATGGCAGAACATGCTATGTTATTTAGCTGGAGTGCCAATTCTGCTGTCACAGCTTCCTAATGTCTGCATTCTGCCATCTTCTGCTTTAAGAATGTAGTGCCCCCTCCCATTTCCTACTTTCAGTTCTCAGATTTAATACCTGTGAGGACACTTTTGAGTTGATCAAGGTATTGCCCTTTACATGAAAGGATTTCAAGTGTGCTCCTAATCCAGCCTTAGAATCTTGAGCCTTTTATCCCTAATTGTGAAATAAATGTTATAAATTCATGAGCAGGTGTCTCACAGAGTTGTTAAAATTACAAAATACAGCCAGTTCTGCTGCAATACTTGATTTAAGAACAAATTTTTTTCAATGTGATTGGTATATTAGGGAACAGTTTCAACATAATGCAAATTTCACATTTGTTGATGTGCAATTTCCTTTTCCAGAGCCACCAGGTGAACAAAGAAAACTGATCCCAGTGAATGAGCTACATAGGGATAGACAAAATTACACACACACACACACACACACACACACACACACACACACACGCACTTGCACACACGTCAAATAACTGCCAGCTACATCAGTTTACCCTGTGCACTATAAGTTAAATTCATCCACATCTGGTTTTACAAATTTTATCCCATTACTGAGAACCCTCACACTGTAATCTAACAATAACTTACAAGGTATTATTCTTTTGTTGGTCACTTTTACAAGCAAAGTATGATTTTAAAGTAGTTAATATGTATAAAAGTGTGCGATTATTAAATTACTAATTTATAAGGTATAAAAACCATTGACAAAGTTTTTAAAGCATTGGCATCTGTGATGTTTATTGCATTATTTTGCATAGAGTGATGATATTTGAAACATGTATTTATTATGATAAAAAACTGACTCTATGAATCTTCTATTCTCAATAGTGTTCCCTATTTCTCTAGGGGTATGTCTAGCAATATATTCTGTGGACCTGTTTTGAAGACTATTTCACATACTTGACTGTTGTTGATGTTAACTTTCTGTTGCCACCCAAAAAACTTTCATTTTTGAACTTGAGAACAGATATGAAATATCTTGAATATTACTCCAAAGTATTTGCTTTTTACAGGGAAGAATTTTGAGCTGGAGAATGCCCAATGTAATGAGGCAAATCAAACCCATGCAGGTGAGGGTTCTGTGTAAAAATTTTTTGAAGGAGACTCTGACTGTGGCTCAATAGCCTATGGACTCCTGTAAGACAAACACTGTCTTATCTTTGAAGCTTCAATGCTGGGTATCCTACTTGCCTTGGAATGGCTCAACGTGTTCAATGACCTGAATTTCAGCAGTTCAAATGTGGATTGATCCTCAAAATGGTCACCAAGAGACACTTTAAAAGTTTAAATAATGGCATGGAAATAAATTTCTCCATTTAGGCAAGAAATCATTCTTAAGCATTTGGGGGGAGGGGGGAAATGTTTGACGTTGTAAATGGAAACATAATTGATTTTTAATTTATTCTAACTAAATATTATGCATATTGAGCTCCTGATTTATGCTTAATAATGCTAGGCATAGTGACTTTCCTCTAAGGATATGATTAATAATCATTCAATCCATCAGAAAACCAATTAATCAGAACATCCCACTTCCTCATAAGCGATCTATCTGAGTGTCTGTTTTGCGTAGTTTAACATCATTTCATACTTTGGATATTTTATTTTTTTAAGTAATTTTTGGAAGGATCATAATTATTATAGAATCCTCTAGGGATAAAAATATAGAAAATTCAATCTTATGCAATATTTATGCAGTCAAAACGAAGAAAAAAATGAAAAGCAGAAGTAAAACCATAGAGACTCTGGAATTGTGATTATGGCTTACTCTGAATGTAGCCTCTGCTGCGTCACTCTGACTTCATTCCAGTTAAGTGCCTGTTACCGCTCCCCAGGTGGGCAGCCCATTTGCTCCTCATGGAAGGCAATGCCACCCTAGCTTCTGGCTCTCTTCCCTCACAATTAGTCTCCAAGATGCACATTATATGAGTGTTGCAAAGCCTTGAATAGGTGTGAAGATCTGAGCCTTCTATAATCTTGCCAAAATCTGGCTTAAGCATACACTGACAAAGAAATGGAGACAGCAAATATCAATACGAGAAGTTAGGAATTTCTATAAGTGTCGTACATTTTCATTCCCTCTGTGGTTATAAGAATTTGAGATGATATTCTTCCAGGCTTAAGATAGGTGAGTCACCTAATAATAAATTCATTTTAAGTGATAATGTCATCCCTCTCTTTCCTACTTCTCACTGAAACTCAAATACAAGGGAGTTTTCCAAACTTAGTTTAAACGCATCTAACTAACCACAGTCCTGCTGTGCGCCGACCTCTCTGTGTTCTATATGTTCTCCAGTTATTCTAAGTGTACGCACATGACCCCAACTATTTTTTACTTTTGCCTTATAGCATTATTCTGAGCGGCAAAAATAAAACCAAACTAGAATTATTTAGGCCAAATGATACAGAAGGAAAGCCTAAGGCAGATTGGCTGCTTTGCATTCAGAAGAAGCCACTGGAGAATGACAATTCAAGTCAAATATTGTTGTGAAATAGTTGAAGGGGGAAAAAGAATTTGGGAAAGCTCAGCTTAACACATTAAGATGCCATGTAATATGTCTCAAAAATAGATATCCTGGAAATAGTCTGTCACCTTCAATATATGTACCCTAGTTTCTACCTGAAAGTTTAGTTGTCCTGGAATAGACATAACCTAAATTTAAGGCACAATATTATTGAATAATAACCTAACAGCTTAAGAAAATGAGAACTGAAATTGTAAGGTTTATTACTATTAGTGTTGTATTAAAGTTAGTAATAAAGTTCAATATCAATAATTATTTCTATCTTAATTTTTCGGAGAATGTATTTTAGGTTACTGTTACAACTATAGTAGTTCCCCTTCATCTATGGGGGTGTACTTCCAAGACGCATTATGGTGTGTGTGTGTGTGTGTGTGTGTGTGTGTGTGTGTGTTTCCCTATAGATGCCTACTTTTTCACTTAAAGGAGCACTTCACTGCTCCTCTTTGGCATAGCCAAATTGCCTGCATCACTACCTTTTGCTTTAAGGCCATTATTAGTAAAATAAGGGTTACTGGAATAAGCACTGCATTACTTTAACCATAACAGCATGAATATACTGGACAAAGGAATGATTTATGCCCTAGGCATGACAAAGAAGATGGTGTGAAATTTCATCATGCTACTCAAAACAACATGCAATTTAAAATGTATTTGTTTATTTTTGGAATTTTCTATTTAATATTTTTGAATTGCAGTTTTCCATAGGTTATTAAAACGTTGGAAAGGAATGAGGGAGAACTGTTCTACAGATTAACCTGTTCTCTCTCTCTCTCTCTCTCTCTCTCTCTCTCTCTCTCTCTCTCTCTCTCCCTCTCTCACTTGGGAGTGCAGCTTAAGTGTCACTTTTTCAGAGATACTTTCATTACTCTACCTGGTTTCTCCATATCTCTACACCATTTTGATACCACTGATTATTCCTTATTCACTTTTTATGTGTTTACTGTCTGATTTCACTTATAGAATAAAAGAAATTTATGTTCTTTCTGATGTAAACCAACTCCAGAATAGTGACAGTTACTAAAACACAGTAAATACTAGGAGATGTTTTTGGAATTAGCAAATAAATACATAATTATTAACTCATACTATACATATCCTATCTAATAAAAGACTAATATGCAAATCATCAATCACTCTAAGGCACAAGATGATCACCGCCATGTGGTCAAAGACAGCTGACCCATGTGGACACAAGATGGCCACCACAAGATGACCTGTAGGAGAAGGCAGTTGTGGGCAGTTAGGGGTGACCAGGCTGGCAGATGAGGGAAGTTGGGGGAGACTAGGCCAGCAAGAGAGGGCAGTTGGAGAGGACCAGGCCTGCAGGGGAGGGCAATTGGGGGTAACCAGGCCTGCAAAGGAGGGCAGTTGGGGAGACCAGGAGAGAAGAGCAGGGGAGGGCAGTTGTGGGCGATCAGGCCAGCAGGGAGGGCAGTTAGGGGAAACCAGGACAGCAGGGGAGGGCAGTTGCGGGAGACACAGGCCTGCAAGGGAGGACAGTTAGGAATGACCAGTCCAGCAAGGAAAGGCAATTAGGGGTGACCAAGCCAGCAGGGGAGGGTAGTTAGGGGCAATCAGGCCGGCCAGGGAACAATCAGGTGTCGATTAGGCTGGCAAGGAAATGGTTAGGAGGTAATCAGGCTGTTAGGCAGAAGCGGTTAGGGGCAATCAGGCAGAGGCAGGCAAGCAGTTGGGAGCCAGCAGTCCTGTATTGTGAGAGGGATGTCCAACGGCCTAATCCCAGTGTTATTGGGCCTAAATGGGTGGTCAGACATCCCTCAAGGGGTCCCAGATTGAAGAGGGTGCAGGCTGGGCTGAGGACACCCTACATCCCCCACCCCCGTGCACAAAATTTATGCACTGGGCCTCTAGTAGATATATAATACAGTATTTGTTTTTGAATGTTGTTTTTATCATCTAATGTCTTCTGTCTTCTTAATATTATTATTATGAATTAAAAAGAAAATATAAAATGTTGAGATACAGTACATACTTACCACATCTAAATTATGAGCAGCCTGCTTACCATCACCTGATCCTATGCAATAATATGCTTACCACTAGCTTCAACATAACATTGTATTTTTTGTTAAGATTGTGGTACCAATTCATTTTCATTTGCTTTATACAGTAGCCCTAGAATTCTATTGACTAAATCCTAAAAAAACATTCTGAAATAGAGTCAAATATTTGTAGGTCTGCAAACAAAAGACCAATCTATAATATTGATCAGAAATAAATAGCTACTCCTGAGTCATACTAAATAACCTTCACATCACAAAAGCAACAAACTATTTTAGGAGAAATGTAATAAATATAGTCATGAAATTTTAGAAACAACATATTATGTTGACATTATTTACACATATAGCTTACAGTATTTTTAAAATGGGGCTATATTAAATTTTGCTCTTCATTCTCTGAAGAGTCATATAAAATGACTCAATGTAGTGGAACTGAACACTTATTTCCTTCTGTTTTTCATCGTTTAAGATATTGTAACTTACTTTATATTATTTTGCAAAACCTCACAAAAGAAAGAATAATCACTATATGATGATGACATCTAGGCCTTCTCAGAACCAGTTGACTGGACTAAAATAGAGAAGCTCAAAGTTTTCTAACATATAGTTCAAGGTCATCCATTCAACCTGAAAAATGATAAACTTAAAGGATTTCCTTTGACTTATTTCTCAGTTGGCCAACTCATGGTAAAGAGCAGAGTCAACATTAGATAGAACTCCCTAATACCATCTCCAAATAAAACTGATTTCTAAAGTAAAAATCTTAGGATAAATAAACAGGGGATCTCTCTGAATCCTTTTATAATCCCAGTTATTCTCCCTGAGGCTCAATGATTATTCCATTCAAAACAGTAGCAACTCCATTGTTACTATATATATTGATTTTTTACAGAGAGGAAGGTAGAGGGATAGAGAGTTAGAAACACTGATGAGAGAGAGACATCTATCAGCTGCCTCCTGCATACCCCCTAATGGGGATGTGCCTGCAACCAAGGTACATGCCCTTGACCAGAATCGAAATCGGGACCTTTCAGTCCGAAGGCCGACTCTCTATCCACTGAGGCAAACTGATTTTGGCCATTGTTACTATATTAATATTAGTAACAGCATGCCAATTTTATTAAAAAAAAATAGCAACCTTTTCTTTCTTATATCCTAACATGTGACAAAAATATTTTATAATGACCTGAATGTGAATTAAAATAAGGAAATACTCTTAAAATTTAACTGTTAGTTTTCTTTACTAAAAAATGTACCTTAATTCACATGAAGCATCCAAAAATTGGTCTACATATTTTATCCCTATAAAGGCCTTTTTTTTTACATGACAAAGTAAGTGAATATTGATCACAGTGAAAAGTCTATCATATCAGCAACCATCTTCTGAAAAAAACAACTTGGACTATTTCTTGAGCATAAGTAGCTGTGCTTTATGTTCTCTTCCTTAAAACCTTGACTATAGCTGATCGGATCTGATCAGATGTTTTTTTCACTGAAAGCTTTGATTATGCAACAGACAAAGGGGAATTCATCTAAAGAATTTATAGCAGGGCCCTAGCTGGTTCGGCTCAGTGGATAGAGCAACAGCCTGTGGACTGAGGGGTCATGGGTTTTTATCCCGACCAAGGGCACATGTCTAGGTTTGTGGGCTCCATTCCCAGTAGGAGTTTTGCAGGAAGCATCCAATCAACGATTCTCTCTTATCATTGCTGTTTCTGTCCCTCTCTCCCTCTCCTTTCCTTTCTAAAATCAATAAAAATATATATTTTAAAAAAGAGAAGTAGCAGAGAAATGTAAGCTGATGAGTTGAGAGAGGTTGAAATGCAGTGAGGGATAATGATAAGGAAAACTGGAGGCAAAGGCATAATGGATTCAAGTGTGATTGTGCCTTAGAATCACTTTGTTTGGAGTTTTAAAAATGCCAAGACCCAGGATGTATGCTATATCAATTAAATCAGAATATCTGGGATGTTTTCTGCTGTCAGTAGTATTTATAAAGCTTCCCAGAAGGTTGGAATGTGCAGCCAGTACCGATAAGCACATGCTGGAGCAATGGGGAAACCTTTCCAAAGGCAAAAGAGGCCATGCACCAGGGTTGCTGCTGTATCACTAGAATGGCTATTCCATTTTAGGTCCATTGGGATATAGTTTCATTCTCAGTGAAGCTTAAAGATGTAGGTTCCGTGCTTCCTTATCAGTCAAGGGGCCTTGTAATTATAAGGTAACTGAGGTAACTTGAGTTTGTATTAATCATTGCAAATCTCAAGGACAAATAATACGACCATTTTCAACCAAATCTGAACACTGTATTATTACATTAAGTAAATAAAAGCCAAATAGGAGAACAAGGAGTTATTGTGCTTAACCAGTTGGCAGGCCCATTGCAACCTTTCCAAACGTAATGGGACGGTAGAAAATATTATTCTTAGAATTGTTAAAAGGTGCTTGCACAAACACTAAATCTAAGACTGAAGTACCAAATAAAATCATAGCAGGCGTATTTTCCCCTATACAAAATCAGAGGTGCACTTCAAAAAAAAAAAAAAAAAGCATTTGTGACACAGAAAACATGACTCAGAACTTAAACAAAGATGTGAGAAACTGCAAATATTGAAATTGTTTTAAATGTTAATAAATACACTACGGAGTTTACACTGAAGAATTGCATGATACCTGGTTTGGTAAAAAAAAAAATACACTTGCTAATATTTAAATACCAGATGAATTTTGCATGCACCTAAATCCATGCATTCTGCTATAAATAAATGGAAGACATACTTTTGTATTTCAATTAAATACAGAATGTGTAACCAGTCTTTGTGTCTTCAACATTAATGGCAAGAGTATGACTTAAGTGCGTATTTATTTTTGTAATAAATGTAGACCTTAGACTGGAGTTGTATGTTGACATCATAAAGGATTTTTTCTTAAGTTTTTATTAATGTTTTTTCAACCTGTTTTTTATTTTCCCAAGAAATTATGCTCCCACTTGCATAAACTAGTCAGACTTTCAACTTAGTTAAAAGTAAACATATTAATGGTGCATCAATGCTGGGAAAAACATGCAAATAGTAACTGCTGAAATCTTAAGACAAGTGCATTTGTTCAAACTTTACTTTTAACTACATTGCAGCTTTTAACTAATTTTAATATTTGTTTTCTTCCTGACTCTTAAAATTGTGAGAAAGAGATGAAATATTCCAGATGTGTTTAAAATGTTAGTGACATACATTATTCTCTCCTACTGATTTCTGTATTACTTTTGAGGTTAGTTATAAAAGTGCATAAATAAAAGTGTTGAAAAAAGAAATCTGTGTAAAATGATGGTATAACCATTAACAGTGTTACCAGTGCTTTTATCATTTTATTGTAAAAATACATGTTATATAAACTCTGAAACTTTTTTCAGAGTATACTTAATATATGACCCACATTTCATTCTACTTTAAAATAAAAATATTTTATTAAAGTAGCAAAATCTCTGAGTCTTAGGACCATAATATATTTCACATACTCCTAACATAAGCAAATAATTACTGCCAAACAGAATGTGGTGGTGATGGAGGACTAGTGGAAGAATAAAACCATTAACAAAATGAATCTAACCAAATTTAAAAAATGAATAACAAAAATATTGTGAAAGAGATACAGAGATATTAGAACTAACCTAATTAACTGGAAAACGGGATCTTAACTGGATATTGTTAAGGCTAAAGACAAATAAAAACTTTACATATATGCTGAACAATATTTTACAAATATAGTTTTGCTGCTCTGTGGAGACAAACATTTAGTTCTTAAAAAACTTCATAAAATGAGAAAATTAATTTATTTTATAAGTACATTAACTACATAAAAACAATTTGACTATGATCTTTGTAGAATATTGGGAATTATCGTTTACATTTGGAAAGCTTTTTTTTAATCAAAATATATTGTGTCTGCAGTTCTAATGATTCCTAAGAAAAGAGCATAATTGCCTACACATAATAAACAAATTAGTCATGAGACAGTCTTTATGATCTTTTCCAGTTATGCAGAAAATGGATTTTTATGATAATGACTGGGTCAAACCCCAAGATGTCATTAATCTTAGGTTAAGATAGAAGAGAAACCAGATATACTCCAACATGATCTAATTTTTTTATCCTGATGGTAGAAGTAGCTAAAGTTAAGCACGTTAGAGAATAATAATTTATCTTCTTATCCTCCTGGAAAGAACCTTTTAGGATAACTGAAGGCAGGATTGTCTATATGGCTTGACAGAAATGTCTTTTATAAGCACTTGGAAAAGTGTATTAACTGGAAATCTCCTACCTACTTAGCATCTAACTATTTTAGTGAAAACCTTGCATTCCTCTCAAGAGAGGCATTTAGCTTACTCAGAAATGGACTCTAAGTAGTCAGGCATTTCTTAGTATTGGGCTAAGACAGATCAATGAGGAAGGAGCTTTGCCTTTGAAGTTATTGTTAAAAGTTTTATTCTCTCCAGTACAGTGTAGACTTCTGAATCTTGTAAATTATGTATTTCTAGGCATGATGACAGTTTTAATTTCCTTTTATGACAGATTCCTGATAATTGTCAATGTAAATATATCAGAGCAACATTTTTCTGCCCTAATATAATAATAAATATATTAGGAAATATAGATTTTTAAAAGTACCTGAAAGGACAAGCAATTTTAGATTAAACCATGTGTAATTCTTTATCTAAAAACCTTTCTCCAAATTGCATGATAAATTTAAATACATTTTAAAAAATAGAGAAGAAGAAAAGCATATGGCCATTTTTCCTCTCACTGTGGCTTTTTATCATTGCTTTGGAAGTCCTAGTTAATGCAATAAGACAAGAAAATTAAATTATAGGCATAAAGATTGGGAAGAAAGACACAAAACTGTCTTGTTTCACAGAAAATCCAAATGAATCAATAAAGTAACTCCTGGAACTAACCAGCAGTTATAATAAGGTTAAAAGATACAAGGTTAATATACTCTTATTTATTGCTAACAGGAATGCAAATAGGATTAAACATACTCTTATTACACAATCTAGCAATGGTGGCTCTTGGTATTTACCTAAAGGAGTTGAAACTTTCATTCACACAAAAAAAACATGCACACAGATGGTGGCAGTCGTTTTATTCATAAGTCCTAAACTTGGAATAAACCAAGATCCCCTCTGATAGGTAAATAAATAAATAAAAACATTGATACATCCAGATAACAGAATATTATTCAGCACTAAAAAGGAAGGGGTTATCAGGATATCACAAGACACGATGGAATCTTACATGCACATTACTAAGTGAAAGATGTGAATCTGAAAAGGATACATACTTTTTAATTCCAAGCATATGGCATTCTAGAAAAGGCAAAACCATGGAGACAGTAAAATGATCAGTGGTACTCAGGGGTTTGGAGGATGGAAAGTCAGGCAGATCACAGAGGATTTTTAAGACAAACTATTGATAAATGTATACTGATGGGTACATGATATTATATGTTTGTCCAAACCTATAGAATGTACAATAACATGGGTAAATTCTAATGTAAACTCTGAGCTTTAGGTGATTATGATGTGTTAAGCTAAGTTCATTGAAGTACCACTCTGGTGAGTGAGGTTGATAATGAGGATGCTTTGCATGCATGAGGCAGGGGATATGTAGTAGGTCTCTTCACCTTCCTTTCAATTTTGTAGTGAATCTCAAATTGCTCTAAAAATTAGTCTTCAAAATATGATGGAGGTATTGAGATAATATTTTGTGAATGCCTAATGTTTGCTGAAATGATTAATACAGTGCTTGGCATGACTTAAGCAATATGTATTGGTTAAATTTAGATTCATGCTACAACAGAGTATGAGAACAAAAACACCAGCATATGCAACACTCAGGAGCCAACATATACTCACATACAAATACAGACAAACACACAAACACATAGGCTTCATCGTGACCTGCAATATTTGAGTCTTTATGTAAACAGGAAGAACCAAATATAAAACTGAGAATCTCAGGTAGGTGCATTAGTTTGCTAGGACTTCCCTAGTAAAATACCACTGAGTGGTTGATAAATAAAATATATTTTCTCGCTGTTGTGGTTGCTAGAAGTCCAAATTCATGTCAGGAAGCTGGGTGTCTAATAAGGCTTCAGTCCTTGGCTTATACATAGGCACCTTTCGGCTGGGTCTTCAAAGTCTCCTCTGTGTATATGTTCTCCTAGCATGTCCATGTGTGTCCAAGTTACTCTTCTAAGAACAACAGTTAGGTCGCATTGGGACCACTAATACCCACATTTTAACCTATTTCCCTTTTAAAAAGCCCTATCTCCAAATATAGTCACAATATGAAGTCCCAGGGGTTAAGCTTCAACTTGTGAATTGAAGTGGTACAATTTAGTCCATAACAGGAGTGATAAATAATTTACATTGAACTATTTTCTACCAGTTACTGCCATTAAAAAAATCAGTTTTACATTTCATAGATTTTTCCATACAATTTCAAACTCCATATTTCATTCTAGAGACATTAGTCACAAAAAGCCAGAAAAGCCTTCACAGACTACAGCATGGGACATAGCCTTGGGTCTTACTGTGCCTGCAGTATAATCTTGCAATACACTTTACAGTTTTTGAGTTATCCTCTAAATTTATATTACACTGACACACAGCTGACGTTGTTATTTTTGTCATTAACTTTATTAATGTTAAGAGTAACTAAACATATACAAAAAATAGAAATGCTGCTTTTAAGTTTGTGGACTTCCTTTAGTTTCATATTTTAATTTGACAATTTTCTCAGTTAGATATAAAAATGAACTTTTCAATCAATTTCATTAGGAGCATGCATGTTTTTGAAAAGTATTTGATATTTAGTAATGTTTATTCTTTGCACAATCATTCACAGAGTGAACTATTTAAGAAATTGTGGTAATGATGACTAGAAAACAAAAGGCTATTGGCAATATCTGTTAGTAAAAATAGCTAGATATTTCCCTTGTTAAATCATTTTTGTGTGTATGTTATATAGCACTCAGAAGATAAGCCATGTGCTGCTTATTTTTCATTTTATTAGACACTGTTTACATTGCTGTTGTTTTTTTTTAAAAAAACACATTTTAAGCTGTCTCTATGTGAAGTTATTTACTGCTATTTATGTTCTTTTTCACTTCAGAAGTCATAATTTTCTATTTAAACATCTGAAATAAATATATCTGACTTTTCAAAAGTTTTATGGAGTTGCACCCTCCAGGGGAGATCGTAGTTTTAAAGAACCTCCACAATATAAAATAATACTTCAATGGCTGATGGCTAATGGGATTAACACAGATGCATACAAGAATTTCCTTAATTAATGACTACATATACAAGTACATCAATAGGGATCTTTTCTGTGCTTAAAAGTACCCTTCAATCAGAACTCTTCAGGGAATAGGAAAATTAATCAAACCATTAAGATTTTTTTATTTTATATATTACTAGGATTTTTCTTAAAAGTTCAATAATGTTCAATAATTTTTTGCCACATAAATTTATAGTTTATAAGGCAATGTAGCTGATGCTGCAGGTTTAATTAATTATCTTACTTCTATTACTTTTTTTCATAATTAACTCTTTTTTAATGAAAGCCTTGAGATTACTATGCTCAAATATTATGCGCTCATTAATTTCGTGCAGGCCATCACCTAAAGATTCTTTAGAGACAACATCAAATAGCTTGGTAGCTTCAAATGGATGTGGGTCATAGGCTCTGTACCAAAACGAAGGAAACATTTTCCAATAACTCGCCCTTCTTCCCACTCTCTGCTGAGCAGCCTCTGTGTGTGGTGTCCATTGGATAGTTCTTACATATGATCATTCAGTAGCCGTTTGGTCTTTGGTCATATAGTAAGAAGAGCAGAAAGGTAAAGGTAAGACTAAATTAGAGTAGAAGGACACCCAGTAGGAATGCCAGCCTGACAGAGGAGGGCCTGGCTCTCCAGAGGATGAAAGGTCAGTGTGTGATGGTGGGTAGAGGTGAAGAAAACACCCGTACAGGTAGGAAAGGGTGTAGTCTGTGTACTTGCATGCTTCTGACATGATGCTCATGCAGATTAATCAGAATAGCAAATCTGCATTTGCTGCTGGCATCATCTCCAGAAGTCAACCCTAGAGAAGCTATAGAAGAAGAAAACATGTACTGAGATAAACCAAATAAAACCTTTGTGAATGCCGAAACCGGTTTGGCTCAGTGGATAGAGCGTCGGTCTGCGGACTGAGGGGTCCCAGGTTCGATTCCGGTCAAGGGCATGTGCCTTGGTTGCGGGCAAATCCCCAGTAGGGGGTGTGCAAGAGGCAGCTGATTGATGATTCTCTCTCATCGATGTTTCTAACTCTCTATCCCTCTCTCTTCCTTTCTGTGAAAAATCAATAAAATATATAAATAAATTAAAAAAAAAAAAAAAACCTTTGTGAAACCTGTCACTGACTGGGATAATGGGTCTCAGCGAGGGCGGAGGTGGCCAGAAGGCATTGGCCAAATAGCTTGAGAAGAGCTGATAAATTCCACTTTGTCTTCCTCACAACATTGCCTGGGCAAAACTTTTCCCCCCTCCTTCACCATATAAATCAATAGCAACAGTCAGGACCACCGGTGGGCAGGAGGCTGCTGTTATAATTTGAAGGCTGCACAAAAGCCCTACTGGATTGAGAATCTAGTGATAAGAGAAGCACTTTATCCTTGTGTCTGCAGCCAAACCTTCAGGGCTGTGAGGCTGCTCTTGACTTACTGCTTCTTTGTAAAAATGTTACAGGCAAAGCATTGCCTACAGTATTTGCTTTGTGCTGGGCCAGCAAATGGGGTGGTCTAACATTTTGGTGACTGACTCTTCTGCCCTGAAGGTGATTTTTACTTCCTCTTAAACTCCTCAGAGGTGACAGAGATAGTCTCATTTCCACCAGTCTCCAGTGCACATCAGACAAGATAGCCTTTAACCCTAGGAAAAAGAAGCACAGGGCAATTAATTACATACTATATATATATATATATATATATATATATATATATATATATATATATATTAGGGGAAAAATAAACAATAACATGTCAAAGACAAAAAGAGACAAAGATTGGATTCAACAACAAAAAAGCAAAACTAATGTACCATAAGATGTTGGAGAAAAGTATATGAGACCAAAGAAGGTGGGTGTTATAAGCTGGTAAGATTTTTTTAAAACAAATATCCATTGCAAAATCCATCTATCAAACATTTGAGCCTCTAAATTTACAGTTATAACTGACACTGAGCAAAATAATTCACTACATAAAAGAGAAATGAGCCTGGCTGGCATGGCTCAGTGGTTGAACATCCACCTATGAACCAGAAGGTCACAGTTCAATTCCAGGGTACATGCCCTGGTTGTGGACTCCATTCCCAGAGTGGGGCGTGCAGGAGGCAGCCAATTAATGATTGTCTCTTATCATTGGTGTTTCTATCTCTCTCTCTTTCCCTTCCTCTCTGAAATCAATACAAATATATTTTAAAAGAGAGAAAAATAAAAGCAGATTAATTCCTAAAACTGTATATTTGGTGAGCTGAACACCAGATACATCTAAATGGGAAAAATAAAATTATAACATTAATGGAAAATGAGGGGTTCTTTTTAAACACACCCAAAGTGAGTTAGAAAATGTATATATTAGTTAGAAAACATATATATACATATAAAACATATATATGTTTTCTAACTAATATATACGTTTTAACTCATATATATATACATATACATATGTACAGACACGCACACACACACACACACACACACAGATATGTATGTATGTATATATATGCACTAGCGGCCCAGTGCACAGGGGGAGGTGGGGAAGTCCCTCAGCAACCTCTCCAATCGGGAACTTCTTGAGGGATGTCCAACTGCCAGTTTAAGCCCACAGGGATCAGGCCTAAACCATCAGTTGGACATCCATCTCACAATTTGGGACTGCTGGCTCCAAACCACTCACCTGCCTGCCAGCCTGATCACCCCCTAACCCTTCTTCCTGCCTGCCTGATAAATCCTAACTGCCCTCCCCTGCTGGCCTGATCTCACCCATAACTGCCTCTGCCTCAGCCCCCATCACCATAGCTTTGTCCGGAAGAAAGTTGGACATCTGGAAGATGGCTGGTTGACCAGGTTTAAGTTGCATATTACCCTTTTATTAGTATAGATATCTGTCTACACCAAAATTAAGTATTTCTGCTTAATAAATTATACAATATGCTCTTTCACAAGTAAATGGGCAGATGATAATATCCAGCACAAATCTATTTCTCAATGTCTAAAATTGATAAGCTGTTAACACCTATGTGACCATAGACCAACAGAAAAATACAGGTGAACAGAAGCTATGAAAAGAAATGAAAGCCCAAACAGTTAAACATATAAAGAGATATACATTCTAATTAATAATTATAAAAAATGCAAGTGAAGTGAGATATCATCTTAAATTAATTAGATTGACAAATATTAGAAATATGGATAATCTTAAGTGTTGCTAAATGTGTAGATATAGGAGATTTCATGCATTGTAAGAAAGTCTGTAACTAAAGAATTTCACTCCTGGGTATGAATCCCAGAAAAATGAACATTCAGTTCTGAGACACCAGGCATAAGGATTTAATATAGTGATTTTGTTGTGATATATGAAACTTGGTCAATCTAGTTGTTTATTGCTGGGTGGTTATATATACTAATGTCAATATAAAGAAATATTAAAGACATGTTACTTAACAAAAAAAAGTAAGAATCTGATTAAGATATGTAGTAAAATACTGTTCACATAAATTAAAAATTCATATGCAATAATACAAATAAACATTTTTCAAAAATGCATAATCATCAAACACACTAAAATGGTGACAGTTTCCCAGCCTGCATGGCTTAGTTAATTAGTTTAGACCTATGAACAATGGGGTCAGGGTTCAAGTCCCAGTCAGGGCACATGCCTGGGTTGTGAGCTATATTCCCAGGAAGGGGTGTGCAGGAGGCAGCTGATCAATGATTCTCTCTCACCATTGATGTTTCTATCTCTCTCTCCCTCTCCCTTTCTCTCTGAAATCAATAAAAAATATATGTACTTTTTAAATGATGCCAGTGACCTAAAGATAAAGGAGTTTTCCCCGGGCGTTAGCAATGAGAATGGAGTGGGTTGAATTAAAAACACACACACACACACACACACACACACACACACACACACACCAAAACAAAAAACAAAAAAAAAAACAAGAGAACTTGTTGGGACAAAATGGCTTAAGATGAAAAGTATGATTAATTTAACCATCTGAAACTAAAAGAAAAAAAGTAAAGCATATTAAGAAAAAGACAAGAGAATAATAAGAGATTTGTTACTCTTAACCAACTTACAATATCTACTTTGTTAAAAAAAATATTCTCCACACAATTGAATTTAATAATACCAAGGTAAGATTACTGACATTAACATTGTTTTATTTCTTCTCAAATATAATTTCTTATCACCATATAAATATGACTACTGAACAGTATACTTATTACTTCTGTTCTTAATGTTTCAATACCATTAAAATAGACTTTCATCTATTTTCTCTAATTGAAGTTCATTTTATATTAATATATATATAATGCAAAGTTAAGAACATATTACAAAAATTACCAAGACTATAAAATTAGCATATTTAAACATTTTATTTAATTTTATTAGAGAAATTTAATTTCAAGAAATTTTCAATGAATAAATCAAAGTCAGTGACTTTTTTGTTTTTAATAACTTTTTAAAAATCCATCTATCATTAGATATAACATTGCAATTAATTTTGAGAACATTTTAATTTACAGCCTCAAATTCTATATCTTGCATCCCAATTTAAAAATCTAATATACCAATTTATATTAATGAAGATTCTTGGGACAAAAATACATCCTCGTGCTTATTATATATAAAGCATTGACATTTTGGTCTCTATTATTCTGATTCTCAAAATGGCTTCCAAGAGACAAATCATTCACTTTCTGATTATGATTAGAATACTTTTCTTGCTTCGTATTTTGAATAATGTCCTGATTCTTTACAAGTTCTATAGCAGAAGCAAAAAAATGTCAAATGTCATTTTAGATTTCTAAAATCATTTTTATAGGTAGATTTTGCTGATTGAAAGTAAAAATTATGAAACAGCCACACAATAATAACTGTATCCTACTTGTCTATAGATATTCCACTTAGAACAAGATCTGAGGGTCTAGGTTTTATGTACTTTTCTCTATCTCTTCCTCATGCGATTTTATAATTTCTCTTCTATTTTTCTCTACATCCTTGATTTTATGATTATGTTTATAATAGCATACATGTAAATCAGATAAGATACACTTTTATATACTTCCTTCTCTTGCAAACTTTTAAGTCACATTAAAATAATCTGTGTCTTGAAGAATGCAATTCAGAGGAAGAATACTTTGCTTCTAATGCACAGCCACTGTAGAATACAATTAATCATATGTTCTAACAACTAACAAAACAATTTCTTAATTACTTTCTTTCTCTTTAACTAAATTAATTAGATGATTTTTTAAAAAATCATATAGTATGAGTCACATAAAAGAGGTAGAGAATTACAAACTGAGGATATGAGTTTCATTTCTATTTCTGGGATAGAATTCGTGAGGAAACATATTAAATCTATCTTTTTTCTTTTTTTAATATTCATTCAACAGTTGTGTAAACCTTAGCAATGGTGCTAGCCATCAGGTGTTCTATTGTCTCCCACTGATGAAAGTTAAAAGTCAAAGACAAAAATGATAAGGGATATACACTAATCAGTGTAATACTAAAAATATCCTGAGAAACAAATGGTTGGATTGGGATAGCATTAAAAAACATCGGAGGCTTTCTGAGCAATCCTGACATGAATGTGTCGGTGAGAGTAGAAAGGTCAGCTTCATCCACTCCATCTCTTCTCCAATTTCCTCTATTCTGTGGCCAAATAAATCTACTTAAAATTCACATGAAATGCCATGATTACGGGCCCTACAATGTTCAACTTAAAATCCTTTGATGCTCAGTTCTTAACATTGTTGAAAGGGTCTCTGTGGGTCACACTCTCACCACAGAGAAGGACAGCCTTTCCATTTGTTGTTTCTAATCCCTAGCAACTTCTTCCCATATTATCTTTCCCATGCAGTGAACTCATTTAGAACCCCGCCATAGAAATGAGGGAGGCATAGCTGTTCCAACAATTTTTTTGAGCTTCCTTGAAGTGAGAGATCCTCTCTAGTTAGAGGCACATTTCAAGAAAACTAGTGCATTCTTAACTTATTGACACAAAACTTACTTCATTAATATCTACAATTTGCTTATACAAGATATCAAACTGAGCCTTCCCAATAAATATTTGCTCATACATATTCCAGAGATAACCATGAGACTAGTTTTCATCTAAAACTTTAAATCTATGAAATATCCAATCAGATGGGAAATTGTCTTTTTCAGCTAACAGTGCTTATTCTGCTGGGAAGTAAAATCTCAGTCCTTTAACTTCTTTCCATATGGAAGTATCCTATACTTTAGTTTACTAGTTCAAAATTAAGTGTAAGGTAAAAGTTATTTGCGTTGGACACTCTATTTGTGATTTTTTTTATCAGCGACCATTTGTCAATTTCATTCACCAAATATTATAGTACTACACAGTCTCAAGAAAATCAATGAGTTAAAATACATAAAAGCACTTTGCAATGATTAACAATTTTGAAATTCTAAAATGCAGTATTTTGGGAGTAGTATTTCTGTCCTCAGTAAAGAACTGGTGTTATTCTTCTGAGACATAACATCAACAGTTGCATTTTCTTAGTTGTGAGAAATCTATACAAGCAAGCCAAGCTTCCAGTGTGAATCTGAATTATTCTTACTTCTATCATTTAATTGCCGAAAATGTGAATAAGCACTTATGAAAAATAAAAGACTGCTATAAATTGTTTTCTTTTGCTTTCCTGTTTGAAATTCACCCTCTTTCGTCTATCCTGAAAAATTATGTTTTTGCATCTTTACATTTGATAAAATCTTACAAGGATTTAAAAGATCAAGAACTGGAATATATGTAGTTGAAATTTATGGCTTGCTTTCAAATATTATCTCACAGGACTGAGAAGAAACCTATTTTTAAAAAATATATTTTATTGATTTTTTACAGGGAGGAAGAGAGAGGGACAGAGAGTTAGAAACATTGATGAGAAAGAATCATTGATCAGTTGCCTCCTGCACACCCCACACTGGGGATGTGCCCGCAACCAAGGTACATGCCCTTGACCAGAATCGAACCCGGGACCTTTCAGTCTGCAGACCGATGCTCTATCCACTGAGCCAAACCAGTTTCGGTGAAACCTATGTTTTAAATGGATTGAATAATGTTTTTTAGAGATCCCTTCATTAAATGCCCTTGAAGTACCACATGTAAGAAGAGACCCAGTGGATATGAATCCCAAAGTCTGTATTTGGAGGATATATATGTGTGTGAACACATAATTTGCATGAGATTGATTTTTCCTTGGAATCTTCTGGATAAAATTTATAAGTTTCTGGCTGTTAAAAATCAAGTTGATTTAGATAGTCATAATTACTTATTAACAATGATGTTTGCTAATTATACAAACGATAACAATACAAACCTAACTTAAAGATGTACAGTAAATCTATGGGCACGTATAAGCCAGCATGAAAAAATATTCAGCCCACAGACTCTCTCTTTCCCCTTTTTCAACTTCAATATAATAAAGGGAACATTGATAGAAATTCCTCTTTGTTTGTTTTTCTCCAGAGACTTTAGCAAACATTAATCATTTTCATTTTGAAGTAGGATATTTTTCTTTGTATAATTGCAAAACCCAAAATAATGGAATGGTCTCACCTTTTGAAACTGATTAAATAAATTACTACATTTAATTATAATTAAATACCATGACAACAATTTTAAAAGAGATACAAAACACTTGGTAAAATGTGTTTTTCTTTAAACAAAGAATATTAATGTATATCTGAACAGAAAATTTCCAATGGATTTTATATCAAATTCTCTGTATGTTAATTTAAGTACTTCTATTAGTATGAAGTTAGTTGGGATGTGAGAAATATTGTTCTATATAGTTTTCTATTTTTCTAATTTTCTATAATAAATGTATATTTTATATATGTCATAGTAATCATTGGTGTTTTAGATGAAATGGTTATTAGTATGGATTATGTAAAAGCTTTCCTAACCATAATGCCCATACATGTTTGTGTTCACCAGCTGTGAGGTTTTTGAGAACTCGCCACAAGATAATTTCCTGTGTCAGACAGACTGGGACACAACCTAATCAGAAACCTGTGAACATATTCTTTCGGGTAAAGAGCAAGCTTTGTGTCTGCTTATGTACTCAGGAAATCTAATAGTCAGCACCCAACCCCATTACATAAAACTTATGTAAAAGCATTCTTAATAAGAAGAAATAATGTGATTGATGGCTTCAAAAAGAAAGTGGTATTCAGTTGTTTTGATAAACCTAAGCACTTTCAGGCAAAGAAAAATAGTGTTTTGTACCTACTTCTGCATCAGCACTTTAAAGCTGACATGGATAGAGAAGCTGGAGCTCTTGAGAGAAATGATCATAATGATAAGAGGATTTTCAAACCTGCCACATGAGGTAGTGCTGTGATCTTTAGCAGGAATAGTAGACTTGAAAGAGAAGCAATAGGTATCCTAAGATGCTAGAGAACGTGTCAAGAGAAAGACACATGGTATATTGCCAGATTGTGCAGATGTTGACAAATAGAAGGAAGTACTCGATGAATGATTAAAACAAAGAAATTTTTGAAAGAATTAGAACAATTTGAAAATTAACAAAATAACCGCTGAATAAAGTATAATCCATGTAACTAAATAAATTCAAGCTGATCTTGAATGTGAATAACTAGAAATATTTATAAATATTGATAGGTCAAGAAGAGATTGCATATCTTTTATTCTAAGATTTGATCATCACAGAGTAAGCCACAAATAAAAAGCATTGGTCCACTGTCAACATGTGCATGTGATGGAGTATTTTGCAGGTAGTAAAAGAGGAGATGACAGGAATAAAAATGATTTTAGAAGTTATGTAAAATAAAATAACACATATCAACACAGTGATTCCAAATCAACTGACTACTGTCAAAAATGTGGACACTCTAATTGAACAGGCTCACACTCTATTAATGTGGATGTGAAAAAATGTTTCTTTAAAAATTAATGTGTTTAGAATCTTTAGGCCCCGTTTTTTACTCAAGTTTACCTTTCTCCATGCTCAGGTCAAAATTCTGGAATACTTATGCATGCCAGGACATTTAGGGAAGGGTTTCTTGCAACTGTCCATGAACATGAACCTGGATGGTTTCCATCCCAGGAAGCCTGATTCATCTGGTCCAGGGGTTCTTCCCCCTGCGGGCTGTGCCCAGGAAACAGAAAGCTACCCCTGGGATGCCCATGCATTCTGGAGTCTTTCTGCAATCAGTACAGCACTGCAGGAAAACAGAATCAGATGTAATCCCAAAGGTGTATCTTTCCAGTTGGGCAAGAGAAACTCCTTTTCGCTTCTGCTTTTGGATGAAAACCCTGCAATCCTCTTCCCAAGATTTTAGACAATACGTTTTGTCTGTAGTAGCAAATCCTTTCCTCTGCCTGGGGCTTATGCTTTTTGAAAAGGAAGCCAAGATACCTTACAGGAATTTCCTGCCCTACTACATGCATTCCCAAGGCAATAATGATGTCTTGCTTAAATAAACTTAGCATTTTAAAGTGAGAGATGTAACTATTAAAAAAATACTAATGTGTCAAAATATCACACTCTTTTCAAAATGAAAAACATGCATACATTTTTTCTTTGATATTCCAATGATTCTTTAAAAATGTTTATTGAATTTATTGGGGTGATATTGTTTAATATATTTATACTAGAGGCTCGATGCATGAAATTCGTGCAGGAGCAGGCCTTCCCCAGCTACCAGCACCTGCTTTCCTCTGGCACCCGGACCCAGGCTTTCCTCGCAGTCCTGGCTCCATCCAAATGGTCATCGGGAAGGACGTCCAGTCCAGAAGGACGTCCGGTCTAATTAGCATATTACACTTTTATTATTATAGATGGGTTTTGGGTGTACAGTTCTATAACACATCATTTGTGTATTTGTATTGTGTATTCACCACCCAAAGTCAAAATGTCATATGTTTTTAAGTGGAAGACATCAGTGAGATAGGAGACCGGAGCAAGGAGCTTAAGAAAATACCAGGAATCAGTTTCTTAAATGGAAATTTCAAGGAGAAGGATTAACAGTGAATTATACAATGATAAAAGGATAGCTTTTGCAACAAAGATCAGTTCCATCATATTAAGGTAATGGGGCAAAGAAGAGGTTGAATGCATCTTTAGGTGGTGATTGAGACATCATCAGCACACTCTCCAAAAAGGCTACAGCAGGAGTGGAATGTTTTCACCATTAACACATCCTCCACTCTGTTCTTTGCTCTCTAACTCACATGTGGACCAGCCTTCCTTTGCCGTGTCTTCATCTACATGCCTTCACTATGGCTGGCTGTGTTTTTCCAGCACATATCAGCAACAGAAGGACGTGTCAGAACTTTGTTCACACAGCAGATACTGATGAGGCAGGGTCAGCGGGAAGTCACTGGTAAGCATTTTGAAAACTGCCGCTGCCTTCGATAACATTTCTGTCATAGTAATAGCTTCAAAATCCCTACAAGTGTGCAGTTCTCATGGTTGAAAGGTTCTGGAAATGTAAATTGGGCTGCTTTCGTTAGCAGGAAAGAGAGTCTTGTAATCATAATAAAAATCCATATTCCTCTCCCAAGTCCACATTCCTCTTCTTCTATGTAAAAGACACAATCTGATTTTAATAGGCAGGTATAGATTACATTTCTTAGACTCCTTTGCAGCAAAACAAACTTAGGTTCTCAGAGCAGAATGTAACTATACTTGATGTGTACAGATTCTGGTATGTGTCCTTAAATGAAAGGCACGTTTATTTCTCTGACTTTCTTTATCTTTCCTTGTGGTTAGAATGGAATGGCTGGAATTAAAACAGTTATCTTGGACTATGAGGTCCTTTGAAGATGATAAACAATAGGAATAAAGGAACCTGTGCTATTGATATTGTAGAGTAATTATTTCAACACTAGAGTTATTATTTTTACTAGAGGCCTGGTGCATGAAACTTGTGCACTGGGGGAGAGGGGTTATTCCTCAGCCTGGCCTGTACCTTCTAGCAGTCTGGGACCCCTCGGGCGATGTCCACTTACCAGCTTAGGCCCGCTCCCGGGGATTGGGCCTAAGTCAGCAATTGGACATCCCTCTTGCTTTCTGGGACCCCTGTTCCTTACTGTTTGCCTGCTCGCTGCTCCTTATCACTCAGCGCATCGCTCCTTAGCACTGCTGCAGAGGCAGGAGAGGCTCCCACCACCACCACTGTGCTCACAGGTGTGAGCCCAGCCTCTAGCTGAGTGGTGCTCCCCCTGTGGGAGCACACTGACCACCAGGGGGCAGCTCATGCATTGAGGGTCTGCCCCTGGTGGTCAGTGTGTTTCATAGTGACCAGTAGCTCTGGTTGTTCTGCCATAATGATCACTTAAGCTTTTATTACATAGATGTGATGAGTTAATATCTATTTGATTCAAGCTACTCTACCTTTTTTAAACCTCAAAGTCAAATCTAAAATATTGAACAATCTATGCATGTTTTTATTAATATTCAGAACCTACAGTGTTAAGAAACTTTCATGCTCATTAACACCTTTAGAAATAATCTGCAGAATAAAATATTGTTGGATTTAAGATACTTTTATATCCACTTAAATGATATGCAGTTGCCATAAAAAAGTAATATACTATCTTAAGCATTTGTATCAGGAAGTAATTGGTGTGTTTTAAATTATTTTATTTTTTTAGTTATGATATAATTAAGAAAAATATACACAGACTTCAATTAGCTCTCAAAGGTATTAAAAATACCTCTGGGGGGGAAAACAACAATTAAACTCCTTAACAGTAGCCAAAACATGTTTCATACTTATAAACAAAATTTTGTTTGCTATGGAAATTCTACAGTTAAAGAAGCAAATATTTTCGAAATAGCAAATAGGGTATTTATACTTAATATTTTAGAGTTTGAGAGACACTCCTTTGGAGTTTTGAGTAGCTTAGATGACACATGACAAAATGTTCAAGTACTTAAAACCTTATAAAACTCTTTTTCCAACCTTACTAAAACATGAGAACTCAAGCTAGTAAGCCATGAATGTATGGCTGTGTGAACAAAATAGTGCCCCAAGAAGACCAATTATGGTTAAACACTTTTCCTAAACAAAACAATGTCTTAGTATTTAAAAGGAAAGAAAACATTTATTCTCTAATTTTAAAAATGGCACATCAATGGATACTGTTTGCTGTTCAGTAAATGTTGTGCAATCAGATTCAGGCAGAATGAAATCCTAACCATAAAAGTCATGAGCCGTGGAGCAATATTTTGGTCAATGTCAGACCATGTTAAAGACCATGGTCACATCCTATATAATAAAAGCCTAGGTGGCATCATGCCCTTGTGAAAAGTCCCCACCCAACATCATCACAAGATGGCCACCACAAGATGGCTGCACACACAGTGGCGATGGGACCTGGCAGTTGCTCCGAACAGTAAGGCCTGGGGGTCCAGGAGCTCTGCACAGAATGGAGAGGGCTGGTCCCAATGTCTCTGCTGCCTCATGGGGAGGAAGCAGGTCCTAGAAGAGGAGCTGGGTCACGGCAGGAGAGGGCAGTTGTGGGTGATCAGGCAGGCAGGGAAACAGTTAGGCATCAATCAGGCTGGCAGGGAAGTGGTTTGGGGGCTATGAGCCTGGCAGGCAGAAGCAGTTGGGGGCAATCAGGCAGGCAGGAGAGTGGTTAGGAGCCAGTGGTCCCGTATTATGAGAGAGATGTCTCAAATTGGAGAGGGTGCAGGCTGATTGAGGGACACCTCCCACCATGTGCATGAATTTAGTGCACTGGGCCTCTAGAGAGATTATAATGGAGCTGTGGCTTCTTAGCTGTGGTAATGTCTTGGTGCAACACTACTCATGTGTTTGTGGCAATGCTGGTAGAAACAAACCTGTGCTGCAAGTCATATAAAAGCAAAACACATACAATTAGGTATACTAGGTAACACTCAATAATAAATGACTATGTTACTGGCTTATGAATTTATCATATGAAAATTTTATTGTGATTTTAGAGTATACTTTTCTACTTATAATGAAAAGTTTGCTGTGAAACAGTATGTCCTGTTATGCCAGCAAGCCTATATATATCTCCTGTGCATGAAGTCTCTTGATTGAATCATTTTCTGTTTCACTGTTCTAATCTCTTGTTCTATAAGCTGAGTGCAGCCTAAGTTTACAGTGTCTACAAAATCTACAGTAGTATAGAGCAATATCCTGGGCCTTCACATTCAGTCACCATTCACACACTGACTCACTGAATGCAACCTCAGTCCTGCAAGCTTCATGTCCAGTAAGTATACCATTATAGAGGTACACTTTTTAAAATCTTCAACACCATATTTTTACTCAACCTTTTCCTTTTTAAGATATGTCTAACTACACGAATGCCATCATGTCACAAATTGCCTATAGTTTGTTCAGTACAGTCACAGGTTGCACATTGTTGTAGCTTAGGAACAAGAAGCTATATCCACACAGTCTAGTTGTATGTAGTGGACTATACCATCAGGGTTTGTGTAAATGCACTCCATGATGTCCACACGAGGAGATCACTTAACGGTGCATGTCTCATACATTTCCCTGTCATTAAGCCGTGCATGACTGTATAGAGACACAATTGCCATCAACTTTTTTGCTTTCTCATGTGGAAGGACTTAACTTACCCTCAGTTCAAGCCGTGTTCACTAATTTTATCTAGCAACATCTTAAATCCATTTTCCCCACATCCTTTTGCACATGTAGCTATTTATTCATTAACAGGGAAAGGCCCAATTATAAAGCAGGTCCTGGAAAGAGCATATTGGGTGGACTTCAATGACATAGGATGCTGTTAAGGATTTAACAATACTGTTAACATTCCTGGGTTTTACAATTATGGTTCTGTATTTCTCCTATCTTCCTTGTTTGTTTGAAATCCTGGCATAATTTAAGAAGTTGTTTTGTGTGTGTATGAGAGAGAAGAGAACATTTAAAAATCCTGTGAGGGAGAGAAATGTACCCCTTTCAGGCTCATCATATGCCACATAGCCAACATGTGTATGCCTCTACTTAAAGTTAATGGTTGCATTTAGTACCTCAGGTTTTAAAGTTATTTGAGCCTTATTTCTGGCCACACACGCATTCTTGTGTTTAACATTATCTTAAAATGATGGCTGTACTTTATTTTGGTGTCACTGGCCTCTATGTGAAAGAATGAGTATAATCTGCTTGTGTTTAACATGGGACATGGTGGGGTAGGGAAGGAGTTTCTTAGGAATAGTGTATAGTATATAGTAGCAAAAAGACCATGACCAGTAAGGAGAAGGTGAAGCCAGTTTTAGATGCCTGTAGAAAATAAAATGCAACACTGGATAGAGGGATAGGTGCATTTGGAAACCACACAGAAACAACCTCCTATTTGTTTAAAAGTATTATAATTTATTCTTCAATGTAGGTATTAATTGATACCTTATTTCTTTTGTTCCTGCTTCTGATTTCAAAGGCACAGTTGTGGGCAACATTAACATTTGCTTTGGGGCAACCTTGAGTTGAGGTAATCACCATTTGTTTTATCATTGTGTAATCCTGGGCTACTGTTATTTAGAATGAAGTAAGAAAAGTGGTTCATTCTATACTTAAAATGCTCTTTACATTTAGTTCTTTTAAATGGGTTTCTAAACCCTCAAGGTGTATTGTGTTTTATTTTGGAAGAAGGGGTCCATTAACTTGCTAATAACTTTACACAGGAACTTATGGCTGCCCTTGATAATAGTCTCTGTAACTGGCAATATAGAGACAGGATGAAAATGAGTACAACTGTTTTGTCAGCAGGCTAGGTTAACGGTAGATATTATTTAAATATTATAAAGACTTGCCAAAAATATCTTTCCTGGACCATACATTTGCATTTAATTCTTTTTATAATTAAAAATCAGAATTTCTGGATGACATTAAATTACAGAACAGTTGGGATCATTTTTTCCTCTTGCTCTTCCACAAATGGGTGATACCTGTACACTTGAATGCAGATTGGTGTCTTTACATTTTTTAAGAAATCTCCATAGTGTTTTCCAAAGTGGCAGCACCATTTTACATTCCCACCAATAGATCCCAAGGCTCCCAATTTCTTCTCATTAACACCAGCACATCTTTCTTTATAATGGTCATCCTAAGATATATGAGGTGATGTCTTATTATGGTTTTGATTTGCATTTATTTACTTTTTGAGTAAGGATGCTAAGCATCTTTTCATGCACCTGTTGTATGGCTTTTCAGAAATACCTATTCAGATCCTTTGCCCATTTTTTAATTAATTTTTTACTATTGATTTATAGGAATTCCTTATAAACTTCAGAGGTTAATTCCATATGAATATATATATATATATATATATATATATATATATATAATTTGAAAATATTCTCTCCCATTGTTTGGCTTTCTTTTTCACTGTTATTGTTTTCTTTGCTGTTAGATTATTTTTAAACTTCACCATCATTATTATTTTGCTACCTTATAATACACTGCTCACAGATACATAATGTGGATTATCACTTCCTCTGTAAGCGAAAATCTGCATTAGAGATATTATACAATATAAACTATTTGATTATTGTAAGGAAGCTTGAAGTGTTTTACATCTATCATACTTTCATTAATAAAGTTAAATTTAAAAAATAAAGTTCTTTATCTGTATGAAATGTACAATTGTTATTATATTCATTTAATTAACAGAAGGCATAAAGTATCAATGCCTTAAGTATCTTGTCAGTTACTTAATTCTCTTAAAAATTTTAAACATATTTTTATTTAGTATTTTCAGCTAGTTTTTTGGGAACCTTACTCAGCTTATTCTGTCATATTGCTGAAAATGGAGTTCCAATAGGAGCTCTTATATCTTTAAGTGTGAATGAATTACTAATGCTCTAAAAATAGTTGAGCATTATTTTATAACTTCAAGTATGATTGCATCCTGTGATTAAGCAATTTTACAGGGAGATATGTACAATAGTATACACATACTATATCATGTATAATAATATATAATATAATGGGCACAGTTATATTTACAATTGCACCATTTGTTAGAGTAAACTTTTAAGTTAACATAAAAGTCTAGTGTCACAGGAATACCATTTTGCAGAAACCCTGCATTGAGAAGTAAATGCACAAATACATTTTGTAACAATGCATTAAATAAAGTGGATAAATCTCAGAAATATGATGGCTCAAGTAGAAGCAAATCTGAAAAGCCTAAAGTAAGTAAAAACAATATGTATAAAGCTCATAAGCAAGCAAAATAAAAGAATATATTACATAGGAATACATAAATAATAAAACATTAAAATAGCAATGCTGACAATCACAAAATTCAGAATATTGGTTACTCTTGAAAAGAACAAATGCATGGAATATGAGAAAAATACATAGATAGCTTTATGATATTGATAATGAATATCTTTATTTTGAGTTTGAGTAGTGATTTCAAGGTATTTATTTTATTTTTATATTTCATAACTGATATATTTTAACTTACATGTGCAACTTATATAAAAGGCTTACAAAAACACACATGATACTGTAAATATTCAAACTCCATAAGTCTTATTAAAAACTATTAGAAACTGTAGTGTTGCTTTTGTGTGTGTTGAGGGGGAAGGATTGCCTCTCTATGACACCAAATAATTAAGACTGTGATGTAGTGACTTGATAATTGTGGTTTAAAATTACCCTAACAGAATCTTATTCCCCTTAACCTGAGGATCTAGTTGTGTGTCTACACTGTTTTGGACTTTAGTTTCAATCCATTCTCTAATCATTTTGTAATGCCGGTGGTCTTGATCTGGCATTTAGAAGGGTTCAGCAATCTGGAGAAGGCCTAAATTAAATAAGAGTCCACAAATGAAACATATTTTTAAAACATTATAGGGAGTCAGAGAAGATTTAGCTAAAGGAACTAAGTTCTCCTTGTCTCAGGACCCCTTGCTTTTTATTAACACAATTTGTCCTCAGGCAAGGTGGAGATATACACCTCAAAGGCTAGGGTTTCCTTCACAAATCCATTGTCAGATTGGTGGAGTTACCTAGGGCTGTTCAGGTGTTTGGCCAGCAGGAGGCAACAACATGTATATTAAGATGCCCTGAGCCATCTGGCATTAAACAATCAATTTATGTATCCTTTTCGGGTTTGGGAAAATCCCCGTTAGGCATTCTCCAGATGATTCACCCCTGTTCACATACTGGAATTGGCTTCTGGCAATTTTAGAAATTACACATTGCTCCATTCAGATGTCTGAATTTATAAGATATAGTTTTTATTATTCTGATCATTTTAGTCTGATTATTTCATAATATAGTCTATTTTAGTCTGATTATGGCCACACAAAGGATGGAGGAAAAAATAATTGATAGGTAGCTATCTCTTTAAACTATGCTTTATTATATAAATATGTTCCAAGTATTTTTTTAAAAAATCACTTCTGTAGACTTTATTATGTACCATATTTGCCGGCGTATAAGACGATTTTTTGGCCCTGAAAAATATTCCTCCAAGTGGGGGGTAGTCTTATACGGCGAGTATATAACAAACTCTGTATTCTTAGTGGAAATGTCAGGGGGTCGTCTTATACGCCCAGTCGTCTTATACGCCGGCAAATACATATTTTTCAGGGCCAAAAAATCGTCTTATACGCCGGCAAATACGGTATCTTAGTTAACTAGAGTAAACATGCTAATGAAAGAGTCTTCATTTGGATTTTGGTTATTTTCTTACTACACAAATATGTGTCTTTTTAAAATTATCAAAAGGTGAACTTTGTTAATATAAGTCAGTGGTTTGTCTAAAGTGATGGACAATTTTTTAGAAAATCTTCATGCAAGTAAATGCAAAATGTCCTGAAAATTTTTGTCTATATAAGGGCACAGCAGCACAGATCAAAATTGTGCTACCCATTACCCTAATTTGCTTCAAGCAGAGAATTAAGGAGGGAGGCAATCAGAGTCTTTTCTCTAAGCATCTCTGAAAAACTTATTTTAAACATTTCAGAAATAGAAGAGGAGAGTTCACATCTCAGAAGAATATGTATATATTTTTTGCTTTTAGAAAATAATGATTGCATCAAAATATTTCTTTCTAAAAAAGGTTAATAATGTATTTTTGTTTTCTTTAGGGTCATAAGAATGACAGAAAAAATACAGTGTTTAGTCTTCACACAAAGTAATTTTAAAATTATATTTGTCTCATAAAAATCATCACTGATCTTGCTCTACTTTGCTTTTATAATATACTAGAGGTCTGATGCACAAAAAGTAATGCAAGAGTAGGCCTTCCTTCTCTCAGCTGCTGGCACTGGCTTCCCTCTAGCACCCAGGACCCCAGCTGGCTTCCCCTTGGGTGCTTGCAGGCACCCATGACTGGGATGGCTCCCCTCCACCCAGGCTTTGTCAGGAAGGATATATGGAAAACATCTAGTCTAATTAGCATATTATTATTTTATTATTATACATCAACATATCCTGAGTCCACAATAAGTGCCCAATATTTCATAGATTTTTTTTTTACATTTTTTCCTATCTGCATTTCTATAGAAACTGTAGAATATTTTATGTTTGTCCAAATTGGTTAGATTGTATTTGAGATGACTGGGGGTGGGAAGCAAAACAAAAAGCAAAAGGCAATATAAAGCACTCATATGTCAAGTTCTTCTGTCAAACTAAAATCTCACTTACTACTGCAGGAAGTATTGACCATTTCACAGGTGACCCATTGCCTTTGGTAGTCAATTCTCATTTTCGAGTGAGCAAGTCTCCTAAATGGACCCCTAAATGGAATTGGTGTGAGGTGCCTCAATCTCCTGGCTGCCTCTGAAAACAGACCTGCAGGGGAGCAGCGGCACCGCCGCCATATCACAGACTGAAAGATTCCAATTCACTTTCCTCTTTCGATCTGCACAGAGAATGACTCCACATCAAATTGCTATGATCAAGGAAGATATTCCTTGTAATGGTCTTTCTTAGCTTAAAAATGTCTTCACTGGGATTGGGAGGGAGTAAACACATCAAACATAAAGGACACATAGGAGTGGCTGAAATGACACTAAGTGAATTTTATATTACTTTGGTTATAACTAAGGAAACTAAATTAACAAAAAAAGGTAGTAAACAAAATAAAAATGTATGTGTGTGCTTGTGAAAGAGTAATATAAAACTTAGTTAATATGCCAAATTTCTCAAAATTCTGTCAGAGTTGATTTCTCCATTTTGGTAGCCTTATTTTAAAAACATATGAAGGTAAAGAATTTACACAGCTAGTAACAATTCTGTGCATTCTGGGTAAACCAAACAGAATCTGGAATCTGAACAGGTCAATTTACTGAAATACTGGAGACTTCTTTTGACATTTAAATATATAATTATGGCAAAAACACTTTCTACTTACAAAAGTAAAGCTTAATTCATCTAATTAAAAAAAAAAAGTTGATAGAGACAGGTTCATTTTGATAGTTGGTTCTTCCTGAGCACTTTCTCTAGCAAAATTAAACAAAAGACACATGGCATATTTTTTAAAAGTTGACCAAAAATGCCTAAACATTACCCTCACCATGATTGAACTCCAGTCCAGCTTCATTCTTTTTAAAAAAAATAAATCTTTATTGTTCAGATTATTTCATGTGCTCCCCTTAGCTCCCCTCCACCTGATTCCCAACCCCACCCCACACCCTTGCCCTCACCACTGTCTTCACCCATAGATGTAAGATTATCGTCCAATCTCTTCCCACACCCCTCAGACCCATTTTCCCCTGTGAATGCTAGTCCAATCCCTTTCTATGTCCCTGATTCTATTATATTCACCAGTCCATTTTGTTCTTCAGATTTTTTTTTTATTCTCTTGATTTTTAGATTCGCTTGTTGGTAGGTATGTATTTGATGCCTTTGTGCTGTTCATAATTTTTTACCTTTACCTTTTTTCCCTTTTTCTTTTTCTTCTTCTTCTTAAAGAATATCCTTCAACATTTCATGTAATCCTGGTTTGGTGTTGATGAACTCCTTTAATTTTTTTTTTTTTTTAATCTGTGAAGCTCTTTATCTGACCTTCACTTCTGAATGATAGCTTTGCTGGGTAGAGTAATCTTGGTTCTAGGTTATTGTTGTTCATCATTTTGAATATTTCTTGCCATTCCCTTCTATCCTGCATAGTTCCTGTTGAGAGATCAGCTGATAGTCGTATGGGTATTCCCTTGTAGGTAACTAGTTGTTTTTCTCTTGCTGCTTGTAAGATTTTCTCATCTTTTGCTCTCGGCAATTTAATGATGATGTTTCTTGGTGTATTCCTCTTTGGATTCCTCCTGTTTGGGGTTCTGTGCACTTCCTGAACTTGTAGGTCTATTTCTTTCACCAGATATGGAAAGTTTTCTGTCATTATTTCTTCCATTAAGCCTTCAATATTCTGCTCTCTCTCTTCTTCTGGCACCCCAAAAATCCAGATGTTGTACGTTTTAAGCTATCCTGGAGGCTCCTTACATGATCCTCACACTTTTGGATTCTTCTTTCATTTTGCATAACTGGTTGGGTGATTTTTGCTTTCTTATATTCCGGTTCTTTGGTTTGATTCTTGGGGCATATTGATCTATAGTTGGGTCTCTGTATATTCTTTATTTCAGACTTTGTATGCTTAATTTCTGGCTGGTCCTTTTCCATTTTTTTTTGGTATTCTCATTAAGGTCCTTGAAGGTCTCAACAAGCTTCTTAGAGGTCTCATCAAGTTTCTCAAAGGTTTTTAGAAGATTCTTGAGTAATCTTAGAAATGTGATTCTAAACTGTGTCTCATCCAGTAGCTTACTCTCCTCCATCTCTCCCATTCATGTCATATTTTTGTGTTTCCTCATTTGGGCTGTTTCCCTGGAGTGGCTTTGTGTGGTCTGTGACCTATAGGGTTCAGTAGCTGAGCTTCCCCAATCACCTGAGGTGGTTTCTTTTGCTATATCCCTTTGTGGGCTTAGTGCAAAGTCTTAGTGTAATTAAGCTTTGATTGCTGTTGGTACACTGGGAGGAATTGACCTCCAGGCTAATTGTCTGTGACGATCTGCTGTGTCTATAAAGGAAGAACTGCTGCACTGGAAAGACACCTTGTTTCAGTGGGGCTTTGGTGCTCATTGAGACTGTCTCCCGAATATGTCACTTATGGGTGTGAGGGATTGAAACTGAGCACTAGAACTCTGGTTTCTAGGTCTCAATGAGGTACAGTTCAGCTACTGTCTGAGGCCAGTATTGTCACAGGAGAGCTACAGCGTGAACCAGAGTCCTGTCCTCCTTGGATCTGTTTGTCCCTGGGTGCAATTTTTGTTAAACTGCAACAGAGAGGGCCATTCATATGCAAAGTTCGATGCTTGTAGCTAGGATGTGTTGTGAGGGTCGGAGTCTCAGGGTGGAGTCTCAGGGCATCACTAGGCTAGGGCATGGCCAACAGCAATGGCTGCTGGTCCACAGCCTCTGTGATGGCATCCCAGCCTCTCCCCGCATCTCACACCACAACACAGTAAATAGGCCCAGATCTGCAAGCAACATGCCTCACTTTCTGACCCGATGAATCACAGACAGTCTAACGGCTAGCTTCTCCCTAGAAAATGGGTTTCAGAGAGATAGGCCACTCGTCTCTCCTTGGATTGAAGAAAGCACTGCCTTTCGCCAGCCTGGATCTGCCACCAGCCCTTATCGTGTCCATGCCCTCCCCACCTCAGTTTTTCAATGCTTGTGTCCTGGATTCTCCTCTTTTGATTCAGTCTAGATGTAGGGCTTACTCTCAGCCTGCTTTCATTTGGTTCCTGGGAGATAGATGTTTGTTTTATAGTTGTTTTCCCTTGGACTTGTTGTATCCAGCAGCCATTTAGGAGTGTTTACCTAACGCGGCCATCTTGTTCCTTCCAGTCCAGCTTCTTTCTTATGAAAGGCCCCTGGCCTCCATTTTCTTAGTACATTTTCCTTAGCATATATGCCAATTGTAAATTCTCTCTCTAAAATTTGAGATGTAAATCTATATAAGCCAAGGATGTCTTTTTCCCAGGACCTGGAAGCCGTCTCTTTGCAATGCAATTATCTAGAAGGATAGGACCCCTGTATCCCAGTCTCTGTGGAAGGGCAGATGCCTAACTTTTTCCATAAGCACCAATTAGCAAACACAGATGGCCTAATCTCATTGATCAACCCCTCCTCCCCAGTGTCCTTCAGTGTTTTCCCATCAGCTTGCTCCAGTGTTTAAAAGTCCTCCTGTCTTTTGTTTCAGCAAGCTGAATTTAATATCCCCTATTGCAATAATCTTTACCCCTATTGCATTAGTCTTAAATAAAATCTTCTTTGCCATTTTCAATAGGGCCTGCTGTGGTGTTTTTTTTTTTTTCGTTGACAGCTCATAAACATTAAATACAAACATCACATAAATTTTTAAAAATAATTGAAATTAAAATATTATATCCTTAGATTAATTATATTTTGTATTTGAAATAGTAGCAATGTTATTTCTATATCATTTTTACATGTTATAAAATATTTCCAAGGCATTACTTAATATTCACAACACTTCAGTGAAGTTGGTAAGGACAGTATCATTGGGCTAACATTTAGCTATGTGAGACTTGAAGTGATTGTCCTGCCCAAGATTGTGCCATAAGAGAACCCTATAGAGTGGCACTTGGAGTGAACATCCTCTGGATTCCTTAGTGCTTTTTTGTCCATAATCTCAAGATCTGATATCATATCTTCCTTACATGTATCATTTACACAAATGGTGATTTACCTAGAGTTCTACTACCACAAGAAGGTGGCAAGATAATAAATTAAATATAGGTTTTATTTTACTTCAATTATTCTGTTTTTACATTGCCTTAAGAAGCCATGCTTTTTATTCACATGTAAATTTATGTTAACTCTATGTTAATTTATTTTAAACAAAGACTAAACTGTGAAGTATATTAGCTTCCAACACAGAGTTCAGAGCCTGACAGAATTTTTTAAAGAGCAGGCATTCAATATTTGCAGAGTGATATATTAATGAACTTAGATGTTTGAGTAAATCATATATATTTGTTTATATTAGGGATAGGATTCAGACACAATTGGTAAACAAAAGGCAATAAATTTTGATACAAGGGAAAAATAATGATGCTTGTTCAAATCCATGTTACCAAAGGTGCGAATGCAGATTTCCTTTTCCTTTCTGATGAAAATCCATACATACACTGACATATTAAGATGGGCTTTGAGACAAGAATTCCCTGTCTTCTCAGGTAGCAGGCAGTTTAATAAACCTATTTTCTTCTCACCAGCACCTGTGGGAAGCAGCTGAACCTGATTTCAATTACTTTACTACATACACACACACACACACACACACACACACACACACACACAATTTAAATCTTCTGTCCAGTTATTTCATTGAGACAGAGAATATTTTCACACAAGGACACCACTCAGAGAATAAAGGAAGGTTGTAGACATTTAAATAAATATGTGTTGAATGTAAACACATATATGGAATTTTTTATATGATATAATAAAAGCCTAAGTGACTATTCTAGCATAATGAACAGAATGACCAACCACTATGATATGCACTGATCTCCAGGGGGCAGACACTGAGCCAGAAGCTGGGCTCATGGCTGTTGAACACAGCAGCGGTGGTTGGAGCCTCTCCTGCCTTCACAGCAGAACTAAGGAGCAGCGAGCAAATGGGTTGTAAGAAGCAAGGGGTCACAGATTGTGAGCGGGTGCAACGCAGGCTGAAGAACCGCCCCACAGTGCACAGATTTCATGCACCAGGCCTCTAGTCTGTATTATAAATGAGAAAAAAAAAACTATTGTTTTCCTTTGCACTGCATACAAATCTACTATAACAATACTTTATTTCTTTTCACAAAATGTGGTAGTTTAAGAAATTTTAAAGATAGGAAAAGCAGTTTTAGAGAAAAGATCTTCAACCTTTCAAACCCAAACAGGGTGCCCAGGGCCAGAAAAAGATAGAAAAAATGGGGAGCTAAATAAATAATCCCCTAAGGAAAGAAAAAAAAAATGAATCACCAGAAACTGAACTAAATGAAATGGAGGCATGCAATATACCAGAAAAAGAATTTAGAGTAAGGGTCATACAGTTCATAAACAAATGGATGAGAAAATCAACAACATACATAAGAACCAAGCCGAAATAGTGATATAGCTAAAATAAAAAAAATAAATAAGTAAATAAATAAATAACACTATGAGAGGTTTCAACAGTACACTAGATGCAGTGGAGTACCAAATGAGTGAGTTAGAAGATAGGGAAGAAAACACACCCAATCTGAAGAGCAATTAGAGAAGAAAAATAAAGAAAGAAAAGAAAGCAGGAGGAGAGCATAAGGGAGCCTTGGGACAACATGAAATGAAGTAACATACTGTATTTGCCGGCATATAAGACTATTTTTTGGCCCTGAAAAATATGCCTCCCAAGTGGGGGGTAGTCTTATACGGCGAGTATATAACAAACTCTGTATTTTGAATGGAAATGTTAGGGGGTCGTCTTATACGCCCAGTCTCTTATACGCCGGCAAATACGGTATTTTTCAGGGCCAAAAAATCGTCTTATACGCCGGCAAATATGGTAGATATGATATAAGAATATAAACAAGAATTAGAACACCTATTAGAGGAAATAATGACAGAAAACTTCCCTAATTTGGGAAAGAAAAGTCACACAAGCATAAAGAGTCCTAAACAAGATTAACCCAAAAAGACCCACACCAAGACACCTTGTAATTACAACGGCAAATGTTAATGACAAAGAGAGAATTTTAAAGGCTGCAAGAGAGAGAGAGTTGCCTATAAAGGATCTACCATAAGATTATCAAATGATTTCTCATTAAAAACACATCAGGCCAGAAGGGAATGGAATGAATTATACAAAGTGATGCAAAGCAAGGGACTGAATCCAACAATACTCTATTTGGAAAGGCTATCATTCAAAATTGAAGGAGAAATAAGGAGCTTTGAAGACAAAAAACAAAGTCTAAGGGAGTTTATCACTATCAAGCCACCAATAAAAGAAATGCTAAAGGGACTGGAGTAAAAAGAAGAAATAAAAAGGGAAGAAGAACCACAGACATAAAGAAAAGAAATTGCTACAAACATGTACTTATCAATAATAACCTTAAACGTAAATGGACTAAATGCTCCAATCTAACAACTAAGAGTGGATGAATGGAGAAGAAATGTATCCATTCCAAGATACATTCCAGGCCCAATGTATATACTATCTACAAGAGACACAAATCAGAACAAGGGACTCAAACAGACTGAAAGTTAAAGGTGGAAAAATATTTTTCAGGCAAATAGAAATGAAAAAAAAAAGCTGGAGTGGAAATACTTATAGCTGACAAAATAGACTTCAAAGTAAATGCCATAAGAGATAAGGAAGGCCACTTCATAATACAAAAGGGGTTGATACACAAGAGGATATAACTCTGGTAAACCTGTTAAAGAGCACCCAAATAGTTGAAAAAAGCTTTTAGAAGATATCAAGATAGAGACTGATAGCAATAAAATCATAGTAGGGGATTTTAATACTCCCTTGACATAACTGGATAAAACCTCTAGATCAAAAATTAACAATGCAACAGCAATCCTAAACAACTCACTAGATCAGATAGACTTGATAGATATCTTCAGAATATTTCATGCCATAGCTACACAATATATATTCTTCCCAAATGCACATGGGACATTTTCAAAGATAGACCACATACTGGGTCTTCACAGGAAAAGTGTCTCCAAATTTAAGAAGATTAAAATCATGTCACATTAAGCATCTTCTCAGGTCACAATGGCATAATATTTGAAATAAACTACAATAAAAACAATAAAAAATCAAACACTTGAAGGCTAAATGGCATGTTATTAAGTAATGATTTGTTTACCAAAGAGATCAAAGAAGAAATTAAAAACATCTTGGAAACAAATGATAATGAAAATACAATAATCCAAAAACTATGGGACACAGTGAAAGCAATCCTGAGAAACCTTACAGCATTACAGGCCTATCTCAAACAAACAAACAAACAAACAAACAAACAAACAAACAAAACTGGTAATAAATTATCTAACTCTACAACTTAAAGTGTTAGAAATATAACAACAAAAGAAGCCCAGAGTGAGCAGAAGGAAGGAAATAAACAGAGCGGAAAAAATGATATAGAAACAAACAAACAAAAAAATGAAAATTTCAATAAAACCAAGAGCTGATTCTTTGAAAGGAAAATTAGACTGATGAACCTCTAGCCAGGCTCACCAAGAAGCAAAGAGAGGGGACGCAAATAAATAAAATCAGAAATGAAAGAGGTGAAATAACCACAGACCCCACAGAAATACAAAGAATTTATATATATATTAGGAACAGCTCTATTCCAAAAAACGTGTTAACCTAGAAGAAATGGACATATTCCTAGAAAAATATGACTTTCCAAAACTCAATCAGGAATAATTAAAAAATCTGAATAGGCCCATAATTATGGAGGAAATTGAAGCAGTCATCAAAAAGCTTCCAGCAAACAAAATCACTGGGCCAGATGGCTTCACATGGGAGTTTTACCAAACATTAAAAGAAGAACTAAAATCTATCCTCCTCAGACTAGTCCAAAAAAATTCAAGAGGAAGGAATACTTCCAAGCTCTTTCTATGAAGCAGGCATTATCCTAATCCCCAAATCAGATAATGACACTACAAAGAAAGAGAATTAAAGGTCAACATCTCTGATGAATACAGATGCTAAAATACTCAACATAATCCTAGCAAATCAGATCCAGCATTACATTAGAAAGATCATACACCATAACCAAGTGGGATTTATTCTGAGGATATAAGGATGGTATAATGTCCTCAAATAAATAAATGTAATATATCACATAAACAAACTGACAGACAAAAAGCACGTGATCATATCAATTGATGCATAAAATTGTTGACAAAATTCAACATGTTTTTTTTCTTCATAAACACTCTCAGCTAAGTGGGAATAGAGAGATCATACCTCAAAATAACAAAAGCCTCATATGACAAACCTATAGCCAACATCATACTCAATGGGCAAAATCTAAAACCATTTCCCCGAAGAACAGGAGCAAGACAGGATGCCCACTCTCACCACTCCTGTTCCACATGGTACTGAAAGTGCTAGCCATAATGATCAGACAAGAATAATAAATAAAGGGCATCCACTTTGGAAAAAAGGAGGTAAAAGTATCATTATTTGCAGATGACATGATATTGTACATAGAAAAGCCTAAAGACTCTATAAAAATCTATATTTAATAAATGAATGGTTCAATGTATCAGGATACAAAATTAATAACTAGGAATCTATGGCTTTTTTTAATACACCAATAATTAACTCATAGAAAGAGAAATTAAAAACAAAATAAAACAAAAAAGCCCCATTTACCATTGCACCAAATAAATTAAGATACCCAGGGATTGCTGAAACTGGTTTGGCTCAGTGGATAGAGTGTCAGCCTGCGGACTGAAGGGTCCCGGGCTCAATTCCGGTCAAGGGCATGTACCTTGGTTGCGGGCACATCCCCAGTGGGGGGTGTGCAAGAGGCAGCTGATCGATGATTCTCCCTCATTGATGTTTCTAACTCTCTATCCCTCTCTCTTCCTCTCTGTAAAAAATCAATACAATATATAATAAGAAAAAAAGATACCCAGGAATCTATGTAGCTAAGGAGGTAAAAGTCTTGTACTCAGAAAAATATAAGGCATTGAAAAAGGAGACAGAGGAAGACTAAAAAAAATGGAAGAATATAAGGTGTTCATGGATTGGTAGAATCAACATCCTTAAAATGTCCATACCACCTAAAGCAATTTATAGATTTAATGTAAACCTCATTAAAATGGCAATTGCATATTTTAAAGGCCTAGAACAAACTCTCTAAAAATTCATATGGAATAAATAAAAAAGACCCCGAATAGCCACATCAATCCTGAGAAAGAAGAAAAAAGTTGGAGGGTTCACAATACTAGATGTCAAGCTATATTACAAAGCCAAGGTTCTCAAAACTTCCTGGTACTATACAAGAATAACCATATAGACCAATAGAACACAACAGAGGACACAGAAATCAAACCAAGCCATTGTGCTCAATTAATATTTAACAAAGGAAGCAAGAGCATACAATGGAGTCAAGAGAGTCTCTTCAATAAATGATGCTGGGAAAATTGGACAGAAACATGCAACAAAATGAAACTATATCATCAACTTATACCATATACAAAAATAAACTCAAAATGAAAAAAAGACTTAAATACAAAATGGAAAACTATAAAAATCTTAGAATAATCCATAGGCAGAAAAATATCAGACATATGTTGTGGCAATATCTTTACTGATATAGCTCCTAGGGAATGGGAACTAAGGAGAAATAAACAAATGGGACTACATCAAAATAAAAAGCTCTGCACAGCAAAATAAATCACCAACAAAACACCAAGAAAGTCCACAGCATGGGAGAACATATTTGCCAATGTTATTTCAGATAACGTTTAATCTATAAAAATTTATAGGGAACGCCTACTACTTAACAAAAGGAACATAAACAATCAAATCAAAAAATGGACAAAGAACTTAGACACTTTTCAAAAGAGGATATACAGAAGGCCATAAGACATATGAAAACATGCTCAAAGTCACTAATCATTTGAGGAATGCAAATCAAAACCACAATGAGATACCATCTCATCCCTGTCAGAATAACTATCATAAATAAATTGAAATAATTAGTGCTGGGGAGGATGTGAAGTAAAAGGAACCCTCTTACACTGCTGGAGGGAATGCAGACTGGTGCTGCCACTGTGGAAAAAAGCATGGAGTTTCCTCAAAAAATTAAAAATGGAACTCCCATTTGACCCAGTAATCCCACCTCTGGGAATGTATATATTCCAAGAAATCAGAAACACCAATCAGAAATGATATATGCATCCCTATGTTCACAGTAGCACAATTTACAATAGATAAGATTTGGAAATAGCCCATCAGCAGATGAGTGGATTAGAAAACTATGGTATATCTATACAACAGAACACTATGCTGCTATAAAAATTAAAGAACTCTCAGCATTTGCAACAGCATGGATGGAACTGAAGAGTGATATGCTAAGCGAAATCAACCAGGTGGAGAAAGATAAATATCACATGATCTCACTCATTTTTGGAATATAATAAACAACATAAACTGATAAACAAAAATAGATCCAAAGACAGAGAAGTATCAAACAGAACATCAAAATCCAAAGGAAAGGCAGGGGAAGGAGTAGGTGTAAGAGATCAACCAAAGGATTTGTATGCATGCATACAAGCATAACCAATGGACACAGACACTAAAGCGGGGTGAGGGCCTGTGCTGGAGGATGGGGGTGGCAGGGGAGAGGTCAAAGGGTGAAAAGGGAGACATATGTAATACTTTAAATAATAAATAATTTTTTAAAAGACACTGGGATTGGATGGAGAAAGAGGAGAAGAAGAGGAGCATTTTCTGACAGTCACTTAGGAATAAATTTAAAAAAAAAACAACCAAAATTTCAACTGAGGTAATTTTATGAACAAAAAAGTATATGTATTAAATTAGATAAAATCTGGTTTATAATCCGATTGCAAGGGTTATCCTATCTAATAAATGAGTTGCAAATTGACCATCACTCCAAGATACAAGATGGCCACCCTCATGTGGTAAAAGATAGATGTTCCCATGTGGACACAAGATGGTCTCCGCAAGATGGCCAGCAGGGGAAGGAAATTGTGGACAGTGAGGGGTGACCAGGCCAGCAGGGGGGGGCAGTTGGGGTGACCATGCTGGTAGAAGAGGGCAGTTGGAGGAGACCAGGCCAGCAATGGAGGGCAGCTGGGGAAGATCCAGGCCTGCAGGGGAGGGTGGTTGGGGGAACAGGGCTGCAGGGGAGGGAAGTTGTAGTATATTAGGCCAATAGGGAGGGAAGTTATGGGTGACCAGGCCAACAGAGGAGGAAAGTTGGAAGAGACCAGGCCTACAGGAGAGTGCAGTTGGGGGCAATCAGGCCAGCAAGGGAGGACAATTTAGAGTGACTGGACCAGCAAGGGAAGACAATTAAGAACAATCAGGCTGGCAGGGGAGGGAAGGTAGGAGTAACCAGGCTGGCAGGGGAGGGCTGTTAGGGGAAAATGGGTCAGCTGGGCAGCAGTTAGGCATTGATCAGTCTGGCCATAGAGTGGTTAGGGAGTGATAAGTCTCACAGGCAGAAGCAGTTAGGGGAAATCAGGCAGAGGCAGGCAAGCAGTTGGAAACAAGCAGTCCTGGATTGTGAGAGGAATATCTGACTGCCCAGTTAGGCTCCATCCCTCAAAGGGCCCCAAATTGGAAAGGGTGATGGCTGGGCTGAGGGACACCCTTTCCAGTGCATGAATTTCATGCACCAGGACTCTAGCATCCTATAAGCTTGGAATTTTCTTATTTTACCTGCCCACAAAGGCCAAAAGGGAGGGGATTCCTGGTAGTGGTAGCATTGTCCTTTGATAATACGTATAACTAAAATATGATAGGCATCACTTGTAAGTACACACACATACAGGTATGTGCGCACATGCACACACACACACACACACACACACAACAGAGAAAAGGAAATGCTTTTTGATGTTTCAAAGGAAGAGCACATTGCCATAAATTATTGACAATAAAATCCAGGAGAGAAACAAAAAATATATCAGTACAATACAAGACCACATAGCCATAGAGATCCAGAAAGAAAAATTTTTATGGGAAAAATATATTATGATAAAAGGAAAATATAAAGAGCAGCAGGGATGAGAAAGACTTGGGTGAGATACTGAGCTATTGCAAGGAAACTAAAATAGCAATAGCAGAATTAAATTTGTAGTTGAGATGATAAAGAAAAGCATTCATCATTCTGGAAAATTTAATTAATAATCTGAAAAAGAATGTTTTTAAAAATCCGTTAAAGTTCAAGAAAATTAAAAAGATATGGCAATGAAAACAAGCATGATTGATTTGAATGGAGAACAGAATTGGAACATTTTACTTGCATAAAACTGTTTTCCTTAAAAAATGCTGCAAGTCAATTTATACAAAAGCCCAAACTGAATATAAAGGATAAAAACATATTATTTCAATTTGATAATAAGGATATGGAGTGTGTGTGTATGGATAAATATATTTATTGTCAATAGATATGTTTCTAGCTTTATCTTTTGTGGATGATTTTATTTCTAAATAGTTTTTATTCTTCTATTTATAATAATAAGCAGCTACTTCTTATCATAAAAAGACTAAATAAAATAGTGATGGTATTGAAAAATATGGAATATATTATCTAGAGTGCATAAAATTAAGGGAGCATTACCATGTACAATTGTTATTTTAATAAGATTTTTGTCTATATGTGTTACATATTACTACTTCACTATATGTATATTCCTATGTTCTAAATAAAGTATATTGTAGCTGTACTGTGGGTATATTTTACCATATCCCTTTAGTTTTATCCATATGAATATATAGTGGCCTGCACATTTCCTTGCTAATCTGTGATTTTTCCCCCAGAGGAAACTCTTATATCTTATAAAAGTAGGACATAGAAATAGATAAGGGAGCAAAGTGCTAAATATTCTTGAAGTTATGTACTCTATATTTATTGTGAGAGGTAATGAAATGGGGGAGGAGGGGAAGAATGCCTCAAGCTTAGAATTCTTAAGTTACTAGAAGGTTTCCTTTCCACATCATTCCAAAAGCTATATATATATTAGAAAGAAAGGAAGGAGGGAAGAATAAAAAAAGAGAGGGAGGAAGGGAAGGAGGGAGGGAGGGAGAAAAGATGGAGAGAAAGACATCTACCAATCTACACATACACAAACACACAGATCACTATAAAGTATTTAAAAGCATTGGTCATTTCTGCTATTAAGTCAATTGCTTTTTGAGATAATGACCTAATTAAGATCAAACTAAGTGCTATTGCGCTTGGGGAAGAGGCATTAGAAAGCAATGGAAATATGAAAGTGGGAAAATTGTATTCCAGTATGCTTCAAACTTCTATATTCACAGAGGTTTTTTTTACCTAAGCATTCATTGCGTAATTTATTCCACTTTTTATAATATATACAATTGAGACGACTTCTACCATCTCAATTCCTTGAATAACATAGACTTTCTAAAGCATCCACATAATTCACCATACAGATTTCTGAACTGATTTTAAAACATCCACCAGAAATCTTAATTGTATTTCTGGGCCATATTATGGACCACTTTACTTATTGCCTATAAGTAAATTCTTTTTTTTAAATGACAGTAGGATTTTATATGTGTTTTATTTTTTTGACATCAAGATGATAAGTGCAATTTTGTACAATAAAAAGAATTGGTTTGAGGAAGTTGAAATTTAATTAAACTCACTGAGCTTTGTGATTAAGAAAAAATGCTGGTTCTAAAACTAGAATGCACATAACATATTCTAACATTTTTGAAGTGGCATTAGATTTTTCTCATACTTTACTACAAGTTATGACAGATGATTGGAAAGAAAATCTAACTTGCAAAAAATGTATTGATTTTGACAATAGTTCAGAAATCATAGCTGGCATCAGTATTGTGGATTATTCAACTAAGTATGTACATTAATATTTATAATTAAATGTTTTAACTAATGCTCAAGTTAAGATTACTACTTATATACTTTGATCTTGTACTTACCACTATCAATTAAATAAACAAATATTCAAATATGTGCTATCCATTTGATATATATATATATATATATATATATGACTTACCACTTCATTTCGTTGTAAATTTCTAAAGGCCCAAGACCATACTTTATATTCTTATATTTCTTACTTTAGCTTACTTGATTCTTATCATAGTATAGCCCACTTGGCATATACTCAATGATTAATAGACTGATTGCTATCAAGTTTTTGTTAATTATTTATCAAATTTCAATGCTATTTTTCCTAAAAAAAGATCCAAGATTTCTGCAGAAAACTGCTTATCTACAGCATTGAGCACTACAGAAATCCAGAGCAGTTAGGACAGGGGGAAAAAATCAGAAGGTTGAGGAAGGACAAATGGTAAAATCAATTCAATACTTATCAGTCACTTAATATTATGCATTTTCAAAACATTTTAATATCAAAGGTGACTTTATTACATTCTACAAAAATAGAAAAGCTCTCCATTGCATATGCCTCCTAGGTTTTCTGCCCAGAAATGCATGGTTATATTTGGTTTCCAGCTTTAAGCTTTATTTCAGTTTTCCAGATTGTGATGCAATAGGTCAGAGACATACTATGGCTGCCACATAGTAAATGTAGAGAGTAGGATATATTGGGATGGGGCAGGGGTGGGGGTCCTACAAGCATGGGCTCACTTGAGTACATGGCAGACCCTAAACTCTCAATATCCCATGATTTAGGCCAGGATAGATGGCCTAATGTTCTGGTAAAGAGACTCCATCCTCATAATGTTAGACAATGTATATGGTTGGGGAGGAACAGCAGAGGGAAATAAACTTCTCTTCAACTATGTAACAACAGAAATTTCCTGTTCAAAGTGGTGTCCTGTGGCATTAGTTGGTCTTTCTAGTCAGCTAGCTGAGATAGAGCTCTCTGCAAGCTAGTAGTACAAAAGGTGTGGGTGGAAAATGAGCCTCTCGAGTTATCCAGGGATAAGCACTTAGAAACCAATATTAAGTCACCAAGCTAAACCTTCTAAAGTAATGGGGCACTACAGTAGCCATATACTACATTTCTGGAAAGGCCTGTTCAGATAGGGGTTTAACAGCATGTGACATTGAGTAGCACAGTATCGAAGCCCAACTACTAGTTTGTCTGCCTGTGAGTAAAAAGGCATTTATATTACAGTTCAAACAATACAGAAGCCATTTTTTATCATATTCCTTCCAGCTGTTATAATAGCACATTTTCCTATGAGAAAAAGAACTGGGAATATTATTTCCTATAGAAAATATCTCTCTTGTTTGTATATGAACATCAGTTACAGATTTAAAAATTTATTTTTTAAAAAATATGTATTTGAAATAATTAGGTTGGTTATAGTAAACATATTTATTTAATTTCAAAATTATATTCACAGTTATGCTATCTAAAACATTATAGGAGCCACCTAGTCATCTAATCTCTAAAACAGTAGTGTCTTGATTTTATAACTTTATGTCTGCCATATAATTTATAATTTTCTTTAACTGTTTACATTATTTTGGTCCAATTTTCCATGTCTAAAATGTATTTTGGGGTATTTGGTATAGTATTCTTTCTCTTCCTCATAATAATATTCTTTCTTTTCCTCATAAGTTCATAAACACATTATACTTGCTCTCTCTTTTTCTACCTTTTCAGGTTTTTTTTTCTTTACTACTGCTTTTATCTACGTTTTCTTGGAGAACAAAGGTTATTGTCATTGTCACCATTCCATATGCCACATGGCAATAGGAAATGAGTACTTAGGAGTTGGACATGAGTCCTCAAGGGGAAAAAAATAGATCAAGAAAAGTTAGTACCATGTGTTCTATTCTGCAGTGAGATTTCTGACTAGTTCATTTGATCTTATATTGGATGGCTCTCACTTACAAAGGAAATTATGAAGGGATGAATGGTGAAAGTTTCTTACTTGACCTCTCAGCTTTTCGTGCTACATCATTGCAGGGCATGGAGACAATTTAGGGTAGAATAAAGAAATATTGGTATAAACAACTGAGTAAATGGGAACAATCATTTTATTTATACTTCACTTCATTTTCTCCTATGGTGTGTTTATAATTGTTTCAAGAACAGAATTAAAAAATTAAAAAAGTTCAAGCCTTTGTTATACCTAAGTTAGTGAAAGTAGATTTACATTTCAAAGCAAACATTCCAAGGACCAGTACCCACACAATAGCTCTCATTAAATTTCTCCTCTAATGGTGTGGGATCGGTGAGTTCTTAAATTGTGACAGTTGAAATGATTATTTATTTATTTATTTGTTTGTTCAGCAATGCCTTTCTCACAGACCCACAAACAGAATATCTACCAGAACTATTTTAAAGCAATTCCAAGTGTGTAATAAAGGTTAACAATTGTAAATTTGTTACATGATTTCAAAAAAGCAATAAAAATAATCAGTAAAGGCAGTGGAATTATGAAGGTGAAATATTAGGAAAATCCATTTTGTCTTGTTTTCACAAGTCTAAAATACATTGGATAAGCTCTTTCATTAGCTGCCCTGCAGGTCCATGCTCTATTATGTGAGATGCACAATATTGAAGATATTGATGAGACTACAATTGCTATGCTTCTTGTAATTGGGAACTTTCATTTTGCAACTGGGAACTGCAAGGGTAAAATGATAAAAGGAGTTGAAACATTGATGTCTAGTTTAGTAGCCACTCCCATCCCTATAAAAGCATTAAAAAAATACATGATCAAATAATCATCAAGTGACCTTCATAGAATATACAATCTAGGGGAAAAACAAAGCCCCTTCTTTTTGCTGTGAAAATTTGTTCTATATAATTCCTTGGCAAAACATTCAATATTAAAAATAATTTTAAGTATGTATATATCATCTTATAAGGCTTTTGAGGACTTACATTTAATGCACTTAAATATTCAGAAAAATGTTTATTAAATTAATATTGTATTACCATAAATTGAAATAAAGGACATATAAAGGAGATATGTCAGTTAAAGGAATAACTTATACCCAGAGGGCTGGGTTTCCAGCTACAGTTAATCATAATGCTCATAATTTGTACATTCAAAAACACTCAGGGATCATCTATAAAGACACAGGTTAACCCCATGTGCAGTCTCCTGAGATGAATTTAATGTTTGGGGACCTGAGAGCAGCTTGCCAGTTAAAGTCCATATAATTGCTTCAGTGCAAATGGATGCATAATTTATGACACAACAACCTCAGACAAATACAAAGATGAGAAAGTTTTTCTCCAACTGTGGCTCAGAGAGTCTTGGAAGGTGGACAAAGAAAGGGAAAACACCGTCATTTCAGGAGGGTTATGTTCTAAGGAAAAGCAACAGTGTAACATGAACTTAATGTCCTTAAGTCAGTGATGCAGGCTGAGACACTAGTCTGTATCTGTCATTTTCTTCCCATATCTTGATATGTGAGTTCTATTTTAATATCAATAATAAAAGGACTGATGAGAAAAGTCTAGAAAATGTGTAAATATATTGAAACGCATATACTTACTTTAAAAACTTTTATTTTTCTAGATTTTCTTTTCTTTATATTTTTTATTGTTGTTAGTATTACAGATTTTTCCCACCCAACCCCAAGTCTTCACTACTCTACTGCCTGTGTTTATAGGTTATCTTTTATTTTTAAAAATGCATATTTGTAAAATATTTAGAAGATACAGAAAATAAAACTTGTAATAAAATTATCTCACTTTTATTTGAAAATAATTTTAATCACTTTGATATATTATTGCCAAGTTCATGTATTATGTATTTAAAATCTTAACCAAATATTTATGCACAAAATATAGATCCAATAGATGTGATACAGAATTGTATTCTTACCTTGAACTTAACTGAAAATTGTAACCATTATCTCATGCCATTATATATTTAAAAATCTGTGTTTAATTATACCACATGTTCTATCTTATAGCTATCCTAACATATCCTATATAATAAAGCCTAACATGCTAAGTGTCCTGTCATCCAGGTGTCCATTCAACCAATCCTATCTAATAAAAGAGAAACATGCAAATTGACTGTAGCTCTGCTACGCCCACAAGCCATGCCATGGCTTGTGGGCGTAGCAAAGTATTTAAATTTAAATTAGCCCCAACAAAGATGGCTGTGGCCACATGGTACTGGAGAGAGCAGGAGGCTTAAGTTACCCTCAGTGATGGAGGAAGCCAAGCTTCCCACCTGTCCTTGGTTCAAGGCTACAAAATTTTAATTATAGAAGAAAAATAAATCCCAGATATCAGGGCCTCTGCTTGGGTCACCAGGGGGGATGGCAGGCCTGCAAAACACCACAGGCCCCTCACCCATGCCTCCCCACACCCCAAAGTTACCATCCTTTGATCCGGGACACCCTTCAAGGCAAACCAGCTGGCCCCCACCTGTGACCCAGGCCTCTATCCTATCTAATAAAAGAATAATATGCAAATTGATCATCACTCCAACACAGACAATGGCTCTCCCCATGTGGTCAAAGATCCTATTTTTTTTAAATGAAATATGACATTTTTATGTTGCTTTATTGGTATTTAATGGTTATTATAACTTGCATTAAAAGTTTATAATAAAAGTGATCAATTGTTTTAGTTTGTTCCTTAAAAATATTTCATAATTATTCTTTGCCTTTTAACTTTTTTATGAATTTCATTATTTATACACCAACCTTTTGCTTTTTTCATCATTCCCCAACATAACTTTAATTATTAGAAAGTGCCTTCTGATTTAATAATTAGACAAATATGAGACCTCAAATGTTTATAGATTAATAGTAACCAATTATAAAAATGATGATATATTGCTAACATTGTTCAACAAATAAAACCCAGATTTAAAATATTTTATGTTCACTGTCAGTTATTTATTACATAACATGTAGCACTTTTTAAGGTATGACTAGTAGTTCATTTAAATTTCTAGGGAAATTTAAACCTATTATAATTCAGTGTTTGAGATCTGTCAGAATTCCTGTCACAGATTTTGATATGTTATAATAATATTGATACATTTTAAAAGAAATGACACCATATTCCCAGAATCAGAGTCATATAAAAAAGTGGAAGTCCTCATATCAATTACATTTTTCCCATCATGTTTCATTTCAGTACAAATCTGTTGCACTGCCATGATTTTCATCATATATTTTTCTGAGTTTGTTTTTAATCCACTTGCGATTTGTATGAATTTCCTCTGTTATTTAATAAATTATTTTAGAATTGTATAAGTGATTCTTCAAATTATCATTTACATGATAGCAATGATCAACCTTTATTTTAAATATATTTTTATTGATTTCAGAGAAGAAAGGAGAAGGAGAGAGATATAGAAACAACAATGATGAGAGAGAATCATTGACCAGCTGCCTTATGCACCTCCACACTGGGGATTGAGCCCACAACCTGGGCATGTGCCCTGATCAGGAATTGAACCCTGACCTCCTGGTTCATAGATCTATGCTCAACCACTGAGCTATATCTCTGGAATGGCCTTTATTTTGTAGTTTATAAAGAACTTGAACACCTGTTCCCTCTATAATTTGTTCTTTATGGCTACAGCCCTATAAAATTGGTATTTTACAATGCTCCCTGGTTTATAATTAGAACCGGAGTTTCAAACACACTTAGTCATTTACTCAATCTGACAATATATATACAGGGTCCTCAGAATAGCTAGGTCCTCAAAACTATGAAAACACAACCTGCAAAAAAGTTCAAGATTCATTTGCAGCTCTACATTTCCCTTATATTGAGAGTATACAATTAAAATGCCATGTTCAAATATTGCATGAATTAATTTGGTTTGTCTGTGTTTTTGTTGTTTGGTTTTGCTTTTGCCTCCTTCAATGAGGCTATGTTGTTCCTGTGTGATATAGCAGAGTTCTTTTTGTACTCAACTTTTTTTTTAATTATATTTATCTATTTTCCCTTTTTATTAAATGTATTGGGGTGACACAGCTTAACCGAATTTTGCAGGTTTCTAAACGCATCACCTGTGCACAATTCTAAACGCATCACCTGTGCACTGTGACTAGAACAGTAACATGCAAAGGGATGCCGCGAATCAGAACACATTTGATATTGCATTTTCTTATGGTTTGGATATGCTTCCCCTTAAACCTGATTACGTGGAACATGTGAAGCTGGGTCTGACATTCTGTGTACTCATCTTCGTTTTCATCAGTAAATCGGTTTCCTCTCCCGTGTGAACTGCCATGTTGTCGGGGGTGCTGGGAATATGTGCTGAGAAGACTCGCACAAATAAAGTCTAGATTTAGTAGAGATTCAACTACATAGTGAATACTGATGTCTGCCATGGTTGTGAGATCGGGGCCTGGCAGCTGGTGTCTATTCCTTGTTCATTTGCTGGAGAAAATCATTTTTTCTTCCTTCTTATAAACTCTTGTTTTCTGCTTTAAAAAAACTAAAAAAGAAACAATTAAAGGAGAGATGACTTATGATGTTATCTTGTTAATCCTAAAGGTTGATAAACTCTTTGTAAGTAATAAGTAATATTAATATATAAGTGATTATTGAGTTTGGAACACAATAGGAGACGTGGATGCGTGGACTGTTTCTACCTCGTTTTAAGATGAGGTCATTTGGGCAGTGCCTTATTTTTGGCAACTCTGCACAGTGGGAGTGAAAAGTCCCACCTCAGAGATTAAGGTGGGTAATTTTAGAGTATCTAAGAATAGCAGGATAAAAATTGACCACAGGTTAGCTCACACTGGCCCCTCCAATGAGGCCACAGGCTACCGGTGGGTCACGATGGGAAAACTTTCCAAAGCTCTGCCTTGTTCCCTTTAAAGATTACCTCTGCTGGAGTCTAAGAACTTCTGATCACAGCGGGAGGAACACTTTAGCTCTCTGCCTTTTACATTTCACCAGCCTGACTCATGACCCTCCCAGCCAGACAGGGAGCCGGTGACGGAGTGTACATTGATTATACATCTCAACTTTCCTAGTACATCATATAAAACACTTCAGCTTTTCCCCAAAGTTTTCTGGTTCAGAGCCACAGAATGGTTGCTGTCATGCCAAGGCTCCCGGACAGGACTCCCAGCGATGGGGCTGCCGGTGCTTCTGGCAGAGGGCGGCGAGGGCAGTGGCGAGGGCTTCTAAAGCTGGCAACACCTTATAGAGCAGCAACAGCCACAGGGAATCAAATACTATTCTTCTGCCATAAGGACCGATGTTTAAAATCACTCTGGGACCCCCCCCCCACAATTTGTAGATCACACTCCCATACTATGGTGAATAAAAATGCCAAGGCAGACTGATTGTTCTGCTTAACAGAACATTGGATCTCTACACCTTAGACTCATCAGAAAATATAGGAACTACAAGAATGGCTTATCTAGCTGTACAGTAAATATATTTTTTTCCTGTTTTCATCTATTTGTTGACGAGGCCAAAGGCAAAATACATTATAAAATAACACAACAAAACACAAAGTCAGCTGTTTTGAATAGTTATCTGCCTCTTTCCTGGCATCAGGTTGTTTATTCATTTATATTTGTATTTATTATTCATCAAAGCACTTTGATATTTAAAGCTTCATGTCAAGAGATGAAATGCAAATAGCTACTTCTCAGAAAGGAACCCTAGAATTTTAGCTATCTTAAAAATTCTAATGTAATTTTAGCCTCATTAAATATAAATGATAATATGATTATGATAATATTCATTTAGATTAATGGAATAAATAAATTTTTAGTTTATGCTTTTAAAATATATTTTATTGATTTTTTACGGAAAGGAAGAAAGAGGGATAGAGAGTTAGAAACATCAATGAGAGCCGAAACCGGTCTGGCTCAGTGGATAGAGCATCAGTCTGTGGACTGAAAGGTCCCAGGTTCGATTCCAGTCAAGGGCATGTACCTTGGTTGCGGGCACATCCCCAGTTGGATGTGTGCAAGAGGCAGCTGATCGACGATTCTCCCTCATGGATGTTCCTAACTCTCTATCCCTCTCCTTTCCCCTCTGTAAAATATCAATAAAATATATTTTAAAAAGAAAGAAAGAAAGAAACATCAATGAGAGAAAATCATAAATCAGCTGCCTCTTACATACCCCCTACTGGGGATGTGCCCGCAACCAAGGTATATGCCCTTGACTGGAATTGAATCTGGGACCTTTAAGTCCACAGACCAATGCTCTATCCACTGAGCCAAACCAGTTTTGGCAGTTTATGCTTTTTTTACATGCTCATTAAAATATACTGATATGCAAGATCAGATCTCACTATGTTACAGCCAAAGGAAAGCCTCAAACAAGTAAAATAATAAACTAAATACTTACAATGCCTTCATTTAAAATAATAAATGCTCAGTACAAATTTCAGAGAGACAGGTTTGATGTATGGTCCTATGCTATAAATCTCTGTTATTCAAAAGTGATATCTGTAATACTATCAACAATAAAGAATATATTAAAAAGTGATCATAGATGCAAAATTCATTGTCATTAAAATAATAAAATAAATAAAAGTAAAATTGATGAAAATAATAATGGTGAAGCTAGACTCCGACCTCAATGATAATCTGTAAACAGCAAAGAATCAGAGAATAATCATAGAAGTATTTCTTGAAATTGTAACTGCATAGAAAAATAAAGAATGCAAACCACTATTCAGAGACCTAATTATTAGGAGCTTTTCAACAGCAGCAACAGATTTTAATCAGTTGTGTTTTTGGAAGGGTTGTCAAATGTACCAGATTGGGGTTTTTTTTTACAAAAATCAAATTAAGTTAATGTTGAAGTTCATTAAAAATAAATTTTATTCTAGGATTCAAAATACCTGTGGCTCAATCTTGGATAAATTCTTTAACTCCTTCATTGTGTATTCTGGCATTTTTAGTCATGAGAAAATAAATTTCAAATGCTAAATGTATTGTATTTTTCACAACTAATATAATATATATGTATGAACCTTACACTTTAGATTTATCTTTACATTCTAAAATGCAAGCAAAAAATGCCAACTGTAAAGACATCTAGTAATTATTTAGTAACCATCATTAATTTTATTTTATTAGGAGACTTTGCCATCTCGTGGCTCTTATTTACTCAGAGAAGTCAAATTTCATTCACTCTCAGTTACAAATCTTTGATGACATGTTTAAATGCACTCTATATGGACTCATCATTTTAAAAAATGGCATTGGTTTGTTTTCTCTTTTCCAAAATAGCAAGTAGTTCATCCACATCAAATGGACAGTAGTTACACTCCACTGAAAAATGATTTTGCAAAAGCATATTGAACAGCTGAATCAAATAAGCAGTAATAATAAAACACCTTTGATTACTAATTTTTATTGAGTCCCTGCCCTCCGTGCTAAAATGATAGGGTATAGTTTCTACATCAGGACTGCATGGGTCATTGCAGCTGCCAGCGGATTTTTAAACAATTGCGCTCCAACCTTTGAAAGCAAGGATTCATCACAGAAATGCTGACACAGCCGTAACGGATGCGGTGTGAATGGCATTGCTGCACTCTGCATGCTGTTAGTCCTTGTAGCCGGAACTGGCCCGGCTGTGTTCTGCAAACTTTAACCAAGGAGAAGTCTTTAACATTTCAGCAAGACACAGAAGTGCCTTGCATGTTCTTATTTGTGTGGTGTGAAGAGTGGGGTGTTGTGGTATTTATTACCAGGTCAGTATCTTGGGGTTGGCTAATCACTGGCCCAAATATAAATCCATGATCCCAGCTTTTCCAGATATTTGTATGGCAGGCAGCTACACAGCAGCAACTTCTGTAATCCCTTCTCCTGCAGTTAGAGCTACTAGAAAAGCTTAATAATATCCCAGAGGCAAAGATGAAACGGTATTTCCACAGCTACTGTTTGCTGTAGAGAGCTTTTGAAGTCAAGCCTAAGATGTCTTTATTTCCCTACCAGAAAGAGATTTTTTTTTTGCCCTCTTTTACTCTGGTGTTGTCATGATGATAGCTTTCTGCTTGAAAAATATTCCAAGCAGCTGCAGCTCTCCCATAAAGCATTAGGGAATGAGAACAGCTTTTCATCAGGGGCTGTTGGAATCTGTAACTACAGTTTGTCACTGCCGAAACCCACGGCTATGCTGCCAGTGATCTCAATTTAAAACTCTCAGCTTCTTTCTTATCAGGTGGAGGGCAGCCACAACTTCCATTGTCAGCTTATTGGGGACTGCCCTCGCTTTTAACTTGTGTGGTTAATTAAGTTCTAAATTGGCTGTAGTGTAGAGCTCTCAATTCCACCTTTGTTTGGTACAGCCTAGAAAACAAAAAGCAGGAGGCCCAGACAGCACTGAAAATTAAGTTAATTGTAGTGGTGAGTATAAAAGTGAAATTCAGATCCAATTTACTTAATGTAAGGATAGGGGTAGTAAGTGCTGGTCTAAGTCTTCATTTCAGACAAACTCTGATCATTAGATCACAGTGGAAAGTTGTAAGGAAATGTAGAGCCTAAAGCAGCCTTTTTATTTATATACTTGGTAGCACAATTGTCGACTATAATAGGAAACAGTGAATTTTGGAGAAGAATTTAGCAAATCAAATCAAGGAAAAAACAAATAAATAAAAACAGCAACATACCAATAGCACAAAGTCAGAACGTCTCCAGATAATGAAACACTGCAAATACCTTTAGACATGAGAGGAATATAATCTGTTAAAAGTGGTTGTATTATACTGGCATTAGCTACACTAATAAGATAGTAAGATGCAAATTGCTGTACCTTCCTGATGTCCACAAGCCGATCAGGAGTGAGTATGCAAATTAACCCAGAAAATATGGCAGGTTAATTTGCATACATTGGCTCTGAGTGGCTGGGGCAGGAAGGGACTCTTGCGTTGGTGCCATGGCAGTGACACAGGAGTTCTGCCCTGGCCCCTGCCGCTCCGGGCCTCTGAGTATTGTGGGAAGCCTGAAAGGCGGCTTCAGGCCTGAGCAAAGGTGGCTTCAGCCACAGCGAAGGTGATGCTGGCAGCTAGAGGAAGGAAGGCACATTCTTGCATGAGTCTTCATACATCAGGCCTCTAGTTTTACTATAAAATTATGGACAAAACCTTATAAGCTCAGGGAAGGCCTACATGGCAGCCTTGCAAACCCTAAGATCTAAAGTAACCACAAGGATGGTCTGAAATTAAAACTTTACCTAAAGTAACCACAAGGATGGTCTGAAATTAAAACTTTACCTAAAAACTTTACCTAATGGTAGGTAGGCATATCCTAGGCTTGTATCTTTCCTGACAAGGTCAGTCTTTACCTTAACCAAACCTATCCTTGAAATGTCAGGGTAACTTATAGCCTTTTTTTCAGATCCCTCAGGGAAGAACCCAATGCCCTGGGCAACTGGACAGATATGACACATTCCTTCATTGTTATTGTTATCATGTTAATCCTTGACTGTTAACTATCCTGTACCTACCAAAGTAAAATAAGTATGTGTCTATCATTTTACTCTTTATCCATACCTAAAGATACCCCCCCACCCCCGCCTTTGCTTTTTCCTGCCTGTCTAATCTATGACTAGTGCATTTTATGTAACCCACCTACGTCTCCTACTTTGATTGCAATGTATAAAAATAGGTGAAAAAATTGTCATTCTCTGGAGAATCATCCCAATCCCTTGAGATTCTGCTTCCAGACAATTGTCCACAGTTTGGCTCAAATAAAGTCACAAAAATTCTTTACACGTTTGAATGTTTTTATGTTAGCAGAAGTTTAATTATGTTCTTATAGTTTAAAATGTAAGGAAAAGGAAAGTCAAGAGAAAATCTTCAATTTCAGAAATTGATTTTAAAATAGGAATAGATATTTGAAGAATATGTGTCTTGTTTTGTTTTGTTTTTGAGTGCATAAGCCTCTATCACAGCTATGCACTATACAATAATGAGAATAATTTCATGAGAAATAAATGTTATCAGATAAATATTTTGCTGATATTTTTTAATTCAGCAAAGAATTGGAAAATAATAACTGCAACAATTAAATATGTAATTAATAATTATCTGAACTCTAAGAATGTTTTGCTTAATTGGGCAATCTCATCAATAAATAAAAACTATTACAACCATTTTTAAATTTTGAAATGTATTTTTCCTTATATCTTTTTTAATTCCAAAAAGGTTGTGAGAAAGCTGAGAGATTTACTTGTTACTACTAAATAGGTATATACTTTTTCCCCCCACAGTTGTAGTCCAAATAGTTTAATATCAAAGTTGGGAAACATGACTAATGGGGTTAGTCCTAGGATGAGTGCTACTTAATAATTCCATCAATCATCTCAAAATATGCTCATTTACTTAGTTAATAACATCAGACTGGGATGGATTATTTAGCACCTTGAAGGACAGAATTAAAATATAGTGTGACCTTGAGAATTAACAAGTCTCAGAAGTTATGAAAATCAAACTATAAAATCTTACAGAAAATGCATATTAATGTAATCCTGCAGGCCTAAAATCCTGAATGACAGATTTGAAACAGATTTATTAATTAATTTTATTAAGAAAACATAACAATGGGGGAAAAGAGGGACATTTCTAATACATTCAATGATAAAGATAAATAAAAAAAATAAAGCATAGCTCAATCTCAGAGGAAAAAAGAATCTATAATAATAAAAGTATAATATGCTAATTAGATCAGACATCCTTCCGGGGCTGCAAGGGAAGCCAGGGTCCCGGGTGCCAGAGGAAAGCCAGTGCCAGCAGCCAGGGGAAGGAAGGTCTACCCTTGCATGAATTTCATGCATTGGGCCTCTAGTCTTAAATATTTATCTTCCTGGAAGACAATATTCCATAGTGGTTAAGAGCATGACCATTTAAATCTTCTGGCTTGGGTTTAAATTCTGCCTCTACCAATTAACGTGATCATTGTTAAGCTACTTAGTATCTCTGAATCTCAGCATTCTTATTTGCCAAGTGGTAAAAATCATAGTACCATTTTCATAGGATTTTTACAAGGATTAAACTGGAGCAGTGCCTGGAATATAAGAAAAAACAACTATAAGCACATATATTTTAATTTATCTATCTAAAGGTCACCAGACTAAGACATGAATACAATAATTGGGGCTATTTTATCAATTGAGAAAAAAACATTCTAAACAGGTTGAGCTTAGATCTGGTCTCTGAGGATGAGGAGGTTCATGACTGGCCTATAAATGAGGATGTTTGTTTCAGACATTTTAAATTATTGTTAAAGCATAATTATGTCCCTTCAAAACCTTAAAACATAGTTCAGTCTATATAAAGTACCTTATATTTTCTTGGCAATGAGAACATATGTGTGAATTAAGATATTAAGGGAGTTTTATTCAAGATGAACAGCTATGGAAGGTCTTATAACAATTTGGTAAATTTTTGTGAATTTTCAGGCCAGTACTTAATGATTCTCACATAAAGGTGCTAAGAAAAATTGAATATTGATTTATTCACCTGCAAACACAAGTGAATAATATCCAATAATGCAAAAATATCATCTTATTCACATTAAACAAAGTATAATAACTTTTTAGGCTAAATGATTGGAAGATATAATGTCAAGCCCTCTTGGAATTTAAAAATGTCATTCTTTCAGGTCAGTGATTCTCACTAGGGAAGAGGAGTGAAGGTATCGGAATTACCTGCACGATACTTTGGGAAATTAAACCCACTCATGGCAGAGGCAGATACACACACATTCTAATATGCTATGCTGGAGAATGGCACTTCTACCTCTCTATGATTTACCAACAGGCGAGTCACTGCTACAAGTGAGAACATGTACCAGGTAGTGCTAATCATGAGAAAATTCATGATCCCCTGTTGTTAGCATGCTACATTTCACTCTATATGTCTTTCTCATAATATTAATATACAAAGAGGCAATATGCAAATTAAGCTGGGACACCATAATGGGATGACCGGACAGGAGGCCTGGAGTGGAGATGGAGACAGAGACAGGGGCCCACCCTAGCTGGCATGGCAGCTCCAGTGGCCCAGAGCGGACAGCCCTCAGGATGCTTCCTTGCACAGTGGGAAGTGGGTGCCTTCTCGTGCAATTTCAGTTATGCACTGGGCCTCTAGTTGAGTATAATGGGCTTAGGCAGGATTAAGTTAACCATTCCAGATAATTTATTTATGCCTCAGGTTTTTATCTTTAATACTAGTGGCCTGGTGCACAAAATGTGTGCATGGTGCGGAGGTGTCCTTCAGCCAGGCCTGCATCCTCTCCAATCTGGGACCCCTCGGAGGATATCCCTCTCACAATCTGGGACCGCTGGCTACTAACTCAGAGCACCAGAGGGTCTTTCTGAGTTATTTTTATTTATTTCACATTTTTTAGGGCAAAAGTCTATGATTTTTAATTAAAACTGAAAAACTGTCATGGACAGGAATGACAGAGGACCCATCCTAGAAGGATGGGATCCTGGGGGTGGGGAGTGGGGAACATGGTTGACGCAGTTGTCAGAATTCAAGTGGGACCTGTGGATTGAACCTTAACACCGTTTGAACGGATATTTCCTCACGTGGTAGGGTGGGGCATTGTTATGTAGGAGTGTCTGCTTTTGGGAAACACACAGGGGAGTATCAGGGCCCCCTGTCCTGTGTAGAGCATGCTCTCAAACAGCTTAAAAAAAGACTGGGGGAGATGGGCATATATATGTATAAATAATATATGTATAAATAAATGTACACACTCACACACAGTCTAACCGTGCTATTTCCATCTCCCCCTTTGTGCACCTGCCTGCTTGCTAAGATCCCTAACTCCAGAATCAAGGCTTGCAGAGCTTCCTCGGCCACGGGGCCACGGCCAGGGTGCAGGCACCCTGCAGACAGACCGGCGGGCACAGTCCCAACTGAGGTCCAATAGGTGCCACTGTGTTCTTGTTTCCGCTCCAGTATGTGAACTGGGGTCTGTTTAGCGACGGGTTCCATCTGGGGCTTCGGCATTTCTGTGCTTCCTGGGGCATCTGGCCGTGTGGGAAGCCAAGCTGGGCTCCAGTGGCCTCCAGTTCCCTAAATTCGGAGAAAAGATCGCGTCGTGAGCAAGCACAGGCTGCCCTAGTTCAGCCTTACGGAATCAACAGCGCCCGTCCTACAGGGGTCCTTTCACCAGACAGCAGAGAGCGCTGCCCCGAGCATGCACAGCGCGGCCCACCTCGGCCCGCAGACCACAGCGATGGCCACCTGCGGGTGACGATGTGACGTCGTGATGCTGAGGCGTCGCCGGGGGTGCGTCCAGTTGACAAGGCCGCGTCCTGGCCCACAGTGAAGCCTTCGGGCAGGCGCCGACGGGCGGCCCAGGGAACTGGCACAGCCACGTCGGTACCCCGCAGTTTCTCTATGCACCTTTAAACCATCCGCCTTCTCACCGAAAGAAGGGCTTTTCCCCCCACTCTGGCTGGACACAGTCCCAGCAGGGCCAGAGGCCCCCGGGGCCTCCCTGGCACCCCAGCCTTGCTGACCTCCTTGCAGGCCACTGCCCTAACAGCTATGTACCTTTGCAGCCCTCCGCACAGCCCACCGGCACCGCCCGGTGCAGTCTGTCCAGTGCAGTCTGTCCGGTGCAGTCTGTCCATCTGCGTGGCACATGGCCCTCCGAGGCCACCCGGCCACACGTGCTTGGCCCACTCCCGCCCGGACTCCACTTTCCCGAACCTGAGGGTGGGCCCAGGGCTCCGGCCCGGAGCTCCCGCCTGGACCAGTGGTCTGTCCGGTCCTGATGGCCCTAGTCTATTATTAGTACAGATGGGACTATTACAAATGATTAAACTCTCATAGGAAAGGTTAGGTCAAATAGGTTTTAATACTTAGCAAATGTGAGAGTGCTACCTATGTGAGGAATATAAGTCATCACTACCTGCTGAACACAGCCAGACCCGAGTGCACAACAGTGTAGACTACATAAAACACTGGCCCAGTTTGAATTCCCCTTAATTAGGTCAAGATAATTTGGCAGCCTTTGTAATGTCTTTCTCTGAGCAGGAAGGAGTGTGGGGATGGGCATCTCCGCAGTGCAGGGAGAGAGAGGCGCTGAACAGAGCTGACTCGAGTGGTTTAATAAAATCCGCCAGGCCCTGCAAGCCTGCGGACTTGCTGCCATTCCTCACATATTCCCCAATGCCAATTGTCATATGAATGTTCTCTCAGTGAAACTCTGTGCCCAGGTGCTTTTTTTAAAAGGCCCTGTACAAACATGGACTAAGCTATCATAAATCCCACCATTAAAGTTGTCACCAGAAGCCCCTGGACCTGACCATAACACGATCCAGAGATTTTTCAAGGAGCTGATCCGATTCATGTTTATGTGGAGCATTATCTTCCACCACTAGAAAGCATCGCTTGTTTTCTTTAATAAACCTCTGTTTTTTCAGCTGAACATATAGGAAAGTATGTCATTTTTTCATAAATGTTCTCTCTGTATACTTTTATTTATTTTCATAAATGCTAAAAACACAGTCTTCCTCGGGGTTTAATATATAGCCTGCTGCTAGACAATTTATGTAGAAATAATAGCTAACACATTAAGAGAAATGATATTAAAACTAAGCCCCCTGCAAGTACCTGAGAGAAACATCAAACTCTGCAAATGTTTTTTTAAAGTTAAGTGGAACTACTTGATTAAATTCACAGAGGCATTTCTTTACGTTGGCCAAGAATCTTTATTCAGTAGAGATGGGATTAAGGTTTTACATTCTTGATATTAGTTGACCAGTTGAATATCTGGGGAAAAAACAAAAACAAAAAACTGAGTAAGAACCTGGTGGCATTCTGCTGATTTCATTAGCTACAAATTATTTTTCTAACAGCCCTCACTGCTGCTCAATACCTACTGTCTCTTAATTACAATCTGGGGATGGAGAGAAGAGTGATGAATTTAATTTCCAAAGATCAAGTTTAAATTTGTGATCTCCACAATTAAAAAATATTAAACAAGCTCTCCCTGATGCTTCTTATGATTTAGAGGGGGAATTGCGTCAAAGAACTCCTACTTGATAATTTGGGTTTGTTTAAATTGCTGGGATAATTTCTGACTTTTGAATCTGTTTCTTCCTAAATGTGTGTCTGTTTAACTAATTGCATTCATCACTCATTCACAAACTTGAAGGGCAGCAGGGTGTGACACACAAAAAGTTGCCACTTTGGCATGTGGATTATTTTGAGTTGAAGGCAATCAAGACCTAGCAGATTCAGAAAAATACTTTTACCTCTCCCTTAACTAACTAAAATTATATGAATAGGGGCTCTGGCCCAGAAAGAAAACTATGAATATATACACATTGCATCTATACACTGAGTGGCCATAATAATTTGGCCACTCAGTGTGTGTGTGTGTGTGTGTGTGTGTGTGTGTGTGTGTGTGTATTTTAATTTTAATTTTTTTTCCTAAAAGGACTTCCTGCATGGTAGGGCAGACTTCTATTTAATAAACATTGACTCTTCCTATTTTCCTGTGAATCACCTTCCTTTTATTTAAGTTTCAGAACCCTGTACCCCTCAGCTCAGGAAGAAACATAAACCTCAATTGCCTGTCTTTGAATCTCAAGTCTTTGTGAGTTCCTGTATGTACATAATTAAATTTGTTTATATCCTTATAAATGTCTTATCTCACTTTTTATTGCTAGACCAGCCAACAAACTAGAAGGGAAGAAGGAATTTTTTTTTCTTCCCACATATCAATAAATATTTATTGGGGACCCAGGAAGCACCAGGATATGGATAAAGCACTGGAGTAACATTGTACAGCAGACAGTGATTCCTACTTTCAGGTTGACCTGAGGTTAACTAGAGAAGCAAATAGAAAATGGCAGTGCAATGTGCCATCATTCAAGTGTCATGGCAGTACATAAAAGGGTCACCTTAACCAATCTTGTTTTACAGGAAATGATGGTTTTTCCAATCAACTGAATCATGCTAGACCTACCTTGTGATTAGGCACTAGCCACAGACACTAGAAACAAAACAAAACAAAACAAAAAACCCACATAACAAGACTTTGAACGAACTTTATGATGAGGGTAAACAAAAAAAAATATCCGATTTCCTTATACTTATTTATTTTTAATTGTATATAGGACTAATACAAGGTGCCTGGAAAACATGAAGAGTTCAAAAATAGATATATGGGAAGATCAAGGGGATGGGGACAGTAGGTTGAATATTCATGGCAAATGAAATAACTCTTATAGACTCTTAGTGTGAAAGACACATGGCTTGTTTTAGATATCAGTCATGATCTCCTTACTAGAACATCTCCTTACTGGTTCCTTTGATGCAGGTGCCTGTGCCTAGAACAGTACTTAACTATTTTAATACCAAAGTCATGTGGGAATCTTGGAAAAATATATATACTTTCTCAGGAGGTCAAAATGGGCCCAAGAGTCTCATTTCTGACAGGCTTCCATGCGGTGCTGACTCTGATCATTTGAGGGCCATGCAGACTTTCAAATCTAAGGAAGACTCACAAACTATTAAGAGAAGCATAGGAGAACTCACAACTATTGAGGAAGAGAGATTCATATGTAAATAAGCTTTACACTTTTATTAAAATCAATCTGTTTTAATAAAAGTATACACTATATACTATGGAAATTTGAAGAAGGCAGGAAGCTACTTATTGCACATGTAACTTTATGGAAGACTTCTAGAAATGCCACTTGATCAGAATCTTGATTTCTTTATTGGAATTTTAACAGAAGTGCCAAGAATTTCTGCAAAATTAGAGCCACAAAAGCTAACAGCTTTCCTGTGGATCATTAATTTGGGGCTGCTTACAGTGCATGCAAAGAAATGACAGAAGTTATAGACAATTTCTACAAGGCATGCAAATTCCAACCTTACTTAAGTTCACAAGTTTAAATTCCACAGAGGGTTAATGCAGATAAAGTTGATATGGTTTGGCAAACCTTAAGTTAGTGCATATTGGTGAGCTAAATCTTTAACTCTGCTTTTTGTTTGTTTGTTTGTTTGTTTGTTTGTTTGTTTTTTATCAATTATTTTACATCATTTTCTCCAGAAAACTGGGGTCATTAATTTTTTTTCATAAATTTTCATGCTATTCTAATATTTAGTATGATGGTAAATCTTATGTGACAACCTTGCATTGCCAAGATACCCAGATGTTTAACTAACCACCATCTGAAGGTATTTTCTAAATGAGATCAACATTTAAATCATTAACTATGCTTTGAGTTAAGTGTATTACTCCCCATAATAAGCCTCACCCAATCATCTGAAGGTATTAAGAGAAAAAAAAATGAGGTCTTGCAAGAAAGAATTTTTCCTTTAGTTCTTGAGACTTGAGCTCTAATATCAACTCTTTTCTATATCTTGAAGCAATAGGATCACATAAGCCAGTAAAATCTCTCTACAGATATATAGATTCATACACACAACCTATTGGTTATGTTTGTCTTGAAAACCCTGACAAATATATTTTACTTCCACTAATTCTAAAAGCCTATTATACACCTGGGGTTGTCAGTGTTTGAAAAGCAAAGCAACATTTCAGAGGTTTTGAGCTCTTCTTAGGTAAGGGTCTTATGTCATTTAGTCCCTGAGAGGTATTTTAGAGAAGTATGTATCCATCCTTGACTTTAGATACTGTAAATTAATGGGTTAAAATGAGTACATATGGAAAAAAATATCTTATGTGTATGAATAAATGAATGAGATACATGACCTCAGTTCAACTGATTTCAAAACATATTTGGTGAGCACCAGCTCTATGCCAGAGTTTGTGCTAGGAGCTGGGAAAGAGAAGATAAATGAGACAGAATCTCTACTCCAAGGAGAGAACATGTTCAACATCATGTGGTTGAGTGAAAAGACAGGCGAGTCTGGGGTACTCATGAGTCCACAGTCAATATCCTGCAGAGATAAATAAAGAAGCGCTTTTCTACAATTATCACAGTATGGTTCATAGACTCTTCGTGAAGTAGAGTGCCCTATGACTATTTTGGGAAAATAAGCCCTTAGTCGCTATGGACAACCACCTGAATTAAGAGTCCCTGAAGATTTGATCTTGGGGAGGGAAAGAAGCTGAGCAAATAGAAAAATAGATCTCTTACAGAATCTATCCTCAGCTTGATAGTATTATTAAGTCACAAGCTGAGGGATTGGAGTCCTCTATGTAGCAGTGAGGGGAGGCAACAGAGCTGTTCCTACCTCTTCTGTGACCCATTGGCCCTGCTGCTCTGACTGACCTGACCATGTCAGGATATTTCCACGGCACAAGCATGTCAGCCAATCCTGCTGTTAGTAACTTGTAAAGGGCTCAGTTCCTTCACCTCATCAGTACCCTCAAACTGAGACAGCAGACATTTGCGGCTACTCACCCATTAGCCTGCTCTCTGCAATTGCCCACAGTATTTCTTGGGTCACTCAGTTTAGACTGGGAATTTGCCTTGGGAATAGTTTCAATGGCTCTAGACAATGATTATGCTGCAGTGCAGTGACTTAGGGTTAATGTGCATTTTTAGGTTTTTCTCTAGGCCCATAAGGGAGTAACCACAATCCATGGAATTGTACAAATTCAGACACTGGGTGAAATTTCCCTGCCTTCACTAATGGGAAACCAAAGAGCTATAATTCTTTGCAAATGATTTAACGGGTGCCTGACATGACATAAGCTTTCATGAAATGTAATCATGCTGATGATGTTAATGATGGGTGTTGGGTGATGAAGACAATTGCAGCTGAAAGAGAAAGTCATTTCTTTCTGTTATTGCTTTTAGTGGACTTTTGCATTTCATGTCATTTTCCATCTTTCTCAGATGGGTGCATGAAATGAAGGGGGGCCAAATAAAGTGTGCGGTTTTCCTGGGTCAACTCAATGGTAGATACCCTGTTTCCCCGAAAATAAGACAGTGCCTTATATTAATTTTTGCTCCCAAAGATGTGCTAGGTCTTATTTTCAGGAGATATATTATGTTTCCATGAAGTAGGTCTTACTTTCAGAGGATGTCTTATTTTCGGGGAGACACGGTAGTTGTCAAAAAAAAGAATGCAAGGAGTGTGTTGGCTGGTGTGTGCTCACAGGAAGATTACTTTCTAAAGGGTGGATTCTGTTTGATTAGCCTGATTCCTATGACACATGTGGCATTCACAGGCAAAAACACATAGATGGCTTTCCAGGCGAATAGAGTGGCACACAGCTGCTTGAGCAAATTGAGGGGAAAATGGGAGGGAGGGACATGGAAGAACAGAGGGAGAGAGAGAATATGAGATATTTTATTCATGTCTGTTATATTTTCTGGAGCTTATAGGGAAGATAACATTTTTTTATTTGCACCAAACAACCTGGTATTTAGGATACTGGGAGAAGCAGAAAATGAAGGCTCAATATCCAGGCGAAAGTCTAATTTTCAAAGTCACAATATATTTTATTGAGGTTAGTAGACAGCTAACTATAAAAGCCAGTAGAGTGCTGTCTGCATGCCACTGAGTATTCTTTAGATTGCTGGCAGCTACATCACTTGTTTTAGCAGCTGATTCAACAAGTTCACTAAAGTGTGGTGTTTCTTGCATCTGTATGAATGTGCCTTTGACTTGCACTGGGAAAAAAATATATCCTACAGTGCAGCTTCCAATGACTTTATTCTTCTTGTTACCACTTAAAAATTCTCACTGATTGAGATGTTACATATCATTTTGAGTGGTGTTAACTTAATTATTTCTTATCTGTTGAGGATTTAAACATGATGATGTAGTTGACATTAATTATTAAATAAAGGAGAAATGATCTGTAGAGATGTAGATGAAACCATTTTTAATCTTGCCCTTAACTTTAATTTTTTTCAGACTTCAAAAAGTTTCATGGTACCTGAAAATTAATTCTAGATAAAATAGGAAAAAATTAAGTACAGGAGCTGCACGCTTAATAGTCTGTTTTATTAATGAAGGGTTTTCTTATCAGTGCTTTTAATTTTTTTAAATGCTTCCCTCCCAATCACGGCAGGAAATACTGAAATGTCAGACCCCCATGGGAGCCGCCAAAATATTCATGAGAGCCTCAGAGAAACTTATCTATGTACAAACAGAAAAAAATCTATACCTAGATATAGCTCAGAGAAAGCATTTTTTTCCTCTTAAAATGCCTCAGAAGTGAAGTAATGTTTTCTGATATTGGTAAACTGACAGTAAAATCACATCCATCTAAATGCACAACATGATTACAGGGGAATAATAACAATTAAATACTATTGACATGAAATTTTATTTATTTATTTTACGAATGAAAATTACATGCCCAAACAATAAAGGAAAAAGAACCCCACCCAGCACACAACGTTCTTGTTTCCTAGTCATAAGCAACCTGAAATTTCCTCTCACTTTCGCCTTCTTCTTCTCTTTACATCAAATCTGGCTGCTGCGATGACTTTAAATTATTCAACCTAAATATTTAATCAGCTTCTAATATTCTCTTAGTAGAAAAGGTATATCTTTTTCATTCAGGCGGTTCTTCTATATTTGGTTATGTGCTTATAAAACCATCTTCAACTTCAATTTAGATTCCTTCTTTCTTCTCTTCTTAGAGGATATATTTTCTAAAATCGAGTTATAGCTTTACTATAAACTAGAGACTGGTGCACAAAATCTGTGCACGGAAGGAAGGTGTCCCTCAGCCTGGCCTGCACCCTTTCTAATACGGGACCCCTTGGGGGATGTCTGGCTGCCGGTTTAGGCCTGATCCCTCCACTCGGATATCCTCTAGTAATACAGGACCACTGGCTCTTAACTGCTTACCTGCTTACTGTGTAGACAGAACTGGAAAGAAAAGTGAAAAAAAGAAGACCCTTAATCAAATATCAGCTTATTTTTAAATTTAGAGACCTTCTTTTGGTACCAATAATCAGTTCTCTGTATCCAAACATTCACTGCCTTTAGAACATTATTTAAGAAATTTAAGAAAAATCACTCTTAGAGGAACCTTTTTATTCTTTGATCTCACTTAGGTTATTAGAGTTTCACCTTTGACACTTTTTATGAACATCATTCATATTAACAAAATAATTTAGCAAGACACTAATTATGTAGTGAAATGTATGAACATCTATTTGTGGGACTTTTATGTACTGCTACTAGGATTGTAAATCAGTAACTTTCTCAGGGACAATTTGGTAATGAGTCTAAACAGACTTAAAATTCACAAACTCAACTCACAGTCATATCAAGTAATTGATGCTAAAGAAATAATAAGTAACATGCAGAAAGATGCATATTTATTTTGCATCATTCAGTTTATAGTATCAGGAGAGATTTGGAAACACCAAATGCCACCTAGGAAACCCCCCTATGGCAATGGAATAAATAAAGAATGATAAGCTGAGTTTAAGGACACTGAAATATTTGCATCAATTCAGATGGTGTGAGAGGACCTCATATATAATGGAATGGAAGAATAAATAAAATACCTGACTCAGAAAAGAGAGTTGCTTTGATCTCATTCTATTTTCTCTGATCACATTTTGTCCATATGTTTTTAGAGGAAATAGTCCTAAAATATATATTTCAAAATTTTAATTGTAAGATTTTCAAGTCATCAGCTAGTGTGAAGTTATAAAAGATAAACAATAAAATCCATTCATGTTTTTCAGTCCACTGTATATGTGTGGTAAACTATTCAGAAAGCCTTACCTTCATCCTCTATTTAAAGTCTTGATCTCAGTGGAAAAAGAAGCTTTGGAAGCAATGAGCCCTGTGAGACAGTCCAGCTGACCCTCCTGTGCAGATGCCCACGCACCATCCTGTTGTCATCCTTCTGTCTCCCTTCCTCCTCTCTTCCACGCATGTTCACCTCCTGCTGACCTTTCCTCCTCCCAAGCCTTCTCTTCCTCCTCCCACCTACTTCTATTTTCTCCCTCTTTCTCCTTTCCTCTCATCTGCCTACACTTTGTCCAGCTAGCTTCTTCCTATAACCCCTTTTCTCATTATTTTTGTCCTTCATTGACTGTGTATGACCTGAAGATTCTGAGGACTGAATATAAATGCCTTGCCTAAAGCACATGCTCTATTTCGCCTTTAAAATAATCACTACAATGGGATTTTAAGAAACAAACACCTAGTGGTTGATAATCAAATAGATAACATTTCAGAGTGAAAGCCAGGAAGGCTCCTGAGAGCATCGAAGTTTCATGAAGCCTGCATTGACCGTAACTTTAGCACATACTTACAGGCTGTGCTATAATTCTTTTTTATGCTACCCAAGCTGAATCATTTATGACTTAATTATATATTGTACAGTATGGTAATAAAGATGCTGCCCTCATATTTTAAAATGTGGCCTTTTGTAAGAGAATGCAGGTTAAAGGCAGTGTTTAAAATGACAAAAATATCATGTACATTATTGAGAAAGTATCTAAAACCTATATGAGCAATTGAAAGTTTAGATATTCACTCAAACTTCATGAACTGCTGCTCAGAACTGCATTCCCCCTTTGTATCTCCCGCTGACTACTATCCACTCACTGCCCAAGAACTTTCTCAGATGTCAGCAGGGGATCACAGTGCCGATTCTGAACAAGTGCCTTAAGAAGGTTGATAATCCAGATTGATTAAAATATATATATATACGTTATCATCATATTCTCACAAAGCAATTTATTTAATCAAGGCATTGCAGACCAAATGGTAATCACAGCTTATATGGAAGCCGTAACATTCAAAATGTAGCTCCTTGAAAACAGAACCTGTAAATATTTGCTAGTGGTAAGAATAGCTATAATTGATTACTTAGCTGTTTTGCTAGCTAGGCATAGGACAGGGAATTTGTCAAGATTTATGGTAAGCCAGAAAGAGATATTGTTTTATGCTTTTGTGAGAGGTTTCTAAGAGAGAAAATGCATCAGAAAAAAATAACAATGGAAAAATGAGTCAGGATTCATACTGTTTTCATAAGAAATAGTATGAATACTGACTCTTTAGGGAAGTGTCACCCATGACTCAAAAGGCTATTTGCCTTGGCAAGCCATGCTACATATGTTTGTTTTTAACTTACCGTACACAAATGAATTTTTGGACCAGATTATGTTTTTTTGTTGTTTTTTTTATTGATATTTTACAGAGAGGAAGGGAGAGAGATAGAGAGCTAGAAACATCGATGAGAGAGAAACATCGACCAGCTGCCTCTTGCACACCCCCCACCGGGGATGTGCCCGCAACCAAGGTACATGCCCTTGACCGGAATCGAACCTGGGACCCTTCAGCCTGCAGACCGACGCTCCACCACTGATCCAAACCGGTTTCGGCCCAGATTATGTTTTATTTCCATTCGATCTTATTGTCTATATTCTGCATACGTTGTTGAAAATTGTCTCTTTCCTCCCCCAAAATAACACACACACACACACACACACACACACACACACACACACACACACACACACTTTCCCTTTGTAATTACTGAAAACGTTTTTGGGGAAATGCTGCAGGTGTAATTAGTTCATTGAATAATCTAAACTTAAGTTTTTAAAAGTCTCTGGTCACTGTTAGATACAACAATTCTTTCTAGAATGAAAACTTACTCCCATATTCAACTTATGGCTCACCCCTTCCATGCTGGCTGTTGGCCAGAGGGATTTGCACTGGCTCTTTTACTTTCACTTCTCTTCTCCACCCTCTTGCACATGCCTTCTTCTTTATTTAGTGGAGTGAGGACTCAGGAGCGGGGGAGGAAAGTTCCCTGGTTTCACTGCTTCTCCGGGGAAGGCTGGTGTTCCAGTGCCCTCTATGTGGCAGATGTACAAATGCTGCTTCTCAGGCAGGTTCCTGTGTGAGTCCCCCTGGGAGTCCTTAGGGCTCCTCTGTGCTTACGCCACTAATAAGGGGAATCTACCTTGACTTAAGTTTCTAGATACCATATTCCTGCTCTTGGTGGAGCACACATCTGCTATTGTCCTCAAACATGGTTACCAGCCCCCTTGGGTGGCATAGCAGCATGCTGGTGCAAGCTAAGCTAATTCTTGTAATGTTCACTTAAGTCTCCAGGAAATCACGTGTCCTTTTCACCCATAATTCTGCCCTGTAATCTCTCTCTGCAATTATATCACTTCCCTTACTTGCATAAGCACATAGGCAGATGAACAAGTTTACTGTGTAGGCATATGCTCAACCAGAAAAGTAGGTACCCATCTCAGTTGTTATAGGCTTCCTTAATCTCTACAAATAAAGTTATTAGAGATTCCACATTTGACTTTATGAGAGGGAAGCTTAACATAGCAAAGAAAAGCAAGAAGAAACTGTAACACTCACTCTTAGGCCTACATATCCTACTTCAGATCTAACTCCACACTGTCATCTCATACCAATTGGAGAAGTGACAGGAGGGGAACTATTGTTTTGTCACTTGTTGGTGTGTGTGTGTGTGTGTGTGTGTGTGTGTGTGTGTGTTAGTGTAGAATGTAAATGATTCAGTTTGTGTGTGTATACAATTAGTATATTCCCTCCTTATTGGCTGTGGGTGCCACCATCTTTAAGGGCATGACAATCAATTAGCACATTCCCTCCTTATTGGCTGTGGACACTGCCACCTTTGTGATGGTGTGAAGATCAATTAGCATATTTCCTCTTTATTAGAAAGGATGACATTGACCAGAAAGTAGCTAACTCAAATGATGGCTGATGTGACTGCTTGTTGAGGCTTCTTTGTGTGTGTGCGTGTGCGTGTACGTGTGTGTGTGTGTGTGTGTGTGTGTGTGTGTGTGAAATACTTAATGAAATCTCTAGATGCCTGATAATACAATGTTTTTCTGCTCTCTTTTTGTACTTTCAAGCCACCTTTCTATGGGTTCTCTCAAAGTGGACATTTTGAGACAACAGGGTAAGGTGAACTTAATATGCAGCTACTCAACACTAAGGTAAAGGTTAGTCTTTCTGTGAGACATTATTTTATCAAGTTTCCTTGGAAAAACGTACCCCCTGATATTATTCCCAGATTGAAGAATGAGGAGTAAAAGAACAAGAATAATCCAAGGAAGAGATGAACAGCAAAGCCAGGTCTCTCAATTCTAAAACCAGTAAAGATACCTCCAGGGTTCTTAGCTCATCCTCTATCTCTCTTCTCTGCATATTGATATAATTCTCTCTCAGTGTAGAACAGCTTTTTCCATATGTTGGAAAATGTTGCCTCCTATAGTTAGTATATGAACATTTTCAAAAATCACAGGAAAGGGTATGATTTTTTGAAATTTTGATAGAACTCATTTTAGACCAATTAATTATAAACAATAAGGTAGCATCATAACAATATGAAAATTCATATAATAGTAATGTGTGTGGAATAACTCAAATGTCCATAAATAGATAAGTATACACTAGAACCTTAGAGTTGGGCAGTATTAGAGTTGGTCCAGCAGCTCAGTAATTCCTTTAGGAATCTTCTACTATTCCACTCCACTATTCTCACTGTTCTTATTATTGAAACCTCCATGGTGGCTAAGTACCTTTAGGCATCATGTCCTTAAGCAATTGCCTCCAAAGTCAACACAAAAAGGTGGCTCTTCTTTGTAGCAATGGCTCTTTTTTCACAGAAGAAAATCTAAATCTTTCCTGGAAATCTCTGTCAGATACCCTTTTGTATTTCACTGGATCCAATTGATTCTCATGATTACTTGCACACCAAACCCCTGACAACAGGAAAGAAGATTGTCATGATCCCCTGAGCCTGAGAATGGTTAATCCCCAAGGACTGCAATTCACCATCCAAGTAAAATGGGTGAGCTTTTCACAAGGAAGAAAGTGGTATATCTGTCAGACAAATAGTTTTCTGCAGCTACAACCTATTAGTATAGTAGTTTGTGTATGTGATTTATAGGAAATAAATATGCCTATATTGGCAGTATGTACTCATCTTTTATTTTTCTTTGACAATTGAAGGTTATTAAAAAATTTATAATCATGGGTATACTTTACCTTAGTGATATTTGTAAAACAATTATATAATTTGAAGGTTTCTAAGAAGTCATTTTAGAAAGTTAATAAAAAATTAATCATCAACAAGTGAATAAAACCTTGTCTAAGGGGATTCAAAATTGGGGATGGCTGTGTATTTCAGTTTTTGTTTTCCTGTTTAATATGACCTTTGTAACTGAAAGAAAACTGCTGAGAATTCTTAACAGCTTAGATGCACTAAACCTAATGCTATCAAAAAGGATTATGAAAGTATCAATGGCAGCTGTAACTTTGGTTGAGTAAACTAAAACACCTTAAATAACAGATTTGCCAATATAAGGTATAACAGTCTTAGACAATAATGGTCCAGAAAAAAACAAAACAAAAACACAAGCTGGATTTATCTTTACCTTCTATTCTGACATTGAGACCTTAAAAAAAGTGGATTGTTATTTCATCAGATGTTTAATATAAATGTTCTATTTGTTAAATGTAAATTAATTTCAAGTGAACATTAAAAGAGTCATGAGTTTAGTAAATTAACAACCTCTGTGTAGGTTGCTAATTTACCATAAAAGATGGCTATTCATAAAAGATGGCTATAGTCCTTAAGAATGCAGATAGTCCAGTGAAAGTAATAGGACAAATGCAAATGGAAAATATATATCTAAGAATATATAATTGGGAAATATATAAAGTAAATGCCAAACTGTCCATCTATAAAAAAGATAGTACATAAATGCTTAATGAAAGATAAGAAAATTGAATAATTGAAGCCAAAGGGAAGCAGACAGAAGATTTATAAGCGATGTTAATATTTTATTCATTTATTGAAGTTGGCCTGCAAGAGACCATCTTGGCATCCTGATTTAGTTTTGTCCTAGTGTGGGGCCCTGTCTAGAGTATGCCAGATGTCTAAGGCCACTCTGAGTGTGGGAGTCTAAATCAGAATCTTCAAGACCAAGATGCTATACACAGGTTCAAGGATGCCAATAGACTGCACTGCACAAGCATGCCCTTCTATAACCCAAATGACTGAGATCACTATCTGGCAAAAAGCCTCATTTATCTAAGTAGTATAAAATCTAGAGGCCCGGTTCATGAAAATTCATGCACTGGAGGGGTGGGTCCCTCAGCCTGGCCTGTCCCCTCTCACAATCTGAGAGCCCTCAGTGGAAGGAAGTGACATGGCTATCAGGGGAAGGCGACTTCCCATCACACCTCTGCTGCTGCCACTGCAGGCAGTGCAAGCCTCGGCTGGCCCTGGTTATCTGAACCTCGGGAGGCCTGACATGGCTGGGCAGCTGACATCTGAGGCTTGTCTGCACGTCAGGCCATCCCTGAGCAGCTGGGCAGCTAACATCTGAGGCTTGCCTAAGCCTTGGGCTGGCTCTGGGCAGCTGTGGAGCTGAGGGGACTGGGATACTCTGGAGGCAGGCATGCAGAGAAACCAGGCCTGCCTGGGGGTGGGCCTGGCCTTACCATGCACCTGCCACACCAGCAGGGATGAGGGTAGTTGGAACTGCCATCTTGTGGCTATGGGTACCATCATCTTTGAGGGCAGGGCAGTCAATTAGTATATTCCTTCCTTATTGGCTGTGGGTGCTTCCATCTTTGTGATGGTGTGAGGATCAATTAGCATATTTCCTCTTTATTAGAAAGGATGACATTGACCAGAAAGTAGCTAGCTCAAATGATGGCTGATATGACTGTTTGTTGAGGCTGTTTTTACTAGTATGTACGACTAAAATGCTTAGTGTAAGACTACTGACTAGCTTCTGGCTAAGTGATGCTTCCCCTGTGGGAGCACACTGACCACTAAGGGGCAGCTTCTGTGTTTAGTGTCTTCTCCCTGATGGTCAGTGTGCATCATAGTGACTGGTCATTCCACCATTCGGTCATTTGCATATTAGCCTTTTATTATGTAGGGTTCGCTGTAGATGAGGCCCCCTAGAACCATAAGAAATGCACAAAATTCACTGTTAACTCATTCTTGAATTGCCCCTACTTAAAAACAAATTGCCCCAACCCCCTGTGGGGTGTGGGCTGCACCTTGGGCACCACTGGGCTTGACACTTTTCCTCTCTGAGCTTCATTTCTGAATACATATACCATGGGAATTGTAATCTCTTCTCTGCCTATCTCACTGGGTTATAGTGAGGAGGTTCTGAGCAAATAAACCTAGAAATGTTTCATCAAGTAAGTGATGTCCAAATGGGAAAGGATTGTCATTTTTTAAGCCCACAGGTACCCTCACAGGTAGCAGGTGTTGATTAGGGGATGATTGTTTCCTGGGACTGTAGCTAGGGAAGCTTTGCAGAGGGTTCTGCAGGCCTTGGAGAGCCAGGCTCTGGCCAGCAGTCCGGTAGCAGTGGTCACCCCTGGAGGAGCTGGCCAGGAGTCATTATGGGGGCACTACGGGGGCAGTGAGACCAAAGGGGGAGTAACTTCAAACCTCTCCACTTGGCACAATTCTTTAAATTGTACATGGCCGTTTCACAGCTCAGGGTGGGGCTCCAATCTCCTGGAGTTGGAAGGGGACTGAGGAGATGGAGGGGTAAGCAGGGTGAGGCCAGAGCAGGGCCAGGATGGCTAGGAGGGCAGGTTTAGCTGTGGTCCCTGGTGAGGTTCAGTGCACTTCCACTGCTGAGACTGCACCGCTGTTGTTGGGGAGTTGATCTGACCTTGGGAGCTGCTAGGGCCGGCCTCTACCCAGGTCTACAGTTCTAGGGAGGAGATACACGCCTAGCCCCCCCAGAGGGGCCCTGGCAACACTGGGCCACGGGCCTCAGGTGCCTTAGGGGCACTGGTGGGTAGTCTTCGGGATGATATTGTTGTGGATGGCCCTGGCAGGGTTGGCTGGGGAAGAGATCAGGAGTCAGGACGTGTGGGCTGCGGCTACCCTCGAGGCTGGGTCTTCTCCCTGTCCAGCCAGCCTCCCCGTCCTCCCCAGAGGTGCAGGAACTGAGGTAGGGTATCCGTGAAGGGGTGTTGGAAGAGCTCCTCATGGCCACGTCCTCTTCTTTCTTTGCAGTCGGAGCTCCTATCATGAGCTCTCCTCAGACCCTCAGAAACTTGGCTCCTGCTGCCCCTCCCATCCATGGCTCCCTGCCACCCCCACCCCACTCAGCTCCCCACAGCCAGCCACCTGTCAGGAGGCTGCTGGGGCATGTCAGGGGATGGGGTGTGGGGAGCAGCTCCAGTAAAATTTAGTAATCCCCAGGTTCTCATCAGGATTCGGCTGTGGGGCTGTAGGGGAGTTTGCCTGGGTGAGACAAAATCTCGCACAAGACTCAAAGTCCTGCCCGCAGCCCTGCAGCCATGCTCACCCTGCTGAATGGTCGTTAAGTAATGGTGTCCCATCCAATTTGCATATTCCTCTGTTATTAGTATAGATATATCATTGGCAATGGCAACAGCTGGTTTAGTTGTGTGGTGCTAATGGGAATTCTTTAGTAAAAAAGAAAATAATTTGATAATACCAAACAGAAAACATTTGCTGGCATGTGGTCCTTGGGTAGAGGGGTGTGAGGAAGCCTTCTTCCTGTTTCTCTGTTTTCTCAGTGGAATTGGAAGCCATCTGATCATCAGATGAGAGAAAATATGAAAAAAAGGAGTTTAGAGAGTTAACCAGAAAAAGAAGGGAATATTCATCTCAGAAAATTATCCTCGAGAATCAAAGAGTGAATGAAGTAGGGAAGTGTAGAAGTGTGATAGATTTGCCATGAGCATTTGAAGGAAATTCAGTGACTTCCATAGGCTGAAGTTGTCTTATGACATAATGTAGTAATATTGTATTCACTAGATGCCCTTTGCACAAAGATTAGTGAAATAGGCCTTCCTCCGCCTGGCTGCCAGCACCGGTTTTCCTCCAGCACTCAGGGCCCAGGGGGCACCAGAGCCAAGCCTTCAGCCTTCAGGCTTGGCTCCAACTGCAACTGAGCCTTCAGTCTTCAGTCTTCAGTCTTCAGTCTTCGCTCAGGCAGAGCCTTCAGTCTTCATTCTTTGCCTGTGTTTGCAAAGTAACCCTACATTTTGTTGGGTTCATTTGCATACTCACTCCTGATTGGCTGGTGGGCATCATGGAGGAATGGCCAATTTGCATCTTTCTCTTTTATTAATGTAGATGATCCAGTAACTTAATGAAACATTGTCCTCTGACACTGTATAATAATGATAAAGTAAAATAGCAATGAGCATGGGCTGAGTGCTACTAATTATATGTCAGGTACTACTCTGTTTTAATTAATACTCAAGCAAACCTCCAAAAGTAGATGATGTTACAATATCATGACTTGACAATAGAAGAAACTGAAGAAATTAAAGGTTGTGATATAATCAGATTATAATTTATGATATAGTAAAACTTTGATTAAGATATACCAGATTCAAAGCTACCCCCACACACACAGACACTGGATTGAACTTTTATCTAATGGAATAAACTATCACATTTACATTTCAACACATTTAAATATGGAATGCAATGGAATTGTCTTAAATTGGAAATCAATTAATAGAAAATATAAAATTCAAACCTGAGAGTTTGGGTCTTTCTATCAATATCTAATTTTTAATAATGAGGGTTGTGTATTCTCTTCACACAACTGTTTTATTTTTTGTTTTGTTTTATTTATGTTAATAATTGTTCAGGGCAATAAAGCTATAATGGATTTAGGTCTGTTTATTTACTCTAGAAAAAAAATCCACTTTTAGTAAAAAAAATAAAGTAATACAAAGATTTAACCTAATCTTATATAATATATAAAATATAGAAATTACATATTTAAAATAAATATAGCAATAATATTAAGAAATAAAAACAATATAATCAAAGAGGGCTCTAATATTTACTTCAAGTTTTGATGGGACTCTAGGCAGGTATATGCATAAGACATTTCATTTTGCCTTAGGTTATCTTCTTCATATCAATCTTACTTCTAAGGTCTAATAGTCAACATGCACCTGTAAGTCATTACAGCATCATCTCTCCAGATGAAGCACTGACTAGCATTCTTCTCTGTTCCTATTGATGAGAGCCATTTATTTTTATTGTTATCTGAGAATTTTGAGATTACCCTCTCCATAAAAGTAATACTCTGATGATGTTAATGGGCAGTCTTAAAAAAAATCTGTCATGTCTTTCACTGTTAGTATTATTTGTGGTGTATATACAAATAAATATTGAAATGTCTATGAAGATTAAGAAGCACACACCTTGGAAAATGCAATCATTTTTTTCCCAATTCATACATGGTGCTATAGCAACAATTCATGAAACTCTAAAACTTCCTATGCAGCCAAGAAAAACATTCTTAGAACAAACTGCTCCAAAGAGAATTCATCTGTTCTATTCTAAAAATGCTAAGAATCTAATGAGAATGTATCTACTGATCAACAACCTATTTCTACCATTATCTAAGCACCATATGGCATAGCATTCATGATAATTTTAACATTTGTGTTACCATAGTAAAGTCAGCTTATCTTCAATTTTCATTAAAAAATTGTTTTCCAAATTTGTCCACAAAAAGTAAATATTGAAATGAGGAGTCTTTGTATCATACCGATGTTTGTGCTCCCTTACTTGTCTTTATATTTTATGTGCATCAGATAAAGTAAGAATTAGGGCATTTGCATAGTGGCATTAATTTTTATTTATCATTAAGGAGCTAAGTATACTAACAAAAACATTGAGCAAATTTTTGGATAATGCATTCTGAATTTTTCTCACACATGGGCCATTGCTGTCTATAGAAGAAGCATGATTGCATTACATTATTTCACATAAATTGCACTATAGAAGCAGATCTTAACATTACTGGAAATTCAATAAGCAAAAAAAAAATGATGTGGTTGTTTTTACATCCCTTATTTAAAGCCTTTGTCAATGTGGAGAAGAGAAAACTGAGCACTATTTAAAAGCAATAACTAAAATTTACTGCACATCAGAAGACATGATAGCACTTGAATTCCGCTGCCCTTTGAAGAGATAGATGAGTTATTTTGCAGATGGCTCTCATTCTTTAAGGCTCTTCTGTTCAACAGGGCTGCAGGTAGCAGAGCAGGGCACAAGAACGGGGTGGAAAGGTTAGAGTTATATAATTCTCTCAACAGTCACTTAAGTAAAATTAGATTAAGTTCCCTGCCTACATTCCTTATCAGTACTGCCATCTAGAGTGACATGGAAAATATCATTTTGATAAGTAGTAAGCTTAGTGGATGATCTCAGATTTCATAATTTAATATACCGGTCCAAAAAATAGTTGCACTATTTTATTCACGGTTAAAATGCATATTCAATAGTAAGACTGAATTATGTAATTAATGCACTTATACAAATTTAAAGACAAGTATCCCTACCCCTTCATTTTATAATCAGAACTCATATAATTAGCTTGATCCTTAGGAGTACATTAAAATTCAGGTATAGATTAGTTAAGATAAGACAGATAGCAACCAATCTCAAATATTGGTGATTTACAATAATAAAAGTTAATTTATTGATTAAACTAGATGTAAAATGCAGCTTTAGAGAAGATTTTCTTTTTATCAAAGTCCCCCACGGTCCAGACAGAGGTATATGACAATCATGATTATCAGTGGAAGGGAAGGGAAATTGAGAATCTTGTATTAGCAATTAAACACTTTGGCTCAGAAATGACACATGCAGCACAACTCTTCTGACCGTCTCTTAATAGCACCTTTTAAGCATGTCCATGCTTAACTTCACAGGTGTGAGTAAGTGGGATTCTCCTATGTGCCTGGAGGGAGAACAGAACCTGAAATTATAGTGATCAGTACTAGTGATCAGTTACTACAGAGGTTACTACAGTTACTACAAATGAAACATTGCCCAAGACATGACATTTTAACAATATTTTTGATATTTTATACTCTTTTCTTAAAAGTCTGTACAAAGTTCTTCCTACAGGTATCACCATACTAGAGCACCCAGGTCAAGTCTGAGAAAATAGTCGAAGAGGGAAGGAAATAATGACAAAATTTCAGAGAAAAACTGAACATTGAGATGTGAGATAACATTTTAGAATCCTTCTATATAAACAGTTGTTGAGAGTAGAGGAAAAGGGGCAGATTATGTCACTGTCATAACTAGACATCTTGAACAAATTATTGAATAGATTTTGCTAAATTTTGGCTCACATTCTTGTTTTATCTACACAATGCCTTTAATGACAAAGTTACAAAAATAATGACAAAATTATAGGAAAGTTTTATACTTATTTTGGGACTGAAGTTCTAAAGTATCTATTACCAAAATCCTTGCTATGACCTTTGAACTCTATTCCCTTGCTTGAGTAGGTTAGCTAGAAAATAAAATAAATTTTTTGTCCAGAAATGGGGATAATCTCAGAGAAAACATGTATAAAACTATCAAAGAAGCCGTTAAACATACACTGTCACTGACCTACCCTAGCAAAGTTGGCTTTTATTAAATGGCAGATGTGCCTGATTAAAAAATTATAGGTCCCCTCAGGAATCATGAGGGTCATTAAACACCAAGCCATAAAATCCTCTACTCCCTGAAGGAACATTAACAGAGAACACTTCCCATTTCTTTACTGTAATTTAACTTTAACTACTATAATAGCCAACATGTATTTAAAAGATTTTTTAAATTGTCATTTTATTCTTCATACACCTATCTCAAATTATTAAATAATTATATTAAGTTAGTATTTGAAAAATACAAATGGCCTTAATTATAAATGTGTTCTGATAAGTGAGTCATTTTGAATATTTTTTTTCTCAGATTTGTTAGTGAATTCTTAACTTAATTACTTTAAACTGTGTATTCAATATATATATATATATATATATATATATATATATATATATATGTATATATATACATATATATTCATATTCATATTTGAAAAGATATTGGATAGGAAAACAGAAGGCTATCTGTGGGAAAACAATCTATGAAAACTTATGGATTTATCACAAGTTAAGAGATAGAAGAATTTGCAAATATTTTCCTAATTCTAAATTTATAGATAATACTTTGCAAACTTAAATATGTATATTTTCTATCAGGGAAGATTCTTCACTTTTTGTTTTCTTATTATGTTAACCCTCCTATCTGACATCTCCCAGAGGTTGGTCTTTTCCAACTCCATTTTCAATTTGGTTGACAACTCCATTTGCAATCCTGGCCAAATTGGGTACAGAAAGCTAATGTGGTCAGTGTACTGGACCAAAAATTTCCTAGTATCTATTCTTCCAATATCAGTGCAGGCTTTCTACAGTATAGTTCTTTTTATTGTAAAAATACAGATTTATACGTTTTGGCTCCGATCTACTTTGCTGGTATGGAAGGAGGTGAATGCTTTCTGAGGCTCTTTTATTACCACACTAATCCTAATCATGAGGGCTCTCCCCTCATGACCTGAGTACCTCCCAATGGCCCCATACACAAACATCATCACCTTGGGAGGTAGGACTTTAACATATAAATTGGAGATGGAGGGCACATTCAATTATATCATCTAGGAGGCATGGAAACAATGGGGGTGCATACTAGAAAGGCTCAGTGATTTCTTCAGCTCATCATTTGGCCTTTACCATGTGCGTTCGTCTGCTGGGGCTGTTATAACAAAGTGCCATAGACTCCAACAACAGAAACTTACTTTCTCCCAGTTCTGGAGCCTGGGGGGTCCAAGATCAAGGTCCCAACTAATTGGGTTTCTGGTGAGAGCTTTTCTGGCTTGCACACAGCTGCCTTTTTGCTATGATCTAACATAATCTTTCCTCTGGTCTCTATGCTATAAGCATACTAATCCTTTTAGATTATGATCACATCCTTGTGATCTCATTTATATTATAAAAGCCTTATCTCTAAATATAGTCACATTGAGAGTCATAACTTCAACATATACATTTTTTGGAGATCAAGACATTTAGTCCATGATACATGGCAACTAGCAATGTCTTTTTAAGGGTCTTTGTTTGCTTCACACCTCCCCTGACACACACACACAAAAAATCAAACATTTAAGGATCTATTACACTTTTATGTATTCTATATTTACTTGAATATATATTTTCAACCTGTCTATAACCCTTTGGAATTATACATTTCATGAGCTTATTATTTTTATGCCAAGTAGTATATCTTTGTATTTATTCTATAGTGAAGGCTAAACGAGGACTCTAGTGTTTATATTAATTAGGTAATTACTCAATGATTTTATTTTAATTATGCATATATTTTTAAGGATCATAAAACATTAATTATATTTATCCTTACTTTCATTGTAATATTACTTTCATTGTATATTATTAAAATTTTTCATTTATATCCTGTTCTCTGACCATTTTAATATTAATTTCTAGAACTTTTCTAGTTTTATATTGACATACCTTTCTTAATTTAAATACATCTTGCTTCCACAGCACATTCTTGATATTGCAAAAACTTGCTTACTTAAAAGGCTAAGCAGGTGTTTACTGATTCTCTTTTTTAATATAATTTTGATGGTTCAATATAAAAAGTATACAAAAGATTTATAAAAGTTGATACTGTTTTATTCTTACTTTACTCAGTCATATTTAATTAGATAAGTCTATTAAACTCTTTGATCTTTAGATTATTAAAAAAACAAACTGAGTTAAATCAATATGGCTTTCACTGCTTTAAGTTTTCAATGCTATAATTCTTTAGGTAAACAAAAGGAAAAAATTAAATTGTCTAGTATAAATGGTGATGAAAGGACACTTGACTTTTGGTGGTGACTACATAATATAATATACAGATGATGTATTATAGAATTGTACACCCCTGAAACCTATATATTTTATTAACCAATGTCACCCCAATAAATTCAATAAAATTTTAATTTTTAAAAAAAGTCATAATATTGAGTCATAAATATAGTTGCCAAGTACTATGAAGTGGAGGCTAAAATAATTCAAATATTGCTTTGGTATTTAATTTGCAAAATAATTGCAAAAAATATTAAAACTTTTAAGACAGAAAGAAATAATGTTAGAGATCACAAAAAACCAGTAACATTTGACTATTAAATAGAATATTATATAAAAATAACAACAGAGGAGTATAAATTAGTGTATTGATTATTACAGTGTATTGGTATAAAATAACAAACATTTTGAAGTATGTTAATTTTTCATTCTCATGTATTAAGTGATTTAATTATCCAAGATCCATTCTGAAATATAGATCATGTACTTATTTCCATCTTACAGATGAGAAAATGGAGGCATAGTATGGTTAGATTATGACATAGCAAGTGTTAAATCCAATTTTATTCAAGACTTCTGACTCTAAAGCTCATGTGCTTAACATTTAATTAACACTGCTTCAAATATCTATAATAATAAAAGCACAATATGCTAAATAGACCGGATAGCCGAACCACCTTCCCTACAACCTTCTGGACAAAGCTGGCTCTGAGAGGGAAGCCCGGGTTCTGGGTGCCGGAGGGAGGCCAGTACCAGCAGCTGGGGGAAAGAAGGCCTACACTTGCACGAAATTCATGCACCTGGCCTCTAGTAAATAATAAAAGCAAAAAAAGAACTTGTTTGAGTGTGGAATTCTTTTAAAAAAATAGACAAATGCATGTACACTAATGTAAAGATATGGTGGTGGGGTATCATTTGAAAGAGCAAGCAATTAAAAACAATGTAGGTAAGTCACAAATGAAAATGGTTAAAAAGAAACATACATTCTTGGAAGAAAATGCCATGGAAATGAAACAGGAATTTTAGGGGTAAAATAAGACTGCTTTTAGGAAATTTTAGAAATTAAGGGGACCATGGAGGAAAAAGGGCTGCAGAGCAGTAGACAGTATATTTCCATAGAATGAAGGAGCTGGGAGTAGCAAAAGGTCTATATTTACAAAATAAAGAAAAGAAAGCCCTTCATCCAGAAGAAAAAGAAAAAAGAAAAAACCAAAGGGAATAGGAAAATAATAATGAGGGAGGGGAGGATCTTTGAGTCCAGGAGTTAGTTACCATAGTAACCAGTCTAAGGGAATAGTGACCAATCAGAGGGGATACCAAGGCACCAGGATCTGAAGCCTTTATAAGCCACAGGGGAGAAGAACTCATTGGGACCCTTTCCCCCGCCCTATATGGGAGTCCGTTCTGTGGGACTGTTTCCCTCTCCCCACGTGGGAGTCTGTACTTGTTATTCAATAAATCTCCACCTTTGCTATACCACCCTCTTTCCGTGGGTTCATTCTTTGACTCCCGTGGACAAAAAACTCTGGGTTCCAGTCCAAACTTTTCATATCAGAAATATTAAATGTTATTTCATAATATAATAACTAAGAATATACAGATATGTTTATGATTTGCTTTTAAGACAGACTAGCAGGTTACTCGCAGTAGGTAGAGTGTTAACCTAATTTTATATGTATCTATACCCAAAAGTTAACTGTGATAATCTTGGCAAGCTAGAATTTCAAGTGATATTTTTTTCTTTCTGTGTTGCTATAGTTTTGAAATTTTTAAAATGAGAATTATAGCTTTACTCTATGTCACCAGGAAATATTAATTGAATTTTTTCAATAAAGGCAACTCAAATCTTCCGATTTTGGGTCAGAAGCATAAGAAAGAATAATGCTTATATGCCCATAGCTATGACCTCAATTAATTTTTAAACATATTAACAAATTATGGGAAATATATATTATAGCCAAGTTAAAAACAAACATTATGTTCAATGAAAACTTAGAACTACCACATGATAGAGAACTGATTGTTTCCTGGTTTATTGTTTCTTTAATAATGTTGACCCTACCAGATGGTGCGTTTTCTATGTGTGTTTGGGAAACATAACATAACAACATAATTTTGAATAGAATCAATATGGATAAATACAGTGCATAAAGCAAAATATTGCTGATTTAATTTTATGCTTTTGGAAAAATTTAGGAGCTGAGATTGAAACACTAATAATTTTAGTAATCATGTGAATCAAAAATAGTTCTCTGTATATCACTATGTTCAAAACCAGCAATAAATTGTACAAATGATTCTTGAAGGATTAATATATGTTGCTATAGCAACCTGTTACTATACTACAAGCTGTTAATATAAATAAAATAGACCAGTTATGGATCAGAAATTACCTCTGTGATAAAAACAAAAGTATAATTTTTGGGGGGCATTTTAGGATCAATGTGTTACATATATTTTATAACATTAGGATGTTAAAGAGAAAAAATATTTAATATTTTGTTGTAGTTCTGGAGTTCTCCTTAAAATTATTTATCTTTAATTTTGTCCAGTAAGTGTAATGGTACAGAGCCTTGCAAATAAATTATATTGAATGAAAGATAAACACATTAGGGAGGGTTAAATATGAAATACACTTTAGGTCTAATGAACAATTTGGTTTTTTTATTCATGGTTATTTATAATATTAAATACAGAGTCAACTTCAAGTTCCCCCATCACATCTATTATTACTACTTAAATCTCAGTCCCTTCCTTTCCCTATTTATTCCTTTGGTCTTTATTTAACTCTTTCTTCTAGCACTATCTACCTAAGCATGAATTTCATGGATTTCATAGAAATCAAGAGGATTGAAAGACTTGAGAAGAAATGCTACCTAAATCACATGTATTGAAGTGGAGTAATGTGAAGACAGGAAAAAAAATTCTCTGGAATTTGCAACAATCATGAATAATTGCAATTTTATTAAAACAGTACAAGAAAAATGCACTGAAAATTCATGCAAGGAGCCTTAGCTGGTTTGGCTCAGTAGATAGACTGAAGGGTCCTGAGTTCGATTTTGGTCAAGGGTACATGCCTGGGTTGCGGGCTCAATGATTTTCTCCCATTATTGATGTTTCTATCTCTCTCTCCCTCTCCCTTCCTCTCTGAAATCAATAATTTTTAGTTTTTTGTTTTTTTTTTTTAAGAGAGCTCCTGGTGGCTAACTGGGCTCACAAAAAATAAAAAGATAAAAAGATAAATAAGAAAAGGGAAAAGAAAATTCATACAAGGAGAGAAAAGTAGAGAACAAAAAGTTTATGTAAACTTTTGTGAGGTTTGCTTTTATAGGAATGGGAGAAATGCCAGCATAATTTAGTAGTGTTAAAAATTAGGATGGAATGCGGAAGAAAATGTTTGAATAAATGTTAATACAGCAGAGTGAAACAGATAATGATATAGAAAGATGAAAAACTATATGAGAAATTACATGCCTTGAGAAGATTATAGGGGAAAAGATTAATAGCATATATACAAGAAGTAGCCTTTGAGAATAAGATTTTTTTTCCTTAATCAAAACCTTAATCTGAAAAAGTAAATCTTAAAAAGCTACACTAGTTTTGTTTAGCTATCATACCCAGTTCCTAAGTTCTGAAGTAGCTTGCCTGGTATTGAGCAACCTAACTTTTCTTCTGGGTAAGATTGTTCAAAGTAATTCTACCTCTTCTTTTAAACTTTTTTCCTAGTTCCCTTGTCAAAGATCCTATATAATGAAAGCCTAATATGAAAATTGACCAAATGGCAGAAGGACTAATGGAAGGACAAGTCACTATGACATGCACTGACCACCAGGGGGCAGACATTCAATGCAGGAACTGCCCCCAGCCTGCAGTCCCCAGGCCAGCCAAGGCAGTTGACATTGGACCCCCTTCCTCCCCAAATTGCCTCTCTGGTCACCCAAAAGATTGGCTCTTATCACTGGCCAGGCCTACGGACCCTACCCATGCACGAAATCCATGATTGGGCCTCTAGTTTTAACATAAATCTACAGGTTGCAGCATCAGCTTTCTTATTCATCAACCACATTACAGCCAGTTATACTGTTCGTTATTTATAGAGGAAGTTCATTCTTGTAAAGAGATTTATCTTTTTCAGTTAGATGAAAAATTATTTTACAACATATTGCCTTGAGTGCTTACAATATAATTCTATATTGAATTCTTCATTTTGTAAATCATAATCAGGGGATTGTTTGACACTATGAGGGATAGAACAAACTTCATCGGAGCCCAAGCACTTTATTTTCTGTGGCAATTTTGGCAAGGCCTGCATCTAAATAGCACGTGAGGGCACACAATGACCACCAGAGCTTCCACACTACCTTCCTCTCTGGTTGTGTCCACTTGTCCTACGTGGACCTTGTCTATGAAAACATGCAAAAAACCTATGGGACAGACACAGGCCAGTGAGATATGATGCTGCATAATTTGTCATATTATTCTTACTCTGTATTTTGGAAGGTAATCAGCTGTGCACACTGTCATACCTCCTTTATGCAGGTATATGCAACCTAACAAATAATATGTCTTTCGGTAATACAAATCCTCATCTTGAATTTTGGTATGCGTTATATCCTTATTCCAGACAACTGAGGGTTTCTAAGCATAAAAGCAGTTTTACTCTCTCCTCTTCTCTTAAACTTCTTGGTATTTCTAAATAAAGCCTTATTGTTTACAAATTTAATCTTCTCTTGTAAAAGAGACGCCCACATCTGGTAAAACTCTAGTGAGATGTAATATAACAAGAGAAATAGAGAAAACGAGCACAGACATAGTCAGGCTTGTACATTTATTGAAGAGTATATGGTTAGGATTTCTTCTCATCACAATTTTTAAATTGTCCTACTTAGATTACAAGATAAAAATTGGTCTGCCATGGGGTGCCATTAAATAGTCTTTAACTAAGTGCCCTCAACTATTAAGGCACATTAATTCAGAAATTGTCTGGGATGAAAATTTAGCCACTCCAATCCCAAAAAATTCAAAGAGACTTGACTATTTCTAGAGAAAATAAATTTTTAAACAAGGAATTAAAAAAAAAAACCAATAACCAAAGCAATATACAAACTAATGAATTTTAGTTAATGGTATACATATCAATATATTCTGGGATAAAATTATAATGATGTCCGTAACTTTGAAATATACCAAGAAATAAGACAGATTCATAGAGGTTAGAGTTCTCAAAAAAACAGACTAGTAATAAGGCAGGTGTATTATAGTGTTAGGTATAGAATTTGAATAGTGGGGATTTGGCTGTTCACAGCAAAGCTCTTTAAACTTTTCTTTATGTTTGTAATGTTTCTTAGTAAAATGTTAGAAAAATAAAGGAAATCTGCATTCTAACAGAAATAAAAAAAAATTACATGGACAGAAGCTTATGTGATTGATTACATTTATTGATAAACATTACTATTCTTTTTTATGCCTAGATACAACCTTCTTACCTTTGCTCCAGTGACTACCACTGATTTAACTCCAGCTCTGTAACTTGACAAATCTAATGATTCTCTAAATCCATTTCTTCTAAAACTTAGAGAAAAGAAGTAAATAAAACGAAGAAAAGAGGCTTTGGATTTTCTCAATCAATAAAGTCTTATACATTGATTGATTAACACATGAACACATGCAGTCAATTTGATTTGACTTGTCTGTAACTTAGAAGAAAAGGTGGCTGTCCATTTTTCTCTATTCTCTGGAAAAAAAGGTTGAGATTTGAACACTTCTGGAAAAAGAGGTTAATAAATTGTGGTGCCTATATAAAGGCTGAAATATAAGGCTCTAACTTTGAAAGTTTATAGGCTAATACAGAGACAAAATCATGAATTTGGTAAATTATCTTATACCCCTTTTAAAAATGAATTCTTTTTTTTTCACTTTTATGATCCCCACCTTTTATCTACAAAGCTAACACTCTATCTTCATAAAAAATCAAAATTATCTAGTCCTGTTGTAATATATTCTTTTTATAACTACTTATAAATATAGAGAAATAAAAATAAATCAAAATATAATTTCACTAAAGTCTATCATTATTTTCTCATTTTTAAGTGATTTGTCCACATAGTATTTATGTATTTATAAATAACTTAATTTGTTGTATCCTAACATTTTAAATTAATTAATAACAGATAAAATGCAGAAATTGGATAGTTGTGAAGATGGAAATTATACATGGAGTGAAAAGAATTTACTAACCTCAATTAAACAACAATGTTCATAAAACCTGTTTATTCCAAAACAAAATGTGAAAGTTTTAACTAAAATTTGAAGTAATTTTTAATGTTTGCAACATGTATGTAATCTTCTAGGAATTCCCTCCCTTTATGTAAAATGTAGCTCAATAATGACTTTCACATATCTGATTTTTTTAAACAATCTTTTAGATATACATTGTGAGAGCAATTGATGGCATCTCTATGGATAATTCAATAAACAATCATGCACATGTATCTTTGATTACTTTTTCAATCATTTGTTCACTAAATACTCCTTAATAAATACCAAACATAAGAGAATGTGTGTTTGTAAAAATCTCCATGCTTGTACAGATGTAACTACACTAAAAATGAACACGAGTGACTACTACTTCATTCCATAGCCAACCCTGGGTTGTGCCCTTGATTTTGTCCGCAATGCAAGACAATGTTCTTCAAAATCCTTCCAGTAATATAGTTATATGTATATTTTTTTCCTGTTAGAATCGACGTACAAAATATTGAAGTAATCTTACTTTTAGTATCTGGCGCTCTCTTTCTTGGTCCATGCAAATTCCTTCATTCTCTTCTTTTAATTAAATGTAAATTAAGTCTTGATCCCCCCTCTCCCCATTCCTAAACCCTCTTACTCTTCTAATTAGACAACTCTTCTAATGTGTTTACTTTGTTCTTTTTTGTTTGTTTTTTGCATGCTATTTTAATATAGATTCTATTTCTTTTCCACTCAGCATAAGGTTATTAAGACCTGTGAAATATTTGTGATTGTGTGTATTCTCTATTCATCTAACTGCTGAGCTCCGTAGTGAAATTACATTCCCTTCTCTCCACAATGTTTCTTCTGCTGGAACCAAGGTCACATCTACAACCTGGCACTTCAAGGAATGTAATGAGCATCTTTACACAGGCCCTACTATAAACTTTTGTGAGAATTCCTCTGACGCATATGCCCAGGAGGAGATGCACTAAGCCCTAAGCTGGGGTCAGTGGCAGCTTTCACATTCCCACCAGAGGAAGCCCCAATCCACCCTTCTCATCATTGTAAACTGCCATTCTCATGAACATAGGAAGGCAGTACAGTGCACTGCTTTTTATGACAAATCAAGAAAATAATAGCAGTCTTAATCCTACCTAATAAAGAGTAATATGCAAATTGACAATCACTCCAACACTCAAGATTGCTGCCCCCATGTGGTCAAATATCATCACCCCATGTGGACACAAAATGGCCACCACAAGATGGCCAGAAGGGGAGGGCAATTTGGAGGGTCCAGGCCTGAAAGGAAGGGCAGTTGGGGGTGATCAGGCCTGCAGGGAAGGGCAGTTAGGAGTGACCAGCTGGCAAGGGAGTGAAATTAGGGTGACTGAGCCAGCAGGGGAGGGCAGTTGGGGGCAACCAGGCCTGAAGGGGAGGACAGTTAGGGGCAATCGGGTAGTTAGGCATCAATCAGGGTGGCAGGAGAATGGTTAAGGGGTGATCAGCTGGCAGGTAGAAACAGTTAGGGGCAATCAGGCAGGCAGGCAGGCAGTTGGGAGCCAGTAGTCCTGGACTGTGAAAGGGATGTCAGATTGGAGAGGGTGCAGGCTGGGCTGAGGGACACCTCTCCTCCATGCATGCATTTTGTGCACCGGAAGTCTAGTGAGTTAATATAAAGAAAATACTTACCAGAGTGCCTGGCTCACAGTAAAGGGTCAAAAAATTAGCTATCACTACTAATATTTTGGCCCTCATTGTCACACGCAATTAAAAAGATAAGCAGAAAACTTGCAGCAGAAATAACAAAAAAAAAAAAAGAAAGAAAGAAAGAAAGAAAGTTCCCTGTCCCTTCTTATTAAAATTAAAAATGATTTTGTTTATGTCAGCATTTCCTGTTGATCAAGTTTTAACCTTCTGAATATTTCATATTACTCATATCCCATTTTAAACTGCTCATTAAGGTCTTTTCTGACATTATTACCAGATTCAAATAAATTTTACATCTGCATTTGAAACACTGACTCTAATGCCACAGTCTCTTATGTAGACATTGAAAAGGCCAAATTAATATATTTGGAAAAGTGCCCACTGGAAACAGATTTAGAAATAGATAAATGGTTCTGACACAATTATTAAAATGCCTAAAGTCACCTTTTCATGTGGCACATAAAATGGTAGCTTTTCTGTTATTTTGCTCAAGGCTACAAACATTTTACATAAATATTTAAGTTAAAATTGAATGTGTTGCATTTAACAGAATAGTTCAATATAGATTTAAGTTATAAGAAATAGTGAGAAAATGTTAACCTATTTACCTAATTTTTTTTAAAAAAATGCTTTTCCACCTTTTTTTCATTTCACTGCATATCTCAAATTTTTCAGTTTTGAGTTTCCATTTCTCTGTTAAAGAATCAGGTAGGAATGAATTCAGTGTAGCAACTCAATAAAGTGTGACAGGCGAACTTTGATTTGAGTGAATTTGAGAGCTAGAGTTGAGGAAGCAATACATTTTATGTTAAAATGCCTCTCTCGGAAACAATCTGAATGTATTTAAAATTATTTGCATCGTTTTATATTAAATCCCAAGCATTCTCCTATTACTCTTTGTGGAATAGTTTCACTGCATAACCAGGGCAGAGGGTATTCGTTTTGGTCTCCCACATCATGGAAAGAGGAGGGAAATAGATTTGCTGCTGCAGAGTCTATCTAATGGACAAATGCCTACTTTCTTTGGAGCTAATTCTGTGATTTTTTCTGACCACAGGAAGGAAATTTCAGATACTAATGGAGAGCTATTGATCAGAGAATTAAACAGGAAAGTTTGCTTTCCCCTAAAATATAAAATTACATAAGGTTAAGGAGGTTTTTTGTTCTTGTTTTCTTTTACCAGTTATGCTAGTTTCAAAAGTCTGCATCCTATTTCTATTCCAGCAGTTTCCCCCCAAATATTAATTAACATACTTAAACTTTTATTTCCTCTTAATTGTAGAGCATTTAATTTAGACTTTATTTCGCTCTACATTTTGGGAGCCTTCCTATCTGTCATGTTTAAAACATCTGGAATTCAATTGCATATTCTCATTTTAAAATAATGACTTTTGTCATCAATAGTTATTTGATAAAAGTGCATTAATGGTTTCTTTGCTTTAGTGATTGTTTTGGGGAGATTTTAGTGAGCTAAAATTTCCTGCATCCTTTTCTGTCTGAATATCTTTTCTCTCTCACTTTTGAATGATCTTTGACCAGGTTGAGAATTCTTGATTTAGCACTTTGAAGGTGCTGCTCCTTTATCTTTCTATATCCACATTGCGATTAAGTCTGTGTGGTCAGTGAGCCTTTTTCCTCTGGAGTTGACCTGCTTTATTTTTCTTGGGCAGAGGTATTTTCTGAAATTTCTCTTTCTATTTTTGTCTTGGAAATTTACTACACATCTATTCAATTGTGTTAACATTTTGCTATTATTTTCTCAGCTCTTACCTACATTTTCTCTCTCCCTCTCCCGACATTTCTATTAAACATTCAAGATGATTTGACTCTTATCTCCATGTACCCATTTTTCTCTAATGGTCCCCGTCTCTTCATTCTTTGTGCCAGCTATTTAGGGACATTTCTCCAGCTTAATACTGAAGTTTAAGAGTTCTTAGTTCACCAAAAACTTTTTATATGTGAAACTGGCTTTGTATTGGGTTTCTGAAAATGTTCTCCAGAATTGTCAACATTCCGTGATGGGGGAAACTGCCCTGTGTGCCCAGTCGGCTTTCTTAAATGCAGTGTCACTGCCTGTTGTCCTCTATCGTTCACGTTGTCAAGATATAACTAGAGTTGAATAGAGAAAATAAAAATGATTTTATTGTCAAAAAACAGTATATTGAAAATTTTGACTGATGTAGCAACATTCAACAAATGACAACCACCTAATGTCAGACACTATTCTAGGCATTTAGGATACATAAGTGAACAAAACAGGGGGAAAAAATTCTTGCCTCCTGAAGGCATTCTAGTATATTCCTATGCATTTGCTGAGGCAGGAATGTACTTTAATAATATGGAAGCTTTATATGACATTAATATAAAAGTACTCATTTTATATATTTATTGATTAGCAGTGTTTACTGCATATCCATATATGTCACTGTACAATATATTTAGATTACAGAGATCATAAAGGGGATATAAGAGTCCTTATTAAAAACCCATGAACAGTATATCCTATACCTATAGTAAAATAAAATAAAATGTACTCTTAATTATGTACATATTGATTTAGAAATTTCACTTATTATAAATTTACATATTAAATCTTAGTTATATTATACTATCATATGCTTAATAAACATAAATTATAAACTTTACAAGCATAATAAAGGTATAGTGAATAAAATATGCTTTTAAAAATTATTAATGGTATAAAATAGCCTCAAACCTTAAAAGTTTTTCATGTTCTTAGATTTTAATAATCTTTCTAATTCAGTGCTTTATGATAACTATTGAATATTTTGACATTTGTTCTTGCTTTGTGACACCCACCCCAGCTCTCAAAATCCCTGTTGCCCTGGACCCCTCTAATGGTGCCATCTCCAGGAACCTGTCCTTCCTGGCCCAAAGCCCACAGGTTGACTTCTATCATTTGGAATTTGTCGCTTGCATGCTCCAGGTCTACTGAAATACATGCCGTGTCCTCCATACTTTTAGTGTCAGCATTCTGATATTGCAAATTTTTAACTATCTAATATAATAAACAAATCGATACTGATGTGATAGCGTTAAAAGATTAACTCCTGAATAATACTAATCCAGAGCTTCCAGATACAGTGTCCTAGTCTTTCAGATTCTATGGTCTAAGAGTGAGCATTTAAGGGAAAGATTGAATTGGCCTGTTCTTCCCTGTCAATGGAAATTTTTTTTCTTTTAGAACAAAACAAAATGGCATTGTATGTGTTTTTTAATTACTGATTTTGAATAATCCTCTTCTTTAGCACACTTTGAATGCTATTCATCATTTCTTTAGTACCTAATAAGACAGGTATGAATTACTTTGCCTTTAAAATAAAATAAAATTTTCACAAAATATCATTAAGTTTATATTAAAATATGTTTTCTGGTAAGTCATTAAAGTAAAATTAAATTATTTAAGTCTATACCATAAATATATTAGTTAGGCTTTATTCAGAGAAGCAGAACCACTAGGGTATCTAGCTACCATCTATCATCTATCAATCTACCATCTATCTATCTATCATCTATCACTTATCTATCATCCATCTATCATTTGTTATTTGTAAAAGGTACATGATCTCACAAAGTTGGTTGAGCAGTCTCTGCAAATCTGTTGTTTTGGTGGTTGATGGTGGAGCTTGATGTTCCAGGGCAGGTGGGAGAGAAGGGAAGATAGATGTAATGTGCTGATAAGCAAGAAAAGTTGGAACCTACAAGAATGCTCTGAACCCCAATAAGATAGATTAACATCATTTTAGGTTTTCTTGTTGGAGGCTAGAAACAGCAGTTAACATAATAAATGCAGGAGGTCCATCAAATGGTTGATGGGCAGGCACCTTGAACAGGGCTGAAGATTTGCATTTATTATTGCCTGCTGCCAGACAGCTGAGGGCAGTTCCCCTAACCTGATAATCTTAATGTTTACCAAACCTTACCTTTGATATGTATATCTGCTTTGCTTGAGGGCAAAATGTGTGAATAAAAAGCCCTGGGTGGGGAGATTCAAGGAACTTAGTCACTAGAACTAAGTTTCCATGTGGTCCTCCAAAATGTCTTCCAAATTCATATTCCTTCTCTAGTTTCTTTAATCTATTTATACACAGCCTCTTTTCCAGATCTCTGAACCCTTGTAGATGCTGAGAAAGACCCCAGCATTTGCTACCTCCAACTTTGATGGTACTGGTGTCCTTCTAAAGCTCAGGCTGTTTATCACTGAACTAAGCGTGTACACACTACTAGACCCAGGTGTCAAAGAAGCTGAAGGTCAAGGCTGAGTAGCTGCAGGCCCAGCCACTGCCAAGGAGACAACAAAATAGCCATAATACATGAGCTGTGAAATGACTGCTATTTCCCCTCTCCTCTATAAATTTCTTACAAGAATCCCTTTTTTATGGTCAGTATTAATTGGTAGGGTATAGTAAAGGAAATTCTGAAAAGTAAGTTCAGACTAGCCAAATTTACACATGACAGTCACCGCATGTAGCACTCTTCATTGAACCACATTATGCTAGTATTCCTGAAATCCTATCTAAGAGTAATATGCAAATTGACTGTCACTCCAACACAGAATATGGCTGCACCAATGTAGACATAAGATGGCCAGCAGGGGAGGGCAGTTGGGGGCGATCAAGCCTGCAGGGAAGGGCAGTTAAGAGTGACCAGGCCTGCAGGGGAGAACAGTTGTGGGGGGTGAACCAGGCCTGCAGGGAGGGCAGTTAGGGGTGACCAGGCCTGCAGGGGACAACAGTTGGGGGCAATCAGGCTGGCAGGGAAGCAATTAGGCATCAATAAGGCTGGCAGTAGAGTGGTTAGGGGGTGATCAGGTTGGCAGGCAGAAGCAGTTAGGGGCAATTAGGTAGGCAAGCAGACAAGCAATTGGGAGCCAGCGGTACTGGATTGTGAGAGAGATGTCTGACTGTCCATTTAAGCCCAATCTTACGGTGAATAGGCCTAATCAGGCAGTCAGACATCCCTTGAAGGGTCCCAGATTGGAAAGAGAACAGGCTGTGCTGAGAGACACACCCCCCATGCATGAATTTTGTGCACTGTGCCTCTAGTTTTTCTATATGAAGCTACCAAGTAACATTTCTTCATGCAGTTTCTCATCTTCCATTCACTTTATTTTTATTGTAGTAAAATAGGCATAACACTAGAAGCCCAGTGCACAAAATTCATGCATGGGTGAGGGGTCCCTTAGCCTGATCTGAACCCTCTCCAATCTGGGAGTCCTCAGGGTATGTTCTACTGAGGGCTTAGGCCCACTCCCTGTGGTTCCCTGCTCTCTGCAGACCTGCCAGCTGGATGCCGCCACAGGCTCTGCTGTCTGTTTTCTGCTCTCTGTGGAGGCTTGCGGACCTTTGAGGAACTTAGGGAATTCCAGCTCCCTGCCAGCTCAATTGGCAGGGAGCTGGAGTTCCATTGCTGACACGGCCATCTCTGATCCCTCCTCTGTTGAGAGTGACTTCCACTATAGCAGCTGCATGGCCTCTCGCCAGGCCTGGCTGCTTCACAGTCTCCACAAGAGGCTGATTTCTGGGTTCCCAGGGAGAGCACCCTCCTCGCTGAACTCCCAGGGAGAGTGGAGTCTTAGAGGGAAAGCACTTCCTTCTGCCTCCTCTTAGGGATCCTGGGCCAGAGCGAGCACCTGTCCTACTCAAGGCACAGAGGGGAGAGCCCCCTCAGGGAGTCCTCCTAGCTGGGTGTGGGGAATGAAACTGGAGCACTTCCTCTTTGAGCCCTGTTGTCTTCCACAATGTGAACACATTTTATTTTATTTGACCCTGCCTCATGTGCCAGGCCTGTGCTGCACGCAGCCACACCCACCTACTCCTGCGGGACATTACCATGAGGGCGACCTGGCTAATTAGCATATTCTTCTTCTATTAAATAGGATAAGCCAGCAGATGAGAGAAGGCATCAAAATGGTTAACTAGATTTAGTAATCAAATCAGTTTCAGTTGTTACTGAATTGATTATCAGAATGGGTGATTTAATCATGAATATAGGCAAGTTTAAAATTTTTTGAAATTTTCATGCTAATTTTAATAGCAGGTAGTTTAAAAATATTTTTTAACAGTTCAAGAAAAACACTAAAAGCATAGCATATCTAGAATTTTAACCTCACAGTATTCACAAAGGTAAATTGCCTGTCATTTCTGATTGCAGTGTTTTATTTGGTCATTATTTACGGTGTCATTTAAAAAATTACATTTGTCACCAGTACCAAAACAACCAGTAAAATTAGCATTTTCTAGAGTGAACTCAAGAAGAGTAGTTGGAAATAGATTATTTATTTCCATGATAGAATTAGATCTGCAATCGTCTCAGCCACTTAAGGAACATAGCTACCTAATTTAGTGGGATTTTCTTTATCTTAAACATTAAAATGACCGCTATAGTTAAAAAATAATTGAGAAATAACTTTGGATTCTTAAGTTTAATTTCAGAAGAAAATTAAAGCAATATAAAGATCATTAGCAAAATAGTATATTTGAATTAAAAACTAGAAATGGGAATCTATAAAAGCTGTCCTGCTAAGTGCTAGTTTTTCAGTTCAAAGTCAAAGGGAAGTGAACAAAGGCTTAAATACATAGTCACTTCTCAGCTACTTTTCTACTTGCCAATATTCCAAGTATATTAAATACACAAAGAATAAAATATGATTTATCAATAAGCTTTCCAAATAATAAATATGGATGGATTGACAGGTAGGTGTAGAGTTAGACACATCAATAGATGATAGATATATAGATGAATGATGGAAAGATGATAGATAGATAGATGGATACATTGATACATAGATTAGAAGTGGGTATTAATCTCCCACCCCTCTAATTACATCCCTTAGAAGTAACAAATGATAGTAGTTTGCTCTATCTTCAGGATATGTTTTATCTTCCTGAGTCTTTAAGGTTGTATGCACAAATGAGTGAACACATACATAGTCTTTGTTTTTGCTTTCTAACAAAAATGAGATTACATTTTACAAAATTTTTCCTCTTAATATGACATGGATATGTTTCCTGGTCAGCACATAAGTCATATGACGTTTTGCTGATGCTTTTATAGTATCGCATTACAGGAGCACAACACAATTCACTTAGTTTGCTCATTTTGCATATTTAGCTTGTTTCCTTTCTGTTGTTGCTTGTTTTACTATGTAATAATTCTGCAATGAGAAACCTCAGTAATATAATTTTTAAGGTAATTCCTTAATTACTACAGAATAGATTCAATAAGTAGAATTGCTTGATCACATGTTTTGCCCATTTTTAACCTACATAGAGTTTCCACCTATAGTTTAAAGAAATTGCTTTTGTCCCAACGTTTTCAAAAGCCTGGAAAAATATCCATCTGTTAAAATTTGCACTGACTTTATTTTTTAAAAAGATTAATGAGCATTTGAAATGATTAGTGAAGTAAAGCATCTTATCATAAATTCAGTGGCCTTAGCTCTTTACCCAATTGACCTATTTAAAAAAACACACACACACAAAAAAAGACTTGGACTTTTAATCTTTTCCTTAGCTATCATTAAGTACATTACATATATTTGGGCTATTAGTCCTTTTTTTATATTTGTTTTAATGTGTTTTTTGTTTGTTTGTTTATTTGTTTTTACTTTTGATATTATGGAATTGAACATACAGAAAATGAAATTTAACAAATAATTATAAATCATGTATCCATTCCATTGTAGAAATCATACTGTCACTGACATCAGAAAACAGCAATCGCCAAAACCGGTTTGGCTCAGTGGATAGAGCATAGGCCTGCATTCTGAAGGATCCCAGGTTCAATTCCTATCAAAGGCATGTACCTTGGTTGCAGGCACATCCCCAGTAAGGGGTGTGCAAGAGGCAGCTGATCGCTGATTCTCTCTCATTGATGTTTCTAACTCTCTGTTCCTCTCTCCTTCTCTCTGTAAAAAATCAATAAAACATTAAAAACAAAAAAAGAAAGAAACCAGCAATCACTCCTGAGGTTCCTTTCATGTGCCCATCTGACCACAACCGTCTTTCACCCATAGGTACACTTGACCTTCACATCAATTACCTCCTAATTGCTCATATTTTCTTTGTTTTACTTCCAACTTTTGTTTCCCACTAGAATATAGTTTTGTTTCCTCTTTCCTTCCTCCCGCCAGCACAAAGGGTGTGTGTTGAGTCACTGCTGTTTTTCTTTCTTGTCACCTGTAGTCACTGTTGTCTTCTTTCTCTTCATTATCAAGGCTCCCTGTACTCAAGATACTCCAAAGAGGACTCTCATTTTAAGCAAAGCAAACTTTCTCTGGCTCCCCATTGCCTTCCAGGCCCTTTCCACTTCTTCCCTTTTTTTATCAAAACCTTCTTTGGGCAGTTTCTCATCTTCCATTCACTTTATTTTTATTGTGATTAAAATATACATAATATAAAATTTACCATCTTATCCATTTTTAAACATAATTTTGTGGCATTAAGTACATTCAGATTGTTGTATAACTGTCATTACTAACGATCTCCAGAACTTTTTTCCGTATTATTTAAATACTCACTCCCCAACTTCCTCCCTCTGTTAGTCCCTGGTTACTAACATTCCATGCTCTGTATCAATGAATTTGATAATTCTAGGTAAGGATCATTTATTATTTGTGCTTTTATGCCTGACATGTTTCACTTACTAGAATGTCTTCAAGGTTTGTCCATGTTGAAGCATGTATTAGAATTTCATTCCTAATTAATGCTTGCTGATATACCATTGTGTGTATGTTCAACATTTTATTTATCCATCAATGAACTCTTGGGTTTCTTCTACCTTTTGACACTTGTGAATACTGCTTATATGAACACGGATGTACAAATATTTGTTTGAATCACTGCTTCTATTATTTTGTGTATATTTTTAAGGTATAACTGCTGGGTCACATGGTAAATCTATGTTTTATTTTCTGAGGAACCATCATACTGATTCCACAGCAACTATACCTTTTTACAGCAAAGTTATGTGTGCATACTTTATGTCTGACTTATCTATACTAATAAAAGAGTAATATGCTAATTAAACCGATAGAACTTCCAGAGACCTTCTGGACAAAGCCAGGGGCTTGGCTGGCCTGTAAACCTCCCCCATATGGCCTTCAGCCCCTCTCCCAGGCAGGAGAGGAACCCTCACCCTGACGGGGGCATAGCCAGTCTGCAAATGGCCTTCAGCCCCCCACCCAGGTTGGCACCACCCCCAGGGGGACCTCACTGTTTTTATTATTTTTAATATATTTTATTGATTTTCTACAGAGAGAGAAGGGAGAGGGATAGAGAGTTAGAAACATCGATGAGAGAGAATCATCGATCACTTGCCTCTTGCACACCCCTTACTTGGTTGTGCCCGCAACCCAGGTACATGCCCCCACCAGAATCGAACCTGAGACCTTTCAGTCCACAGGCCAACGAACTATCCATTGAGGCAAACTGGTCTTGGCTGGGACCCTACTCTTATAGGTGCATGACTGGCCTGCAAACTGCCCCAGGCCCCTTTTCCTGGCCCCATGTCCCAAGGGAATCCCCACCCTGATCTGGGACACCCTTCAGGGCAAACCAGCTGCCCCCCACCTGTGCACTAGGCCTCTATCTATACTAATAAAAGGGTAATATGATGCTGAAACCAGTTTGGCTCAGTGGTAGAGCGTTGGTCTGTGGACTGAAAGGTTCCGGGTTCAATTCCGGTCAAGGGCATGTACATTGGTTGCGGGCACATCCCCAGTAGGGGGTGTGCAAGAGGCGGCTGGTCGATGTTTCTCTCTCATCGATGTATGTCTCTCCCTTCCTCTCTGTAAAATATCAATAAAATATATATTTTTAAAAAAGGGTAATATGCTAATTAGACCAGGAGACCTTCTGGGAGACCTTCCAGACATCCTTCTAGACAAAGCCATGGTGGCAGGGCTGAAGCAGAGGTGGTTAGGGGCAATCAGGCCAGGAGGGGATGGCAGTTGGGGGCCAGTAGGCTGGCAGGGGGGCCAGTTGAGGATGAGCAGGCCAGCAGGAGGACTAGTTGGTGGTGAGCAGGCCAGCAGGGTGGGCAGTTGGAGGCGAGCAGGCTGGTGTGGGGGCAGTTAGGGATAATCAGGGAGGGCAGTTGAGGGTGATCAGGCGGGCAAGGGGGGCAGCGTTTGGGAGTGAGAAGGACAGTGGGGGCCTAAACCGGCAGTCAGACATTTCCCAAGGGGTCCCAGGTTGGAGAGGATACAGGCCAGGCTGAGGGACTCCACCCACCCCTGTGCACAAATTTTGTGCACCGGGCCTCTAGTATAATATATATTGTTTGGGGATTGTAAAGTTTTATGTAATGAAATCTGTTACAATGTCTACTGATGGCTTCTCTGCTACCTATTACTTTATTTTACTTTTGATGAAATGACAGAAGATACCTTTTGCAGAAATATTTGCCCTCACATATCATTATTTATGTTAAGAAATATGTTCCTAAAACTGTTTGGTTCTACAATAAGCGAATTTATAGATATCCAACAACATAAGGTACTATGAAAAGCAATGTAAGTTCCATGTGCCTAGATTTCATCTTATTATTTCCTATATCCTTGGATCCTAGAATACAATGTTGCACAAAGAATATGCTCAGTAAATATTTGTTAAATTTGAATTAGTTAATTCAGTATTTTATCCTTAATTATCAGTAGTTTAGCTATGGGTGCATGAAAATCAAACCAGAGCATTTTGGATGAATTTAGTCACAATATTTTCATTAGCTTTTTTTCCCTTTGGGATAGGAAAGATAAGATTAATGCTTTCCAAAATGTGGCATGTGTCAAATTCTTTCCTGTGGCAGGTATTTGAAGAAGATTCCTGTGATACTTCATCCCTTTCTCAAAAAGAACTTAGAAAAAAATCAGTTGTATTCTTCAGGGGATGTATTTTTGGTAGTTATTATAGTAGTTAAAGGCTAGTTTTATCTACAAATGTATTGTAAAAATATTTTAACAATGAATGTACATAAATTGAATCATATCAGGTTTTATAGATCCTAAAATGTGTAATTTACAATCTTAGTATCATGGTTTTGATGTGGGAAATGAAACTTCATTTTATAAATTTAAAAATTACCACTGAAATAATAAATATTTAAGTATCTTTACACATAATTAAATACAGATGAGAAAATGTCTAATTAAAATATTATTATAATAATCTTAAAAAGATATAGAGGTAACCTTAATATGAAGGTAATGTGACTGGTTTTTCTCAGTGAAGTGAAAATAAAAGTTTGATTATAACCTCTTGAAAGCTTTAAATAATTGTGAATTTAGTAAATTCTTTGCTCTAGGCTTTGTGGTCATGGAAGTACATATGTATACCATTTTAAAAATTGGTCTTCCTAATAGAGTGCAGTTAATATAAAACTAATCCCCCACTGTAAGTCATCCATAATTTTTATTAAATGTAGTAAAGAAACAATACAAAATATGCTTAAGAATATTCACAGCAGCATTGTTAGAAACAACCTAAATTTATATAAATAAAAGAATGGACATATAATGTGTAATAATCATACCATGGAATACCATACAACAATGAAAATGAGTAAAACAGTGTTACATGTATCCATTTGACAATAGGACTGCATTACCACCATTTGTCCACCAACCAGATCTGAAATATCATGGCTGACATGTACACATAAGGAACTATTTGACATTGAAATTGGGACTCAAAAGAACTGTTGGCCCAGAAAGGAACTCACTACAGACTGGTTCATTTGTCTCTCAGCATAACCATTAAGGCTTGTCGCAGTTTAGGTTCTTATAAGGGTATTTCTTGGATTACATCACCTCACACATCTAGAGGAAATAATGAACAGCATGGACTGGTGAACAAAAATAAACCCAGAGAAAGAAAAGCAGCGATCAGACTCTCAAACCTCAGAGGGAAGGTAAGGGAGGATGGAGGTAAAGGGAAGAGATCAACCAAAGGACTTGTGTGCATGCACATGGGCCTAGCCAGTGGCCATAGACAACAGGAGGGTGGGGGACTATGTAGGGAGGGGTTTGGGATGGCAATGGGGGAATGGGGTGATACCATATTCAATAAAAATAAATTAAAAAAATAAAATATTGAGAAAAAATAAAGAATAAGTTGTAGAAAATACATATAATTTAAAATTTTAAAAACATGCAAAATTATCTATACTATATATATATATATATATATATATATATATATATATGCACCTACATATGTATTATATTCATTTATGCACAGTATATATATGCAGACTTATAAAAAAGATTCAATGAATACTGGAAGAGAAAATAACAAATTTAGATTAGTTCAAATTTTAAATTCGTGAAATTAGTTATTACCTTGGTGTGAGGAGTGGAGAAAATGCTACCAAGGAGGAATGAAGCAGAGGCTTACATTATACCATATTTATAATATAATTTCTCATATTTAATGTCATATTATTTTCATATTTCTACAAATGTCTTATATATTTTACTATAGTTTTAAATAAAAATTTAAATAATGAATAAAATTTCTTGAAAAGTAGGCTTTCCCTCCTTAACTGTAATCATCAAGATAGGAAATACAAATTTTGTGGTCCTTTCTTATAAAATTTAATTGATTACAGGAGAGAAAACCATAGACAAGATATAATATTTGACCTTAAGTAAACTGTGGTCAATTTTTCTAGTTTAGAATAAGCTTGTAAATGTAACATAGAAGAGATCTTCCACTTTTTAGCCTTATCTGACTCTTCAGTCACTTTCTTCACACACCAGATATTGCATCAAGTTATCCTTGTCTTCAAATCACAAATCACAACATACACTTTGTCATTTTACACAAGATAGACCATGGGGTTGAGATAGCTTGCTCTCTTTGGCTAAAATAGTCCTACATCTTTCAAAAGACACAACATTTTGGGGTTGAGGAATAGGTGTAAATTTTATTCCTGAGACCCCCAGGAATGGCTCCTCTTTCCTTTGAGTATCTATGATTTATGTCTCTGTTCCAGAGGGCACTTGCTATCCTGCCCTTATTTTCTCTAATATCTAGTTTTCCTAACTTAAATGTGAACATATAAAAAGCAGAAGAGGTGATTCAGACCCTCTAGTGGTAAGAATCTAAGAACATAATTATCATAGGATCTAATAGTACATTCTCACAGCTGATTATTGTGTCATGGAAGAATGGACCCTAATATTTCTAAATATTGATGCCTAAAAGAGTACTTACTTTGAATACATAAGTAGTTTTTTTTATTTTATTTTAGGGAAAAACATATAATTCTTTAGAAAAACATACTCTTTTGCAAAACAAATAAAATAAGTTTTCTTGGTAAAAAACAAACAAAACTTCCTTCTGGACTGAAAGGTAACAGACTTGCTTGGGCATGTTGGTGGGTTGGGAGCCAGACCTGAGCTCTATAAACACTAACCTTGGTAAGGTTTCAGATTGCTCTTCTGTGCCGTAATTAATGTTTAAGGCAATTGGTAAATTCAAAAATAATACAGCCTTACCTTATTTGCACTTGGGGTAATAAGTAAGATCTATTTGAAACATATCAGAAAGCAGAACCTCTGGAGGAGTTGATAATAAAACTGTTGGCAGCTTTTTAACATTTTCTAAAAGTGTTTCTAGAATATGATTGCAAAATTGAAAACCAGCCACCATATAGATGGGTAAAAAACATAAGTGTTCCTTTGTGTTTTCCAAAACTTGGGTGGGAAAGAAAAACTAGTAGAAGAATGAACTTTCCATAACCCAGGAAATGGGGGAGATAATGGCAAAGTATTTTATACTCTCAGCTTGTGAGGTCCGAGAAAAAACATGAGTTTACAATTAAATAATTGAGTGGAGAAAACAACTAAATCCAATTTTTAAAATGGTAGCAAAAAGTCTTGGAATAAACTTTAAAAGACCTTCATAAGGACAGTAATTTTTTCGGTCTGTATCTATCTATGCACTTCATTCCTTCCATTAGTTACAGCCTTGAAGATGGGTATTTATTTTGTTACTCTTTTGTTTCCCTATAACGTTAGTTTAATATATGTTATCTTTAATTTAAGATATAAAATAAACAAATGTTAAGACTATAGCATGTTATTTTTTAGATGTGCTTTCAAAAGAGGTAGGTGTGTGTTGGTCATGTCTACTTTTACTTATGAGAATAATTAAACCTAGAGAGACTAAATTACATGCCCAAAAGCATCATGCCCCCTTTGAAGGCAGCTGGGAGTTGATTTTATGTCTTCTATTGACTCCATCCTTTATCCTCTGTATCACACTATGCCCACTTTCTAGGTATAGAGAGGGAAACTTTATATGTTATTTCCCCTCAGCCACCCAGTTCATGCTTGCTTCTGGCCCCTCTTTACATGAAGCATTTGTATTGTAGCTCTCAATTTACCAACATTTAAAGTTGATCCAAGCAGACATTTCTTGAAATCCTTCAGCCACAGAGGAAATAAAAACTTTTATGTTTGAAAAGGATTGCTTCCCACTCTAAAGCAGGTTGACCTATATCCTAGCCCCACACGGAGGAGCAACCAGCAGGAGTTTTGACTCTTTCTTCCTCTTAACCCAAACCTTGACCTGTTTTTATTTATTTTTTTGAACATTATCTGCTCATATTAACTCTTAGCTCTGAAAAAATTTACTGGTAGCAATGACTTGAGACCTTAAGCTAAAAGTTATGTTTTGTTTCTCTTCTGAACCCCTCTAGCCTGACTTCTAGGAGGACAGACACTAAGTTATACTACAATAAGCCCTGTCAAGCTAGAGCCTGGTATAAGACATACTTATTTGAGGAAACAAGGTGGATGTGTTCATTGTGCCTTTGTTGTAGTACATAGACAAAGCAAACTATGAAAGAAGCTTCTGAGAAAGAAGATTTCTCAAGGATCAATACCTCCCTCTTCCACAACCTGCCTGTGGAGAATGGCTTTGATGACTGTTTCTATAATAAAGATTAGGCCCCTACAATGTTCTTTGAAGTATGGGCATTTTTCCTGGGAGAAGGGACACTTCTTGTTTGGAATTCCTGAATGGCTGAAGTATGAGGAACTGTCTCACAGTTGTGCTTATGTATGGTCGAGGCTCAAGCCAGGCAACAGAATAAGTTATGGAAAAATTCACATTATGCAATGCAGCAGACATAAAGTTTATTAGAGAGAAGCACCGAAAGAAATTACCACAGCAGAAATGTACCAAATTAAAGCCCTTCAAAAATGACAGAGTGGCAGGAGCCCGGGGTGAATGTGACAGCCTGTCCTTGGAACTGAAGCTGAGGGATGGACTCCTGGCGGGTGAGCCCTGTGACAGCAGAAGCTCTTGTTTGGCAACGCCTATGAGCACGCAGGTCATGAAGACTGGAGATGTTGCCACAGTCAGGCAGGAAGCGTGCTCTGGTGACTAAAGGGAAGCCTTCATTCCTGTTTGTATGCCACATAGGCAAGCCTGTCAGCTGGTCATCACACATTCTGTTTTGCCACTTTGCACTACTCCATCCCAGTGAAGGTTTGGGAGGGAGAAGACATGACAAATCCCTTTCCACTCTCCAAGTGTTTCTCTGATTGCCATGGAGCTCTGCCCAAGTGGTGATAAAAAACTGTTAACTGGACAGCAAGATAATGAATATATTCTTAGTTTGAATATTTACCAAGAGAGATCCAGTTTTAGATTGAACATCATGTGGTGGAAAAAAATAATAGGGCTTTTAATATCAATCTGATTCATTGTTCATAGTGAAGAAGGAACAAAAAATTGTCAAATGACAACAAAACCCTCAGATTTATGTAAGCAAGGCATATTGAACATTTATATTTTAAACATAATCCCATTAGACTAAAAGTGTCATATGGGTAGGATTTTTGTCTGCTGTCCTGACTATCAAATTCTCAATGTTCAGACCAAAATTGGGTCCAGATTAAATTTTCAAAAAATTATTGAATTTAATGTATCTGATAAAGTGATATGCATTAAAAGGAATATTACCACAAATTTTGCAAGATGTGAATAAGCTAAATGTCTTGAACACCTTTATTATAATAAATTTTATAATCTAGACAAAATAAACAAATTGCTTGAAAGCACAAACTTCTAAGTTTGACACAAGAAATGCAAACTTTGAATTTTCCAATATCTAGTAAAATATTAAATCTGTAGTTAAAAATCTTTACACACAGAAAACTTCAGACCTATATGATATCACTGATAAATTTGTTCAAATATTTAAAGAAGGACAAAAATTTTGCCAATCATAAATGACTTATTTCAGAAAGTAGAAAAAGTAGTAAAATGTTCAATTAATTTTATTAAACTATCAAAATGATGAATTTGTTTTACCATCAGTTCCTTGAGTCATATTAGCATAGTATACAGTCAATTAATAAAAGTCACTCTAGTTTAAAAGCGATGCAGTTGGCCAATTTTCAATGTGGACACATTCTGTTGTGTTACATAACGTGAAGATGAGACTTTTATATTTCAGGCATCATGGGCTTGGTATTCTAAGAAACACAATGACATACTTGAGGAATCATCCCACTTCATTATTACTATGTATATATCTCAGAGAGCGTAAAGACTGAGTTTTTCATCTGTGTGTTTTCATTATGTATCTGAGTGATTGGACCTTAATTGGTCTTCAGTAAATATTTGTTGAACATTTCTTTAAAAAGTGTGCTAGAAAATGGTGAGATTGGTTTTTACAAAAATCTATAAGTGCAAGAAAATGATCAATATTTGTCTGGTAAAATATCATCCTTGTTTCTGAATGCCTGAAGATTCTTCTGAAAGTGACACATAAAATAGCAAAATTGCACGCACCATCTGAAATGCTGCCTATAATTCTTTAATCAGTATCTAGGTACCACAGTCCTAGGGAATAAGGCTTCTTTGAACAATTTCAGCCAAGGATGATAATACATTTTGGCTCTTCTTGTCACTGGATCAGCACAGTAGCAACCAAGAGCAAACGAAAGGAAACGTTACTAACTTAGATATAGTCTATATTTTTTCAGAATTGTCAAGAACACACATTCTTTTGTTAGACATCTTTTCAGATTCAAATACATGAAACATCTTTCATGGCTACAGAAGCTTCTCCACTAGGAGCATCACACCAGCACACAGACATTCATGTTTGCATGTGTATATATGTGTGCACAGGTGTATACATACCTTCCTAAGTGTTACTCATGGTTTCAAGTACTTCAGATATACTGTAATTTATTCCTTAGAACACCCTTACGAGGTAGGTTCCATTGTTAGTCTCTTTGAGGAAACATGCACGTAAAGGTTAAGTAGCTTCTCTTTCTCCAGGACCAATACATGCCAGAGTCAAACTGAAACAGAGTCTGATATCAAAGTCTGAGCTCTCGACACTGGCCATCCACCTCTCCCAGTGTGATAAACCCTCTGGCTGGATTTGACTCTAACTTGTCCCCCAGAGTGAGGTGGGGAAGGAGCAGTCCAACCATGGAACACATTTCCGTACTGGCTTCGCAAGTCATAAGTTTTTTTTTCTTTCTTTATAACAAAGTGTGTAATTGAAACACCCCTTTTCAGCAGTGGCAATACCGTTTTGAAACCATTCAAATTGGTGTGTTTTGTTCCACAAATATGCCTTGGAAACATGTACCTTGCTTATTTTAGCAAGATTCCTGATTTAAATATATGTATGTATATATATATATATATATATATATATATATATATATATATTATAATAAATTATATATAATTGATTATATAAATTATATAAATATATATATATATTATATAAATAATATATAAATATATATTACCCACATATATTTTTACAGAGAGGAAGAGAGAGGGATAGAGAGTTAGAAACATGTATGAGAGAGAAACATCCATCAGCTGCCTCTTGTACACCCCCTACTGGGGATGTGCCCACAACCAAGGTACATGCCTTTAACAGAAATCTAACCTGGGACCTTTCATTCCACAGACTGATGCTCTATCCACTGAGCCAAACCGGTTTTGGTGAGATTCCTGATTTTTTAATATGACTTTTTTCAGTCCTTGGAGGGGGAAAAAATCTGCCTTGCACTCATGCAGTGCTTGCATTTCAAAGTAGGCCTTATTACCACTCTCCTCTAGATTTGCTATCAGGGAAATTGGGAAATAAGAAGTAAATGTTAGTGTATGTATCAGTGTTATGTTTATACTTTATGCTCTTTGTGAATCTAAGCTTAAACTTACAAAGTATGCAAGAAAAGTAGTTTTATGCTAAGAGATACATATAGATTCATAAAAATTAAAATTTATGTCTAAGGGGTACAATATTTAAATATTTAGTGCCACTTATGTCTACTTCCTCTCTTCTTTCCGGGGTAGAATATCTATCTTATTTTATTATGTAGCTATCATTTCCTCATAAAAAGGTAAAGGAGTGTTTTGAAAAGGAGTCTCACTTACTGGAAAGTCTTAAACCATTTTTTATTCATTTATACTTCCCTGCTCTCTTACCTCCACCCAATGTGGATGCATTGACGTCTACCTGCCTTTGCTTTTAAAAATTCGGATTCTTGTCAGCACTCAACTCGGTCTATACATAATTTATTATAATTACTAACAGAACTTTTTAGTGCCACGCTCAATTATCCCTGGAGCATAGAAAAGGGTTATGGATTGTTGGATACTTTTAGGCACATGGAACTGTCATAAGAGGGTATACACATTAGTTCTAGTGCAGGGGTGGGCAAACTTTTTGACTCGAGGGCCACAATGGGTTCTTAAACTGGACCAGAGGGCTGGAACAAAAGCATGGATGGAGTGTTTGTGTGAACTAATATAAATTCAAAGTAAACATCATTACATAAAAGGGTACGGTGTTTTTTTGTTTGTTTGTTTGTTTTTGTATGTGTGATTTTCTTTTTCTTTTTTAGTTTAGAACAGCCATCCAGCCCATGGGCCATAGTTTGCCCACGCCTCTATCTAGTGAATGGCCACAGACTCCAGAAGAACAGAATAGCTTTACAAGGCACAGACGCTGTTCTCCCATCTACCAAAGCAAGGGATGTTTTAGTACAAGACCACATGGGAAAATTCAGAAGCTTATATTGGATCTTATAGTACCACGTTTTGGAATTTTATTATGTTTATAACCGATACTTTTGGAGAGAAGAATGCAGCTATCCTCATTTCACAGTACCTGTGTATCTTGTCGTTTGGTTGGGAAGGCACTACTTTTACCAGGAATGAAGACTTTGTGCATGAAAACGAAACCATAAGGAACCTGGAATGAGAGAGAATAATGATGCTGGCCATTTCTCCCGGGTGTGTGGGAGAGCAAAAGTTTAGAGAGTGACTAGGGGTTTCTTAGACCCGGAGGAGAAGTGAGTGTTTCCTTCATCATGTGTCTGTTTGCTGAGAGGAAGCAAGGGCTTAGAGTTACACACAGATTTACTGCCTTTGTGGATCGCGTCTCCATAACTCAATAAAAGTCATTTGATTTCCTTAACTTCCTTCTTCAAGGGCTCAGGCCTGCTTTATTTTTAAAGAGTGGAAATACACATTTGGACTCGGCATATATTTCATGTTTCTGAGACTGTTCAGGATTTGGTTGAATCTTGCTTTTTTGCCCTTAGCATTTCCTGGCCCACTAGGGCTGCTTCCCTTCCATTCTTTTCTCCTGGGTGTGCAGATGTGCCACAGGCCTGCCATGTGTCCATCAGGGATGCAGAGGTTGTCAAAAGCCCTCCAGACAGAAACCTATTTGACTTTTGCTGAAAGGGGGGAGGGAGGGGAAACAAACAGTTTCCTTAATAGAACTTGAACATTTCCCTTAAAATAAGGCGTAATCATAAATTAGTTTAAAAACCCTCATGGAATGCTTACAAAACCAGAGGTATTTGAGGGTCATGATAATGGAAAAGGTGTTTTTAGAACCAACATGCCAGAGCAAAACATTCTAATGAGCATTGCCCTCTGCAAAGCCTTTACCTGAGGAAGCTCTTCATTTAGCAGTGCTGCCGCTGCTCAACACTGTGCAGAAGCTCCTGGCATCGCCTTCAGAGCTCGTTTATGAACCAATAAGAAAATAATTACCTTATGGCGGTACCTCCTAAAGTTCATGAGGGAAAAGGAAAGCAAAGAGAAACAAATGAGTGTGGTTTTGTCCATCCTTAAAACCATCTAAAAATAATGGTCTTTGTGTCCTACCCAGAATATGAACAGCTGAATGTACTTTGGATACACAGGAGCAAGAAAAAAAATAGGTGAGTTTTAAAGTATATGTATTTAACTGTACAGGACTCTGTAAAATCTGGCAACACAGAAAAAAATGTTTTTACCGATTGTAGGTGAGTTTGATATTACGTATATTCCACCTGTGTTTCATGACTGGATTGATGCCTTTTTAGAATCATTAGTCGGTGTGCAAATCATTCTATAATGAAGGTGATCTATTCCCAGGTAAACAACTCTAATGGCTTATTATTACCCACTTACTACCATAGTTTAGGCCATTATCAGTCCTTGCCTTCTTTACTACTAGTAGTAGTCTCTTACTGGATCTCTGTGTCTCTAATCCATTGCCTGAGAGTATACGTCTGAATATAGCACTCCTGTTAAAACCTGGCAATGACTACCATTACCTTCAAGATAAAACTCCCTACTTAGTACATTTAAGCCTATCACAATTGATCCCCTTATAAAACTTAGATTGATTAATCTCCTCTTGCCACATTTCCATTTTTGCTAATTGCTCTCTCGGCTGATGGACTTGCTTCCAGGAAGCACTATTCTCTGCCTAGTTTCTAGAACTTCATGCGTGCTTCACAATGCCTGCTACTGTAAAATATCTGCAAAGCATGCCACCTGAAATGTCTATCCTTGATGTTCATGTACAGAACAACTATTACTCCCCAGAAGTCTCTTATTCTAGAGAAAGACATAGAAATGTATCTTTCCAGGGATTCTCATTATAGATACCTAGTGTGCATTATTTAAAATGCCAGTTTCTTAGACCATCCTAAATTAGGTAACATTGTGTCCCCAAATGTATATGATTTAAAAAGCATTTTCAGGGAATCAAATGTAGGTTTGAATCTCACATTTTGAGAAATATTTTTGGGATATTCCCCCATGGTCCTTAATTATAGTAGGAGAAAATTTTGATCCTCCTCTAAAACTCCTACTATGAATAGATAATTAAGCATAACATTAACCAAATAGTAGAAACTTGAGAAAGAATTGTTGAATAATTAATTCTCATGAAATATCAACAAGCCTTTTGTAAGTCTTATTTGGTAGTTAGAGCACAAAGATGGTTGCAAATAATGATATCCCTTTTTGTACATGCATTGCGTTCTGCATAGAAGAAGCATTATATTCTCTATAAATCCAAGCTGATCTTGTTACTGTTTTTGAACAGTGCAATGCAAAGTAAGTAACAAGTAAAGACTTCTGAATGTAAGCAAGCATTATGAAAGTCTGGCCACTTCAGTGTCTTCCCTTCTCGGGTGCTGTTGAAACCCAGATGCCATGCAATGAGAAGCCCAGGCCACAGGGAGGGGCTATGCATGTGCGCTCAGGTCAACAGCTCCAAATGAGTCCCCACCTGACAGCCAATACCAGCTGCCTGCCATGTGAAAGGGTCATCTTAGACCATTGCAGCTGGATCAAGCCTTCAGAAGACTGCAGCCCTCACAAACATCAGGAGGGGCAGAAACCTTCCAGCTAAGTCCATTAGTGTGGAATCACGAGAGATAACAAAATAGTTGTTCCTTTCAGCCAGCATGCAGTAATAGGAAACTGAAACACACATACATTTTTTTAATAGCACTGCCACGTCACGTGGGAAACCATCCTCCAATTTTAAAGGGCAATATAATTTTTTACTGTACTCCTTAAATGAATCTAATATATCGCGTTTTACAAAACAATTTATTTTTTGCTTGTTTGTATTTGTACAAAGATTAATATCATACAGATGCCTCTTCTGCTCATGTCACAATTTTTTGGAGGCCCACCCACTTCTGACATCAGCTGAAGCACAGGCAGCGGTTCCAGCTCCTACCATAGAGCTCAGATCCATCCCTTTCCTCATTCTGTGCCAGTTCTTCTCTACTTAGAGAGATCTTGCTTGTCTAGTACACGAGTGCATTTTTAAATTTCCTAGGTTGGTTCTCCAACCAATGGGTAGCCTAGAATGGACAGATGTTCCAGTCTTCCATTTTTCAGATGGAAAATTCTGGATTATTTCATAGGTTTTGTATATATCTTTGCATAAAGAAGATTCTTGACCACGGCAGCATCCTGCATCCCAATGCACTCTTTCATTGACTTCCTGATTCACTGTCCCTGTTCTCACAGTCCTACTTCCAGAGCTCCTCACAAATCCTTGTCTCAGAGACTACTTTCAGGCCAAATGAATATAGCTACTTAGAAGCAAATGTTATGGATTGAATATTTTCATTTACCCCAAATTTATGCTAAAGTTCTAAGCCCTAATATGGCTGTATTTGGAGGTGGGATCTCTAAGAAGGTTGATTAAGGTTAAAAGAAATGCTAAGGGTGGGGCCCCAATCTAACAGAACAAGTATTATTCTTATAAGAAAAGAAACAAACACCAAAGATCTCTCTCTCCACACTCATACACAAAGATGTGGGAAAATAGCATTCTATTTTTATCTTCCTGAGTCCCTATAGATTTGTCTTGATAGTTTTGACCAGAGTATTTTTTCCTTGGACCTCTGTTAGACAGAAAGTTTTTTCATAGCCTCTTTCTGTTATCTTATACCTGAGGAAAGCACATAATACCCACGAGGCTTCCTCAGTGATTTTGCTGCTAGCAACAGTCATAACTTTAAGATACAAGTTTCATTTCACTGAATTTTTACTTTATAACCAGCAGTGTGTTTATGGAATTTCTAAGGCTAGTCCCAGTTCACTTTTATTCTTCATCAGCTTTGCACTCATTACTTTCTCTTCCAAAAAGATGAAAGTTGTTCCATGAGTTCTTTATGCTCATGGGAGATGTTTTCTTACTCACTGTTTTAGCTATTAAGGAAACTCTGAGATCATTGCATGGTGAGACTTAAGTCAAATAAAATATCAGGAAGTCCTGACCTTTATTTCTTCCCACTGCCATTATTTTGTTCCTCATAAACTCAACGAGCCTGAAGCAGCCCCTCAATGTTTCTCCACTTATGAGTGCCACCAGGTGTAAATTTAATGTCAGGTGCTTTATTTTAATATTTCTAGCATCATTCTCCACATCAAGGGTTAAAGTCTAGATATTCTATAATTTCAGGTTCTTTTGACTAGATGAAGATCTTTAGATAAGTAATTTCTTAGACACATTCATGATAAGAATCGCATGGTATATTTTTAACATTGTCATACACAACTTTTGCATGTTAACACATAAACTTAAAATAATAATGCAACATACTGGCAAGTAGATAAATAAAAGTACACATTATCAATTGTCTATGTTTGCTATGTTAAGGGTTTTACTTAAGCTAAATGTAATCTTCAAAATAATATTTTGCGATAGGTATTTCATCATTTCTATTTTGCAGTGAAAAACCTGAAGCCCAGGCATGTTGAGTACTCTTTCTATCATCTCAGAAACAGTAAATGGTAAAACTGGGATCTAAGTCTATGACCATTTTGATAAAGGATGTTGTCCTTATACTTATAACAAAATAGTATATTGGTTGATGTTTCAGGCAAGCACATGGAGAAATATTTGATTCAAGAAATCATGAGGTGATCTCCATTCACAGAAGTTATTGATTCTGTAATTAGAACCTAAGCTTCTGCCAAATGTGAGGTAGAGTGCCTACGCAAGTATGTGTCTTAACAGAGAGAGCAAGTCTCTGGGAGTTGATATCAGATTCCTTATCTGTAAAAATAAATTTTATCCTTTTATAATTTCAAAATAGAATAAGAAGTTTATGAAACAGATGAAATATTATCTATTCATTGTGATTTTATTTTCATTGTACAGATTTTGAAAATGAGACTTCTAAATGGTGTCTGATTACAAATTTCAGGAAGTTCTTAACATTCACATTTTCTACTTTATTTCTAAACTAGAGGCCCGGTGCATGAAATTCATGCATAGATGGGGTCGCTAGGCCTGGCGGGCGATCAGGGCAGATCAGGTTCCCTGCATTCCCATCTCCACCCCTCCTCCTTCCTTGCAGCCTTCATCTGCTGCCACCCACCCCAGTTCCTCATTCTAGCCTGGGGCCTGACCCCAACCAGGAAATTGGGGCCTGCTGACTAGGGAGAGCAGAAAGCAGAGGGACCTAAAAGATTGGCCACCAGCCCTGAGGAGGGAGCCGGCCCTCAGTCCCCTTGGAAAGGGCTGCTGCCACCTACCCCCAGTTCTCTATCCCAGCCCAGGAGCCGGGCACCGATTTGGTGATGGGGGCCTGCTGTCCCAGGGGAAGAACCAGGAGGTTGGCCAGGAGCTCCTGCATGTGATGTCTGCCTTCTGGTGGTCAGTGTACTTCATAGCCACCAGTCGTTATGGTCATTCTAGTCATTCTGGTCATTCCACTTGTTCTGTCTTAACGGTCACTTAGGCTTATATGCAGAGAGATAGATGATTTACACAATTTCCTTTTGCCCCTCCATTGCTAGAAGTTGAGCTTTCCCCCCCTTCCTTTTTTTCTCTCCCTAACTTTTGGTCAATCATTAACACTTTTGCAGGACTTTGTCTCTTTTTGTTTTCTTTCCCCCCTGAAGGGTTTCAAGTGAAAGAAGGAAGGTGTCAGGGCCAGGGAGGAGCCAAAGTTCTTGTATCACAGAGGATATTTGGTGGCCTTGGGAAGCAAATATATTGCTAGATGATCAACAAAAAAAGTGGGTTTCCTCTTTCTAAAAGAACATCTTCCTCAAAATATATCTTGGGGCTGGACACACAAAAAGGCAGTATGGGTATCCATCCAGACAGCTAGAGAAGCTACATAAACTTGTCAGCAAATGGAATGACAAATATCACAAAGTTCTGACACATTCTGGAGAAGAATGCAAGGGCATTAAATCCTGGTAATAAAAGCTTCTAAAAGGGATCAGGTTAGGGCCCCAATAAAAATTGCTTTAAAAAAAATAAGAAAAAGTTGGTACATAGTTTATTCATATTTCAGTGAGTAGAATTATGTGCTTAGGAGTACTTTTTAAAATATTATCTGTTCAAATCCCTTTTTCAAAATAAACGGTTCAATAAATATTATGCCCCAAATCATAAAGCAAATTAGAAGAGCAGAGACCACTTTTGCAGTTAGATATCTTGGCAGTTTTATGCTTCCCCTTTGCATGTACCATTTCTCTTGCCTGTTTTTGCTAGCAGCAACATCTCTTAGAAAACTTCATGATGGTTTAGGTGCTTTCCTCAGGTACAGGAGGACTGAGAGGGGCTATAAAGCAACTTCCTGTCCATCAGTGGCCCAGGAACAAATGAAGTCCTGTACAAAGCCATCAAGACAAATCTATAAAAACTCAGAAAAACAAAGAGTGAATTTCATGTCTTTCAATTGAGATGAACCAAGAGTGATGGAAAATTGGGCTTTTATTTCCCTCATTGGACTTAATCTGATTGTTTCAACATTATTTTTTATAGTGAACATGCAATGCTTATATAATAAAAAAGGGAGGTAGAAGAGAAAATATTTCCATTTTTATGCCATATAAAAAATTACTACTCCTGAAGGTTTTTAGAGTGAAAAGTGAGAGTTCCCATTACTACCTTCCCCAAGAGACCGGCAACCTCATGTCTAAGCCTTTGTCTCTCTAGTCCACTGGATTATGGTCTCTTCTCCAGGAAGTTGGTACCAGGGGAGGCCTGGGAAGGCAGCTTTGAACCTACCACAGATGATGCTTTCTTGTCTCTAAATCAATACTCACAATATAGTTCCTAATTAGAGACTTACAGTGTTCTCTACTTTACAGATCTCTCTAGTCTGTACCATTAACCCATGATGCTTGGATTTCTTACTGAATGCATTCTAGTAGTATATTTGTTTTCTTTACCAGACTATTCACTTGGAAGTTAAACTGACTTTTATTATCTCTGTATTCTCATCATAATTCAGTGAATAACCCAGACTAAGTCAGTTATTCTATTTGAAAGAAAAAGTGAAAGAAAAGGAGATAAGAAATGGGAAAAAAGAAACAGATGAGACCCTGGCTGGCAGGGCTCAGTGGTTGAGCATCAACCTCTGAACTAGAACTTCATGATTCAATTTCCAGGTAGGACACATGCCTAAGTTGAATGCTCAATCCCCAGTGTGGGGCATGCAGGAGGCAGTCAATCAATGATTATCTGTCATCATTGATGTTTCTATCTCTCTCCCACTCCCTTCCTCTATGAAATCAATAAAAATATATTAAAAAATAAACAAACGAGAGAATAAGCATTGTTATACTTGCAATTATAGATTATTTTATAGCTTTATTAAACCCAACCAAAGAATATTACAACATTAAAAAATACACAAACATTATCCCAACATATGGAAATGTGTTTATGAAAACCCATCACCATATTACAAAACATACATATACAACAGAGCTTATGAACCCAGACCTGCCTATACTTTTGGGTGTGCTAACTGGATTAAACTTAAATACAGCTTTTAGTAATAATTAACATGAGCTATATATTTTTTTATAGATTCTAAAGTTTTTTGAAGATGTCATTGCCATTTTATGGAAATTAAAAATAACTTACTAAAATGCAATTTTCTGCCTGAATGCTAGAAGGTGGCATACCAAACCAGTGTAGTCTCACTATTCACTTTATATTACCCTATATCATGAATAAATTATTGTTTCCATCAATTTTATGATAAAACTAGTTAAATATTATATTAATATTGGTATCTGATAGATTCTATTGATATTGAATATTAAAGCAAAAGAGAAGGAGAAAGGGAGAGAGAGAATGTTTTTTTTAGGAAATGAAATAAATTTCTGTATTTCATCCAGTTGCTGGTTCTTGCATTTTATTACTTAACTAGAGGCCCTATGCATGAAATTCATGTAAGGGGCTTGGCCCTCACAGCCACAGTGGCTTACCTTTGCCCTTGCAGCCCCAGCTTCATCCAGAAGGTCATCAGGAAGGTTGTTTGGCTCTCAGGTCTAATTAGCATATTACGCTTTTATCATTATAGATTTGCTACTTTGACAGTTGTGTTATATTTAGCTTTAATTCTTATCACTGCAACTTAAACCTTTTCATTTTGTTCTCTCCTTGATGAAGATCTGTTATTTACCCTCAATCTTTCCTCAAAACATTACAAAGCTCAATTCTCTTTCATCTTCATCTGATTCAATGGTTTTCCCAAGTCACTAGAATGTGTAGTAAAAAAAAATGGAAGATAAATTGCACAGTATTTTTAAGTATAGTTAATGATAGAATATTATATTAGTTTTAGGTGTGCAACATAGTGATTCAATATTTATTTCATCCCAATGGATTACCACACTATATCTAGTATCTATCTCTCACTGTACAAAATTATCATAATATTGTTAATTTATTCCCAGTGCTGTACGCTACAGTCCCAGGATTTAAACCTGAAGCTCATATGTCTTATCCCCTTTCACTTTTTTTCATCCATTCTCCCAAACTCCTCCACTTCACAACCATCTGTTTGTTCTCTGTATTTATAAGTTTGTTTCTATTTTGTTTTTGTTTTTTCATTTTTTTTGTGTTTTTTTAGATTCCACATGTAAGTAATAACATTTTACTTTCTCTAACTTATTTCACTTAATGAAAATACCCTCTAGATACATTCCTATTGTCACAAATTACTATTTCATTATTTTTTATTGCTGAGTAATATTCCATTGCATATATATCACATTTTCTTTACCCGTTAATCTATTGATTGGCATCTAGGTTGCTATTATATCTTGGCTATTGACAATAATGCTGAAATGAATATAAGGGTGTGTATAAATACCCAGAAGTAGAATTTCTGGGTTGCACGGTAATCCTACTTTAAAATTTTTGAGAACCTTCCATAATGACTGCATCAATTTACATTCCCACCAAGAGTGCACAAATGTTTCTTTTTCTCAATATCCTTACCAATACTTGATATTTGTTGTCTTTTTTATAACAGTCACTGTGGCAGACGTGAGGCAGTATAACATTGAGGTTGTGATTTGCATTGTTCTGATGATTAGTAATGTTGAAAATATTTTCATATGCTTGTTGGCATTTGTATGTCTTCTTTGGTGAAATGTCTTCTCAGGACCCCTGCCCATTTTTAATGGAATATTTTTATATTGAATTTTAAAACTTACTTATATATTTTGGATATTAACACTATAATATATGTCATTCACAAATATCTTCTCCAATCAGTACATTTTCTTTTTGTCTTCTTAAAACTTTCCTTTGCTGTGCAAAAGCTTTTCATTTTGATGCAGTCCCATTTGTTTATTTCTGCTTTTGTTCACAATGCCTAGGGAGAGACATTAAAAAAACATATTGCTAAGAACGATATTAAATAGTTTTCTGCCAATGTTTTCATCTGGAAGTTTTGTGATTTTAGGTCTCTAGGCCAGAATTACTCTGACATCAAAACCAGACACAGACACTTCAAGAAAAGAAAATTACAGATAAATATTCCCAATGAATTTAGATGGAAAGGTTTTTTAACAAAATATTAGCAAACCAAATTCAACAGTACATTAAAAAATATATACATCATGATCAAGTGGAATTTATGCCAGGAATTGCAAGGATCCACCAATCAAAAAATATGATACACATTAGCATAAATGAGTATAACAATCATGTGATCATCTCAATAGAGGCAGAAAAGCATTTGAATAAATTCACATCAATTTATCATACAAACTTTCAACAAAGTGAGTATTAGGTGAACATAATTAAACATGATAAAAGCTATAGATAAAAACCCCACAGGTAACAATATCAATCGTGAAAAGATAAAAGCTTTTTTTTTTAAAATGAGAAATAATAAAAGGATGCCCATTCTCATCCTTTTTATTTAACATGTTATTGGACATCCTAGACACAACACTCAAATAAAAAATAAAGAAATAAAAGACATCCAAATTGGAAAGAAGTAAAATTGTCACTATTTACAAATGACATGATACTATATGTAGAAAAACCCAAAGATTCCACCAAAACTATTAGAACTCATAAGTAAATAAAATAAAGTTACAGAATACAAAGTTAATATACAGAAATAGGTTGAATTTTATACAATAATAATAAACTATATTTAATAGAGAAATTATAAAATACTTTCATTTGCACTGCATCAAAAACAATAAAATACCTGGGAATAATTTTAACCAAGAGCTTTAAAAACTAGTACTCTGAAAATTATAAGACATTGATAAAAAAATTGAAGATGATACAAATAAATGGGAAGACATACAGTGCACAGGAATCAAAAGAATGTATATGTTTTTATAACCAAAGAAATCTGCAGACGCAATGTATTCCTCAACAAAATTCCAAAATTATTTTTCATAGAAACAAAACAGAATTCTAAAATTTTTATGGGACCAAAAGAGACCCAGAGAACCAAAGTAATTTTGTGACAAAAGAACAAAGTTGGAGGTATCATGCTTCCTGATTTCAAAATATACTACAAAGTTTTAGTAGTCAAAACAGTATGTTACTGGCCAGAAACAGACACAGAGATGAATGGAACAGAACGGGAACTCGAAATAAACCCATGTTTAGATGGCCAACTAATCTTTGACAAAACAAGTCACTATCTGTATATAAAAAAGCCTAAGTGACTAGCCCACTGGCCAGTAGCTACGTCCTGCACTGACCACCAGGGGGCAAATGCTCAACTCAGGAGCTGCAGAGCTGTGGTCACTTGGCAGTGGCAGTTCTCAGGTGATGCAGCGGGAACCACAGAGGAGGTAGCCCGATTTCAGGGTGTGTCACCCAAGAACCGTCTTCTCACAATCTGGGACCACTCTAAGAATGTTGGAGAGCTGGTTTCAGCCCAAGCCCCGCAGGTCAGGCCAAGGGACTCCACTGGTGCATGAATCCATGCACTGGGCTTGTAGACATCAATAAATGGTGATAGGAAAACTGGAAAGATACACGCAAGTAATAAAACTATACCACTTTCTTATACCATACATAAAAATAAATTCAAAACGAATTAAAATTTTAAATGTAAGACTGGAAATTGTACAATGTTTTAATCAGTTTACCACATTTATGTACTTCTTTTATTAATTAGCTTAATAATTTAAGCTATTTGAATACAGAAACTGATACACATAATAGAGAGAAGCAATTCACAGGCATGTATCTATACTCTATTTTTATTTTATTTTATTTCATTTATAATAACTATAGCTATAGTTTTAACTTAAGAAAAAAATTGAAAAACAACACCTGTGACGTTTCTTAGTGATCACTTATATAAACTGAAATATCTTCTCATTGGTGAGAAGGAAGAATTATGAATTGAGAAATCTCAATATTCTAGTAAAATGTCAGTAATTCAGGTCCATTAATTCCTCAACCAAGCTCTCCTTACATATGACCAAAAGTGTGCACATTAAAATTTGTGAAATTAGCAGAATCTTTTATTTGTAGCAATTATTTTAAAAGTAATCTTTTGAAAAATGGCAATAGTCTTATATTAAAATAAATTACTTAATGCAACTATGGAATACGACTGCTCATTTGAAAATGCCGAAGTGTTGTCCTGTTTCATCAGATGTGAAGTATTATCTGGGCTTATTTTTATTTTTAATGTTTTGCCATCACTAGCTTGATGTCATTGTCCTACACCTGGGCTCTTTCACTGGCTTAGATACCAGCATTTACTAGAGAGCTCTAACCAGATGCACCAAGTAGCAAAGATGTCACGTGCCATGTGGGATTGCAATACAGTGCACCTGACAACTGGCAGAGCCCTTGGAATGAGGTTTAATGGTTAAATGAGTGCAATTAAGTGAGCTGTTACATCTCTGCTGTCCCAGAGTATGAGAATGCTTAATGTGACTCATCAGCCTCATTCCAAGTTACAGACACTTAGAAACTGAATGAGCATAAACAGGAAAAGTCACAGTAAATCAGTTTCACAAAAAATTATAAATATAAAAAATGATAAGCAATTTTGATCGCTGGTTTCTTTTCAGTTATACAGCTTAACATTATGCAGTATACTGATGCTAGAATCATTTCCTATTTAACTTTGCTATATTGCTCACAAGCTCATAAAAATCTCATCTCCCTTTGGTAAAGCAAACTAACAATTTGTAAGCCATCCCTACCATCCCAAGGAGGCCAGAGATGCTTTCAATTCCACTGCCAAACTCAAAACAAGATTGCTAAATTCAGGTTAAGAAATAGTTCTGCACTGACCTATGTTGTAACTCCTATCCAAAGTCATTTTGAAACAATCTATAGTACAGAGAGCCAGAAGTCCAAGATTACAGAAATTGCTTATTTGGACAATCAGTCTAAAAAAAAGCTAGAACATTATATTGTTCTTCTCTGATGAATTTTTGTCCTGGGGTGGAGGTGAGGTGGGGAGGGAGGCCAGAGAGAAAAAATATAAACTTACTCAAGTCACCAACAATAATGCCATAATTTTAACTTTTGCAGAAAAAAATTCCAATTTGGTAAACAGAAAGGAAGATTTCAGACAGAAGGCCACGTGAACAAGCTTGAAAAGGTTTGAAGAAAATATTTAAGATAATCTGTGCTAAAGAAAGTAAGTAGAGACAAAATAAAAAATAAATGATTAGCATGATGAGTTCAAACTTTTCTATTACAGAACATAGAAAGTGTTTTCTTGCTCTATTTTCCCCCCACAACAGAAAAGTACTTCTTTATTGAGAAAGAAAATAATGAGTGTTTATCATGGCTTTTAGTTTTAAAAAATTAAAAAACAAACAAATACGCTATATAAATGGGATAATATGAACGGGCCAAATCAACACTGCTAAATTTGGCATAGATATTTTAGATTTCATGAGGTTTGACCTGAAAGTTTATTTGACTGTAAAATTATACTAGTATATATAATTAAATAAGCTAAATTAAAAATAAAGGTATGAAAGTAATGCTATCTATTAGTTTGAAGTCTGATAAATTTAATTACAGTAATATTTTTACATATTGTCCAGATTTCTCTGCCATTCTAAAGTCTGTTCTACAAAGAAAATTAGCCATTAGCAAAAATTAAGAGAACATAGTTTTATGCATATCTGATATATGACAATGGAAACAAAGCACACTCAATGAGGTCGATCAGATGCAAGCATGTGTGGTGTCTGCTGGAGCAGATGGCCCCGTTGATGAGAATTTCAGAGAGTTTACAGCCAGAGTTTAGGCCCAGCGTCAGCTCATTGAAAGAGAGAAAGAAAAAGAAAAAGAAAAAAAAAAGACACAAACACTGGCCTGAGAAAGCTCAACTAAAAGAAAGCTGTATTAAGTTCTCCCCATTGGCTCATTTAGTCCAGAGACAATCTTTTTTTTTTTTTTAACTTGTGGTATCATCTTTTTTATTTCAGAAAATAGACCAAAAAGTAAGATCACGATGAAGAATATGATAATTTTAAGATTTAAATCCAGCACAATTATCAACACTACTTTTCAATTGTGAAAAGTGATTTGATCATTTTACATAGCAGTGCACAGAGTTTATATGCATATTATTAAGTGAGAGTGCTGACTTTTCTTTCTTGTCACACATCCACTAACGAAGTGGTTAACAGTTGGCATATGGCACAAGGGGCTCCGTTCACATCACTGTGAGCCATGCCACAGAGTGCATCATCACCCTTCTGAGACTTTTCCTTCCCCTTCTTTCCCATATGGCGTTCAAGTCTAAAATAGACTCTCTCTGTTTAATATTCTTCAGTTGGGAATCAAGTGTGATGGAAAGAGGAGAGCAAGTCGCAGCAAATCTCCCATTCCCTTTGGGTCTACAGGAATCTCCTCGGTAGGTATGCTTTTCACGGAATGTGGGAGTTCCAGAGGAGTCAACTGAAAAATAAACTTACTCATTTGTATTAATGTCTAATACCCCATAACAGCAGGACTTTAAGATTAAATTCTGTAGGTCTAATCAATCTACTTTGTTCAACTTACCTATCTATGCAGATATTTGACCTTATAAATGCAACAGAGGCAGATCCAATGTTAACATAGGGAATTTTGCAGTGACTTCTAACATATAACCAGATTTCAAACTCCAAGACTCCATTGTGTCCTATATAATAAAGAGCTAATATGCTAATTAGACTGAACAGCATGAACTTCCATAGGAAGCCGGGGCTCTGGGGGCTGAAAACTTTGCATGAATTTTGTGTATTAGTGCATCAGGCCTCTAGTAGATCTATAAAGTGAATTAAACAAGTGTGCCATTCGTTCTGACTGGCAGCCTCATATTCTTAATACTTGCTTGAAGACATGTTTGGTTAAATACATCTGTTTATGTTATAAAATGTGCTTTGTCCTTAAACATGAAGATTAACATGTTTACTAGTAATCTACCTTTACTCTCAATTCTGAAGTTTAGAGAAAAGGTTTTGCCTGAGAAGTCCTCACTTCTGAGGTTCTCAAGTTCATGAATATTGGGAGATGGGTTATTGAGGTTGTTGTCACCTCCTTTAGTTGACTACAGTTTTATAAACAGTAGTCAACTAAAGGAGTTTTATAAACATCCTTTGCCCTATTTAAAAATATAACAATAAAGTCCCCTTTAAGTAAACAAAATAACTATAAGGCTTTTATTTTTTAAATGCATTTTTATTGATTTCAGAGAGGAAGGGTGAGGGAGAGACAGATAGAAACATCAATGATGAGAAAGAATTGTTGATTGGCTGCCTCCTGCACAGCCCATACTGGAGATTGAGCTTGCAACCTGGGCATGTGCCCTGACTGGGAATTAAATCCATGATAAAGCAGGGACTTCACCTCCATGGCTGCGCACCAGGCTGGCCACCATGACCTACCCGCTCGGGTTGCTCATGCCAGGGCGGGTAGGTCGCAGGCACGCCCTGCAGCTTCTGTCAGTGCCTCAAGCCCCAGCAGCAGCGGTGGCAATGGCATTGGTAGCGCCCACGTGAATGGGCCCCAAGTGGGCAGCACATTCCCTCAGCAGCCGGCCTGGCACACACAGATGGAGGTGAAGTTACTGGCACCTGCGTTCCTGCGTTCCTGCAGGCCTGAGCCCCTGAGCAGCTGGGGATGAGCTGGTGATCCCAACGGCCTGACATTGGGCAGTGAGGCGGCATTTTGCCTGGGACTGGCCAACAGGCAGAAGATGGCGCTGATCACAGGGGGCTAAGCCCTAGAGACCCTACCCGCACCATTTCATGTGCTGGGCCTATAGTTTGTACATAATTCTTCATCCTTATCATGTTGAATCAATATTATTTATTTATAATAATTCTGTTTTTCCTAGCAGATTATACATTCCAAAGATTGAAAAATTATATTTACTTTTGTATCCCCACTGTAATACACAATCAGTGCTCAAAGAACACTTTTGAATGAATAAACATGCATTATTGATGTACATATTAGTGATAATATAGAAAGTTTTATAAACATACATACCATAAAAAGAAAAGGGTTTTTAAACTAAAAATTTCTCACTTGTTTTCTATTATTTATTCTTATGACTTCACGTTAAAATGTACAAGGAAGAAAGATGACATAAGATGCAAAATAAACTTCCTGGCAATTTCACATTACATGTTAAGGTGTAGTAAATGCAGTTATTAAAATGATATGTTATCTTAATGTGAGTACCAATAAAATGGTAACAAACCTCAAAATGAAATTATTTTAAAAAGGTAGAATATTGTTATAAATTAGTATGGTCTTTAGAAAGAAAAACACAATTTATTCACTGATGTATTTGTTTATTTATTGTGCAATAGAATATGGGGAGAATAAAATGGAAACTCCATTACAGCCAATGTTTCTATCATGTTTAAAACATGGTAACAGTTGAGCTAAAATCTGAAGACACTAAGCTGAAGTTGAATAAAGAAAGGTAACTTTCAGCTCGGTAGAGCATTGTAGGAATCATAGAAAGTAACAGAAGCATTCTGTGTCCTAAGAGTTGTCTCTTTGCTCCTGGTGAAAAGCGATACTGTTTAATTGCAGTATTTTGGGTTTTGTGGGATTGTTTTTTGTTTGTTTGTTTGTTTTTGGTTTTGCTATATGACTATGTTATTCCTTGAAATGTCATTCTAACAATAAAATGAAAACACCAAGAGTTTAAAATAACTTTAATTAGGAAACAAGTTTGGCAAGTAACAACTCAGCTTCTTTTTAGGAAAAATGTAACCTGCTCTTATAGGAAGTGGCTAATGGAATATGTTAAATCAGTAGACCTATATCAAGGAGAATGACCTCTATTCAAGAGAGCTAAAGAAGGCCCAATTCTTCCTAATTTAATGACATGTAATTAAAATTGAATATAAAAGGCATCTCATTTGAGCATATAGTGATTATACATTTGGTAAATGAATTTGGATTTTATCAGTAAATACTTTCAGGATCTAAACTATGCATGCGATGATAATTATATAAACATGTGATGATAGTCAATGTGTTTAACAAATAATGCCAAAGCACTGAATGGAAATTTTATTTAGTTTAATGATTTAGTTAGAAGATTTAGTTAATTGTCATTTTGGAGTTTTCTAAATCTATCCTTGACTGCATTTTTGGCATTATCCTAATCTGTGTTGGTTTCTACCTCACTTTGTTTCAGATTTACTTGAAGTAATGGCAATAATTGAATACAAAACAAAAATATTTATAATCAGAAAATGAGAACATCTGTGAAAGGGACAATCAGCGTAGAAAAAGTATATGATGAATTAGGATAAAGAAAATACATCAAATCCAAGCCATAAAGACTTATGAAACAGCAAGATGTGGGCTATTAATTTGCTTTTGAGCTTCATAGCTGGCAACACAAAAGGGCTGCATGAATTATTTATGTGATTCACAGTATCAAAAAACAAAAAATTTGTAATTAAGCCGAGAACAGTTTGGCTCAGTGGATAGAGCATGGACCTGTGGACTGAAAGGTCCTGGGTTCAATTCTGGTCAAGGGCATGTGCCTTGGTTGCTGGCACATGCCCTGTAGGGGGTGTGCAAGAAGCAGCTGATCAATGATTCTCTCTCATCAATGTTTCTAACTCTCTGTTCCTCTCTGTAAAAAATCAATAAAATATATTTAAAAATTTGTAATTAAAAGAAATCACTGTTAATTTTGATAATGAGTCTGAGTCATGCTTCTTCCCTACATTCTGATCTCTATGCGATATAACAGTTTGCTGAAACCTTTCTATAATACATGGTAATATTTTTCACAAAGTTATTATGCATTTTTCAATGTATTCTAATTATATAATGCTAAGTGTTCAGACAGAAAGTGAAATTTGAACTCAGTAGGAAATTTTACATTGAATAAATTCAATCTAAAAATAAAATTAGATTATCTACAAAAAATGATTTTTAACTGTGCATCCTTCTGGTATATTCCATGATTGTTAGTTCTTACACTTGCACTTTTGAGAACTACTAGGCATTAAAGAGTTTGAGATTATGTTCACTGTTAAATTTCAGAACAATTCCAAATGATTTGAATGCTAGCTGAGTGATAAGTAGATGCAAAGTTATATTGTATAAATTGAAAAGATGAATCTGGATTCCAAATCTCTATCAAAAAGTAAGTAAAAGAAATATCCATTATCCTGGTCAATATTTCACCCCTAAAATGCAGGGTTTTCTCCAACAAGATAATCAAGGCTCTAAAACTCTATACCTGTATGCATAAATAGAATATTTTTAATTTAGAAAACAATTTGAACATTACAAATTTTACTTATAATCACAATAAAATCCTACTGAATACATCAAATTATTTAGTGGTGACAATAACAAGAATTTGAACAAGAGTTTCAGACCATCATCACCTATTTAATGATTTAATTTGCCAAATGATTTAAACTTTTTTTAAAATATATATTTTATTGATATTTTACAGAGAGGAAGGGAGAGAGATAGGGAGCTACAAATGTCAATGAAAAACATCGACCAGCTGACTCTTGCACACCCCCTACTGGGGATGTGCCGCAACCAATTTACATGCCCTTGATGGGAATTGAACCTGGGACCTTTCAGTGTACAGACCAAAGCTCTACCACTGAGTCAAACCGGTTTCAGCTAAATGATTTAAACTTTAAAGTATTTATCAGATGGATGACTTTGGTTTTGTTAACTTGTTTACTGAAATATTTTATTTGTATCAATAAAGTCATTTTTCTCTGCATACAAAGTGCTTAAAGCATATGAATTCATCATTCAGGGCATAAATATCCATAGAATGAAGATAGTAAGATTAGTAGCTACCATTTTGTTAATCGTGTGCCAGACAGGTTCTATTCTAAGCACTTTTCAAGTATTAAATAATTTAATCTTCACAGCCATTGCATAAGTGGGTACTATTTTAACCTCAATTTAAAGATGAGGAAACTAAGGCAGAGACGGTCTAAGCCATTTGGCCATGCTCACAAAATTGCTAAGGGGCTGAGCCGGGACTTAAACCCAGGCAGTCTAAATCCAGAGCATGCGTTTAGAACCAATTTGAACCACACCAGCAGGTGCTGGAGATATCATGATGAGCAGGACAGTCATGAACTTTACCTTCACAGAATTAAGGGGAAAGAAACTGTATTTAGCAACTAACTTCAATGAAGATGTCTTTGATGTGGGAACTCACACTAGGGGAACAGAGTTAATCTTTTCAAAAAAAGAAGAAAAGAAGGAGGAAAGTGTGGATTGGGGGAAACAAACCTTTCAGCAAGAGAAAATTGAATTTGCAAAAATCCTATGATTCTATGAATTTATGTTTAATAGTACAGTGTTATCTTTTTCAGTCCTGTAAATATCAGATAGTGATCTCTATACTGACTGAGTTAATACATCTATCACTTTATCTTTTACTTCCTACTTCTTCCAGATATAAAGTTTATGCCTGTAGACTTTTAAATTTATATAGCTTTGCTTGAAAATACTATAGAACATACAGAAGCATAAATTATTCCATAGCAAATTGGGTTCTTTCAGAAATCATCATTAGCATCACAATGCTTAAATGATGAAGCATAAACTGTTTAAACGTGTGGCACACTTATTTAATCAGAAAATATGTAAGATAAAATTTTCATTCAAAATATAGACTCATCTATCACCTAATACAGTTGTAAGACGCAGGTTGCCAAGATATGAAATAATATTTTCAATCCAAGTTGAACACAAAGAATGAGAATTAGTCTCAAAAGCAGGTGACCTTGTCCACTGGGAGAGCATTTTATGCAACACAGTGCAAGCTTCACAGTTATAAAGCGAGGGATGTCATTTCTTCATCCTTGAAAGTAAAGGGCATTTTAAAGTCACACCCATAAAGCCCCCTTGTCTGCCATACTCCAGAGAGCTCAGCAGTATAGAATCAATAATCTGCACTAATACCTCAAATCATTGGTATGAGAAGAAAAATATAAACTCAGAGACCTCAAGGCTTTGTAGTTGTAAATAATGCCACCAATAAAGGAGAAAAAACAACAGCAAAAGTACAGATTTTATAGGTAATTTTTCTGCTTCACAAAATGAGTAACTGAATTTTAGAATTGCTAGTTAATATAAGGCTCAAGTAAATTACTGTTTTATACATGTTGGCATTGAGAAATGTTTAACAGCAAGCATTTTACATTTTCTTAGAAATCCACTGTTTAAAAATAAAAACAAGAAATTCATCTTATTTCTGTGTCTTCCACCTGAGAATTCAGTAGATATAATTTTACTTTAATATAAATTAAGTACATTGCACAATGCCATTCCAAATAAAAATTAGTCTTTCTAACTGGATGGAATTCTAGATTTTACTTGCTACACTTTAAATTTTGTGTTTTTTAGATATATTTTATTGAGTTTTTACAGAAGAAGAGGGATAGAAAGTCAGAAACATCGATGAGAGAGAAACATCTATCAGCTGCCTCCTGCACATCCTCCACTGGGAGATATGCCCACAACCAAGGTACATGCCCTTGACTGGAATTGAACCTGGGACTTTTTCAGTCCACAGGCCTACGCTTTATCCACTGAGCCAAACCGGTTTTGGCTGCATTTTAAGTTTTTTTTTAAATAAACTGTTTTTAATAAAGAAAAATATTTATTCTATTTCATTAACTCATATTTATACTTATAAAACACTGAAATATAGTCTTTCCATAACTAAAGTCAAATTTCTCACAAGAGGCATTGAGATATTATGATTTAATGAAACATGATTTATTTTTCAATTGCTGAAGGGTGGAAGTCTTCTATTCTGTCTTTCCTTTCTAATCCTATGCTTCACTGTATATTACACATTGATGACATCTAATGAATGATATTAAGCAATACTAAAATAGAAATGAGAAAGATATGGAAAGAAGCAGGTAACATCATTTTCCTGAAAATGCTGCAGCTTAAATTTTGCCCATTGCAACCAAAATGATCAGCCCTGAACCCTCAGTTGTATAACCTCTGTTTTCTCACAATAGAAATGAACAAAACCACAACTCAATGTTTGGCTAACTATGGAGGAATTATTTGCAGTCAGAAAATATTCATTACTACTAAGCACTATTATCATAGCAAGTATTATTTAAGGGATAAACTGTAAAATCATGAATAATGAGAGGAGACAAAACACAAGCTATCATTTGGCCAATCCAATGATTTAGAATGTTAATGCATCAATTCTAATGAAGAAAGTGATTATCAGAAGTGACATGCAGATAGAAATGTGTGCCGATTGATTGATAGGTGCTGAGATAGATAAAAGCGATAATATTGAAGACTATGAAGTAAATATTTTGAATGGCAGGCAATATATCAATATATTGTAAAAATAAATTATTTCAACCATTATTCTGAGAAACCTTTCATTTTGGCATCAAGAAAAAATTTAAAAGAAGCAATTCAAATAATTTAAGTAAAATATGCTTTTTACACTGTTTTATAAAAATAATGATTTTTTAAAATTAATTTTAAAAATGGGCACATTAGGTCATAGTGATATGACAGATAGAACATACATGAGTATTATAAATACTGTGCCTATAAAAAGCAATTATTTTATGAAAACAAATACAATAATTAAAATTATAATTTTATAGACACTATGAAAATGCATTTTTCATAACATAGAAAAAAGATAGAAATCAGAACAAGGCACAGATAAGTATAAATTAGTGGTTGATAGGAGTAATTTTTTGCTGTTAAATATTTATGAAATATTGATTTAATATTTCATTGTTAACTATAAAAAACAAAGTTACATGAACAGTTTTTAAATATTAAAGAACTTTTCTGATCAAAGTTTTTGTATATTCTTTATTTAGAAGGTGATCAACATGAAATATTTTTCTTTTAGTTGAAATTGATCTTGCTCTAATTATTTATATAAACGTATGTGTAAGTATATATTTATAAACCAATATGAACTTCTATTCTTTCTTCACTAGAATATAAACTGCTACAGTGAGATTTCTCATTTGTGTTGTTAATTGACCTATCTAAAGCATCAAGAATAGTATCTGGCACATAGTAAATTTTAGTAAATATCCATTTGATGGATGAATGGATCACTTTAAGAAATTATGAACAGCTCTACCAGGTTTCTTATGTTCATATGTACATATGATATTTTCAGAGTAACAATCCACTTCTTTTTTAATGAGTAGGGTGGATTTTATTGTATTTTGTGAAAAAGGAAAAAAACATGTGGGTACAGTTGGATTCTTTGACAACACAGTTATGAAGTACTATACTGATGCAATTTGTATGGCAAGTAGAAAATTTAAAACTATGTATGTACCATGTATATAGAATGTTAGCCAATATATTTCCAAATATTTAGTATCAATTTGACTGATAACAAATATTAGAAGAAACCACACAAAAAATGTCTGGAACCAGAAAGGATTTTTTTTTAATTCTTTGTAGTTTTCCAAAAGAGGACAAATAGAGTGGACTCCTAAACAGAATAACAAGTCGGCATTTAATTTAATACCCCTGCCCATTTTGAAATATGATTCCTATATTAATACTATAATGCGATAACAGGAATTACACATACAAAAATAATACTATAAAGGTAATATATTAAGAGGATAAAAACATACCTAAAATAAAGGTAGGCCTGTGAGTAATGATATTCTACCTAAAGTGTACAGGAAATCTCATTAACTACATGTCTTGGGTCATTTATTCACAGGCAATAAAGAATTCAGTCCAGAAGATGCCATATACACTTGCAGCCAAGCTTATCATTAGACAATTTATTTGCCACAATATATACTATTAATTTTATACTACTTTTCATATATTTTTGCTTAATGCAAAAAATACAATTGTAAGTCTTAATCTTTTTATTTTAATGTTATCTTCATTATCAAAACTATTACAGATGTCCATTTTCCTTCCCTCTGAGCTTCATCTACTATCCACCTCCTCCCCAGGCCTACAACATGTGATCATGTGTTATTCATACATGCATATAAACTCATTGGTTAACCTGTTTCCCACACACTCTACTCTCTGAGGTTCTTCAGTCTGTTCTGTGCTTCTTTATCTCTGGATCCATTTTGTTTGTCAGTTTCTTTTGTTCATTAGATTCCACACACAAGTGAGATCATGTAACATTTGTATTTTTATGACTCACATACTTCACTTATCATAATAGTCTCCAGGTGCCTGCATGGTGTCTCACAGGGTAAGAGATCTTTGTTATTTACACCTGCATAGTATTGCAGTACATGTTTTTTATCCATTCATCTACTGATGAACACTTGAACTGCTTCCAGATCTTAGACTTTGTAAACAGCGCTGCTATTAACATAGGGGTGCATCTATTCTTTCTGATTGGTATCTTAGGGTTCTTAGAATATATTCCAGAGCTGTGGGAGAAAAGGAAGCTTGCTTTTTTTTATGATTTTCAGAGGGAACATGGCCCTGCTGATACCTTAATTTCAGACATTTAGCCTCTAGAACTGTGAAAGAATCCATTTTTATGTTTTTAAGTCATCCAGTTTGTGTTATGTTGGTATGGCAGGAACCTAAGACAGCCCTAGGAATCCAATAAATTGGATAATGGCATATAAACAACATTTAACTTAAAGGCGTATGTTCTAATCTTGGGTTATCATACTTCATAATGAGCAATCATAGTGGGATACTGAACCAAAACATCTTACTATGACAGTGAAAATGTTATCTACATCATAGTAACATTTGCCTCTCTTCTTTCCTTCTTCCTCCATTGAGCTACTGTGTACCGAGCGCTACCATAAGAGGTAAAGAACATCAACAACCTTCCTTGAGTTCCCCTTATACTTATACAATCACACCAGGTACTGCAGTGATTTGTATTTAGTACAAATAAAATGTAAACTGATCTCGGCGAATTAAGGTGCACTGACTGAAAGCAGGGTGAGTTTCAACTTCTTAAAATGCTGACTAAATTTTCCTGTTCATGCTAGTTCAAAGAAAACCAACAGTATCTCTTGAATGCAGATATCTGTGAAGAGCAAACATGCTATGCACAGATAAGAGCAGCAGGGGAACTCCAAATAGGAATACAAGAAACCATAATGGGCATTTCCTTCGTAACATAGCACATGCAGTCCATGGAAATGAAGAGGACTTTAACTGAACCGGTAAGACTAGCTGTCCACTGGGAACCACAGTCACTGACCTGAGACTGTCAGTTCCCCCACAAAGTTACTGACAGTACTTTGTTTTAAAAAGTCAATAAATTAAATGCTTCTCCTGTTGCACCCCATGCCCCAGACTTGCCTAACAAATTTGACAACAAGGGAATCATTTAAGCAATCCTTTACTGTTTTGGTCCAAGTGTATTGACAGCCTGTATTAATTTATTGGATAGCCCAGGAGAGCAATATATGGACTAACCACAGAAAAAAGTAAAGTATTTCAGAAATTTCAACTCAGTACCTGAAGATAGAAATTGAGATAATTATGTTGAACTTTCTCTTAGAGGCTCTGGGGAGAAATGAGATCTTTAGGAAATGTATATTAATGTATCTAAAACACAACCAAAAATCTTGAAATGTTTTGTCAACCTGAAAATTACACAGTTTCCCAAACTTTATAGGATTATGACAGTGATATAACCAGATGTGTGTAAACTTTTAAATTGAAATGTCTACCTTTATTCAATATATACAAATTTAGTTTATTTTCAAACCCTTTCCTGGTGAGGTTATTTTAATTGGCATGATTACTCAATATATTAGTAACTTGATTAAATTAACAGGGAGTGTCTGTTAGGTAGTACATGCTTATGTGTATGTGCATAATACTTTCATATAACAGTTTGGGGATTTTTTTTACCTTAGTAAACACTAATTCTGATTTTCACAATGTTTTAACTGCACTGGTTACTTTCCATAAGGAGAGAATATGTTAGTATTTGTGAGGACACTGAACAACATTACATTATTTATTTGTTTATATTGAAACAATTCTGTTAATTGGTGTTTCCTATAGAGGTGTTTACTTTTTATGGCACTTTCAAAACACTCCCAAATTAGTCAAATTTTGAGGAATAACGTAAAGATTTTTTTTTAAATGGTTGAAGATGTCACATCTAAATTTTGAATTGGGATAATCATCTACTTTCTTTGTTATGCTTCTTGCCTGAAGCATTTATTTAATCAACTGCCTCTGACGTTTCTAATAACGCAAAGCTTATTTGAGAAACAAGCGAAGGCTAACACATAATTAGACAATAGTGCTAACAAAGATTAGTAGTGCCCCACTAAGCTTGCTCTCAAAAATCTATACTCATAGGGTTTTCTATGAATCAACACCCAGCCATATATATGTGCATTAAAACATGCTTGATTATTCTATTATCTCTGGTCATGTTTTCTCTTTGAAATTGATAAGCATTAGATTCCAATATGAAAATTATGATCATAATTTATATGTTCAAGTGCTTCCCTGAGGCAACTTGTATTGGGACATCAGGAAAGATACTTAACAACACCGTTTTCTTCAGAGCACAAAATAGAACTAAGTGCTAGAGCTCCTTCATGGTGTTTACCACATTGCTACTAATATCTGGCTGTCTCCTTTTTGTGGTCTGGCCAATACTTAACTTCCCCCATAGCACTACTCCTGTGATGCCTTTTCATATGCATAGATTTTCTAGATGCCATTGTCCAATCAGTCTAGAGGCTTTGGTAGGCTTCTGTATACTTTCACTTGCTTCTTGGGTGTGATCAAGTTTTTCACTTTGTCAAACAACCTGAGGACTGGTGGTGCGATTTTTTTTTTCTGTTTTCAAAGTGTGTACACATACAGGGCTGCAAGTATAACTCTTCTGCTCTCTACAGGAGGCAGCTCCCTCTGCAGTTCATTTTTTTTTTATCATTGTCTTGGAGAAATAACATCAGTTGCCTCTGCTCACACGAAAGTGGTGGGGGAAAGAAAGCCTCCCTTATTGTCTGGTAGTGTCTGTTTCCTCTCAGGGTTTCCAGATCATGGTTATGTATTTTCTCTTTATGCAATCTCTGCATGCTATTTTTTTTCTTTTCTTATTAAATTGAGAAATTTTACCTTTTCAATTAAAGGAAGTGTTTTATGACTCTCTTTGGCATACCTGAATTGCTGGTACCGCTACTCTTGTTCTTTGGGAGCTCTTGTTGGTAAAATAAGGGATACTTGAATACAAGCCCTGCAAAAGCATGACAGTCAAGCTGATAAAACCTGGATAGCTATTAAGCGACCTCCGGACAATAACAGGTAGCAGGTAGAGCATTGAAATGCTGGACAGAGAGATGGGTTAATGTCTCAGGAGTGAGGGAGCAGGACAACATAAGACTTCATCACAATACCCAGAATGGCTTGCAAATTAAGGTTCATAGATTGTTTATTTCTGAAATTTTCCATTTGATATTTCAGACCATGGTTGACTGCAGGTAACTGAAACCACGGAAAGAGAAACCATGAATAAATGGGGCACTACTGTGTGTGTGTGTGTGTGTGTGTGTGTGTGTGTAGTAGGTAGATTATGCTTTAACTCAGTTTCAAATCAATATGTTTGACCAACAATTTTATTTTCTAGTTTGGACTTTAACAGATATGGTTTTTAATCCTAAATGACACACACACACACACATCTTTTCAATGAGAAAAATAGAACAAATAATCTTCATACATAAAATGTTAGTTTTTTTTTTAATTTCTTCAACTATTAAAATTCTCATTGCTCTTAAAATTTCAAATTGATAAAATGATCAAAGTATGGCTTTTGGTACAATTATACATTTCTCAAATGGAATCCACTCAGCTTATATTTCTCTAACAGCAATTTTTAAAGAATAATAAATGAAGGTACTAATATGAGCTTTACTCATACCAGAAAGGAGTTGGCCATAGCTCACCCTGAGCAGATGGCTAATGGATGCTTTTACTTGAGGGCTGCATGGTTAGTCTCACTCAAAGTGATGGCTGCTTCTTATTTTTGCATATGACTATCCGCTACCATGGGACAGGGACAATTAGTAGCAGCAGGGCCTCCAGGTGTTTCTCAGTAATTATCCAATTGTGGAGTGTTTACATGGGCAGTACATGGAGGCGTTCTTTTTATCCAACAATAAATATTTATGAAGATTACTCCTAAATAAAGAAACATAATAGCAAACGAGAATAAGAGGGGCATTTGAAAGGAAAAGAAAAATTCCATTTTAAAATCTTCAAAAGAAGCATCAGAGGACTTTTCTGTTAAGCACCACAAAATCGGAAAAACTGTGGAAATAGGCCCAGAAAAGGCAATGGGCCGTGATGAGTGATGGTCAGAACTTCAACCAGGGAACAGCTGGCAAGTGAACTCACAAGGGACAGGACCAGAGTTTATTTTTCACTCTTTCAGTTTCAGGTACTTCTGACCAATAAGGAACATAACAAACATAAAACTGAAAAAAAAAATGTTTTTGGCTTGTTTTCTTATTTCTTAGAAACCAGGCATATTGTAGAGGACTATTGGTCTCCATGTTGGTCTTCATGAGCATATTGTTGGTAGAAAATGCACTCCTCAACTCTGGGGCTAAGAGGGGTGACCCATGGTAAAAATAGAGTCCAAAAAGGGATTTGGCTTTTGACAAATCTAATAAATATTCAAGATCTTTCAATGCAGTGTTTGATTCCATCACATGAAAAGGCACAAACATTACCTAAAGGGGTGTAGATATAAACTCTAATTATAATGGGGTACTTTAATTCAGATTCCGGCTTAACTGATGGCATTTGAACACATAGGACTCATAAGTAGTATCTTCCTATGAACATTAATATCTCAGAGGATTCATTATTAGTATATATATATATATATATATATATATATATATATATATATTTGTAGAATCTTTTAGGAAAATAATTTCAAGATATTTAATTGGGGTACAAAGGAGGCCTCCTTGTTTGGAGCAGGCACTGTAACCAGGCATGCTCAACACAGCTCTTTGAGATAGATAGCATATCAATTTTGAAGATGAAGAAACAGTGAAATTAAATAACTATCTCCCATTTACATAGCCAGGGGTTTTCATTTGCATAGTAAACGAATAAGAAACAGTGATATTAAAGCCAGATTAACTTCTGGATGGAAGATGATATGTTCATTTTTCTGTTGTGAGTCCCACCTCTTCAACTTGCAGCAAATACATTTGAAAAATAACCCTAGCTAAAGCACTTATATGGAAGTTGTAGATATATTCACTACTTCCTCTCAATAAAACCATCCGAGCTTCTTCCCTGCCATGTCACTTGTAAATGTAACTGAAGTTGTCAATCATTACAACTCTGATTTCAATGTCATAATTAAGCTAACTTTTGATAATTCTGGTCACATTTTTTACTTATTAAACTCTAAATTACTCTATGAAGCTTATAATTCTAATGAAAAGGAAAATAATTTTTAAAATATTTGTTGTTGTGTTTAGTAAGTTTAATCCCTTTTTAATAAAACTGACTGAAGAGGATTAAACACATGTGAAGTGAAATTAATATTAAACACTTAGGAAAAAAATAAGTAGCTTTGTCATTGGAGAGCGCAGGGAATCCAGGAGTCAATATACTAAAAATGGCAAAAAGTAGAGTGGCATTTTATACATCCTTTCCAATTCAACATAGGATAAAAACAAGAAGTTTGCAATGTGATTTTTGAGGAAAAATGTTACAGATAAATAATTTAGGTGAATGATGTTCTGATTATCTGTGAGAAAAAAATTAAACATTCTCAAGTAATTTAACTCAATTAATGAAGAAAGTTACATGTCAAATTCTATCTGTGGCTGAATTTACTGGTTGACTGACTTTATTATCCAAAGCTGGCAAAAGAACAGATATAATTTCCTTGTATTGATAGTTCTTTATTTAGTAAATTAAGAATGTCTCAAGATAAAACCTCTATTAGTAATTCTGCTTATGACCATGATCACTAACATGTATATTACCTTGTGATAATCTATTGAAGAATTTTATACAGATTTATCTTTGAATCTTTACACTGTTTACAAATAATAGTTACTATTATTATTCCCCCTTTAAATATGAGAAAACTGAGGCGAAGGTTGATTTGGACTCAAGATTATGTCAGCTTCTTTGATGCCAGTGACAAGACAGTGTAAGCCAATTAATAATATATCATGCAATAGAGGGAATTATTCATACAATATTGGTTACAGAGTGATAGTTACATCTTCTTTTTAAAAATATATTTTATTGATATTTTATAGAGAGGGAGGGAGAGAGATAGAGAGCTAGAAATATTGATGAGAGAGAAACATCGACAAGCTGCCTCCTGCACAACCCCCACCGGGGATGTGCCCGCAACCAATGTACATGCCCTTGACTGGAATCGAACCTGAGACCTTTCAGTCTGCTGACCGATGCTCCACCACTGAGCCAAACCGGTTTCGGCTTACATCTTCTTTTATAAGTGAAACATAGTTTGCACTCAGTGAGCTTTGCTATCAAAAAATTCACATTTAGTTCCTAGCTCTGTCATCTACTATCTGTGTGATTCTAACAAAACAAAAAAAATTAAGCATTCTTAGGCTCATCAATAAATACTTGTTACCAACCTTAGTACAAGGTAGACGTTTCATAAACATTTATTGAATAAATTATTTAAAACTTTTATATTCCCTTAGGGAGGTGAGAATAAAGTTAATCAATTCTGTAGCCAATATCTCTTTAACCATTTCAGTTTTTTACAGATATTAAGTCTAACCAGTAAGGTTAAATCTAACATTTAGTGTTTAATGTATTATTTATAACTATAGAAGTAGTTACTATTATTAAGAATTATGGAAGAACTGTGGTTTTTCCAATTTTAGTGTCAAAGACAATACCCACTCATGTCATAAACATTCTTTTCTGTCCCTCCTACTAAACAATATAATAGACCAATAACTGAGGTAGAGAGAAATGACATGACTGCCATTTTTTCCATATTGTTTTTCTTCTGTTCAAGAATGCTGAGTCCTCTACAAGGGATTTCTTTACTCAGTACAAAATCTCTTTTCCATTCCCACATCTTCACAAAAATTGCTGTTGTCAAGAGGAACTCATTGTGTCCAAAGCCATTGCATGCTGTCCCTTCATGTATCACTTATATTATCTTGCCATTTGACTCTTTTCACTTAGTTTCTGATCCTTGATGATCGAGTAGAAAACTCAAGAAGCATTCTTGAATCACACCTTCAGAATCTTTACCCAAATCAATAAAAACATACCATCTTTCTGCATAATTATTAACTCTGAAATCTAACTGTTTGGATATCTTTGCTAACCTTAATTCTAACCCCACGTTTCCTACCTGCAAAACTCTTAAGGAAGCTTGGCTACCTCCTCACCCCACACTAGGGACTGAGCCACCACCTGGACATGTGCTCTGACCTGGAATTAAACTGTGACCTCTTGGTTCATAGGTTGATACTCACCCACTGAGCCAAGCTGGCTAGGTGAACAATTGTCTGTTTTGTAGCCATATTAATCTTTGTGTAAACTAAATGGCTGACATATTCTTAAAGATGAATTCCTAACCCATTTGAATGCTAGCTATTTTTCAATTTAATTTGAACTAAAAAAGAAACTCATTGTATCTACTTCATTAACTGGAATTTGTGATACTCTACATTAACACATTTCTACTCTCCTGTCACCCAGAATGACTTGTTGATTCACAAATTATTCATGCTCACAGGATAGGTCCTCTCTCTAGTTACAGATTGCTATTTTACCTAGGAATGCCTTTTCCTTAACTAACTTATTTCATTGGCTAAGCTCACCTGAGCTTCAGAGCTCAATGGGTTCCCTTTATTGCTTCTTCTCTGAGGGCTCTTCTGGCTCTTTTCTCCATAACCAAGAGCAGTACTGTTCTCCTGTGCACTAACCCACTACCTCTCAGAGTACTCATTACATGGTATTGGAATTATCTACTCTTGTTTCTGCCTCTGGCCTGCAAGCTTAGGAGTAGGGCATGAATGCTGTGGTTCTTAGTATCCCAAGAATTGAATAGCATGACTGGCATAGAACTTGACTCAATAAATATTTGTGTAATTAATGAAAGAATGAATGTGCCAGAGAGGTTACCAAGTGACATCTGAATAAGTACAACCTATGTAGAGATCTAGAAGTGGCACTATTTAAGGGATCAGCCTGATTGAATGACAAAGCAAGAATAGTTTTTTGGAAGCATTTTATACCAGTTCACAACATAGAAGGGAAATAACTGATAGCAGGACAAATAATGGCTGAAATAAAGGCACATGGGGGAAAAAGGAGACACTGGTTTAGCTGTAGTGTTCAAGATGCTCACAATTACAAAGACATCAAAAGACTTGAACATATATTTATTTTATATTCCTATGAAATATGATTTATTGCACTATGCTTTCCAATATACACCCTCAGCTTTGTAAAAGAGATTCTTAATAAATATTAAGCTTTAAATTTTTTGAAGATCTCTAAATTTTCACATTCCTGCTGTGAAAGCTGTTAGTGTGTAATATTTCCTAAAGATGACATGTTAAATATTACACCCTAACTCAATGGAATGAATAATGTGGGTATTTAAAACATCAGAATTTGCTATTTTTACTCAATTCCTGTGTTACTTTTGCCTCATACCCAGCTTGCAGACTTTAACATCCAAAGAGAAAAAAAAGCACAAAACCTATTCTAAGACTCTTCATTATAAGGAAGTACGTCAAGTAGTCTCTATAATGAATGCATTTTCTGTTACTACAAAAGGGTTCTCCTTTTCTATCATCAATTTCCAATCTTAGAAACACTTCCCAACTTCATGTGAGAGGTACTCAAGTAAAAGTTGTAAAAACAGCATCTCCTCAATGTCTCCACTCTATTTGATTATTTTAGGGAAAAGAAAGTCCATGTAATGCCCCCTTTCCTTAATTTTTTTGGCTGACCTCCAAAGTGTAGCTGTCAGCTAGTGTTAGCTAAGTAAGTATGAGCCATGGCCCATGGCCCATTTACTGTCAGTCACTAGGGTGATAATATGTCCCCTGTTTTAGCATTGCTTAACACCAGGAATAGGAACCATTGATAAAATTCTCTTCAGTCTGATGCCCAGACATCAAGAACTGTTATATAAACAGACACAAAAGAAGTCCATAGATATACTCTAAGTTTAAAGAAGTATTTTATTTGAACACAATTAAATTCCATCTTTTCAAGAAAGTATTTTATGATTAACCTCACCTGCAATATCTTACTTGACCTCCTCAACCTACATTCTCATGTTTAATATTTGAATTGTCATTGTTTAATAAATTCCTCTGTAAATACAGTCTTTATTTGTGTGTGTGTGTGTGTGTGTGTGTGTGTGTGTGTGTGTTTGTGTTCTGTGTTCTGTCTCCTCATTTAGACTGTCATAAGATTAGTGATGAGATTTCCACCTTATATTTTGGTATCTTTTTAGCTCTTTCTGAAGTATCTCATCTACATTAATTTTCTGAATATATACAGAATAAAAATAGAAAAACTATCCTACTTGTAATTCACAGATGCACTTAGGTTTATAAATTATCATCACAATGTTTTCTTCCATTTGCAAAGTAAAAAGAGACCAAGGAAGAAAATATCATAAAACTTCCCATAGATTATAGACTATTATATTGAAATAACTCTGAATCTATTATCTTTATTTGTAGCTATAAAAACATGAGAAAATATATAGATATATTTTTAGCAAAAACAAGAGCATATCCATATTTAATTTTAAAAAACTATTTTTGCCATCTAATATACAATATTTTATTATTAACAATTAAATATTTTATTCTAAAATGTGATTAAATGTTAATAGACTGAAACTTATGCCTTTCTTGATTTTCTCTCTATCAAAAACTTCACATAATACTGTGTTACAGAGGAGTCAATTCGCAACAACAAAACAAGTTGAAAAAACCATAGGAAACTAAGAATTTATGTTAAAAAATCAATCTCTACGAGAAAAAAAAACAACTAAAAGTTTTATCTTGGTTATCATTTAAGGTGAGGCAAGGTTATGTTTCTCTAGACTCCTTAAAAATAACATTAGAACAGAAAAAAATCTTGATGCAATCTTTTTAATATATAAAGACTCAGAAACATCTTAACTGTAATGATTTTTTTACTGCAAACTTATTTTTATGATATAAGGTTATCATACAACCCGAATGGCTATGGCTATTCTTAAGAGTTTTAATATTTGTTCTAGATTTTTCATTTTTCACTAAGTATTATTGTTATTGTTTCTGCTGCCAATGTTGCTGCTGTTAATTGTTGTGTGAAAAGTGAACAGAGACCTCATTTTTGTACTTGTTCTCTCTTTACCCTCCTCTGATGCAACATGGTGATGCCAGATGCTTGCTAATAAGATAAAGCATACCCCACCCTTAAAGTGTGTCTAGGGACTCTTCACTCATATGATCTCTGAAGGAAGTGAGAAAGATGTGTGATGTTGCTGACCCCGCTGGCCATGGCATGAACCATGTAGTTGTGCCTGGTCTGGGGCCAATGGCAAGGAAGGAAAGTTGCTGCCAGAATGCCATTCAAAAGGAACCATGAAAAACATTTAGATTAGAATTCATGTAATATGTATGGGGGCAAGCTAGAAGCTGAGAAGTAAAGGTTGTGTTTTAAGTCTTACAAAGAGCAATTTCTTACCACATTTGTATATTTTTAAAACTATATTCATTTATTTTTTTAATTAATGATTATGATTTTAAAATCATTTCCCAAGCATCTTGGATTTTGAATCTCTGTTTTCAAAGACAAATTGTAAATTAAGTAATAAGTGTTTCAATTTTTTTAAACTTATGATTGTACTTTGGAAATCCTATCTTTTTTAGAAGAAATTTGTGATGAGATGTTTAATTGGATGAATTTATACTCAACATTGAAATAGAATAAAATTGGCAGGGTTTACAATTTGCAGCAACTGGAATTGGTGACGTTTTCAAATGAATCATAAAATAGAGACAACTAATTTGATGTGTTTTGTCATGTAAAAATATGTGTCAAAGGAAAGTATTTTGAAGGAACTCAGAATGACAGTATATATGAAAATACTTGGTATGAAATAGTCACATTTCTGAACAACAACAACAACAAAAAGACAATTAAGATGTTCCATATTTAGTAGTATTTTCTCTGAGGATATGAAGCATCTTAACATCATTTTAAAAATACTGTGGTCCACAAAGAAAAGTCAATTAGAGTTGTAAAGAACTTCAAATTATTATTACTAAAAGGCAACTGAAAAACGTGAGGATTATATATAGAAAATATTTTTGCAAGAAACACTGCTAATATCTAGCAATGACATGTTATGACAGATATGGTTAAAAAAAAGTGGGTTAGTGTATGGAATATTTACTTAAATTATGTTATCTTAACTATTGATATTCAATAGCTAACATGTTTTCTTAAAATTTATTTATTGTGCTTGAATATATATTTTTAGAAATAATTTTAGTTTTAAAGTGTTTTATTTTATTTTATTTATTTATTTAGAACTAGAGGCCTGGTGCATGAAATTCATGCACTGGGGGGTGGGGGCAGGGGTGGATCCCTCAGCCTGGCCTGCACACTCTCACAGTCTAGGACTCCATGGGAACAGCCCTACTCCAACAGTTGGAAACACCTCTCACAGTCCTAGATACCTCACTCCTTACCACCTGCTTGCTGTTCCTTACCACTTGGCCCATTGCTCCTTAGTGCTTCCACTGAGGCAGGAGAGGCTCCCGCTACCACCATTGCACTCGCCATATGTGAGCCTATCTGTCTGTGTGCCAACTGCTCTCTTCCTTCTCACTTAGGGCGAACAGCATGTGAGCGCACAGCGTGCTGTGTGGGACCCAGAGGGCTGCCCGGAGCTGAGAGGAGTGGCTGGGCCCACGGGGTGAGAGGTGGACACAGAGGACGTTATCTCACCCAATTGTGGGTCGGGCTGGCTGGCCTTCATCTGCCTGACCCCACCCAGGGAGGGACCAAGCAGGGTGTCCGCCTCTCCATTCTCCATCCTTCCACCTGTGACACCTGTCACCCTTGCCAGGCCTCCCCCAAAATGCGTTCATCTCAATCTCTGAATGTAAAAGGGAACAGGAGTGGCGGGGGGACTTCCACTCCCGTGCCCCCTGATTCCCAGGGACAGGACCTGGACTATGAGAGGGGGCAGGCTGGGCTGAGGGACCCCCACCCCTCCAGCGCATGAATTTTCATCTGCCGGGCCTCTAGTAAGGAATATAAAATCAATCAAACACATCAGAAAAAAAGCAAAGAAGTCATAAGCAGAATTGTTTATGATTTGGAGATACACTAAATTTTCAGCCAGATGGTGAGAGAGAGGATAAATCTTGGGTTCTGTGTCCAAAGTTTAAATACTGTCTGAGACTCTGAGTTAGGATTTTGAGCCCTGCCCTCAGGGTTCTTGAAGGCATGTTACAGGCATTTTGCAAAATTTCCTGGCAGAAACCCTTAAACAATTTAAGGGATATTTAAGAATATCCCTGAAGGTGTCCTGCAGTGGGCTTCCAGCCTCTGGATGCAGATGTTTAGTCTGCATGGCTGTGGGTCATGTTCCAGAGGAAGTGTCTCTGCAGAGGGGGCGGGGCAGCCCAGAGAACCCTGCTTATCTGAATGTGGTTCTGGGATTGTCTAAACCAGCAATGGCTCAGGGAGAACAGGGTGAGTTTAAAATCAGTGTTGAGAGAGGAACTAGTGGTCAAGATCCAAGGAGTCTAGATTTACTGATCATGTGACTTGAGGAAGACGAGGGAGCCAGACACAGGTGCCATAAAACAAGACCCTGGGGACCTGAAGAGTCGAGTCATTGGTTCAAATACCCATCCACTGGGAGTCTTGTATGTCTTCCAAATAACTTAAATTGCCTCCCAGGAGGAAGAGAAGCAAGAAACCTAAATCTATGTTGATATTTATATATATATATATATTTTTTTAAAAAAGTCCTTTCTGAAGTAGAAATGAATGACTTGCCTTGACTTATATGATTGGGTTTTTTTCTCCCCCTCTCACTGTAAAAAGGGTTTTGCAAGTTCCATTGATTTCAAATTTAGAAAAATTGCTAAACCTTCACTCTGTTAAGTTCAAAATTTGTATGCCTGAGATTTATGAGCCTTCTATCTTTTAACGCCATACTCACTGAAGACCATGTGTGGGTAAGTCACTGTGATGATTTATAAAATATCAAAATTTTCAGAAATGTTGCTTTATGTAATGTTAAAAAGAAAAGTTTAGAGACATGTTGAAGGATGTTCATTGCAGAATTCATTTAATAGAGAAAAATCACTAGCAACTTAAATAAACATGACTGAGGAATAATACTCTAGTGCAGTTTCTCAGTTATGTTTCATAAAAATATTTAATGCAATAAAAATCTAACAATATAATATTAAGAATATGAAAAATATAAAAATATCGGTTGGAGGGAACATAATTATGTATTTTTAAAGTATTTTAATTAAAATTTAGATATACTATATGATACTATTTTTTCAAAAATAAAATATGTATAAAGTGTCTATTCCTCAAGAGATTATATTCACTTGGTGATAACAAAATATGGTCTAATATGTGGTTTCTGTTACCTTGGATTCTGCATATCAAACATATTTCCAAAGTTGCTTTTTAAAATGCAATGATTTAACACATATTTACTAAACCCCAGAAAAATTCCCAGATTTTCAAAAGGTGAAGTCCATAATTATGTTCTCTTTTCCGAGTTCACTCAGTATTCCTTGCCTACTTCACTCAGTCTGGCATTGAACCACAGACAATGGACTGCCTTTTACCGACCTTGATCAAATATGAACAATTTTTCTCCTCTTCTCAATTGCAGGCTCCTGGAGAGCAGACTAGGGCAAAGCCTGGAATAAAAGAAAGACTGTAATTTTGAGCTGTCTTTTCCCCACCTCCAAGCTATGTCTAACATTATGGGCCAGATAGTAAATACTTAATGCTAATGGTACATTATATGTATATAGCAATTGTTTCTACCTGCGTCTATTTTCACAAAATTCAGGGTCAGATATCCTAAAACTTTTTTTTCTTGACTTACAAATAAATGTCATAAATAATTAATTGTACTCTTCAGAAACCCAGTAGAGTGCTCCGCTTACAGCATAACGTTCTCCCTTCTGAGGTGCAATATCAGCTCATCATTTTTTTCAACCACTTATTCCAGAACATTGTCTGTAAGGCCCTCCAATTAAGACATTCTACACCTCAGATAAAATAGGGAATTACAATTTTTTTGTTACAGTTTGCATTCAACACCTTTTGTTTCTGTGTTAGTTTCAGGTGTTTAGCCCGGTAGATAGACATTCATATGGTTTACAAAGTATTCCCTCTGATAATTCCATTGCCTGCCTGGCACCATAGATAGTCATTTCAGTATTGTTAACTATATTCCCTATAGTTTATCTTACAACCCATGCCTATTTTATAACTACCAATTAGTACTTTACAGTCCTATTACCCTATTTGACCCTGTCCCCCCAAACCCCTCTCTTCTGGCCTCGATCAGTTTGTTCTCTGTATCTATAAGTCTGTTTCTATTTCATTCATTTATTCCATTCTTTAGATTCCACATATAAAAGTAATTTCACATGGTATTTGTCTTTGGCTTATTTCACTTGGCATAATAACCTCTAAGCCCACCCATGCTGTTTGAAATGATAATATTTCACTCCTTTTTTTTTTTAATGGGCAATTAGTAGGTCATTGTTTATATGTACCACAACTTTTTTTTATCCACTTCTCTAATGAAGGGCACTTGGGTTGCTGTATCTTATTGTAGTAACACTGCAATAAACATGGTGGTGCATATATTCTTTCAAACTAGTGTTTTGTTTTGCTTTGGAGGTATGCCCCGAAGTGGAATTGCTGGGTCATAAGGTAGTGGTGTTTTTGTTTGTTTGTTTGTTTGTTTGAGGAACATCCACATTGTTTTACCTAGTTGCTGCACAAATTTGCATTCTAACCAACAATGGTTTGAAGAGGTCACTGAATTTTTGTTGTTGTTGTATGAGCTCAAGGTTTTTCTGGACTTCACTGTACAATCACTTTTTTATAAATAGTGTCCATTGGTTAAGGGCTCCATCACTGAAACTTCCTGTCTAATTTCAGGATTGTGTTGTTTAGGTATAGCGTACAGTTTCCTTTCAGGTTTTTTTTAATGGCATATCCCCTGAGAAAGATAAGACTATTTTGAAAGAATAAAATCACTCTTCTTGTCTCTCTAGCTATCTACCATTATCACCTCCCCCGTGAACCATTTGAGAGTAAGTTAAAAATAATTCCCTTTTACCTCCTAAATACTTGTATTTATTTTTTTAAGACTAAGAGCATTATCTTGTGTTTCTTACATAACAAAAAGACAAATATAAAAGTTAGACTATTAACATTGATTAAAAAGTATCTTCTAAATTTTACCAATTTTACCAATCTGACCCTTTGTGTATTCATGTATATGTGCATGTATGTATGTATGTATTGGTCTAGAACCCAGTCTAAGACATTGCATTTAGTGTGATGTACTTTAGTCATATTTGTGTGGAATAGTTCTGTGTCTTTCTGTCTTTCAATACTTTGATATTTATGTAGAGAAGATTTACTCTGAAATTACACAGTCTCTTAATAAAGTGTGTTATGTTACTCACACGAAGTTTATGAAGATGCCTCAATTACTAGTACAATTTTAGAAGGTAAGATATCATGGCCTTGAGTTTAAAATTTCCTGGTATCATCTTCTAAGATTCATTTTGACCTGTCCTTCAGAGAGTGGAACCAATTTGAATCTCCATGTGAACACATATGTCTACAGTCTATTCTTTGATAGAATAAGGGCGGGGTGCATAGAAAAGTAGGGCAATAAGTGAAAAAGAAGACTAACAGATGGAGGAGGGGGTTAGGAGAAGTAGGAGCAGGAGGAAGAGAGAGAAAAGAGAAGAAATAGTATCATTTTCTTAAAATTTCCTTAGAAAGGGCTATCATACTTATATAAGACTTAGCCTGTAAAACTTTCCACTTTCGAAGATATATTCAGCAAACATATTGTAAGTTCTTCCTTTTTCTTCCAAATAAATGTCACTAAATTACAATCCTTCAGGTCTTCCCAAAATACTGCAGGAGAGAACATTTCTCTTGGATAGCCAATTTAATTACTTCAGGAGTGCTCATTGCTATAATATTTTATGGTAAATGCAAGTGCTCTAGAGTTTTACAAACCTGCTGGGGGGCGGGGGAGATTGGTGAGGATGCCTTAGTTACTTTCCATAAGTTTTGTGGAATAGTAATGATATTATAGCCGTGCTTTGAAAATGTAAAGTCCCCATGCAATAATGCCAGGTAAAAATGGATTTAGGAAACACTGGAACTTAAAAGACCCCAATGGTATATTGGAAAATATTGCTGTGTATATTATTAAAATACATATATTAAACAATCATGTTGGCAGTCTGTACATCACTAGAAAGCATGGTAAAACATCTTAACAAACCAAATTAGCTAATTTCACGTCAGCGGCACAGTTCTTTATTTTTTCACAAAAGATAATTAAAACATTCTTTTGACTGCTGGGACAACAGAGAGAACAAAAATATCTTTAATAATTTAGAAATGAGTTATGAAATACATTTAATTTTGCCCTCTCTTGAGTTTCAAATTTCCTTTTTGCTTTCCCTCATTACACTATGAATCTCTTAATCAGGGTCAAGACCAGGCCAGTAATTCAATTCTTTATTTCAAAGATTAAACATTTTCCAATAATTACTGGGAAAATTCAATTTTATTCTGAGAATGGTTCTGCAAAACAATATTTTCTTTCTTGTTCTGCTTACATATATTAACTGCTTTAAAAGGTACTTAGCCAGTGAATAGTGATTTTGTTAATATGTGCTGTTTCTCAGCTGAGTATCTCCTGAGAACTGCATTTAAGATGCAGCAATTATTTCTGTTATTTTTTATATAAATTAATAAAATACGTATTTAGCTTTACCAACATAGTGCTGTGGGCAATTAAAAAGACAAACATTGTTGGTAACTGTATTTTGAAAACACTTTTTAAGGACCCTGCACTGTTTACAATGTTTCCCTGTGGTCACAGTATTCCTGATGTGCAACTGTAAAAACACTGGCTTAAAACCTCCTTAAGAATTGTTTTGTGGATCCCACTGGTGGGTATCATGACCTCTTCTTCCTTGTCAAAGGGGCAGACTTGTCAAGCTCACAGTAGTCAATGCTCTGCAGAGCATCCCTTCAGCCCAGAAACATGGGCCAAGCGGGGACTGCAGAATGCAGGGGTGAGATGTGCAGACCTGACAGAGACAAATAGTTCCACGACTCACCAGCTGACCAAGGACAAAGGGACACTCTGCTGCTGAAGCGGAAGCCCACTTAGATTTCTCCTGCATCACTTAACGATGTGAACAGACTTAATTCTTTGAAGTGCCTGATTTCGGGAGCTGAAGAGCAAAGGAAGCCTTTTGCTTGATCTGATCCTTGTTATTAAAAGAAGCAGATGAGATAAAACACTTTGCATTTTTATCTGTTGATGTATTTTGAGGTCATTATTTGAGTCTGTACATCTCTATTTTGCCCTCTGCCCTCATTTCAAAGTTTTTTTGTTAGTTTTTTTTGTTTGTTTTGTTTTGTTTTTGTCTGCTTCTGCTTAAGTGTCAATTAATTTGTTGATATGTCCTTTAGCTGGTTACAGATAACTTTTTCAAATTTTAAAAATAGTTTGTCTTATTTCAATTGACTTATAATCCTTCAATTTTGGACTCCAATTGAATTAAAAGTCCCCACTGAAAATGACAGAAAATTTACTGAAATACATTAATATGTTTTGATGTGCTTTCCAGAGTTTAGTATACAAACAGGATATGGGATCTTATTTTTCTTCATGGTTCTCCTCTAATGTCTCTCAGAAAAAGGTTTTAAGAGATAAAATCATTTTCCTTTTCTCCCTTTACAATCCAGATTCACTTTGTGCTATCAGAGTTCTAGCTAGTATTGATTAAAATGCTACCCCACATTATAGAATTTCAGCTACCTTCCAAATATTTCTGCAAATTCCCAAAGCCAGAAAGAGTGGTGGCTTATGATCCACTGTCTTTGAACCGCTGCTCTTGCTTAGCCATTTTAGTGTATGGACCTTATTGCTGTCCAGTGCACGATGCTCATGTTCTTAAGGGTGTCAATAGAAATGTATCATTCAAACTCCTTTACAAATGCTTCACTCCCGTACCACATTTCTGTGAAGGCATTCCATTTCCTGAAGGTTTTAGAGAGCTGGGGAGATTTACAGCACAAGTATGCTAATAGCATCATGGCATTAGACACCATGTTTTAAAACCACTACATCCATAACCCTGTACTTCTCTGAAATTAATTCCCTCACCCTTCTCATGTTTCTTATGACTCTGACCTATCTCCAAACGACTATTCATTTTTAATACAAAAAATTATGGATAATTTTTATTTAGTTCCAGCCTACCCATTTCCACAGAGGTTTCAACTATTATCCCAAATGGCTTATCGTCATTATTACTAATGAACAATGACACTTTCTTAAATGTTCTTAAATAAGAACACCTTTATCCTTACAAAGGTAACAAATGTTAACTGTGAAGATATTTTTTTTTAAAAAAAATAACCATTTACCATACTTCACCGCCTGTGGTCAGAGACCCTGATTACCCAAATGAACGTGTTTCCCTTTCACTACACATTTTAAGTTTAGGTTAGCTATGATGGAAGTGAAGCCTTAAAAAAGCAGTTGCTTATAATGTTCAGTCTTTCCTTTGACTTTCAGCCTGAAGGACAGTGGAAGCTTTCACTCCCAGCATTGTCACTGAGGTCACATTCAGTTGTGGTGATGGTACAACTATGAGCATCAGTCTCCATATTCTCCCTGAGAGTTCAGCCTCGGTGCCCGTCATGTTTATAAAGTTCAAATAAATGCTGCGAGACAAGCTACAGATTCAGGAAGCAAACCCGTCTTCTTGAGATGAAGACAATCAACACAAGTTATCTGCTTTTAGATTATACCAAATCCCCTTCCCCCACTGTTTATTACTATGTTTATTTCTGTTGCTGTGTCCCAGCATAGCTTATATTTTCCATTGAAACATGACTGTTTCTACTGCAACTGACAGTATTCACATTTTAGACATTAGGAAGCAGTGACTACTGATAAACCTCCCATAGTATATAGATTATCTTTATGGAAACACTCATTCATTTTTTCCCTCCATAAAGCTTAAGCACATAACTAAGCCATATCTCCAGATCTTGACACTGGTCATGGAGTCAATATCAAATGCAACTGTGTCTATCCATCAGCTGGAATCAAATTCATTATGGTAATAGCGTCCATTGCTCCACTTAATTTCCAACTTTTAGCTAAAACGTCTGGAAATTAGTGATTTTATTTTAAAAATTAAAGTCTGCTAGATAGATTAATGGAGCTGTATTAGGAAAACTACTTAGCCCCTAGTTTTTGCCTCTATAAAGCTGGACTAGTAAAGAAGGATTCTAAGGCTTGTTGTACATGTGAAATCATAGCAAGGGTCACTAACTCAGTTGTCCCCAGGCAATTAGTAAATCAAACAGGAGTAAGAAAGTTGGAATTTGAAGGATTTTTGAGATCTGTATCAGACAAAGGTATTCAAATAAAACTTTATTAGCCACACAAAACTGTAGCCACAATCTACACTAATGAAAGAGAAACATGCAAATTGACCATAACTCCGCTATGCCCATAAGGCAATCAGGAGTGATTGTATGCAAATTAACCCAACCAAAATGGCTGTGGTCACAGAGTGAGCAGGAGGCTTGGGTTTCCCTAGCGATGGAGGCAGCCAAGCTTCTTGGTGGGTCCTGGCCTCCACTCAAGGCTACAAAGTTTCAATTATAGAAGATAAATAAATCCCAGATACCAGAGCTTCCACTTGGGTCACCAGGGTGTGTGGCTGGCCTGCAAAACACCACAGGCCCCTTGCCCAGGCCGCCCCATGCCCAAGGGAACCCCCACTCTGATCCAGGACACACTTCAGAGCAAACCAGCCAGCCCCCACCCATGCACCAGGCTTCTATCCAATGTAATAAAAGAGTAATATGCAAACTGACCATCACTCCAGCACACAAGATGGCTGCTCTCATGTGGTCAAAGATGGCTGCCCCCATGTGGACACAAGATGGCCACCACAAGATTGTCAGCAGGGGAGGGTAGCTGGGAGGGACCAGGCCTGCAAGGGAGGACAGATGGGGGTGATGAAGCCTGAAGGGGAGGGCAGTTAGGGGCAACCAGGCTCGCAGAGGAGGGTAGTTGGGAGGATCAGGCCTTCAGAGAGGGTAGTTGAGGGGGCAGGTCTTCATGGAGGGCAATCAGGGCTAACCAGGCTGGCAGAGGAGGGAAGCTGGGACAAACAGGTTGGCAAAGGAACAGTTAGACATCAATCAGGCTGGCATGGAGTGGTTAGGGGGTGATCAGGTTGGCAGGCAGAAGTGGTTAGGGGCAATCAGGAAGGCAAGCAGGCAAGCAGTTGGGAGCCAGCAGTCCTGGATTGTGAGAGGGATCCCAGATTGGAGAGGGTGCAGGCTGGGCTGAGGTACACACCCCCGTGCATGAACTTTGTTTGTATACCAAGCCTCTAGTTTACTTATAACTTAGAAGAATATTTAGTACGCAGGAGGTTCAAAATGGTAGTTCTCCCTTTCACTTCAATTTTCCCTCTACCGGCTACTCTTACATATTTGTAACCTCAGGCTTATGAGTGGTAATCAAAGTGAAAAATAAAGATGACGAAAGCTTTTTCTATGTTCTTAAAGATCAGTGAAACTCTTGGGAGGCATGTAGCAAGTAAAATATATCAAGGCAAAAGCACAAATGGAAATTGAAGAGTAGCAGAATATGCCACTCTAAAAGATGATTGTAGAAGTTTGCGATATGCCATCCAAAAATATGTCGCTTTAGTATGTTGATTATTTTGAGCTGTAGATCATTGGAAAACAGCAGATACAGGAAGAGGCTTTTTTCTGAACTCATAAGGCAAATCCTCAAAAAAAAAAAAAAAACAAACAAACAAAAAAAAAAAACTCAGAGGCTATAAATACCCTCTCTGGGAGCTTCCTCAACTAGGGAAGATTGACTCTAATCACAGAGGAGGAGACTAAAAGTCAACATCACCCCCAAACTTTTAAAAAAATATATTTTTATTGATATTTTACAGAGAGGAAGGGAGAGAGACAGAGAGCTAGAAACGTCGATGAAAGAGAAACATCGACCAGCTGCCTCCTGAACACCCCCCACCGGGGATGCGCCCGCAGCCAAGGCACATGCCCTTGACCGGAATCGAACCCGGGACCCTCCAGTCCGCAGACCGACGCTCTACCACTGAGCCAAACCGATTTCGGCTCACCCCCAAACTTTTTAACAAATTACCATACTTCCCATTATTCTTCATAGAACCCATTCATCAATACTCTCCTTTAAGAGACCTACATTCCTTTGCCGCTTTCCCTCTTAAGGTCATATGTAATCCTGAATTCTAAAGTCATCTCTTTGTTTTTGTTGTTTTAATATATATATATATATATATATATATATATATATATATATATATATATATATTGATATTTTACAAAGAGGAAGGGAGAGAGATTGAGAGCTAGAAACGTCGATGAGAGAGAAACATCACATCGAGCAGCTGCCTCTTGCACACCCCCTACTGGGGATGTGCCTGCAACCAATGTACATGTCCTTGACTGGAATCAAACCTGGGACCTTTCACTCTGCAGACCGATGCTCTACCACTGAGCCAAACCAGTTTAGGCTAAAGTCATCTCTTTGAGTTATTCATTTTTCTCCTGGGTATCTCTCATGTATGTATGAGGTATATATGTTAATAGGCTTCTGCTTGTTTTGCTTTCATTAACCTGATCCTTATTATAGGGCTCTCAGCTAAGAACTTAGACAAGTAGAGGGAAACCTATTTTTCCTCCCCTACAAAATACAAGCCAATGCCCTATATACAATAAAATCACCAAAATGTTTACTTATTGAAGTGTGCAGGGTGGATTTCATAGGGAAACTGAAATTTGAGCTGGTTCTTGCAATAAAATAATGTAGCCTATGAAATAAAGGGTTTTCCAGGGCATTCAAAATAGCCAGAACTGTTTTCACAAAAATAAAAATTGAATAGGCACGGCAACAATGCAAATCGACCAAACAGCAGAACTACTGGTTATTATGATGCACATTGACCTCCAGGGAGCAGATGCTCAATGCAGGAGCTGCCTCCAGCCTTCAAGCCCCCGGTCAGCCAATGCGGGTGCCAGCAGCCACCCACACCCCATCACCCTGCTGGTTGCACCACAGAGGGTGGCAACTGGTGGTGGTGGCAGGGGGAGCGAGGCCTGCTGGCAAGCAGGTGGCACCATCACCCAACCCCCTAATCTCCCACAGAATGAGGCGACTGGCACCTGAGGTGGAGGGGGTTGGGACTGGTGAGCAGGCAGCTCCTGGCCAGTCAAGGTGGATGCGAGTGGGGCCCTCTGATTGCTCCCCAGATTGGCCCTGATCGCTGTCCAGGCCTAGGGACCTTACCAGTGCTTGAATATCATGCACCAGGCCTCTAGGATGCTAGTAAGTAATTAAATAGTGTCCATCAGATAAAAATCAGACACAATTGAAAACTAAATAAAGATAACTTCTAATATATGCAATTTAGACTTGATATACATTGAACTACCTTAAAACTTAGACCTAAAACAATAATTGTTTATTTTGTTCATGATTTCTCTGGGTCAGCTGAGTGGTTTTTTGTTGTTGTTGTTGTTGTGTGTCTGGATCAGCTAAACTGATCTCTGTGAGGTACAGTCAGTCAAATGGTCAAAAATTGCCTCAGTCAGGTATCTGGAAGCTGACAGGTTTTTGGCCATAGTGCCTTTATTCTCTTTTGCACAAATTGATCTTCCATCAGATTAGGTCAAGCTTACTCACATGGCAATTTCAGGATTCTAGAATGACTCCAGGATTGCAACATGAGCGGGCAAACCCCAATATGAAAACTGTTTCAAAGTTTTATAATATTTGTTGTTAACCAGAGACAATATCCCCTAGCCTCAGGGGTGTTTGGCAAAGTCTAGAGATACATTTCTTATTGGCATGGTCTGAAGGTTGTTATTGCCATGTGTGGGTAAAGACCAGAGATGTTGATAACTATCCTACAATGATCAGTAGAACCTTCTTTAACAAAGAATTATCCAATCCAAAATGTGAACAGTGCTGACTGAGGTCAGGAAACACTGATCAATTTGGATCACATTTGTTAATATCTCATTAGCCAAAAAAGCTAACTTGCTCTACCCAATTTCAAGAGGTAAAATAGATTCCATCTCCTGATGAAAAAAAATGTGGTTATTTTTTGCAGCCTGCCATTGCAATGATAATGTTATTTGGCAAAAAGAAGCAAAAAAAAAAAAAAAAAAAAAAAAGACAACAATGCAGCCACAGCAGCAAGTAACAGCATAAGCTGAAGGAACAGTTTAGAGGGGTATGAAGGGTTAAAGAGTATTCAACAAGGCAACAACAACAACAACAACAAAAACAGGGAGGTTTTTCTTTAATATTTTGCTTTCATTTAATCAGACTTTATGCATATATATAAAATTAGGTATAAATTTTTCATAGCTTTTAAGAGTTGTCTGTCTTTTAAATGGGGTTCTATATGTTTGAATCACTAAAACTATCTATACCAGGGGTGGGCAAACTTTTGGACTCGGGGGCCAAAATGGGTTCTTAAACTGGACCGGAGGGCCGGAACAAAAGCATGGATGGAGTGTTTGTGTAAACTAATATAAATTCAAAGTAAACATCATTACATAAAATGGTACGGTCTTTTTCTTTTTTTTTATTTCAATAGTTTAGAACAGCCATCCGGCCCGCGGGCCGTAGTTTGCCCATGCCTGAATACCAATAAGACATTAGCCTATATATACAAAGTATTTCATAATGTGGTATGAAAAACAATTATAATTAACCAATAAACCTGTCTATAGTAATTACTGAGGCATTCATATAGTTTATTAGCGATAAATCTTTTTTATATTTGTCTTTCCCCATAAATGTGATTATTGATAAAGGATAAATTAAAATCAATCTGTCTTGCTAAAAGATCAATAATTACTGACCAAATCATAAACAGAGACTTTCCTGAGGGAACTGGTTTGTTATGTCCTTAGTCCTATAAAGGAGTTCCTTAAATCTTAGTCTTTTGAGTAAAGAAGAAAATAGAGAAACAATAAGGAGAATTTAGCTATTAAAACTATTTAAGGGATTCATTGCACACAAATTGCATTTAGAGTTTTTATTTTTTATATTAGGGGCTCAGTGCAAAAATTCGTACACTTTGAAAGGAACTGTGGGCCTAAGGAACTGACAGCCCACCATCGGTGCTCCCCACCTGGCCCCTCCTGCTGTAGCCTCAGGTCCCCTGTCTGCAGGCAGCCCCACTCCTGCTGTCCCCATGCACTGTTGGTGCTGATCCTGCTCACACCTGCTGATAGCATGAAGCAATTGGGGCCGGCACCAGCAGCAGGTGCAAGCAATGGCTCTGGTGCCAGCTGCAGGTGCAAATAGGGCTAGTGCTGGCAGTTAGTCCAAGAGCTGGGCTGGACTGAGGCTCACAGGAGCAAAGAATTTTCAGTAACCACCAGAGGCTCTACCCAATGACAGTGACCAGCGCCCCACCTTGATCTGGTGCCCCAGCTCACCTGCTCCACCATCCCATGACAGCCAATGCCTTCCATGTTCCACTTCCACATGCACCCCATGTCATAGTGACTGGTTGTTCAGTTGTTTTGTTGTTTCGCTGTTCGGTCTCTTTGCATATTAGGTTTTATATGTGTAGATTTAAAGATCTAGCTATAACTATCTGATGTAAGATACCTCATAATAATGACAATATTTTTTCAATTTTTATGTTTCCATATATTGGGGTTAATGTCAATTATATAAAAAAGTATATAATATTTGCAAAAAAACAGTTTGGTTCAGTGGATAGAGGGTCACCCTGTGGACTGAAAGGTCCCAGGTTCAATTCCGGTCAAGGGCATGTACCTTGGATGTGGGCACATCCCTAGTAGGGGGTGTGTAAGAGGCAGCTGATCGATGATTCTCTCTCATCGATATTTCTAACTCTCTATCACTCTCTCTTCCTCTCTGTAAAAAATCAATAAAATATATATTTTTAAAAGTATATAATATTTGATAATTATTATCATCATTATTATTGGTAAATAATATTAGAGTTTACCCATAAGCAGCTAATAATTTTATAGAATATTACATGGATGAAGCATATAAAACTGGTGATAACCCTTTTATGCCTGTATAAATTGTAATAATATATGGTTCAAGTTAATATCATTAGGTAACTCAAATTAAGATAATCTTATAATTTATAAAAGGTTTGACAAATCTAAATGTATCGCCTAAAAATTATTGCTGATGATATGGAGATCCTAAAAGGACAACTTCTTTAAATCTTTATTATGCCAAACATACGTGATCATGTCCTATGCAAAATTAAGATTTCAAAAAGATGTTACACAGATACCACTGAAAATTAAAAATTTAAAGCTGCTATAGGAAACATTCTTATCATTTTAGCCCATACACTTAGCACCAAAAAATTGTAACTATATATATGCCTCTCAACCTCCAACACATGTGTACATGTACATTTTAATAAAGGATGCATTTCCTCATAGAAGTGTAAATATTATTTTTCTAAAAGAGATACAAGTTTCTCCTGGTGACATCTTTGCTTCAAAACTTTAATGAGAAATAGTGCAGTTTCGTGAGAAGAAGACAGTATCTGGGGCCCCACAGACCCCCCTCATTTTTCATCTTAGTTCTGCTGTGTCTTAGCACTAGTCTAGATCTTTATCATTGTTAAGTACATCCTCAGAGGTTTAGCTTTCTAGTGTATAAAATGCAATAACAATCCGGAAGCATCTATCTTATATAAAAACTGCTGTTTGAAATTTTAACCCTGCTCTTTTGGCTTCTGCAAGTGCTTGCTTGCTTAAATAATAAGTAAAATAAGACTACTCCCATTCTAGAGAGGCCATAAACCTTCCCCAGATGAAGTTATCAGTGCTGGCACCAGGCCAGGCCTTTGGTTGAGGTCTCAAAGCCCTAGCACGTAAGGACTCTTAAGAACTTGCAAAGGGGGTCGGAAACACGCCATATGTATTTGGGAGACAAAGAAAGTAAAAAGATATAAGTAGGGAAACTTCCTCCATGTTGGGGCCCAGAATTTGAAATACAGTTTTTTCTCAGCTTGCAAATAATAATAATAATGATAATAATAACAACAACAACAAAGTGTAATTCCATCTCTCTAAATTCTTCTCTGATCTTCTGTAACAATCCTAACCTTCATGTTTGTTATTAAAGATAAAGAAGACAGTGTAGCCAAAACCGGTTTGGCTCAGTGGTAGATCGTTGGTCTGCGGACTGCAAGGTCCCGGGTTCGATTCCGGTCAAGGGCATGTACACTGGTTGCACATCCCCGGTTGGGGGTGTGCAAGAGGCAGCTGGTCGATGTTTCTCTCTCATCGACATTTCTAGCTCTCTATCTCTCTCCCTTCCTTTCTGTAAAATATCAATAAAATATATATATTTTTTTAAAAAGAAGACAGTGTAAATAAAAGTAGTTTTCACTGTGTTAACATTTAGTAAGTATATGGTCAATTAATACAATTAGTTTGTATTAGTTTCTATTCTTTTTGCAAACACTTTTGTATTTGAAGTAAATATTTATCTGATTCTAATTAAGTTTCCTATACTGGACTTCATCTTAGCTCCTTTCTAGATCTCAAGATTTCTAAATTCTTATAATATAAATTGAGAAAAGTCTCCAGATTTTGCCAATATTAATTTGCCTAATTACCCCCACTCCTTTCACTTCTCTCATCCCACTTCTTCCACTCTAAAATTTTCTCCCTCGCTTACCTGTGTACGTAACATACCCTTTGATTAAATATCTTTTAAAAATTAGAAAATAATTTAATATCTTTAATTTTTGCCTTTAAAAATAAAATGTTAAAGTACCACTAAGAAAAGTTATCTAGGTGGTAAAACTGTCTGAGTTCCTGACTGAAACATTCCATGTGTTTCAGCACCGAGGTCTGAAAAACAATGTCGCCTCTTTGGCCAGCACTTGGGAAAATACTTGCTCTGTTTTCACAATGTCAAAGTAATTTTCAGTTTTTCTCAGATGTGAGAGAGCCAAAATGATCTTCACTAAATTGCCTTGTTCATTATTTCTATCCCTAATGGAAATATGACGAATAACTGATATTCTTTTCATTGATTACTTATAGTGTGTTAAATAGTCACATTATAAAACTCGAGGGACAGAATCATAGATATTTGCAGACTACTAATGAACCCCAAATAAAATATTTCTGCACAAATCTTTGGTGACTGGCTATGGCAAGAAGGCAATATGGATTGATGGGCTCATTTATCTGCACCTCTTCAGAGACTAGTTTATATTTTTCACCGACTACATGAATACATTCTGCATGTTTGACTATGAATAGTCACTGCTATGAGATACCTTTCAACAGCCCAGAACAGTTTAATATCATCAAGGTTACAGCTGTAGTTGTTCATAAATAATTCATTTAAAACCCATTTTTTTAATTAAAAAATAGGTCATATGATTCATTTTGAAGTCCTATGGGTGGTTGGAAGATCATCTGGGAATGATTCGTTAATACCCTTTTCCAAAATTTACAATTTGCAATCCCACATTTGTTCATAAATGAACTTGAGTAATATCACCTACAATTCCCAGGTTTTCATTATAAAATTCGCAGAGGCACCTTTGACTAGCACCTCCGTGGATTTAAAAACAATATGGGCTCATCATACTCCAGTACACAGATATCAGCCAAGTGGTGCTTGGAATCCTTTGCCCATTTGTCAGGCTAAATTGTACTTCAGACTTGGCAGCAAAGAAAATAAAGCATTGTATCTTTACTTGCATATAACATTACTGGTAACTATAAACTGACACAATAAAATAGAAAATAGTTTAGGATATCTGTGGTTACACATATCTATTGCTGCACTTGAGGTCTTTGGGGGACATGATTTTAAAATGGAGTAGCTATTGCAAAGCCTATTTTCGCTCTGTTTTGAAAGATTAATGGATAATGGTCAATAACCTGACAGGCGAATAAGATTCTCCTAAGATGTGGCATGAGAGGGCTCACATAAACTATTTAGGAATCACTATAGCTCCATGGACTCCATTGCAGAGCTGGTGGCACTCTAGTGGCACACACGGTTAATGCACCTTAAAAAGTACAAGTCATCTGAGTAATTAGTTCCCAAGTGGGGATGCTGAGAACATGGGTTTGAACCTTGTAAAAGTCCCTTTTCTTTGTAGAAAATAAAGCAATGACAATGCTTAGTTCAAGCCCAGAAACATCTATATAAATTTATTTCGCAAGATAACCTGGCTTAGGTAATGTGGCTTATACCATCTCACATGTATTTTAAAACTCTCCCTCTATGCTGTTTGTTTGTTTTTTTTGTTCCATCTCAACATATAAAAACCTCTAAGTCTTGCTCATCTTTGAAATGTTAATTATAAAAATACAAACTACCAACGACTTTGCATTAATTTCTGTATACTAAGTGCATAACTATGTTTATGCCTTTTGAAGACAAGTTGATCTCCACTTCCTTGCTTATTCTTCAGCCGAGAGCAATCTAATGTCTATACCACATCGCTCCAAAAAATATTGCATGCTAAGGTCAATCAATGATAGATTTAAAATTCACGGAAAGCTTAGAGGACATTCTCTCATCCCAGTGCCTTTGTGTGTGACACTCTGATGTTACGTCCTCCTTTGCTTATATGACGTTACTTCATCCTTCTACCACTTTGGTAGCTCCTCTGTAGTCTTTCCTGTGAAATATCCCATATTCCTTACATGTCTGTTTTCTCTTTTCTGTATTATCTCCTCTGCTCACTGTATATCCTGGACAGATATCCATATACAATTTCTTCAGATACAACTGAATACACAATCTCCAAATCATAGACCCTACTAAGGATCCCAATCCATTTATCCAAGAGCTTATTGCAGTCTCCTCTTAGTTCCAGAAACAACTCAAATTCATGCTTAAAATAAGTAATATGTTTATTTCCTCAAATTCTTCCCGCTCTCTCAGAAAATGACATTATCACTCATGCTCGCCCAAGCCACAGAGAAAGTGCAGTTGTGTTAGCTATTGTCTGAGTGCAGGCTGCGTTCAGTCCTCTCTAAATACATCTGTGCCAGCTCCTCCTCCCAACAATCCTACCAGGGACCAGAAATATAGCCCTTTTCTTGAGGCTTATAGAAGTCTGTTCTGTTACGACTGTGGGAAAATTCCACAAGAAATAAACTAGACAGAGACAAAAAAAAAACAACTTCATTTAATGAAGAGATATAGATGGGCTTCTCTCCAGCTGGGTGGACATTAATCTGAGTGCTAGCTCCTGAGGAAAGGAAGATTTCATCAGATACCCATGACAAGAGGAGCTAATATAGGTCTGGGCACAGAGAGAACAGTAGCAAATGATGTTTCAATTTCCAAATGGCTCTGACAACCGAAACAAGGCTCTTCAAAGCGATCATTTACCAAAAAGTTGTCTATATGAGTCATCACCTCTAACCTTATCTCTAAGGACTATTAAACATCTTCACCCCCTTTTTACCCTTCCTTATTTCTTCATTACAGGATGAAACCAAACCAGACCAAAACTGAGCTACCTTTTGTTATCCTTCACATGATTTCTCTGATAAATAAATGCAGAACTATCTGCTAGGATTGGAGAAAAGGGAATAACAGGAAGGAGAGAGTCAGATAGCACATTTAAATAATTTCCTGCCGCACTAACAAGTATCATCCTAACCAATTCTTCTCTCTTCATACACAATTGCTATCTTGCCCTTTTACCTGCTGAGTGCTAATAAGCTACTAACTTCCAGGTCCCTCTGTCATTACTGACTATATTAGCACTCAGATGGCTGTGTTCATCTTAGCACTAATCCTAACTCTTAACATAATTCTAGAATCAGCAGTTGCATATCAACCTATGAACCAGGAGGTCACAGTTCCATTTCCAGTCAGGGCATATGCCTGGATTGAGGGCTCAATCCCTAGTGTGGGACATTCAGGAGACATCCAATCAATGATTCTATCTCATCATTGATGTTTCTATCTCTGTATACCTCTCTCTCTAGAATATATATAAAGTAGTGTCATTAGTGAATCACAGCAGCCTAGGTTTAGAGGATATGTTTATAAATTATGAATAGTACATGAATCTGTTCACTACACTCCTGGATGATTAAAGACCTCAAAATGGACTTAGGATAAAATAAGAAGATAGAAATAAATACGACAAATGTGAAATCTTGAGTTTTAATTAAAACAAATAACTAACACAAATATAAACAGAAGTAGCAGAAGAACTTATCACTCCAAAAACTCTAAGAATTTGGCTAATGAAATCAACATTTCAGTAAAAGCTAGTATGTTCCCAAAACAAACAAAAAATGACTTAGTTAATTTAATAAAATAAATCCAAAGCACAGGAATAGCAATGATATAATAAGTGAGATTCATAGAAGCAAAACTTGATGGTGTGTACTCACTACCTCGTAGAGTAGAGAAAACCTGAATTGGGAGCAATGGTAATATTATTATCCTGGGAGATAATTTCTGTTACTGAGCAGGGTTTGCTCATTAGATTTCTTGACTTGGATGAAAGAGCTGTCAAGATTTTCTTCTACCCTGTTGTCCGAATCAAAGCTCATGAACTCACTTTCTGATATCTAATCCAGTGTTGTTGACATAAATATACCAGCAAAGTGGGTGACTTCATTAGAAGACAGACATAATCTAGTTTTCTAAGTTTACTCAAAATGTGTATTATTTATTGTACATGAAGAAATTGGCTTTTATATGCTATAATAATCTTTGGCACTCAATAAAAACATGAGTGAAACAAATTACTGGAACTGAAAATATTGTTTCTCAATATGTCAAGGTGAAAACAAAAGATCTCAAACTGTGGCACATTCTTCTAAAAACATCACCGAATGGGATAACAAATTTGGATCACCTTTCTTAGCAATCTTGGTATACACAATTGCAACAACAATGGAAAAGACTTGGATTCAATGGAACACATGTGAAAAAAAATTACTATATTGTAAAACTTAATTAGTGACTTCTAAAGTAATTAAATGTAGTACCAAAAGGAAGAGAAATAGCCATCAGAAAGACCACACCCTTAGTCCTGTATGGAATTCCAAAGTTACGGGTGTAACATTTAGAAGAGAATTACTGGGGTACCTATTTTTAAATATTTGAAGGGGCATCAATTGTTCTACGTGAATCTAAAGTAACGAACCAAGAATTATAAGTGCAAGCAAAAGGGGAATAGATTTTCTTTGTCTCAATGAAATGGGCTGCCTTGCAGGGGGGGGAGGGTTTCTAAGATGGGAGCCAGATTAAGGAGTCCCCTCCAGATATATTTTAAACAATCCTTACAATGAATAAAAGTTGAACTAAATGACTTCTATGTGACATTCCAACTTAGGAAATTTTATTTTTAATGTGTTTGGTGAAATATCATAAAGGAACCTATATATTATGTCTCCTGGTTTAACTTTTTCTCCATTTTCTCTTCTCCTCATTAGCAGTTGAGTTTTATTTTATTTTTTTCATTTCTCTTTATTTTAGGACTTGGGAAAAGATACTCACTTCCCTGTTGGCTTGCTGTAGATTTCTTTGCATAATTGTGTTCTGATTTGAGTTGCATGACAAAGAAAGAAACAACTTCAAACAACATCCAATCATTACTTTCCACAAAAAAATCACTTACATACCAGATAAGGAAAATGTCCCTGAGTGTATCTTCTTTTCTTAGTTCTGTGCAGTGGTGTTCCATGGCTGGCAATTGCACATCTGAAAAGTAACTCACACAAAATATGAGGCAGCCAGTTCTAACTGTTCACTCAAATATATATTTTTTTATGAATCTGCCACAACCAACTCCATTCCTGATATGGCAATTAGGGGATAAGGGGAAAATTCATTAATCATACACTCAGGAGAAAGTGGCTTATGCGGTGTGCTTTTGTCTGTATCAAACAAAACACCAAACACGGAAATGTTTATTGCAAAGTACTATGCCTCACGAGAATGAAGAAAATGGGACGTAAACTTAGCAGTTTAATTTCTGCAGAGCCCTGTTGCATTTGAAACCATCGTTCTTGTCATCGTTACTTCATGATACCCAAATCTTGAGTCCCCGGGTGAGACACTAATAGTGGGGGAGCACTGATCGTGGAGGCATAGGCAATTAAAGCGCAGAAGCCAGGGCTGGTACAGAACAAGTCACTGAACACACGATATGCTGGCATGATTTATGCAACAAATCCAGAGATCTGGAAACAGAAATCCAGTAACAAAAATGGTACATGCGATTTCTGCATGGATTAACACACTTAAACAAACAAGAATAAACCTGTGCCTCTTTTTAATATGCAAATGCAGCAATTAATTTTTTATTCAATATGAAGAAAATCTATCAGCCTCCAAAGGTTATATGTATACCTTGCCTTATAATTTAGTATCTTTCCTCTATGTCATCTTGAATTTATTACTCTAAAATTCAAAAAATAATTTATTTGTTTAAAATGCTATAGATAATTTCCTTTGATTTTTGGAATTAAAATATTACCAAATTTATAAAAGTATTATTTTGGTTAACATTTTTTAATACTTATGCTATCCCTAAAGTTGTTTATTTATAAAAGTATTATTTTGGTTAACATTTTTATAAAAGTATTATTTTGGTTAACATTTTTTAGTACTTATGCTATCCTTAAAGTTGGGTCAAATGTATTATTTTACTCTAATACACAAAAACCTAAATATTAAGTAATTAATTAATTTTGATGTTGTTCATAAGAGCACACTCATAGAATCTCTTAAATGTAGCAGACATGAGATGGTTTCTGTGAAATTTATAAAATTGGATTTGTAATTGTTTTCCCTACACTACTTTAAATGATTTACTTTTCCTTATTCTGTTTCTCCCTTCTTCCCACATTCTACTTCCAGCTTTGGGGAACAGAAGCAACCTAACTTCAGAGTATTCACAGTCTCAAAGATGCTCTTAATTACAAGTGCAAATTTCCAGCCCGCAGCCTCTGCCCCCCACCTCCACCCCTTCACCACTGCAGGCCAGAATGGAGAGCGGCTGGACAGTTCTGCGCTTACTGCTCCTACCCTTGACTTGAGCCTTTTCCTGCCACCTACTCCTAGTATTGGAGACTGTCAGATGCATACATAATCTTGGCGTTTGGGTGGGGAGCAGTGAGGTAACAACACTGAGAGATAAATGTGATCATAATTGTACACTTTATCCTGTGAGTTTCAAGGATCTTGTGAAGGTTGTAACACATGTAAGTTAATGATGAAAGCGGCATTTGGGAAGGATACATTTGTCAATGGGTTGCAGATAGAAATGAGTATGAAATGAGAAAGTATAAACAAACAGAGATACCAGCATACAAAGAACTAGTGTGTTGTAGAGAAAACGTTGAAGGATTACGACCTCTGCCATGAAGTAGCTTGTACCACTCCCCCATTCATAGTTGCTGTCGCCATAGTTTCAACCACAAATGGGAATATTAAATGGAAAATTGAAGAAATAAACAATTCACATTTGAATGTGCACACTGTTCTGAGGAGTGTGATGAAATTCCACACCGTCGCACACCATCCCTCCTGGGAGTGAATCATCCCTTTTCCAGGGCACCCATGCTCTATATGCTACCTGTCCCTTAGCCACTTGGTTACCAGATCAATTGCCATAATATCACACTGCTTGTGCTCAAGTAAGCCTTGTTTTACTTAATAACCAAAGAATAAGATTAGAAATACTGGCAATTCAGATAGGCTAGACAGGAGCCCTATAAAATTCTTGCTTTAAGTGAAACAGAATGTATGTATAAGAATAGTATATATAAGGTTCAGTACTATCTACTGTTCCATGCATCCACTGGGAGTCTTAAAATGCACCCCTGGGCCCAAGGGGGAAGATTATTATAATTTTTTCAAAGGCAGAACTGAGGCATAGTGAGGCATTTCTTCTGATCACTGGAATTAGCTGCATACTGTTGTTATAAAAATAGCGGTCCATTTCATCATGTAACAAAAATGAGAATGATACAAAAAAAATGTGAATATTCCGAAATGTGTGAATGACAATATCCATGTTATTGTTCGTCGTCAAATGTAAAATGCCAAGGGAGGACACCTTACTGAACTTCTGAATCTCTATAACAAATACCTAATAAAAGGGAGAAAAAAATACAGGAGACACCAAAGCCTTGGGAAAATATTGAAACTCCATTATAGAATATCAGCTGTTTTACGCACCCAGACATCTACCTGGGGATTTCCCTCTGCCTGTAGTTGTTTAGGAGGAAGGAATGGGAGAACAAATGGGAAGCAGTTAGAGTTCGGGGTTAGAAAAACAAGCCAAGGGGTAGATCCACAGAAGTGCCCATGCTGGACAGGGCTTCTGCTGACAGCATCGTTGTCAGAATGTGCCAGGATAACAGGGGAAATCAGCATGAGAAGAGCAGTCCAGTCCACAATGCTTTTAGAGAAGAATAGCCTTGGTTTGTGAATAAGTGCTCTTTGTGTTTCTGGCTTGGATTTGCCTTGTCTGCTACCTAATTCTGCCTGCATTTTACCTGCTGCCTGCCCCTTTTTATAGACCTGCTAGCACTCTTTATTCCTTGCCAATTCCCAGTTAGGTAGCATTACCTAAGGCACCACTACGGTGTCAGTTTAGCGGGTTAGAACAAAACGCTCAACAATCTAAAGGCACCAGGGGTGGGAGGTAGTTTAATTAGGTCATTTGGCTTTGTACAAGAAGGTCTCCCCTGCAAGGCCTGAGGCTGTCCTGGATGGACAGGAGCTGTGCTGACACACCACCACCACCTGGGAAATCACTCAAAGGCCCTGCTGGGATATGAGGGTCATTTTAAAGGCGTCATCCTGTGGGAAGGCCACATTGTTTTCCCACTAGTCAAGTCGCCTGGAGATTTGTCTTGTGTGTATAATCCTGCGATGTGCCTATGTCAACCTATAATTTGAACAGCTACTTAGCTATCCTGCTCCAATACCCCTGCCTCCTCTATGGAGGACACTGAGAACCACTCTTAGCAGGTATGTAATCACACCTAGCCCTGGACTCAGTTGGGATCCAATATTTGTAGAAAAGGTGAAAAGGTGATTTCGTAAGTGCCACTCCACAGGCGGCCAAGAAGCCCTACACAAGTGTGGCTGGAGATCTATTTCTCAGAGCCATAAAGAATGAAAAGGTTTGTTACTGACACCCTTGGTAGATTTTTAGTTTGGGCTCAAATTTGATGTTATATTGACATCATGTCCTGATGTGTAAGGACAGAAACACTGGATTGTTTCTTTATGTCTAGTCTGAACTTATTTCATTTTCACTAATGTTATTTGATGACATTGAGGCATGTGGAAAACTATTTTTGTATGAGGAGTCAATGAAAAATTTTAATTGTTTATGTGGCATATTTATATATTATTCTAGTGGCCCAGTGCACAAAATTCAGGCATAGGGGGTGTCCTTCAGCCCTGCCTGCATCCTCTCCAATCGGGGACCCCTCGGGTATGTCCAACTGCCTGTTTAGGCTCAATCCCTGTGGGATCTAGATTAACTCAGCAGTCGGACATCCCTCTCACAATCCAAGACCACTGGCTCCTAACTACTCACCTGTCTGCCTACCTGATCGCCCCTAACCACTCTGCCTGTCAGCCTGCTCACCCCCAACTTCCCCCCACCCCGCCAGCCTGATTGCCCTCAACTATCCCTTCTGGCCTGATCACCCCAATTTATCCCCCTAATCTGCCAGCCTGATTACCTCCAACTGCCCTCCCCTCCTGGTCTGATTACCCCTAACCATTTCTGCCTAGATCCCACCACCATGGCTTTGTCCTGAAGGATATCCAGAAGGTCTCCTGGTCTAATTATATTACCCTTTTATTAGTATAATTTGGAAACATAACATTTTATAAAAATGTTAATTATCTATATCAACTAGGCTAATTATAAAATTAGGAGCTCATAGTTGTACCTATTTTATTGAAGAAAACAGAGGTTAGGTATATTTGAACTTAGCAAGGTGGGAAATAAGTCATCTATTGTAAAGCAGATTTTATTGAATAAACACCATTATTTGCTTTGTCTTAGACCAAAGCAAATAATCCTAATGGGTAGAAAACTGTGGAGATAAATTGGCCTCTTAATTGTTATAACTTTTGTAATCCACAAACATGATATACTGTCTAGCACATCATATACCTTAATATGGAAGATTGTATAGCATATAAATATCAAAATATGTAGCAAATATCTTTTAAATGCACAGTTGAGTTTAAAAATATGTTTAGGAAAATACCCAGGGCCAAATACTGAAGATAAAACTATGGAGGAGGTGGGTAAAGGATTGTTAGTGTCAGTAATGTAGGATTGTAGTTGCTCTCACAGAAACACACAGCAGGATGAGTATTTAGGCCAGCAGAGGGAATTAGATTTAAGATCCACAATAAAGCTAAGAGCAAGTTCTGAGGGTAACTTCAGAAACTGGTAGAGTAGGGAAGAGAAAAGAAAAATATTACCTACAGTGGAAGGAAATGTATCTCGCTTGGGTTGGACCTGCCATTATTCAGATATTTCCTTAGATCTGTCCTCATTCAGATTTTTTTTTTGGTGAAATGCTTTTGTGGTTACACCAAAAGTGCTTTCTTTTTATTTTTTTACAATGTCCAAATGCATTTATTCATCAAGTTTTGACTGCCATGATTACATTTTTTTTTCAGATTTGGGTCTATGGAATTAGAAAATAATGAGCAATTCAATACAAGCAACCACCACAAACAGAATAAAACCTTAGTTTAATAGACCTTTTAGATAGAGACTATAAAATAAGCTTTGAAAAGAAGTATAATGAATCTTTAAAAATTTTTAAATACATTTTTAAATTAAAAACTCAATGATTCAATTAAATAGCAGGTTAGATCCCATTTAAAGAAAAATTTTGTAAACACTAAATAATTAGACCAGAATGCAGCATAGGGAGATAAAAATGGGAATTTACTGAGAAAAGAAGATAGAAGATGCACAGGAAATCAAAGAGGAAACAGGGCCAGGTTGCAGGGTAAGTGAAAACTCTCACCTCACCTTTAGTGTCATGAGAGCCATTGTTAGGTCCTAACAGGGAAGTGGCATGATCTGATACACACTTTAAAAATGATTACTGTGAGAGTTTTGAAAACAGTCTGTTAAGAAGCCAGGATATAATTAGGGGGACCAGCTAAGAGGCTGTTACAGTAATCTGGGCTTGCACTTTGGTATTGCAACAGTGGAAGTGGTTAAAAGTGTTCGGATTCTGGGGCAATTTTGGAGATTTGGCCAGCAAGATTTCCTGACTGATTAGTTATAGGATGTGGTAAAAAAGAGAAATCAAGGATGATTTAGTCATTTTTGGCTTGAGGAGCTTGAAGTATGAAATTGGCTTCAACTGTGATGAAGAGGCTACAAGTGAAGGCCATTCGGGGAGAGAAGAGCAGTTTTGTTTTAAAGATGTTATGTTTGAAAAAAGAAGTTCTGATGCAGAAGAAGGTTGCCATAACTGGGATGCTTAACCAGTTTTTCTGTTATCATGGGACATTGCCCATAGGTCTGTAAATAGGCCTTTCATTAAACTCTCTCCAGTTACCATGTCTGAGATTTCTGTTTCCTGCTACTATTATGAGTGATATAATTATTAAATGAATAACTAATAAATGTAATCAAACTCTTTCATCCACATATGTCTTTAATGTCAGAAGCTTTTCAAGTGTATATTTTGACATAAATTGATTTTCAGAACGAAAAGACAAGTTCACTAGATGCTACATGCATTTATCTTAGCCAAATTCTGAATAGTGTAATTAATATGTGCTATTTTAATGAAACTTTCATAAAATGGAAATAAGAAGGCATTTAACAGATTACCTGGAGTTTCACATTAATTCGCATGTCATGATCTACTGCTTTGGGAATAATTATGGACAAATTATGTGTAATTTTGTGTGTTTTTTTGTTTTGTTTAACTTTGTTTTATTTTTCACCCAAACAGAAAGTCAGCAATGACATGTCCCAGCAAATTCTCAGAATGCTATTGGTCACATGCTTAGAAAGAAAGAAAAGGCTATGTTGAAAGTTATAATTAACTGACATACTCATAACAGGCAGCATTGGATATTTTGAGAAAACAAATGCAAAAATGTGGAATTTGTCAATTAGCTCTCTGGAAATAAAAAAAGAAAAATAAATGCTCGAAGGTAATGAATATCTAGACTCTCCCAAGGTACAGTCTTTATATTTTTAAAAATTTCACCTGTGAATTAATACACACCTCTGAGTCTTCATCCCTCTTTACTCTTTGTGGGATAAAGTATGATGAGGCAATGGGAGTGTTCCTTTATCCAAAACAGATGCAACTCATGTTTTAGCACCTACTCCCACATTGTCCCTTATAGATGTCATACTCAATAACTAATTTGCTCTCCAAAATTCAGAGAGAGAGACATAAAAGCCATCCTTTTTAGAACTATATTTATATTGAAATTTAAACACGGAAGTGAAAGAGATTTACATAAAAGAATATGACTTAGATGATAAAATGTACATGAGTGAAAATTGCTTCTCAGTTCTTCATAACATTTTAGTCTGACTGGCAGGTATAATATAAAAACAATATGCATGCTCTGCTTTCATTTATATTCTCACTCTCCCATGTCACATTGGATTATATATATTTTTAGTGTTTTACCACAGCAATGATCACTTCAAAGCATATTAGTGCTGTGCCCTTCCGTGATGCAAACAAATATATAGCAGAACACTGAATTTTTGCTTTAACCCTTGGTCTAACATGGCTTACCCTAATGCTATTGTCTCCATTTATATGTAAAATACTAGTTTTGCAGGCTACACACATATTACATCAGATAAGAGCAACACTTCATATAGACTAAGTCAACAAAGTATTGTCAAGTAGGCTTGATACTCCACGAATTGGGAAAAAGTGTTTTTATTTGATAGTGTACATTTAATTTTGACATTTGAATTCCTAAATATTTTCTAAGTGCTTAATGCATGCTAAGCAATATACTAATTAGAGGGAGAAAGAAAATGGATATATTTCATATGGTATAATGGGAAGTAAAAATATATAAATCATTAGCAAAACATTTCCATATACGTGTTCAATATTAAAATGGGTATACACAGAATGGGATAAGAGGCCATGGAAGAGAGATGCATAGCTAACCCTGAAACTTCAAAGCCAGTTTCTTGTAAGTGATTCGTTTATATTATTTGCTATACTTTCACACAAAATGTGCCTAAGGTACTTTGGACTCCAGAAAAATGACACTATGCTAGAATGCAGTTTACCAGCATTTTAAATGTTCCAAATTTATTAGATAAGATTAAGAAAATTTTCTTTCTTGAATAGAATAACCTTAGAATGAATGTCTAGAATTATTTTCAATGATCTATAAAATAAACTGTTTTCTCTTTGCATTATTTTAAGAATGAAATAAAAGTTTTATGGATAAGTAGATATGGTACTTCATGCATATTAAATTGTATGTTTCCAGCAAGGATTTCTATAAGAGGCTATTGGAATAATTAATATGGGGAGATGACAAGCCCTAAACTAGGGTAGTAAATGTCTGTGTGGAAATCTGCTGAAATAATCACTTACGTTTACATAATGATCAGTGCAGTTTTCAGGAGCTACTATATGATGGGGTGTGGGGATGAAAGGCTCTGGTGACTCCCAGGATTTGATGTGGTGGAGGGGGAATGTGGTAAAGAGGAATGCAGGTGGAAGAGTGGTTCTTGGCACACTGAAGTGAAAGTGGGTATGGAAAGAAGCATTGATCAGACTTTGGGACCTCAGAGGGAAGATAGGGGAGGGGAGGGATAAGGGAGAGAGATCAACCAAAAGACTTGTGTGCATGCATATGAGCCTAACCAATGGTCACGGACAAAGGGGGTTGGGGGCATGCGTGGGGAGGGGTTTGAGATGGGAATGGGGGGTGATACCTTAATCAATAGAGAAATTTAAAAAAATAAATTTAAAAAAGAAAGAAAGAGAAAGAAAGAAAGAAAGAAAGAAAGAAGAAAGAAAGTCTAAATATCCTTATAATCTAAAGCTCAAAACATCAGAGCTCAAGAAGTATTTGAAAGTTATTTACATTTAAATGATAATTTAAACTATGAGGATAGATGAGGTCCTCCAAATACACAAAATAAATGCTAAAACCAAAAGTAGGAATCCTAAAAGTGTTTACAATAGGGACAAATGGATGGGAGAGTATCAGTGTCCACAATGGGAGTGGGGAAAAACAAGAAAGAAACATTACAGAAACACTTGGAAAACCTAAAGAGACTATTGCCATGGAAATCAAATGAATAGATAGTTTTCAGAAGAAAATCAGCAATATCCATTGCAGCAAAGATATCTAGTAACATCATGGACCAAAAAGGAACTGTAGACATACATTTCCAGGAATTGGAAACTCGGGAATTCAGGCCAACCTCCTGCTGGGGGAACCAAAAGATAAAGGTAAGTGTTAAACTAAGCAAGCAATGAAGTTCATCAGAAATATAATAATGTAGTGAAGAAAGAACAGAAGGTAAACACTTCATTTTATTCACTAATTTTACCTGCTTTCAGTGAGTTGAGAACAAACACATAAAAGTAACATCATCATTAGAGAAAGAATGACTCTTCTGATGAAGTATGAGCAATTTGGAGAAGTGAAGAAAACTCATGCTGATCTTTTACCATAAAAATTGTGTGAACTGCCGAAACTGGTTTGGCTCAGTGGATAGAGCATCGGCCTGTGGACTGAAAGGTCCCAGGTTCGATTCTGGTCAAGGGCATGTACATTGGTTGCAGGCACATCCCCAGTGGGGGGTGTGCAAGAGGCAGCTGGTCGACGTTTCTCTCTCATCGACGTTTCTAACTCTCTATCCCTCTCAATTCCTCTCTGTATAAAATCAATAAAATATATATATTTTTTAAATTGTGTGAACTACTGGCACATTTCAGTGTATTTCTAAGGTATTTCTTCATTCTTTATTTCTTTAAAGTGTACTAATAAGTACCCTAGCTCTCAAAGACTGCAGCTTATAGAGAAACTGCTTTTAAATCTAAAAATATGAAAGGGAAGTTTCAGAAATAAATCCTCTCAGGAAAGAAAAAAAAATCCCATTGTTTATTTTTAGTGGTATTTGTAAACAACATCAACTCCTAAAATTATTTCCAAAACATTTTGCTTCTCTGTTGTTTTTCTGAGAGAGAAGACGTATTCAAATAGACTATTTAAAAGCATGAATGTCGGGACATAAATAAAGTGTGTGGAAATGCCCCTTTGAGTGTATGTAGTGAACAACAAGCTCTCACACTGTATAAACATAAAGGTGTTAATTTTCCATTTTATTTTCTAGTATGAAATTCAACCTTTGAGAAAGACTTTGTTATCTTAAGTAATATTTTTTTTCAAATTCCTTAATTATTTCTTCAATTTAATTTGTTTTTCAAAATATCAATTAGGTTAAAAGCAATACATTTAAATATCCCTAAAAATGTATTTTTTAAGAACAAGGTGGCTGATTCCATAATTCCTCTCCAATAGTTTGTATTAATAGGGGAAAGTGGATGGGAGAGTATCAGTGTCCTCAACAGGAGCATGGAAAAGACATATGGGAAACTGAAAGAGATTATTGCCATGAAAATCAAATGAAAAGATAGTGTTACATTAGAAACAAATTTTGTGAATGCACAAATAAATGAATTTAACACTTAAGAAACAAAATTCCTGTAAAGAGAGATGAATTAGTGCAATTATCCATACAATATAAAGTTTAAATGGTAGGAAGTGGAAAGCAGAGGCAAAATACACATGCAGCCCTAACCGGTTTGGCTCAGTGGATAGAGCATCGGCCTGTGGACTGAAGGGTCCCAGGTTTGACTCCAGTTAAGGGCATGTACCTTGGTTGCGGGCGCATCCCCAATAGGGGGTGTGCAAGAGGCAGCTGATCAATGATTCTCTCTCATTGATGTTTCTAACACTCTATCCCTCTCCCTTCCTCTCTGTAAAAATTCAATTATATATATATATATATATATATATATATATATATATATATATATATATTACACAGGCAAACATATAAGCTTCTGATGAAGTATGAGCAATTTGGAGAAGTGAAGAAAACTCATGCTGATCTTTTACCATAAAAATTGTGTGAACATTATCATTTGACTTAATGTCATCTTACATTGTTTTAAACCACATATTTGTTTGACCCAGAGATACATATCCCTAAGAAATGCCCTAAAACATTAAAAGTAAATCATTTTTCTAGGAAACAAGAAAAAAGAAGCAGAGAAAAGGATGGTGAAGAAAAGTGTTAGGCTTCAATCTATCAAAGGAAAGCATTGTGTTCTTCAATTACTCTTGAGTCTGGAGGGAAGAAGTGGATAAGTACAGAGGCGTTACAAAAAAATCCTCATCTCTTAACCTGCTGTCATCTCATTCCTGCATCTGATAGGACCCCTCAGCTGCAAGCAGCTCTCATGAAAGCAGACAAAGAGGGCAGAGAGATCAGCACCGCAGCCCTTCTCCTTGACAGGTGACTGTAAGTGGCACTTCTAATGCTGCTACTAATTTATTAAGTATTCCAAAGTTAGAATTTAATCGGAATATTTTTGTCACATTATCCATCACTAGCTTAGAAGAGATGGAATTTTCTTAAACAGCCGCACCGTGCAGTGCCTTAGGCAGGCTTTTAGTCATTTCAGTTTGTCACAATGGACTAGTTCCATTTTAATGATTTAGTTAATTGTGTGACAAGCTATGAAAAATGGAAGTGACCCAATACCTAGTCCAAGGAATATGCCAAGGTCTAGCAGTTAAGTTACCGAGAAGCACTCTCATTTGCAGATGAAAAAAAAAAAAAAAACAATGAAAAAAACCTAAGTTCTCAATTTTTCCTTTATAAATTTCAGATTTCATATGTTGAACAAAAGTCAAGTTAGGGAATCAGAGTTCATTTATATAAAGACGAGAAAAAAAGTCACATTAGCAGTTTAAATGATGGAATTAAATAAGATACAATTTAGGTGAAAAGATAATTAAGTGTTGAAAATATAATGATCCATTTGACAAAGGGGGAATAGAAGGTGCAGAGAATTCCAAATGCAACCTCCCCATTTCAAACCACATTTAGCATTCCTTACAAGTGAAACTATGCATCTGAGAGTACTGTGTTACGTTAAGTCTCAACCTATCATTTAATTAATGCACACGTCCTGGTCACAACAATCCAAACTCATAGCAATTCTATGACAGTCAACACATCATTAGTTTATAGTTTATATTATAGTCATAGTTAGTCATAGTCATAGAGCCCGGGTCCATAACATCCAAAAGGACCCGATGGGAAACTGAATTCCAGGCTGCTAGTGCAGCAGGCTCCGGTGGGCGGGGACTGTGACAGCAGAGACAGGGTAGGGGAGGTGGTCAGGGGCTCTGAATGAGTCCCGTGTCACTGTGGCAACCAGCCCTGAGGCACTCTCCTCAAGCTCTTTCTCACAAGGTCTGTGGGAAGATCTTGCCCTCAGAGCGCCCATGGTGGCAGTGAGTCCTGGGAGGGCAGTTTAGGGAGATTGGCCAGCAGTGGAGGGCATTTGGGGGTAATCAGGACAGCAGGGGGTAAAGTTGTGGAGATCAGGCCAGCAGGGGGAAGCAGTTGGGGGCTATTAGGCTGGCAGGGAAAGGTAGTTGGGGGCAATCAGGATGGCAGGGGAGGGCAGTTGGGGGTGATCAGGCCAGCAGGCAGAGGCAGTTAGGGAAAATCAGGCAGGCAGGCAGAGTGGTAAGGGTGATCAGGCAGGAAGGTGAGCAATTAGAAGCCAGTGATCCCAGATTGCTAGAGAGATGTTCTACTGCCGGTTTAGATCCCGATCAGGGATCAGGCCTAAACCAGCAGTTGGACATCCCCTGAAGGGTCCCAGGTTGGATAGAATGTAGGCTGGGCTGAGGGACTCACACCCACCATGCATGAATTTCATGCTCCGGGCCTTTAGTCTAAAATATATACTTTATAGCCCTAATTGGTTTGGATCAGTGAATAGAGTGTTGGCCTGTGGACTCAAGGGTCTCAGGTTCCATTCTGGTCAAGGCCATGTACCTTGGTTGCTGGCAGATACCCAGTAAGGACTGTACAGGAGGCAGCTGATAGATGTTTTTCTCTCATCAATATTTCTTCTATCCTCTCCCTTTCTCTCTGTAAAAAATTAATAAAATATATTTTTAAATAATAAATAAATAAATAAAATATATACTTTATAATCACTGTAGAGTCAGGGACAAGGATGTTTTATGAAAATCATGCATCATAGAAATATTAATATCAATATAAAATAATAATAACCATGTATTTACTCATCTCTAATGTTGCATACTAATTTTATTGATACTGATGATTCCTTCATTCAAAACATTACACTTTTTCATGCCATCATGGCAGAAAAGTAAGAAAAAAAAAGAAAGAAATGACCATGAGTAAGTCAAGATACAGGTAGTAACATATTTTCACATTGAAGTCAAAACATCATATTAATCTCTATGGTATTTTGACTATAAAACATTCTGTAGAGTAAGAAGATCTGGGTTTAAGTAACTAATTGAAGCAGTTTAGGTCATCTCCACAAGCTGTGGTGTTCTGCATCTGCCAAGGTGGGCTAATGTTATTTATTTTACATAATTGTGAAGATTAAATGTCAATTTGTGTAAAAGTAATGATATAGGTTTATGTCAATAAGGTTGTATGCTATGCTGGCCGAAATTAGGAAGTGAAGTCAGGTGAAGGACAATCTCTCTGGCACATTCAAGGAGGTCACCAGGCAAAAGAATATCACAACTATATTGCAATCCATTCCAGGTGTCACAAACTATGGAGTGACCATGTAATAATTCATTGAAGATACTATTGCAACATCCAGGAAAAAATAATAGCACCTGTTCTACAGAAACATCAAACTATTACACAATCTAAACAAAAACAAGTTATAAGATACATTATTGAACTGGCAGATGAATGGATTGGTGATGTATCACATCTCTGCTTCTCTATTTTTATAATATATAGAAATTCTGGGCTCCCAGCTTTTAAGTGGAATAGATCTGAATTGAAATTGAATGCTGCAATATGGACAGTGACCTGGTCACAACAATCCAAACTTATAGCAATTCTATAACGCCAACACATCATTACTTTATAGTTCATGTTATACTCATAGATAGTAGTATTGTATAAATGACTTTCTAAAACACTAAGCAAGAGACATACATTATAACCATCTTTAACCAAATAATTTATATTTAAAAAGTGCATGATAAAAAGAGTGCATGTTGGAATCTATTTATAGTTTGTTTTTAAAATTAGGTAATATTTTTGTCAATTTATAAATTTCATACACCATTTTTTATCCTTAAAATCATAAAAAGCACCAATAAAGATAGGATTTTTATTGTTTAACTTTAGCCATATAATTTTAACAAAAATATTTAAGCTGTATTAAAAAATGAACATGTTCCTTAAAATAACCAGATGTGTGTAAACATTTTTTAGATTTTACATTTCATTTCTACTATACCTTTATATACATAATAAACTAATTCATTAGAATATCCACATCTATATATAGAATATTTTCCTATGCATTTGTCTACAAAGTCTCCAATTACATTGTTAAAATTTTCTTGAAATTTAATTCATTAATTATTCTAAATATTGCAGCGTTATCCTTATAATTTATTTACAGTTGACTTCCAAATTAATTCAAATGGTTAACTGTTGATCAATCAATCAACTTACTATGCATCCAGAACCTTCCAGATGTGATTATTTATGCCTCATTTATATCCCCTAACCAAGAATCATGTTTGATGTACCAACTGGAGCATTAGCATATAATTATTAATGATACCTTGCTTATTATTGCATAAGCCTTGACATGTTCTAAAGGTTTTAGTTGCCATTCATTGTAAATGTAAGGATAGTAGGAAAAGAACTCTCTGTGGAGGATTTTGCATTTCAAATATATATATATATATATATATATATATATATATATATATATATATATACCTAATATATGTATACATATATGGTAAAATCATTAAAATATTGGATAAAGCATTTCCTTCTGTATTTGTTTCTAGGAACCATAACTAAACTGTTCCAATATGGTTACAACTGCTCTACATTCATCAGTTAGATGAGGGAGCAGGATAGGTGACCTCCAAGACCTACCAGTTAACACCCAGCCTGGAAACAATGAAAGAGCAGTGGTACAAAACTCTGCTCAAACTCTAAAGGCTTGGACCCACAATTCCTCTTTCTCTTCTCTGACCTTTGTTATTACAAACACTGACAAACCACCAGAGAGAGATTCTCACTTGCTTTCCCAAATACTAGAGTGAATCATTTGGTATGAGCAATGGCTATAAGAAAACACAAAGAAAGATGTCAGGTAGGTAATGGGCTCCTCCCTAAATGACATAGATCAAGGGATGGAAGAGGTGTTAAGTAAATGCTGGTACCACCATCAGGATATTTTACCCTTCTTGTATTTTAGTTTGTTTCATTGATGTCTGCACATAATATCTCAAATTCTCAGTCTTCAAAACAACATTTCATGAATGGAAAATATAAGCAAACCGAAATAATTAGAGCATTCAGAACTTGAAACCTGGGTAGTATATAAGCTCAGCTTTGCAGATTGTAAGACAGTGTCATTCTGGCATAAAACATAAGTTCTAATTTTTTTTTGTGACAATGAGAACAGTCAGAAAATTATCAGCAAGATGGAAATAGAAAGAAACAGTGAGCATCCAGCTCTAGCAAGTATCTATTTTCCATATCACTGTGTGCTCCCTTAAATATTTTATGTCCCCATCCTCAGCCATTACTGTTTCCTTTTTAACATTCATTACCTAGTAATTTGCATCCACAAAGTTTCTCTCTGTCTCTCTGTCTCTCTGTCTCTGTCTCTGTCTCTCTCTCTCTCTCTCTCTCTCTCTCTCTCTCTTTCTCTCTCTCTCTCTCTCTCTCTCTCTCTCTCTCTCTCATCTTTCTCCTTACGCTCTCTCTCTGTCTCATCATCCCCTTCTTTCATAACCATTTAGGAGTGTGACTCACTGGCAGTATCCAACTCTTATTAACTCATATCCATGAATGGATGACTCCAGTCTGGCCTCACCACCATGAATACTAAGTACTTTCTCAATCTTTCTGAATCTGTAATTCTGTGCTGTTGTGCCAAAGAATCTGAGTTTTTCTCTAAAATATTTAAAGAAACATTTAAACTTGGCATTTGTCTAAAAAATAGATCAATATTACATCAGTTTTTTGAGTATATGATAACCACCATCACCACTCTAATTCAGCTGTATATTTCCCTTCATATTTTTTTAACCTCCTAGAAGCTTTAAATATTTACCAGGAAATTTTACACTACCTTCAAACATTTTTTGCAAGAAAGAATGTGAAGATAGAAATAGACTACATAACTGTTTTCTTGTTCACAATGTACAGAGGAAGTGATAAATCTTGGTGAAAATTGCCAAGTAGTTGATGAGGAAAATAGTACACATAGGCCAAACCCTGGGAAAGCAGAATTTATAAAGAAGAAAAAAGAATAACTCATATACTAAAAACCTAGCCCCATAGCTTTTGCAGCTCACTGCTCCCATCTTGCTTTCACTTCCCTTTTCCATATTATGCCAACACCACACCTTTTCTAAATTAGAGTTAAATAAGTCCTCTGAATTTCCCCATTATTGGAGCTAAAGATGAGAACTGAATAGTACTGAGTGAAGAATTCCCAAATTCTCTTAGCAGAAAGCGAGCAGAGGAAAATATTTTCCAAGAATCTTTAATTGAACTCTCTGATCCATAATCCTGCATTAATTATCATGATGCATACTAGATGACCCATGGGGTGTCAGTCATATTGAACTATACTTCACTTATATGCAGGTAGGCATATTTAGTTTAATCTAAGACCCGAATGCCAAATATTTTTTTCTGGGTTCCAAAACGCCAACCTCCAAATGACTTTTGAGAATCCAAACTATTGACAAACTTGGGGGTACTCCTACCTGTATTCATTACAGGATTATCAAGAAGACTAATGAAGTAGTATATTTGGAAGAACTTTGAGAAACTACTTAAGAAAGCATTACATAAGCGCAAAGTATCGTAAAGAGGCAGTGAAAGAATATGTGCTGGCTGAGAAAATCATTGGCAACAAGAAGAAGGCAGCATTTCTTGCAGCTGGACAGAAAATGTGGGGAGGCAACACTACTGAGCTAGATGCATGGAAAAGGGATTTAAATTTATTGGAGGAGAATAAGAAATGCCAGCAACTTGGAAACAAGTGGAAAGCAGATTTGACTGTGTTGAGAGCATTCTTTGAGAATACCTGATGAGATTTCCAGATTGTCAGCTGGGTAATTCACCCTAAATCTTCTAAGTCCAACTCCTTGCTCTTGAATTTCAATAAAAATGTGTTATTAAGGGATATACAGGTGAGTATTTATGTCTATATGCGTATGTGTGCATGTATAATCATTTATAAAAGCGAAAAACCATGATTGAAATTTTCCAGGAAAGATACAGAGTTTAGAAAGAAAATACTGCTCAGAGAAGCAAGAAAATATTATTTTAAATAGCACTGAAAACATTAAATAATTTAAATTATATTTTCTTACTGACTAAAATAATATTCAAAGGGGTTATTTTTTCAGATATTTTTAAATGTCTTTATGTGTTTAAAGCTGGTAAATTGCTATCGGAAGGTTTATCTACTTTTAATTATTAATTATATCAACCACCAATATACTCCAGGTACCAAAAGAAGATAGGGTCCATAGTCAGTAAATATAGATGAGATGAATTTTCTTAGGGGCTATAAAACACAAAATAAGTGTGGGCTTTTTGGGAAAAGTGGAATGATGAATCAATATATTCATTTGTTTATTTAATTTGTATTTATATTAAGCAACATTACACAATTTTTTACACTGCTTTATATCATCACATCAAAAATCTTCTCAGTTTCAATAATCAAGATGTGGGGGAATATGAAGTCATAAATAAATAATTGAAATGTAGGATATCCAGGGTGTTGAATACTAAACAGTAATAAAAAAAAATGAAACAGATACAATTTACAACATGAGTAAGCCTCAAAGGTATAATTCTATGGAAAATAAGCCAGATACTACATATTAAGTACTAGTTATTAATCTATTTATTAATTTAGAGTTAAAATAAATGAATTTTATTTTAAATTTAATCTAGAGTTAAATGAAATAAATGTATTAAATACTAGTTATTAATCTAGTTGTTAATCTAGAGTCTAATAAAATAAGTGAATTTTAAGAATTAATCAAATACTAGTTATTAATCTAGAGTCTTCTCAGAAGTGTTTTTAAAATTCAGCTTTTTGCAATCATATGAGGAAGAAAGAAGTTGATAATATGAAGTCTTTCCTACTTAGAATACTACCAGTTTACCATGTAATCTTTCCAATTATAAAATTAATAAAAATCAATAATGATAATATGAAAAAGCCAAGTCATTTTTAAGTACAAAAGATAATTATTATGATGGAATAACATGTTACAATGAAGAGATAGTCATATGACTCAAACTACTCTGTTTTCCTGTAGTGTTAAAACTGTCAGAGAAGGTGATAGACATTAATTTCCCTTACTATCATAGGTAGGCTATACTTTCTAAGGAAATATAAAATTTAAGGATGAACAATTAATTCAGATGAGGATACATTTGATTTCCAAAGTGATAGTAAATTATGAAGGGAGAAATAAATGATTAAAAAGATGGCACTGATATTGCTTTCAGGGAAAAGACACCATGAAAAGAAGAGAAAAGAAAAGAAAATAGAAGAGAAAGGAGGGGAAGGGAAGAAAAAACAAAAATAAAGAAAAGAGAAAGGGGAGGGAGAGAGAAGAGAGGAGAGAGAGAGAGAGGTAATTTAGAGATAATAGTAGGAATACAAGTTCTTGCCATTTTTAAGGAGTATATCTATTTTAACTTTATAACAGGAAGGAAGTGATAGATTTTAAGATGCATATGAAAATAGATATTCTTTATTGTCTATGCTGTTTAATAGAGAAATTATTATGTTTAAATGAATAAACTTTAAATAAAAGATTCTAGATATTTCAAAACATGATATATTCAACCTCAGATATTATTCAACCTAGGAAAGATTACTTTTTAAATTATATATCTAAATATGAGAAATGAATATATCTGAGAACAGGAAGTGACATTTATCTTATAAATTATCTAAATACTTTCCTATTCGCCAATGCTCTGTAAGTTCTAATGAATTAGTTATCTACATTTTTACTTCATGTTGATCATAAATTCCAAGTCAGTTGCAGGGCTAATTTAGAGTACCTGTTCCTTCCTTTGAGAAAGCACAGATTGGCCACAGATCTGGGATGCATGCATAAAACCTTTATCATGCTCAAGGAGGCTGTTTGTGAAAACATGTAACTGAGTCCATTCTTCAACTTGGCAAGAGTTGCCTGTCTAATAAAGACACATGGCTATTCAATGAGCTTCCTCTGAGAGATAAAATTTATGCCAAGAAAACTACATCCAGTTCAGTTACAGAGATGTAGTAAGTAAACAATAGAAATTGGCTTTATCCATTTTGTTCTCCAAACATCCTGCAGGTCCAAGAAGAAAGCCTCTCTCTCCTTTGTTAACTCCCTCACATCTATCTCAAGTAATAGAAACCTAGTCTTCGGTAAAGGACCCTCCTCTCCATGTTCCTGTGGGTGGTGTGAGGCTCTGTTTAAAATTGCCATGATTAGTTTAAAAAAATATCCCAGACACTTGCCTGAACATGTGGGGGAGCTTCATTCTTCTTTATAGACAGGCAGTCAGTTCCCCCTTTGAGGCATGATTCTAGCTTTCTCTTGGTTCCTTAACATCATCTTACTTGTCAAAGTGGAAATTTCTCTGCTTCTATTAGAAGTACTTTTCTGAATCTCTCTGCCTCAATGACTCTCTCATTCCAAATGTCAACTTAATGCATTCTATTTATTTTTATTTCCTGTGCTTTTAGATTATTTTTCTTCCTGCTATATCTGTTTTTCTTGCTGGCTATACCTTACCTGCAATAATTTAGGAAACCCTGTTTTTCTAATAAAATAAGTGAATTTTAAGAAGTAAGCAAAGAGCCTGGCCGGTGTTGCTTAGTGGGTGAGCATCAACATATGAACCAGGAGGTCACCATTTGATTCCCAGCCAGGGAATATGCTAAAGTTGTGGGCTCTATCTATCCTCAGTGGGGACCTCATATAGGAGACAGCCAGTCAATGATTCTCTCTCATCATTGATGTTTTTGTCTCTCTCTCCCTCTTCCTTCCTCTAAAAAGCCAATAAAATATCTATATTTTTAAAAGCAGTAAACAAAGAAACAAACAGAAGAACTCTAAAATATACCACTGACACTTTTAGCTTTCACATGTATCTTCAACCAATATGTGACCAGGAGATATGTGACATTCAATAAATCTTATATTCAAGACATGAATTGAAATTCTCTTAGTATAAAATAACTGAAGTGAGGCGTGAAATCAAGAAAAATCTGAGTTTTTAAATATGTCTTAAAGAATTGCATTGTTTTTGACCCCTTACTTTGATATGAGCTTTGCAATGAACTACAAGGCACACAAAATTGTCCATCTCTAAGAAAAGTCTTTCTAATAGCAAGGAAGAATCACATTATGAAAGGTAAATTCTCTGAACAAACATGTAGAATTGCTGAACAATGTTTGAATTCTTATACTAAAATAAACTTATGCCTTAAAAGTTTCTTTCTGATGAAATACTTTGTTGACCACATATGAAATATATGTTTCAAATGTGTGAAGACAAAATGTATTTAACATAAAAACTCATATGTAAATATATATTAGAGATGGAATCCTAGTGAAAAATAGTTTGCATTCCAATTCTATAATTTGCTGTAATATTCTCGGCCTAAGCAGCTGTTCCTCTAGAAGTTAAATCTCACTGCAGATATATGATGTGCTGCTTGGATTTATCTTTCAAAATACGTCTATATTTCTTAAGAGATATTCATATATCTTGATAATTACTGCTCCACAAGCATGCATTGTATACTTTGAAATCATTGAAGCAAAGATATTTATACATTTCAACTGTTATAACCTCATAAAGGGATGAAAAATAAATTCTGGTGTAAGGAACTAGAAAGGGATGATGGTAATAGAAAAGATAGATACAAAATTGCTAAGGAATTATGAAGCTTAATTCTAATCAAAGACATCAAATGTGTTGTTTCTAGTATACTAGCCCCAAGCATACCTTAGTTTAGTCCCTTCCAAAATGAAATATAGATATATTTCAATCTATTACAGAAATCTCATAGAAATTATTTCTGTTTTTCAAATGAAAATTTAAAGGCCAGACTCACATTATAGAATCTCCTTAACAGCCAATCTTACTGGATAATCATTATTTCTTCAAAAAGGGAAACTTGTAATTCCATATTTTTACAAGATAAACAAAAGAATAAATAATAACCATGATCTGCTGATTCTAAACATGAAACAGTTTTAAAGTTAACCAGGCTTACTTAGTTGTATGATATTGTTGATAAGAAATATTAAAATGCCAAATATCACTATACTTAGAAGATATATCTTTTTATTAGGCAGGGAAAATAACCATGTTTTTACATTAGCCATGATTCAAAAACGAATATATGATATATAGAAAATGCAGTAATGACTATCTATGTGTGTTTTTTTTTTAGCTTACTCAAAGAAATATTATCAGAGAAAATTACTTGGAGAATATATGATATTTCATTGTATATTTGCCTATATTTAAATTCCAGTTATGCTCATTGTAATCAAAGCATCGTTTTTATGGAGTTACACTAATTGAAATGCAATGCACATTTATTTTAGCAAACTCTGTATTAACCTGTGCCTTCTTTCAAATTAATGCATATTCATGATGACAAGCATTTCCAATATAGAGATGGCACCAGCACTATTTTTTACATGTGTTTTCTATTACAGGTGCAGTGATGTTAAAATTTGATATTGCTAAGGAATTTATTGCTTTTAGGAGACTTGTGGAGCTACATGAAGATATCCAATATCAAGCAATCTTCCATTAATGAAGCAATTACTGGGACAGGGTTTCACCGGCGTATAGAGTCAAGCACACTGCTTGCAGAACAAACTCTAACCAATACACAACGCCAGAAAGTGAAAATAAGATCTACTTTGAAAATAACATCCGAATGATACTCATTTGAGTGGCTCATAGGCAAGCTAAGAACACAGGAAATTCTAGTCGGAGAAAATGCCAATGCCTAGGCTATGGCACTATCGATGTCCTATATGTGCTTTTATTGACTAGTGTGTAAGAAACACATACATGGGGATTGTTTAGTTTTGTGATTTCCTGTGTGTTGAGATAATTGCATAGGACAGAAGTCTGGTGACTACTGATTAAAATCTAAACATTTATTTAATACAAGGTTTAAGTAAAACAAAGTGCCTGCAATCACCGTTTCAATTAATTAAGAGGAATATTAGAAACAAACAATAAATGAGATTAGCGTAGTGCTGCAATATTTGTCATGTGTCCTCTCATATATTATTTAGTTCCTATACCTGCTGAGATTTCTTTTTCTTTGAGAATTGAATAAATTTGAGAAAGCACTTGGTATAATCCCCATTCAAAGCAGTCTGCAGTCCTATAAATTTCCAGGGGGAGAGAAAAACTTAAATTTATATGGCCACTTTTTGCTGTACGTTTCAGTCTCCCTTCCTTAACTTTTTTTTTGAAATTAGACATTTGTATATAGGTTTGGGGCCTGAGAATGAAATCTAGAATTAGTACAAGTTCCCTGTTCTAAAATTCCCTGCTGCCAGACCGCTGGTACTGTCTCAGCCACATTTCTTCTACTCATGTTGCTTATATCCCAGCATTCAAGGCCCTCCTGCCATCTTTCTTTAACTTGATGCCCCATTGACTTCGAGGCTAACATTGCATATCCAAAATCTCATTCACCTGCTCTGCAGTCTACTCTGTTCTCACAGAAAGGCTGGCAGAGTCACTGGAAGTGATTACCTGCCCACTGACAGAATAGGATGCCACTCTTTAAAGGTAGAAACGTGTGGGGGTAAGGAAGAGAGATCAATCAAAGGACTTGTATGCATGAATATAAGCATAACCAATGGATATGAACATGAGAGGGGTGAGGGCATGAGGGGGGAGTGGTTGGGGGGAGTTCATTACATATGAAGACACATATGTAATGCCTTAATCAATAAAGAAATTTAAAAATGAAGAATAAAATAAAATAAAAAAGGTAGAAACAGCTACCACATTGCTGATAAGGTTGATGAAAATATTAGAACATCCCTGTAATACTGGTATGGCCATTCCTATTCCTATTTTGTAGATGAGGAAACTGAGCATAACAGGTTTTTGAAGGTAGAGAGAATGTAATATAGGATAAATTAGATGTGCAAGTGAAGAAAGACTGAGAATCCAATTTGATAATTTAAAGAAATTTAAATAGCAGTAGTAGGCAGCTGGAAAAACCCAATAGTTAAAGAAAAAAAGGGAGGCAGTGGGGTAGCCAGAATCTGAAAGCCAGGCCATGTGGCTGGACAACCCAGTAGGACCTGGGTCATGGGATAGGAGTGGCTTCTGTAGGCTGTGAGGCAGAAGAAGAAAGAGAAAATACCTCCTCCTGAATCCAATCTTCCCCCAGTGTTCCCATGATAGAAACTAGTGGAAAGTCCGCTGTCAAAGGAACTTGAAAAAATATTTTCCTAAAATGATAAGCAAAACAGAAGGGTGGGAAATAGAGCAAAGTTCAAAAGAAAGGCACTCTTGTCCCAAAACATGCACAACTATTAAAGCCCTTCACATTTTGCCAGCTATAAATCCATTTAATGAGTAGCTGTAATGATTCTACAACTCTGATAGCCCCCAAAAGATTTCTGGATACAATAGTCATCTTTTTCAGTATCAGTGTTAGTGATATTAATAATTTAATGTTATTAATATGAGTAATTTATAATTACTTATTTATTTATTAGGTAAAATAGAACTTGGCCACAGAGATCTATTGATGTTGATGCAATAGATCCCATCTTTTCACAGATCTAACTCCTTGAGATTATAACTCAGGGGTGTTATAAATTGACTTCTTTCTCTCTTACCTTGTGCTTGTCTAAGAGTCTTCTCTCATCAAATACTTTATTCTGACTTAAGAGGCACTGAGCTTGTGTTTAATAAATAAAAAGTGTTTATAGAACCTTTTGTCCATAATTCTTATAGCTACATTCATATCTTAAATGATTTACCAGTTTTGACCATTTTCATTGGGAAAACTATAGGAAAAAGTGAGAATTTACTAGATTCTCTATTGAGGAAATTTAAAATATGTAATATTTCCTCTCAAAGCAAGTTTTTATTAATCAAATCTGCTTAAAAGACTGACAGATTTAATTTTGGTATAATATATTAAATTTAAAATTGTTATGTAAACATATCACTAAATCAAGAAATTTGAGCTATGTTTGGGATCATTTGTATATGAAGTGATGCAGGTGTGTGGAAAACATTTAGATAAATGATAGTAATATTTAACATACATCATTGTCATGCTTTCCTTCAGTCTATTATATTTAAGGTGGCAAATTTGTTTTTTAATTATTCTACTGTTTTCTTTAGATTTCTATTTATCTCAGTCTTCCAACATAAATAAACTCAGCAGTCTTGGCTACTTGGTAATGGTTTTATTTGGGGAAAAAATATATTATGATTTTTATTTTTGTGGCTCACAATGCATTTATATGGTCCTTTTCCCTAAAGAGCTTAAATTACTTTGTTAAATCTGGAAATAATTCTGTCATCATTGATGTTTCTATCTCTATCCCTCTCTCTCCTTTCTATCTCTCTCTCTCCCTTCTCTCTCTGATATGTAGTCCATTCTAATCTCTTTTATCAGTGAGATTTCCAAATTCTAAAAATTCAACTAATGATATTTAAATTTAAAAATAAAGGAAATAGGCAGCATAAAGCAATCTGACATTAAACCAATTAGTAGAGTTATCCTACATCTCCCAAACACCAACCTAGTCTCTTGAACAAAGTAGATTAGGAAGAGTATTTTGCTAATTACAGAGATTAGCTCACTCTAACTCTGATTTAATCCCAATTTCCATAAATTCCAGAATATATCAAGTTAACTTATTTCTAACTTTGGCCTTAGTTTCTATTTTTAAAGTAATTTTTATCGTGAAACAAGAAATTTAGAAAATTTCATTAAAAAAATAGTATGTAGTTTCCTAAGTTGTCAAAAGGTGAATGTTGTTAAAACCTGTTTGGCTCAGTGGAAAGAGCATAGGCCTGTGGACTGAAAGGTCCCAGGTTCGATTCCTGTCAAGGGCATGCACATAGGTTACCAGCACATCCCCTGTGGGGGGTGTGCAGGAGGCAGCTGGTCGATGTTTCTCTCTCATCAATGCTTCTAGCTCTCTATCCCTCTCTTTTCCTCTCTGTAAAAAAAAAATCAATAAAAATATATCTTTTAGAAAAGATGAATGTTGTAAATACCACTCCTGTCAGGAAATGAAACCTTACTAGCCATCTCAGAAGTCCCCTATGTGGTCCCCCAATTCCAGCCTCTTCTCTGTTGACTATGAATCATCTCTCCTGGTTTTATGAACTACTGCCTTAATCCTTCAAGTGAGATTCTATAAATTCTAAAGTCTAATTTTGTCTGTTATTTTCAACTTTTTTTTCTTCAATATAAGGAACCCCTTTCATAATTTCTCTCTCCTAAAACCACTTTGGTAAATTACTTGGGTTATTCTTTTCTATTCCACAGGCAGGAGCTTGCTCATTGTATTCCTCTCTAGTTCAACATGCTCTTCTGCTTTTCCTGCTAATCTGTAGTTGAACCTAACTGTTTAACCAAACTCAGCCTAGTTTTTGTTGTTGTTCGTGGTGGTGTGTTGTGTGTGTGTGTGTGTGTGTGTGTGTGTGTGTGTGTGTCTTTTTTAAAATTTTATTGATCTCAGAGAGGAAGGGAGAGAGAAAGAAACAATGAGAGAGAATCATTGATCGGCTGCCTCCTGCACACCCCACACTTGGGACTAAGCCCACAATCCAGGCATGTGCCCTGACCAGGAATTGAACCATGAACCTCCTGGTTCATAGATCAATGCTCAACCACCGAGCCAGTCTGATCAGGTTGTTTCTTTTGACAAAATGAGAAGCCTTCAATGTTCAATCCCTGATCCTTTACTTTGTTAGAATTTACAAAATGTTAATATTGCAATTCTGTCATTCTTTCTTCATGTGTTTATTGAAATATTTTTATGAAGAGACATTTTCCTCATCCACTCTTTGGTTACCCAATTCTAAAGTTCATATAGGAAATGCAGGATAAATGCTTGATTCATTCTTTTTATTCGTATCCAGTTTATGTTCCTAAAGCTCTGTTGGCTGTAATTCTCATATACTTTGGAATACAAGTTCTATAACTCATCTTTAAATACTACAGCTGTGCCTTTCAAAAGAGAAAAATGCTTATTTCAGTTTTGGCTACATATCCGAGTTATTCAAAAATTTGCTTTTGAGATATTCCACCCTGAGACACATAATGATACAATGCTCTGTAAACTCCACTTCTTTCAAAATTCAACCTTCACCAGATGTACAGTCAGACTGCCACCCACTTTAATTCATCTTACTTATGGATGCTCTACTGCGCTTTTACTTTCCTTCATGCTCTTAGTATTAGAATTTTATTTTCTACTTATAGTAATTAGGTTGGAATTGTATTAGACACTTAAAAAATATCTATTATAATTAAACCAAAGCTTACTTTTCTAAAGTTTATATATTTTACATTTCAAAATGGAGGAAGTTCAATTTTAAATGATTTTGTGGGTCAGACTGAAACTTTGGTCAAATGGATGGAACCTTGCTAGTTTCATTTTGTTCGGTTAGTTTGTCTAACTAGAGGCCCGATGCACGAAATTCATGTGTGGGTATGGTCCCTAGGCCCAGCCTGCAATCAGGGCCATCTTCCCCAGCTGACAGCAGCTGCCCCCACTCTCCACCATCGCCCAACCCCAGTTTGGGTGATCAGAGCCTGCTGGCTTGCGGGGAGGGACCAAGAGGTCCCACCCTCTTGCTAGCCCTGCCCCTGCTGTAGGTTGCCCTCTATGTGTGGGGCAATGGGTGGGGGGGTCTTTGCCTGGCACTGCCCACATTCCCCACCACCCACCCCTGGTTCCCATTAGCCATCTGGCAATAGGAGTCTGCTGGGGAAAGGGACCAAGTAGTCGTCAGTATGCCTTATAATGACTGGTCCAGTGGTTGTTCTCTGGTTGTTCCACTATTAGGGTCAATTTTCTTATTGCCTTTTTATTATATAGGACCCTCAGATTATCTCTAGTTTCTTATATGTATCTCTAGAGATAATCTGAAGGTCCTCAGAGACTGTGTGTGACTTCTTGGAGAAGGTGATTCGAAGGAATGTGATTAAATTGTTCTAACTAAATGTGGGCTCAGAAACAAGCATGTCCATTTGGAGTACAAAAACCTTGAAGCTAGAAGGTATATGGTGCATGTCTCTCAAAAATAAAGGAACAAGTCCTGACCAAGTAGCTTTGTTGGTTAGATATGCTAAGGTCACAGGTTCCAGTGAAGGATGAAATGTGTAACATTTTCTTGGATAACTTTCCTGAGCTCAGTGCTAACACTCTGATAAATGGACAGTGGTCATTAGTATTATACTCTCATAAATATTAAAAATAATTAGTAGTTAATTCTAATATAATGTATTTTTCTGAATATAAAAAAGAGAGGAGGAAAGAAAAAAGAGTAGGGATCAAATAATGCGTGGCATTTTAGTGATAGTGCTCTTTAATTTTAAAACAAAGTGTTTTAAGCAGGAGTGATGATTATCACATTTCCATTCAAGGATCACTGCAGATATAGAAAGGGGGTTAGAAAGATCAAGAATGCATATGGAGAGACTTGTGAAGGGAATGACAAAACAATGCAAGTGACAATGTATGATGGATTGTACCAACAGCATCATAAAAGAGAAAGAATGGAATGAATAGATTTGAGAAATATTTGTTTTTCTTAGGAAGAAAGGAGCCTTTACCTTGCCACCCAAAATCAATCAATCTCTTTCTCTCTTTCTCTCTCTCTCTTCCTTTCTATCATTGGCCTCTTCTTAATTTCAAACTTATCATTTGTTTTCTCCTCACTTTTTTTGCTGCTGGTTTGAAGTAGTTTTTAATCTGCTCAGAAATGTTGAAGGAGTTATTGGTCTTATTCTCTCTCCATGTGGTTTGATGGTGGTGACCTCATTCCACTCAAGAGACAAACATGTGACCCAGAACTGGCCTATAGATTATAGTAATCAGTTCAGAAATGACTATGGGAATATTGATTTAAATCACCAGATATGGTGTTAAATTGCCTTGGTTCAAATCTCAGCATCAATACTCACTAACAGTAAAAACTGTACTATTTATTTCTTGCCTGGTATTTAGAACAGTGTCAAGTACTAGCATATCATTAACCCATCAGCAATGCTTTCCATTAAGCTAGTCAAAGACAATCAGTGTTGGAATTATATGTGGATTATCATGGATTATTGGAATTTGTAGTGATTTAGCTGAATATATGCTTAGAATTTTGGTAGCCATTTTGTTATCATATGGACACATATGCATGAGAATCAAAATTATCTCAAGATAAACTGAGGTAATGCAAGTGATAGAGTATGATGGATTGCACCAACAGCAAAAAAAAGAGAAAGAATGGAATGAATAGACTAATGACATGATGTGAGAAATAAAAAATTCAGCTCATTTATCTCAGGACTTGTCAGTTACTTGAGCCAATGTATTCCTATTTTGCTTAAGGCAGAATTTTTCCTCTTGCAATTATACTAGCTAGTATTCTGAATCTCATTACCCAGATAATCATATAATTATAAAAATATATAATATGTACACTAATATGTCTGTGTGTCTATTCCAACCTAGTTACAATTTCAAATAGTAAAACAAAGAATAAAATGAGAAGACTCACATTCAAGCCCCCAATATGCCTACCCTTGCTCCTTTATTAATTTCCATTTGATTCTTTTATTATTATAATATCTTCTCTACTTGATGCTTATGTAATGTTTCTTTGATTTAATATTAGAGAACATCTCTGATTCCCAGTTTTAAATTATCTAGTGGTAAATTTATAACTTTAAATGATCTGTTTTAAGCTTCTATTTCCTTAAACCATTATTTTTAGAGATTTTCTATGAACTCCAAAGTACATGTTTTTTAAAAAAGAAATTACTGCAGGCATATTTTTCTCCTCCTCACTTTATTTTATATTTCTATTCTTTTTACCTGTGTCATCACATTTACTCACTCAGAATTGTTATATACATTTTCTGGGTTTTATTTTATTTTTCTACAATCTTTAAGGCACTTTACCTTTGATTGAATTTTGAGAGCTTTAAAATTTATTAGTATGCAAATATTTTAATTGTACAATATGTTGTACAATTGGATCCATAAAAAAAGATCTATAATCTATAACCCTAAACTTTGTTCTTCATCAGAGAATGTTCAGAGCATCAATGCTCGATTTCTTCTCCTTTCAGTTGCTCAGAACCATATTATGTTCTAGTTTGTTTCCTATTATAATCATAATTGTTTTGTTGTTGTTTTGTTTTTCTTAGCTTTAATTTGCAATTGTGCCTTTGGTTGTTAATGGAAGAGATTCAAGAAGAGCTGGCTCCTAATAAAATATTTGTTGTATGTCCTCCACAATCTTATTAAAGATATTTATTATACATGAAGCCTTTAACTTCCTTTGTTAGTGTAAGCAGAATTACTTTCTAAGACTATGTGCACCTCTTCTCTTTAAATGTCTTTTCATTGGAATAATGACTTAACATTATTGTTTTATATTTTTTCCCTTAGGATCTTCACTCAATATGCTATAGTACATTTATGAGTATGTTTTCTAAAATTGCATATATAAGTAAATGTCAAGACTTTGTTTTGTATATATTACACTGTATTTATTTTGTTCTCATTCTTCATTAAGGAGTAGTTTAGTAAAAAAGAAAGAAAGAAAGAAAGAAAGAAAGAAAGAAAGAAAGAAAGAAAGAAAGGAAGAAAGGAAGAAAGGAAGAAAGAAAGAAAGAGAAAATCTACATTCAAAATATTTTATTTTCACCTTTGAATGCCTTGTTCCAATGAGTTTTCATACCTGATACTCTTAATGCTAATTTAAAGTCAATGGTTTCTATTTAGTTTTTAGGTGATCTGTTTGTATGTGTATACTTGCTAGTTTGTTTTGTTTTTCTTTTTTGGTGGGCTTTCCTTCTTTTGTTGTGTGGTCATTGGCTAATTATATTTTACTGGTTCTTGTTGATTTGACATAAAAGATTGACATTGACAAAGATAATATAAAACTTACGTGTCACTACAATAGGACATCTAAGACACATTATTAGTTCATAAATTATTTACTAGTAATTAATTGCACAAAAATTTGAAATCTTATAGTTGATATGTAAAAAAAATATTGAGAGATTTTCCAAAATTTTACAAACCTAAAAATTTACATGACATTTCTAATAAGCTATGAAACAAACATATAATTTTAATTATTAATAAAAAACATCAATTATTCTAAAACAAAGATTAAATTATATTTCTTTATTTTTGTGAGAAAGCAGAAGGGAGGGGGGGAGAAAAAGAGAGAGAGAGAGAAACATTGATGTGAGAGACATACATCAATTATTTGCCTCCCGCACATTCCCAGACGCACATTCCCAGACCAGGGCCAGTGATCTAACCTAGAACCCAGGAAAGTGCCCTTGACTTGGAATTGAACCCATGACCATTCAGGTGTGTAGGCCGATGCTCTAACCATGGAGCCACACCAACCAGGGTTAAATTATCTTTCTATTCTTCGATAGAAAATATTCTTTAAAAATTGTCTTCATATGAAAATGCAATGTTATTTTTCTAATTGTAATAATTGTTTTGTGTGTCAGTTTTGTAATATTTCCATTTGTTGTATTTTTTTTTACTTTATTTTTATTGTTCACACTGTTACAGATGTCTCCCATTTCCTCTCCTTTTGCCCACCTCCTCTTAGCCCCTGCACCCTTCTTTCATCCAGTCAGCCCCCGCCTCTCCCCTCTGACCTCTTGTCAGTCTGTTTCATGCATCCATGCCTCTGATTCTTTTTTGTCTGTCAGTTTATTTTGTTCATTAGATTTCACATATGAGTGACTCAAATGGTATTTAAATTTTTCTCATGGACTTATTCCTCTTAGCATAATATTCTACAGGTTCATTCATGCTGTCGCAAAAGAGTTCCTTCTTTTTCACAACCACTTGGTCATCCATTGTGTTAAATATACCACATCATTTTTATCCTTCATTTTTAAAATTTTAACAATTTGTGAGTAGGTGTGTGCTTTTAATTTATTAATTCCACTTATTAAGTATTTAACTTTTAAATGTTAATGGGTAGATATCTTTTTGAGTAGTAATGAATATATTTTCTTTTTTTGGTTGATATGGGGGTCAGTAATATTTCTTAGAATTACTAATAAGTGGATATTGGACATTTATAATACTTTCTCCTTCACTCGTGTTTTTTCTCAGTTATTAAAGTTTTAAATAACTATTATAAATTTGTATTTTCCCTTGTTTCAATAAATCTTCACATTTTGATCTTTCAGATTACTTATATGGCCTTCTGAAGTTTCCATTTTATTTTTCAGCCTCCTACTGACTTAAAAAAAAAAATAGCACTCACATTTTATTTTCCCATCAATGCCTTCGTATCTGTTTGCACACTTTCCCTCAGAAACATGTTTATTCTATAGATAAAATAGTCCTTTGATTATGTAAATAAAAATTTACTGTCATTATTATTTTCTTATTATAATAATAAAGGCCAAGAGTCATCACAACTGAAACGACAAAATAACCAGTCACCATGAAGTGCTGGAGCACCTCTTGGTCCCTCCCCCGTGATACACAGGCTCTGATCTCATCAAGACTGTTGCCAAGCTGGTGAGCAGGGCAGTGGAGGTATGGGGGCGGGGGAGTTTGCAGTGAGGTGCACGCAGGTGGACAAGGTTGCAAGCACAGGTGGGTGTGGTGAGGTGGACACTGGGAGGCAAGCATGTTGGGTGGGGTCACATGATTTCACATGCTGGGCCTCTACTCTCTATACATATAAAAGGCTGAGAGACCAGCTGACCAGCCAACTAGACGGTAGATGTGACATGCACTGACCACCAGGGGGCAGATGCTCAACACAGGAGCTTCTGAGCTCCTTGATTTGGCAGCTGTGATTCTCTGTTGACTCACCCCAGAACCAGAGAGGGAGGAACCCGATTCTGTGGTGTATCACCTGAGAACACCCTCTCACAATCTGGGTCCCCTCGGGGGATGTCAGAGAACCAGTTTTGGTCTGATCCCCACAGGTCAGGCCAAGGGACAACTCCTGCCAGAGGGATCCTTCTCACTCCACAGATGCCCTTCAAGCCACAGTGTCGCCCCAGGTGCAGCTGGCCAGTGAATGACCTCAGGAGGTTGGTTCCAGGGTGTCTCTGACCTGTCTTGCCCAGTCCTGCCCCACTGGCCACCTTCTAATTAATTTTCTTTCAATGTGCATGAATCTGTGCACTGGGGCACTAACTAGTATTAAATCATCATTTATCTGGGGTTAGAGGCCATTCATTAGATGTATTTCTCTTCATTCTTTTCTTTTGTGTTGTTTTTAATTAAATAGTTAATGATTTGTTCTGAATCATTTATATCTGAAAACATGGACTAGGCTAGCTGGAGAAGGGGTTATTGCAGAGTTCTGCATTAATTTCTTAAGTTTTCTTCCCTGTGAAAAGAGGCTAATTGTGATGTGATGGTCTGTTAAGGGGCTGTTTTGCACATAATTCAGTTTTAGAAAATGAAGTCAAGGAGAGTGGAAGGTAACCTGCAGGCTTGGACTTGCTCCTGTTACAGCATAGAACAGAAGCCAAGTGCATTGGCTTTGGAACTAAGACTTTCAAATCCTGTCTCTGTCACTGATAAGTTCCATGAACTTGATCTCTTTGAACCTCTTATCTGCCAAATATAAATAATAGAATATTTAACAAAGGGTTGTTGGAAGTAATATATCAAACATTTAGACCAATGTCTCACACATAATAAACACTTAATAATTGATAGCTTAAAAATAAAACATAATAGCCGAAACCGGTTTGGCTCAGTGGTAGAGCGTCGGTCTGAGGACTGAAAGGTCCCAGGTTCGATTCCGGTCAAGGGCATGTATGTTGGTTGAGGGCACATCCCCAGTGGGGGGTGTGCAAAAGGTAGCTGGTCGATGTTTCTCTCTCATTGACGTTTCTAGCTCTCTCTCTCTCTCTCCCTTCCTCTCTGTAAAATGTCAATAAAATATATTTTTAAAAATAAAACATAATAAAGAACTTTATTTACTATAATAACTAGCCGAAACCAGTTTGGCTCAGTGGATAGAGCATAGGCCTGCTGACTGAAAGGTCCCAGGTTTGATTCTGGTCAAGGGCACGCACCTTGGTTGTGGGCACATCCCCACTGGGCAGCCGGTCAATGATTTTCTCTCATCGATGTTTCTAACTCTTTATCGCTCTCTCTTACTCTCTGTAAAAAAATCAATAAAATATATTTAAAAATATTAACTATACTGTTCATCAAAGGAAAAATAAAAGCTATGGGAGATAGCCCAGTGTGTGACTAATTTAAATAAGTTGTTTAGAGGGGAGGATAATCAATGAGGGCTAAGTGGCAGCCCATGAGAGTGGCTTGTGCACATCTTTTCCCCAATGACAAATCTTTGGACAGTCAATATCATTTTTTAAATATTATTTGGTATTGGTTTCAGGTGTACAGCAGAGTGGTTAGACAATTATAGACTTTACAAAATGTTCCCCTGATATTTCTTTTCTTTTCTTTTCTTTTCTTTTTTGACATGTTGTCATGAATAAGAGTAGTTCATGGTGCAGAAAGGTATTTCATTGCATGGATGTGCCACTGTTTGTCTAGCCATTCACTTGTGAACACTTGCTTGATTCTAGGTATTAGAAATAAAGCTGTTATGAACAATAACCTATACATTTTAGTATATATTTTTCCTTATGAAAAACTGCTTTAAGAGTTACTTTGTATCTGTCTGTTATAGAGTTCTAAAATTAAAATTACCTCAACTCCTTCTGAGCAGTGATTTTTCAACCTTTTTCATCTCATGGCACACATATATTAATTACTAAAATTCTGTGGCACTCCAACATTTACACAAAATTCTTTGCCTATCTTACACTCACATAAAAATAGGTATCATTTTGATTCCCTCACACCAGACAGCTATTGTTGTGTTGGCTGTTGTCATTTTTTATTTGACAATCTAAGAGGAAAGAGGTCACTTCCCCTTACTAAATAGTTGTAAAAATTATTGTGGCACACCTTTTGAAAGTCTCTGCTTTCGAGCTTCTCTGGGATTATTCTCCTGGTGTAGCCTTAATGCTACTGTTGCCTGCCTATTTATAGTGGTGGTAAAAAAAAAACAAGGAAGAGGAAAGGGGGAAAAGGGTTGTTTCTTTCAATAGTGAAAATAATTACGAATGTCCAACACCATTCCTAATAATCATGAAGGCCGAGTGATACTCTCTCTGAACTTTGAGTTTAGAATTTAAGTTCTTCCCTAAACTTTGATTATTTCCAGAGCTTAGGCTAGAATAATGTCTTTCACCTTCACAATCTTTTCCTGGATTGTATGTTTAGGCCACAACGTACTATATCCCTCAATGCAAACCCATCTCCTTTCCTCATTTCACTTATCAGGCACAGGACACTGTTAAGTGATACTATTGCTTCTCCATTCCATGGATTCATTTGTCTCTGTATCTATTTTTTTTAATTTTTAAAGAGTTTTTTTAAATATATTTCATTGATTTTTGACAGAGAGGAAAGGAGAGAGAGAGAGAGCTAGAAACATTGATGAGAGAAATACATAGATCAGCTGCCTCCTGCACACCCCCCATTGGGGATGTGCCCGCAACCAATGTACATGCCCTTGACCGGAATCGAACCTGGACCTTCCGGTCCGCAGGCTGACCGACGCTCTATCCACTGAGCCAAACCAGTTTCGGCCTCTGTATCTAATCTTAACAGTCATCTTGAGTCTGAAGCAATTGTCAATTTTTCATTCTGGAATTTCCAGATTGGCTTGTCATCAATTAAATATCTTAATTCATCTTTATGTATTATAGATGTACTTTTCTACATCAAATCTTTTCCCCTAGTTTCCTGAATGTTTATAATTTGCATATTTGTATTTTAAAACAAATGTAACTTTTTTTCAAAATTAATATATATTATTAAATTGAACAATAGTTAAGTATGTATCTTAATGTCTATATATGTGGTTATACGTATTACTATTATTTAATTTATTAACATAACTCTAAGTTAATAAAATTTTTGAATGGAATACACTTTCACAGGGACAATCTAACTTAATATACATTCCCATTTGTTTTGTTTTTTAATTTTAAAAGCATTTTTCCTGCATAACACCTCACAGATATTAAGGATTTAGAATGGTTCTCTTTCTGTTAAAAATAACATCAGTTTACTTTGAGAACAATATATACATTCATGGACCATATTAGCCAATCAATAATTTATAGCTCTTATTTACACATAAAATATTAAACATATGCAATGTAAACCTTTAACTATGAACAAAAAAAAATGAATACCTAGTAATTGAAACATATCTGAGAAATTTAACTAATGGAACATTTTCACTTTTAAGGTCAAATGTTATGGCTTAAGTAAGAGAATAGATTTACCCATGAATAAAAAAGACCATTTGCTCAGATGGTCTAAAATTTGTATTTTTTCGGCCTTCTGTCTCACTATCCGGATTGAAAGTTAAAGTGTGAATGAAGACAAATCAAAGTTCATAGTATGACAGTGAATCTGATGACTGTAAATGATGGTGGTGCTCCAATTTTGAAATTGTTTCATTTAAAAACTAAGCATTGGATTTATACACAATGTTATAGGATTCTCACACTTCTTTGATTCAATTTAGAGGAAACATTTATAGAACTTAAATTGTTCCTGGCAATTCTACACTCTATAAACTTTTAAACAAATGTATTTTATACCAAACTCTTCCACATATAGGAGTACAGATAAATCTAAAGGTATCTAAATCATGAACTTATTTTAGCTTTTGGTAGGTTCAATCATGTGCTCTCTTAGCAAAAGGATAATAAAAACTAACAAAAATAAATTTTAAATTCTCAGCTGCTTGGTTCTCAAGTACAATGACTACTTAGATCTAATAAAATATAAAATTAAATATATGAACCAAAATAAATCAAGAGAGCATGAGGCTCCAATCCTGAGACTGAACACCTAGGTTTCACCTTTCTTTTCTGATCTGATATAGAGTGAGTTTAAAAATGCATAGCTTGGCTCATCGGCTGCTTTTGGATGCCCTCATTATTTTCTTTAAAGGCATAAATGTAATAACATCAAGTAGCCATGTCCTAATAAGGAAAACTGGTACACTTTTATGCTACATGGATTATGCTTGACCAGTGATTTAAGCTGTTTTGTTGGTTAGGAAACTTACTTCTTTTTTTTTTCTTTTCTTAATCTCACCCTGAAGCATTTACAGAATAATTATAAAATACCTATGGGGCCATGGCATGGGAGAACGAATGTGTTCCCACTCATTCTAGTTGTTGGGAGTTTTGGGTGACAAAATACTCAGGGAAGTGTTTCATGATCTCCAAATTTGACACTAAGTGGTATTTATAAAGGCTATTCTGGGGATATTTAGTTGCTCCTGTGTTGATTTCCGTTTCCTCGAGGATCTGGGAGGAAATTACCTCTTCCACTCGAGGGCCTTCAAAGGTCTTCATGTCCAGCCCAACGTGCAGTGACTGGCAGGACCTCCAATTACCCGAGTTTCACTAGTCAGGTAGAGTTACCTTTTATTAGTGCACTTTATGAGCTGACTGAATTAAGTTAAATCTGTACATCATTTTTCTTTCTGGAAATTAAAAAGATTTACACTCACTGTTTTGAACAAGAACATTTTCACTTGCAGCTGTCAAAACAAGCTGTCATTTCAATTATCTAGAGTGCCTATTAGTCAATTTTTAATAAAGTTCCAACTACTTTTTCCTGGTTTTTTAATGAATAGCGTCCCTTGCACACCTTTTAAATATATGTTTCATGGCCCCTATAGAATTCTGAAACTTGGTAGAAAATATTAAATAACTTAATCATAAAATGCTTTACATTTTCCCGTGTTGCCAAGAGCACACTCTTTTCCAGCAGTTTTATTTTCTTTTAAATTCCTCCTTCTTAAAGAAGCAATCATAGAGACAATAGAGGTTACAGTATTGATGAATTTGAGACAGTCACTTCATGTTCAGTGGAGCAATTTATAAATAACTCATTTCATATTTAGATGTATTTAACATCTATTACCTATCTATCCTTCTATTTTCATACCCATCATCATACTTTTATTTTGAGTTACAACCCTCTCTTCCACCTTACTGTAAATTCCTTAAAAATAATAAACATTCATTAGTCTTCCCCCTATGATTCTCAATATTTAGTAAATTATTTTGAATATAATTTGTTTTCATTAAAATAACCTGAAAAACCATCACATTCAGGTACACAAAGTCACTTGAGATATCATGTCCACTTCAGAGATATGAAAGATGTGTCCTGGTGCTCCAGGCTACTTGATATGGTAGAGGACTAACTTCTGATGGCCAGAGCACTAATGCAAGGTCTAGTCCACTTCTCCATCTTGGCTGTCTTTGCTACACTATGTTCTTACTGGAATGCTGTCCTCTTGTATTCCTGTGAAAACCATTATTTGAGGGTCTACTTAAATTTTTACTATTTTTCATGTAACTATTCCTAAGCCATTAGTTGGTGCTGGACAATTTTTAAAAACATTCAACTTATCATAATGGCAAAAGATGAGTCACTCCTTTGTTCACCCTTAACTATTTCTAACTTTATTTTACCATGTTTCACATTCTTCTTTTCACTATAGTTTTTTGTTTGTTTTTTGTTTTTATGGTGTTTGATTGTTTGCTTTGTCTACATTCTATATTTACCACTAGGTGATAAGCAAACCCATAAATGTTAGAGACCAAATTTTGATCATCAGAGTCTTCCAAGCCACTTAGAAATATCTTTTTTTTTCAAATAGGATTTTAAAATATTGACCATAATTCTAAAAACCTGAAATATGTTGGAATTTTCTATTACATTGACTGACACTTTGAGATGAATTCTTAGTAATTTCCTTTATTTTTTTTCACACTGAAGAGTATTGTTGAGTCCTTTTGCAAGTCTCTTCTTGGGCTCTCTACACATTTGAATTCCATAGCTTCCCATTTTATCTTTCCAAAATTCTAATGACTATTTAGTAATCCAGGGTCAATCTCTGAGGCAAAATGACTTGGAGGTTCACCCCTGTTTTATCATGTATCAGTATTTCATATTTTTATTGCCAATAGTCTATTGTATAGTCATGCCACATTTGATTATTCATTTATGAGTTGATATATATTTAAGTTGTTTCCACATTCATTTCTATATTTAAGAGTTATGTATCAGGTTACCACTAAAAAGGGAATCTACATAAAATAATGCTGTTCAGTGAGAAATGTTCTTGATTAACAGAGAACAGGAGTAGAGTTCTCCCTTTTCTTGATGTATCAGAGATAGCAAGAAGCTGAGAGCGCAGAGGACTTAGTGCCAGTCAGTGTAGTATTGTTCCATCAAAGTGTCACTTTTTCTTCTTTTAGAAACATGGTTAAAAAAACACTTGGTTTATCACTGACTTCAGATCACAAACAGTTCCTGTGTTTTAATATTCTTCCTGCCACATAATATGTAACTATTTTAAACACTTCTAGTAGCTGCTAAGAGTAGTAATTTTACCCATCATACCTCTCTCTGCCTCCCTCTTTGCACCAGGGAAATGTCAACCAGCTGTCTGGGGCTCATATCTGTGACCACCTGCACCAGAGAGGGTTAGACTCACTTACTAGCCCTACATTTATAAATCCAAGATGTCTGTTATTAGACCAGAGAAGCGAAGTCAATAAAAACATTACAGCTTTTTGAGTGATGAGGCAACATTTTCCAAATTGAAGAATGATGCTTTCACATAAGAAACAGGATGGAAGTTGAACAATTCAAGAACTTAATTTCCACAACAAGTAGGAAATTAGGAGTCACTTCTCCTCCTGTAAGTTTAGCCTGATGCTGCATCAATTGACCAAAACAGCCTTTTCACATCATAACTCTCCTGTTTTCCAGGCAGTTTAACAAGCTGTAAATTCCTCTCCTTCAGTATGCCTTCTTTTAGTAAGCAGAATGAAGGGTACCCCTTGTTCATGCCAGATATGTGTGGCTCATTCTAAAAGCTTCCTGTCTTTCATCTGTCAAATTTAGTGAATCACCAGTCTTCTAAAATCTAATCCCTCAACATCTCTTGGAGCCATCTGATTCTCTCCCTATCATCATCATCTTTGTGCAAGTCAATATCTCTCTTCTGGACACTGCAATACCTTTGTCACTGGTTATTAAACTTCCAGTCCTGACTCCCTATGACTCAGAGTGTACACTAGACCTTCGGTGATATTTTATAAAAGCACATATGACCGTCTTACTACCCATTGGTCCAATGGTTTCCTATGGCTTATAAGAATGAAGTTCTTCAAAATTAAGGATTAATGTTTTATTCTTAACACATCCTCAAGTTGTATGATATAGGGCCTGCACACCTACTTATCCTCATTTCTTACTACCATTCTCCTTTTAGAACTGTATTCTTAAGTCAGATAGACTATCTTCAGATATATGGTGACACTCTTTTATCTCAGTCCTTTTTACATCATATTCTTTATGTCTGCAACCCTGTCCCCAAATATTTAGCCCTATTTATCCTTCTATCTCAATGTAGGCAGTTCTTCATCCAGGTAACTTTACCTAGCCATGAAGTTGAGGTTAGTTCATATGTTAAGTATTTCTATGGCATGCTTCAATTATTTTTAGTTATTTAGAGTTGTAATTTTTTGTTTAATATTTATAAATTCCATGGGAGTATGGACCATATATTTTTTCTCTGTATTTTCAATGCCTGTAGAAATACCTGACCCCCATCCCCACCCCCCAAAAAAAGTGAATGAGCACGTGTGGCATAGTATGAGTAGAATAATGAATGATCACATTGCCTGCCTGCCGTAACTTGCTGTTTAAAATATTGTCACAGTGTAGCATCTATAATAGCAAGTCTTTGAAGACCAGTTCCTAGTGCAGCCGGTGCTTTAGAGCAAGCCCTAAAAATATCTTGATTAAAGATTAATGAGAATTAAAGAATTTTAAAAAACTCACAAAACCAACCACATCTGTTGCAATGTAAATAAAATAATAATCTAGACTTCACAATTAAAAAAAAATAATAATAATCAAAGTAAATTATATCTGCCATGCCAGATAATTTCAATTCATCCTACTTAATTCATTTCCTCTCTTTCTGAGGAGTTGTCATAGATGTGTTACTAGCTTTCATTTTTCAGTATAAAATAAGATGAGACCCAAGCTAAATGCCTCAGTCAAACCCCCAAATAGGACCTTTGAGTTAACCAATGAAGTAAATGATAAGATTATGGCTGCTTAGTTCTGCTATAACTTTGTGGTGATGAGTAGCTCAGACCCCCTCTACCTACATGTAGTATTTCTAAAAACTCTATGACTACTACCTACACCATTTCTCTGATTTCTCTATCATCTATCAATACTTTATTGAGACTTTCTTTATTGAGGTCAAATATTTTAGTCAATAAGGATATAGTCAAACACATGACATGGAACATGTTGAATATATTATTAGCCCTTCTTGTAGTAAAATCAACAAGGTGAATCGATATACACTATAGAATCTCTGATTTCATTCTCATGATCTACACAGGTAAGCTGAAAAATAGATTTTGAGTTATTCTGAGTACCATCAAACAATGGACCAGGTGGAAGGAGGGTTAGGGTAAGGAAGAATGCTAGAGCAACTGATGATCCTGATATACACTCTAGCATGGAGGAAATATCCTGGTGTGTTAATTGTTTAACAGCCCCACAAAGTATTCATAATAAGTTGGCCATTGAAAGAGAAAATAATGAATGTTAGAATATAAGTCACTCAAAGTTACATTTCTAATAAAAGTTGGTAAAATAAAAAATTAAAGGCATTAAAAATGTCATTTTAAAAACTAGCAAAATGTCACTCAAAGTATCATTTTATTCAAGTTAATAAAATGAAAGGGAGGAAAATATGTCATTTTCAAAACTAATAAAGTCAATAAAGGCACAGGATACATAAGCAATATACAAAAGTCTGTTGCAATTCCATAATAAGTCACTAATAACAAGTCACTAGAAAGAGGAATTAAGAAAACAATATCATTTACAACTGCATAAAAAAATACCTAGGAATAATCTTAACCAAGGGGGTAAAATACCCCTGAAGAAAGTGGAAGACTCTCATTGCACTGCAAGTGTGACTAGAGTCATAAAATACTGTATAATTTCTCTCTCTCTCTCTCTCTCTCTCTCTCTCTCACTCACACACACACACACACACACACACACACACACACACACACACAATTAACAGAGTTATTCTGTGTTCTATGTTTATTATACTTTCTTCCTGTTTGCATAAATGGTTCCTATTTGGCCCTTGCTGAACTTTGCTTTCTGGATTGAATATTATGTTTTTCTTTTACTGTCTCAATGGCCCTCTTTTGATGCCACTGTTTAGCTTTCCAAATCTCAGAAGAATATTGAGGGATGTTGATTCAGTTGATCAGGTATTTAAAGCTTTTTCTAAAAGCAAAGTAAAGCAACACTGTTTTTACTATTTGTTTATTTGGTCAGCCAATCATGCCCACAACTATTCCAGATCACCACATCATCAAAGCCACCACAACTCTTTTTATTTTTATTTTATTGCTTGAAGCATTAGAAAGAATAGTATATATAGCTCCTCCCCCCCCCATTGACCTTTACCTGGCCTCCCCTACACCTCAGGATCTTGTGCCCACTGGTTATGCTTGTATGCATGCATACAAGTCCTTTGGTTGATCTCTTACCTCCCCTCCCGCCTCCAACTCTCCCCAGCCTTCCCGCTGTAGTTTGAAAGTCTGTTCAATGCTGTTCTGCCTCTGTATCTATTTTTGCTCCTCAGTTTATAATGTTCTTTCTTATCCATAAATGAGTGAGATCGTGGTATTTTGACACCACAATGCGTTAGCATGGTATATTAGTTTACTTGGGCTGCCATAACAAAATAATGGCTTAAAACAAACTACATGGCCCAGCAGGCATGGCTCAGTGGTTGAGCATCCACCTATGAATCAGGATGTCATGGTTTGATTCCTGACCAGGGCACATGCCCGTGTTGCAGGATTAGAACCCAGTGCAGGGCATGTTGGAGACAGCCAAGCAACTATTCTTTCTCATCATTGACATTTCTATTACTGTCTCTTCCTCTCTAAAATGAATAAAAATATATATAATAAAAACTATGTGGCTTAAACAAAAGGCAGTCATTCTCCTGCAGCTTTGGAGGTTAGAATTCAGAAATCAGCATGTGGGCAGTGCCATGCTCCCCTGGAAGGCTCTAGGGAAGAATCTTTCCTGGCTCTCCCAGCTTTTGGTGTCCTGGGTTTTCCTAGGCTTATAACAGCATAACTCCAATTTTTACCTCCATCCTCTCATTATGGTTTATCTTCATCTAATATGACCTTATATTAATTAAACATCTGCAAAGGTCACATTTCAGCATATGGGTAGACATAAATTTTGAAATGGGTACTCTTTAAATCACTAAACATTTCCTTTCCAATCCAATCCTGGATATTCTGCTTTTAGAATATCTTTTTAGTAAATGTTGGTTCCCTTCCATTAATCTTCCAGGAAAACAAACCTGACTCAGTGAAAGAAAGAAACCAACTAGTATAGCATACATGTGCTACTGTAATGCCTTCCTAGGAAAGATGTGTATGTTTGAAATGAAACACATCTTTGTTTATGGATAACCAATGCAATTTGAGGAATTTTGTTTTCCTGATCAAGAACTTACCTTTCAAATAATCATAGGCTAAAAATAATTATAAAATTAATAATCTACATGTTATATAGGTTAATAACTTATATAGCAAAACTATCTATTTCTAGGAAATAGGCTTATAGTATTGTATTTACTAATTGACAAAGATAGGATATAGAATAAAATATACATACAGCATATAAAAGTGGTGTATCTTAATTTTAACTAAAAAAATTAACATGAGTTTTGTTTTCTCGGAATTTATAAGAACAATGAGGAGTTAATTAAAAAAAAACCTAAAGTTAAATTGCTGCCTTCTTTTCTCAATAAACTTATCAGTAGAAAACACAAAAATTTTAAATGTATTTAACTTTGGCATTTTTGCTAAACATTGTATTCAGTGCTTCACAAGTGTGCATATTGCTGGTGATGATGATGATAACTTCTTCCACTGAGAAATGCCTTAAGGTTAAGAGACACTCCATTATAATCTCCCCCTGCTAGCCTAAACAATGGATTTTATTCAAATGTGTAAGTGAAATTTTCCATAACAAGCTAAAGAAAGAAAATTTAGAAACAAATTTAGAGCCGCACAATACTTACTGAGTGCAACGTACATAATACTGAAGACTCATTGTAAGTAAGTTACTGCAAAATTCCAGAAAGCTGAAGATACACTTGACATCACTCTAATGGGAGACAGCAAAGGTAAGTGGTGATGCTCTGATGGTTTACATGCTGCCACAGCTCTAGGCCATGGTGGCCAGGAGTGAAAGTTCAGGTCGCTCCTGATCAAGGACAGGCAGTCTAGAGAGAGGCTTCCTGGGGAAGGGGACAGCAAAGCTTTAGAGCTGAGGGATGTTTATGGATTTAAGCAGAGACTGGAACGGGAAAGAGACAAAACAGCAAGTCAGAAATGAAAGCAGATAAATTACAGGAGCTTGATGATCCTTGTCACTCTTTGACATGCATTTGAATGTTCTTGCAGCATTTAAATGAGTACTAATATCCTATAGTTTCTATAATGCTTTATGACTTTCCAAGTACTGGGATCTATTTTAGCCCAATGTTGTCTTATACCTATTGCTGTTGGGAGCCATGATATAGTTCTCATCCTCATTTTACAGATGGCTCAATGAATTTGGATTTATATATGTAAAAAAATAAGCTACTCTGAATGTAACACTAGAGAAAAGTTTGTTTTTTGTTTGTTTGTTTTGTTTTTTGGTTTCTTCTCTAGAATGTTTTTTTTTCTGTTGCATACCTTTTTGGTCTTTTTTAGGGGAAAAACATAAAAATAAAAGGAAATAGGCTTTAAAAAGTAAAACTATCATAAAGTAAAATTGCATGAAATAATGATGCAAGCACTCACTGTTGTCTTGACTTTGAACAGTGGGGGGAAAAAAAGGACTTCAGAAGCAACAGTGGACTGTAGCTATTGATATCCATGAGTTAGGAAGATAGACTCAGAGAGTATCCAATCAACAAGTTAGGAATAATTACTAGGCACAATGCTGAGCTTTCTTCTTTGCTTAAAACTTCTGTGACTTATACAAAATGGTCACACACTATATATATTTTTTGTAAATGCATGTTAAATAAATAACAGAATAGGATTTCATGGTTCATGCACTGATTCAGATACCATTTCAGGAGTCTCTGAAGCACAGAAAGGAAATGTCCAGAAAGGAGACTAAGAACGTGAGAGAAAATTTCTGGTGGCAAATTAGCATCTACTTTGAAACCAATCATTGTCTTATCTCCTCCACAAGGAAAGCATTTCTTTTGAAGGCAAGAAACTCCCGTTTTAAAGATCCCTACAGCCGTCTATGCTCTTTCCTTTCACAGACTTTGAGTATTGCGATAATATTTTGTTTTCTGGAGAATCACCATAACTCTGATAATTTTTACTTCTTCCAGGTTGTTGCCCAGGGTTAGATGGTGGAGACAACAACCAGCCAGCACATTGTCTATGTCCGCCATATTTCCCTTAGTGATGGACATCCTATCATAGTACTCCATGTGAGGCGGACCCATTTCTCTTGGCATATGATATCAGCATGTTCACAATTTTCCATCAAACTATAAATTGCTGTGGTACCTGGGCAGCCTAAGGACTCTCCTTGCTTTAAATTGAAAACTAAACTCAGTTCAAGGCCGGAGAGCATAACACACAGAAGAGTTCTGTAGTGCCAAGCAAGGATTTGGATGTTCTCAGGCTAGGCAACTTTTATGGGTCTCACTGGTCCTGCTCAGGCCACCTGGATGCCTCCTTTGAGAGGGCACCATACCTCACATCACGTGGCAGGCTTGTTAGCATATTTAACTGCTAAATCAAAAAGCACAAAAAGTCACAGTAAAAATTATAAGTTTGATATACATTAATAATAATACTTTGAGCCCTGGCTGGTTTAGCTCAGTGGATAGAGCGTCGGCCTGGGGACTGAAAGGTCCCAGGTTCAATTCTGGTCAGGGGCATGGTTGTGGGCACATCCCCAGTGGGGGGGGTTGCAGGAGACAGCTGATCTGTTTCTCTCTCATCAATGTTTCTAACTCTATCCTTCTCCCTTCCTCTCTGTAAAAAATCAATAAAATATATTTTTTAAATAATAATACTCAGAATTTTCTCTTTAGTTAATGATGATAAGTTATTTTTAGAAGTATATATAAATTATATATATCAACTTGGTGGTCTGTCAATGTCTTAATAAACTCAGTCAGAATATATATGTCAACCTGAGTCTATTCTGGAATACTCCTTTCAATTTTCCACATCTGTCCTAGGATTCTCTAGAGCTGAATAAAGTGCTCATCTCAAAGCAATAGCGACATTTATACGTATAGATTTGTCTAGTCCAGCCATGGGCAAACTATGGCCCGCGGGCTGGATCAGGCCCTTTCGGCTGTTCTATCTGACCCCTAGAGCCAAAAGAGCCGAGGGTTCTCTTTCGTTCCACTCCGCTCCTTCACCGGCAGCCCAAGATGAGAGTGCCAGCATGGTCAGGTTGCTTTTGTTCCGGCCCTCCGGTCCAGTTTAAGAACCCATTGTGGCCCTTGAGTCAAAGTTTGCCCACCCTTGTTCTAGACTGGTGCAGATTAGGACTAAGTCTATCATATGCATTGCTATGTTTCCTATGAATGCACGGTGTCTGGTGTGTAGTTGGGACTTCATGATTATTTAAATAAACTAATGTTCAAGTTCAATGATTTAGTATTAAAAGTGTTTTACTCTCTGCCTCCTTGTTTGGAGGGCAAAGTTGTGCAGTGGGACGTTCTGCTCCTTTGTCAGTGAAATAACTGCAGTCCTTCTCTATGAGTGCGGACAGGTGCCCATCTGGACAGAACCTTTTCACTTTTGTAGTTCAGCGCAGGACATTGCCATTCACCTTAGGACATGATGTTATCCTCTCTAGCAGTTGGAAAAGATTTAATTAGAATTAAAGTGCTTCTCTATGTGATGCAAGATTTATTTGAGCTTAGTGCTTACCTTTTTTTCTTTTTAATACTTTTTGATGTTGCATGTGAGGACTTATATTATGAATATATCCTGGGTCAAGATGTAGGGAGGGTACTAATTCAGATGGCAACCTTATTAGGCTGGTGCTGAATATCTTAGAATATCAAAAAAAGAAAAAGAAGTACATAGGATGAGATCTCATGGATAAATACAAGGTAGAGCAAAAGTAGGTTTTCAGTTATGAGTACACAAAAGTTTTGTTTTTTTTTAAATCATACTATTTATTGACTGTACTATTTTTCATACAAACAACTGTAAATCTATTTTTTCTATACCCTGTGTGTATATGCCTCCATAATATCCTTACTCATTATTTGGAGTATGAGTTTTTATAATTACGGTTGTTTGTGTATAGAGGGGATTATAAGTATTGTTTCAATGGAAGAGAGGTTTTGAAAATAATAATCCTTTGAAAAAGTTTATTTATGTGCCTAAGAGTTAGGGGAAAAAAACCTATCTCCTTGCTGTCAGTATGCATTTAGGGTCGTAAGGGCAATAAAAATTCTGCAAAATGAGACTCCTCATTTTTTTATTATAGGAACCTGGAGCAATATGACTGTGCAAGGATGGGAGTTATTTGGGTCTGAACCTGGGAGCCATATGCACAGTTGTTGAAGGTAAATATGTGGCAATTATATTTTGAAAGCTGATCAAGTAGAGTGGAATTTATTTTTAGCTTATATAAAAGCAACTCTTAGATGCTCAGAGAGAAAAATAGCAATTCATATTTATGCAATGTTATCCATTCCTCTTACTGTGATATGTCCTGAATGAACCACGATAGTGCACATGGCGCTCAACCACCCATCCATTTCCATTCTCAAGTCATCCTAAACTGGGAACAAGTTGCGTGTTATGTTAAAGTTTAAAATGTGTATCTTTATTTCAGAATATTTCCTAAATGTAAGCCAGCTGCTTCATCTGTTACTCAAATGAACAGAGTATATCAGTGCCGGGGAAATTTTTTTTCTCGTTTCCTTGTTGAACTTTTTGAGAGACATTACCTGATATGTGTGGTGGATTTTCTTAGCTAATTGTGAATCTACTTAATTTTGCTTACACTCTGACTTCAAGATTTCACCTCCACATAAAATCATGTTACCTAGACTTTCTTAGACAATCACACAGGGCCCACTGCTGTACAGACCAGAAAGTATATTTCACGTTGTACTCAACCAAAGAGATTAAGGAAGCAAAGGGCCTTACTGCTGACATCATAAATCTGCTTATCTCAGGACAGTGATATCTGAAATATATCTTCATTTATTCATTGAATATGTGTTAACCATCAATTACATGCCAGGCAGTATTCTGAACACTGAAGATATTAAACATTTTTGAGGAGACTCTATCAGTCATTTAATGGAGTTTCTAAGTTACAATTGACTTTCCTGCATGAATCTTCTAGTGAACAGGAACTCACCTGCACAGCTATGAAGTTCTTTAAATGTACTAATATTTGTTTGATTTCTAATTCTAGTCTTGCCTGTGAATAATAATTTATAATATCTTCTCATGATTATATCCCTTAAGTATTTGAAGATATTTTTCTCATCATTTATCGCCACTTCTCCATTTATCTAAAAATATTGTCTATGCCAAAACCTGTTTGGCTCAGTGGATAGAGAGTCAGCCTGTGGACTGAAAGGTCCCGGGTTAGATTCCGGTCAAAGTCATGTACCTTGGTTGCGGGCACATCCCAAGTAGGGGGTGTGCAAGAGGCAGCTGATCGATGTTTCTAATTTTCTATCCCTTTTCCTCTCTGTAAAAAAATCAATAAATTATATTTTAAAATAAATAAATAAAAATATTGTCTATATTGACCTGCTAGTACATTCTTTCAGGAATATGTTACATTTAGTTAGGGCTTTTAATCTACTCCAATGATAGTCAATGTCTCCTTACAGTTTCTCATCACCCCCACCTTAAATTTTTGGCTCAGTGTTAAACGTATTATACCTAAAATAATTTAAACCTGTTAAGTGAGTCTCTCACACCACATGTTTAGGAAGCTTTAGCCAAAATGTCCTGAGTACTCAAGATTACATACTCTCACTTACAAAGAATTTTGGAAATTTCCCAGAAACCTTATGGGATATATTTATCCCTTTTTGATTAGCTCTATTTTCCTTGTCCTTTCTTTGAGAATTTTTGCTTATTATATATTATATAATCTTTGTGTGTTCAATAATATTAAGATTTGAAAGCAAATCTAATCAAATCTCAGTTGCCATAGTGATCTGAAGTAGTTCCTTTTTTTCTTTTTTCTTTCCTAGAACAGTGGTACAAGATATACAGGTTAATAGAAACTAGTTTTTTAAAAATAAATATCTCTCTTAGAGATCTGAATAGATAATTAGTAAGTATATATAAGTGTGCATGAATTATTTATATGACATATTTTTAAAAATGTATTAGATAACTTATTATTACATAGAATTTAATTTGGAAGAATTTATTAAATATTTTATTATTACCTTTAAACTCCAGCTTTCAGAGGTATACCATAATTGCAGTTAGTGAGTTAATTAGTTAAAATTGTAAAAATCTTAAATCACATTTTTTCTGTTAGAAATTGTTAAAATATTGGAAATTTCCATCAGATTTGATAAGTTGTTTTATACTTGTCCTTTATTTTCATAAATAAAATTTAAAATTTTAAAATATAGTTAAGAAAATATCTTTCTATGACCACCTTACAAGGGGAAAATTGTTGAGATTTATAGATGATGAGAAAATGTTGCTCCTTTAATTGCTTACATAGTGCTATTTATTTTTATGTAATTACATTCTGTAGACAATGCCACATGCTTTGTCCACACAATTCCAAAACATCTGGATGAAAAGAGGAAAGTATAAGTAGCAAAGGCAGATGGTTTGTAAATACAAGGCCAAACATCCAGATGGCATCAAGAAGGCAAAGCATGTGGATGACAAATATCAAATCTTTCATTCAGATGTCATGGCATCATAAAGACATAGTGCATCAATAAACTCTTTTTAGTGAAGACAATGAATGTGAAACAAGCTAGAGGTCAAAATGAAAAAAGAAGAAAATTATGAAAAAAAATCACATAACTTTTAACAAAAATAATTTCTATTTAGTTGCCTCAAAATGTAACTTGAGAACCTAAGCAAAAAAAAAAAAAGAGTTGGCTTAATAAGTATGCTTTTTAATTGTAATAATTTTTGCTGAGTTTTTTTATTTGAGAGAGTTTTTTCAATACAGCTCACGTGTGCAGTAAATGGGCTCAATTAAAATTTGCATTTGATTCTGATTAAAAGTCGCTTGATCTTTATTATTTCAATATATTGCAGTCCAGGATTGCATCTAGCATGTCATATTCAATAAACAGACTTCTTTGCTATCTCTGAATAATTAACTTTATCTGTGTCACAGGGAACAAAAAAAAATGAAAGCAGCAAAGACATTATTAATTTATTCTTTGCATGAGAATCTTATTATTGGTGACCTCTCGTTTGGTGTCTTGTAGACTTTACATGAAGTTATTTCTGGCAGAAGACCTCAGAGTTTCAGCATGATCTCTTTGTTCTTAAGGCCTGAAAGAAATATGAAAGTCAACATGAATATGCAGAAATATTATATAAGTGACTATTTACTGCACATGTATTCTTTCCGAACCACTGACATAGGTAAAGTATAGAACAAACCTTTCACATTTCACAGAGTTTCTATAATATAAAAACAAAGTTTAGGCAAAAATCCTATTTTCATCAAGATAGCCTCTTTGCAGGGCTATGATTGTTGAAAGAGCTGAATATTCTAGAGCTCTTTTATTGCTCTTAGCTATGAAGTTTTATAAGTTCTATGAGAAAAATCAGCCCCTTCATTTTATAATTGCTATGAATTTAACTGTGTTCCCTCCTCCAAAAAACTATATTGAAATCCTAACTCCATTACCTCACAATGCAGCCTTATTTGGAAATAGGGTTGCTCAAGACGCAATTAGTTAAGTAAAAGGCGGCGGTACTGTAGTAGATTAGACACCTCTAACCTAAGAGGACTAGTGTCCTTATGAGAAGATGACTATGTGAAGATGAAATGACACTGGGAGAATGTCATGTGAAGATGGAGGTTGGAGTGATGCACCTACAAGCCGTGAAATGCCAAGCAAGGACTGCCAGCAAATTACCAGAAGTTAGGAAGAGACAAGTATGAATTTCCCTATTGTTTCAGAGAGAGCTTGGCCCTGTCAAGACTATAATCCCATACTTCAAAACCTCCTGAAGTGTGAAATAATACATCTCAGGTTTTTTGGGTTTTTTTATTGTTTTATTGATTTTTTACAGAGAGGAAGGGAGAGGGATAGTTAGAAACATCGATGAGAGAGAAACATCGATCAGCTGCCTCTTGCACACCCCCTACTGGGGATGTGACTGCAACCAAGGTACATGCCCTTGCCCAGAATAAAACCTGGGACCTTTCAGTCTGCAGGCCAACACTCTATCCACAGAGCCAAACCGATTTTGGCACACCTCAGTTGTTTTAAAGCAACCTCATTTGTGGTACTTTGATACTGAAAATGAATATGATAATTAAATTTAAAGTTTGATTATGTTATTAGGATTCATAATTTTATTGTCTTTTTGGATTTATTTACAAAATCAGAATCAATCATCAAATCTGAAGTCAATGTCAATTCTAGAAGCTAAGGATGACTGCAAAATATTAATTCAAAAAATTAAACATTAAAAAGGGTGACGATCTTAAACTGTTGATCTGATTTTTCCATCCATCTGGAATTCAGCTTCTTCTGCCAGGAATACGCCCCCGTGTTCACTTTATCAGCCTTGGCTCCATCTTTCACCTTCTGTCTTGCAGAAAGTGTCTAGGGGAAACAAAAATGTACTATTTACACCTGTAAGCAGCTCTGTTCTAGGATAACTTCCCAAGGAGGAGATATCAGCATTCTGTTTAGTTATTGTTGCTAAAATGAATGTTTTTAAACTTCCTTGCATAACTCTTAGAGAATGAAGAAGAGTCCTTGGGAAGATAGGCACCTTGTTTCAAGAGAACAATTTCTCAGAACTATTATCTGCATGATCTACTCTCCATTTCTCCTCCTATATTGTCATAAAATTCTACTTGTTAATTTCCACCCCTGAGTTATAGAAAATTTGTCTCTAAAATGATAAAATGTAAGACAATAATATATACAATAATACTATACATATATTGCAATCCAATTAAGAAAAGTAAAAATAACTATTGATTATCATTTAGAATTCAACAAATGATGGATACATATTCTATAGTCACTAAGTACCAAATAGTTTGTTATTTACTGGGTATTTTAAGGAAAAATTTAAGGTCTGTCAGACCTTAGGGGAGGACAGTTAATCAAGCAGTTACAAAGCAGGCTGACAAGTCAATAAGATGGATGCAAAATTGTCTTGGATAGAAAGATATAAGAAATAAACCTCCACAGTAGCTTGAGAGAAAAAGGCAAAAATTAATTAGCTAGAGTGTGGGGAAAGTGTATGTAAGATAGATAAACAATCATGTGGGAATGCATTGAAAGAGAGCCAGGAGTTGGCCTATTCCTACTTCATGTGTTAGTTTATGATGCATTGACTCCATTCATTTTAATAAGGATTTACCATGTTATGTCAAATCCAGTGCTAAAGAAGCATACAGTAGGAACCGTGCCATGGTTTCCTTTTTATTTTGAATTAAAATATAGCCATGGTGAGAAATAGAAACTAAAAGCACTCAGAGACATTATTACCCTGTTTCCCCAAAAATAAGACAGTGTCTTATATTAATTTTTGCTCCCAAAGATGCGCTAGGTTTTATTTTCAGGGGATGTATTATGTTTCCATGAAGTAGGTCTTATTTTCAGAGGATGTTTTATTTTTGGGGAAACACGGTAGAAGCAACACAGAGATGATAGTACTGGGAACAGGGCAAGGATTTATAATTTTGGAGTTGAATGGAGAAAATAAGAAGTGCATTTCTGGCTACAGAAAGCACATTTGAGAACATTCTGGAATGTTGGGGAGAGAAGAGAGAGATGCTTACGTGTTACCTATTGAGATATTATCTACTTGAGATTAAGAAGACACAAAATCTTATTAGTTACATGGTGAAGGAAGCAACTGACAGTTCTATGACTGGATATAATGAATAATACAGAAATAATATTGAGCAAAGGAACAATAAGTCTACTTAGTAATATTGTTCATTTGTGCACTGTTTAATAGAAAAATAGATTAAGAGAAGGAGAAATGAGAAACAAGTTAGTAAATTAAGGAAAACTCTATCTAGATGATGAGTGGTGAAGCCAATGTGAGAAATAATACTGAAAGAAGTTGACCCCGCAGAAGATCAAGATGAGAGCCTTATCTTCTGGAGACAAAGTAAGCCACAGCTAAGTTGAGGATGATATGGGTTCTTGACAGGTTGCAGACTAGGGGATGTTTGTCATGAAAAATAATCTGGCCTAAGAAAAGTTGACCTGATTTTACCTCGTGGGGAGAGTTTTCTATTGGTATAAGTTAGTTAGATAAATGTCCTCTCTTCATAAGAGGCTATGAACTTGAGCAGTATGGTAGTATTAGAGCATATGTGGAAGCAAGGCCCAAAATTATATGATAAAATGCATTAACATGGACAGAGCTTTCATCCCATCATTCATTTACTCATCTATTCAGTCATCATATTTATTGATTAGCCTACAAATTGCAAGGACTGTGATAAGTGCTACATATGTGACATAAAGGTATGTACATTTAGGAATAGTAATATATTCAAATTAACTAGATATTACTCATTAAGACTATAATTAAAAACATTGATTTGACAGAATATAAGACTGATATAATGAAGTGAAAACAATGTTGGCGAGATGGATTAGAGATAATTTTGAAAGATGAATTAGAGATTTTCAAAGTCATAGCAACTCTTGATGTTTAGAGAGAGAAAAGTGTGTTAATTCTAAGATTTCAAGAGATAGCAAGGACACAAGAGTGGATCAAACATACAATGAAGGCAGCAAGAGACATTGATTTTAGTGTAGGAGAGGATAGTAAGTATGATTGTGGATATGTTGAGTGTAAGGTTCAATGTTCATAAGAAAATTTAAATTAGAAGTCATCAAATTGCAACCAACAATTAATGATTGGTATGGGCACCTGTAATAGAGAACTAAATAATGAAGCCATTATAAAGAATGAGTAACTGAGGGCAACAATTATGTTTTTATCCTTAAACAGAATGAAATAAAAAATACACCAGAGTAAATTTATTGATACTATGTATTAAAACCAATAAATGTTCAAGTAGAGAGTCCAAATTAAAATAATTATATTTAAGTTTACATGCCTAAAATAAAATCATTCCTCATTCTTACCTTAATTGCATTCATATTTAACAACTTTTTATTTACCTTAATAATTCCTTTTTATTTAGAGAAAATGTGTCATGGTCCAATCACCTAACCATTCATAAATTAATATTTCTATATCTAAATTATTACTTTTTATTAAAAATTATTCAAGTTGTATCCCCTCCAGTGGTCGGCAAACTCATTAGTCAACAGAGCCAAATATCAACAGTACGATTGAAATTTCTTTTGAGAACCAAATTTTTTAAACTTAAACTTCTTCTAACATCACTTCTTCAAAATAGACTCGCCCAGGCTGTGGTATTTTGTGGAAGAGACACACTCAAAGGGACAAAGAGCCGCATATGGCTCGAGAGCCGAAGTTTGCCAACCATAGCCCTGGCCAGTTTTGCCCAGTGGATGGAGCACCAGTCTGTTGACTGAAGGGTCCTGGGTTAGATTCCAGTCAAGGGCACGTACCTCTGTTGCAGGCTTGATTTTAGGCCTTTGTCAGGGCGTATGCAGGAGGTAACCAATCACTGTGTTTCTCTCATCGTTGATGTTTCTATCTCTCTCTCTTCCTCTCTCTTTCTCTGAGAAATCAATAAAAATGTTTTTAAAAACATATTTATGCAAGTTGCAAATAATACTGATTGGCTTCCTGATATATAATAAAATAACATGGTAAGCAATTCAAAACTAAAGTCTTGAAAAATAGAAAAAAATATCATTTCAATAACTCTAAGACAAATTATAGAAATTTAGAAACATCATAGAATGCTATAATGCCAAAAATCATTTATCTCAGTTGGCTATCTAGTTAATGTAGCACCTAAGTAAGTGGCCCTATGTTCTTTTATATAAATCACAATGGCAGTCTAAAACGTAGTATTTCCTTGTGCACTTAACCAAGTTAAATGAGATCAATCATTGGAAAGCACTCTATTCTCTGATTTGTGTGAGTCCATTAAAGTAATACTAAACCATATTTTGGGGGGGAAAATAAAACTCTAGAATTTTTATAGATGATTAGGATTAAGTCAAAGTTCAAAGTTGCATAGAATCATAACTCATTTATATTCTAATCTCTTTAATAGATATTTGGAAAGATTAATAGATGCTTTTCTTATTAAAGAAACTTTCCTTGTTCTAAAACATTAAGAAGAAAAATTTTACATATTATTCTTTATCTATTAAAACTTGTAGTTAAGAAAACTTTAATTTTCTTTTGAATTCAAAGAAGCCTATGAAACATGAAAAGGGCAAAAGGTACCAGAGCAGTTTTTTTAATTTTATTTAAATACCCATAATGAGTAGAATATTAAAGACTTGAAAAGTATAATTAGGTCAAATGTCAGGTTCTATTTTATGTTAGAATAATGTGACTTTGTAATGGAGTTCACAGTGAGCTTCTTTGTTTTCAGAGATTTGGATTAATTTCTTCTTTATTCAAGTAAAAACTTAGGTGGCTTATTTTGGGATGTAAATATATGGAAATGTTTGTCTGTATTTATGTATATGTACCAAGTCATTAAATTTTTAGCAGAAACTTAACACTTTTGTATAAAGATCAATAATTGACCCATTTTTAAATAAATATAATCAATCTGCCTAATACAGATACCTTTGTTTATTGAAAATTACATTATAGCATGGTATCAGAAGCAAATATATTGAAGCTTTCATCATGATTTATGAAACAACAGAGGATAGAAAGGGCATACTAATAAAAATTATTTTATAGGATCTAATTTCCAGAATTTTAAAACATCAATCTTGACTTGATAGAGAAATGCTTTTTTATTAGGAAAAATACATATGCAACTTTATTTCCAATACTAGAATCCTAATCAAATGGTACTACTTGAAATATGGGTCACCATCAAGACAAGGCCAAAATGTTTAGGCTATAATGAGTAATGCTAATAAAGTAATGTAGAATAATTAGGCATAGGAAATAATTTTTAGTTATAAAAGCAACTCAGAAAATGAAAATAAAACTAAGTAAATGTTATATCCTAAGGTGAAAGTTACTCAGGATTTTCCCTCCTTAAAGTTCTGTGTGTATCTTGTCAAGAAAAGAGAAAAGAATTGTAAATTCCAATAATAGGAGCTATTTTTTCAATGAACAAAACTACAGAACTGGGACATCAACAAAACTGCATTTTACATCCCAGTCTGACACCATATGGAGACTATTCAGCTGTGGAATATCCAGACACTGAGCTTCTTTTGCCCCTTATCCTGCTGCACCACGTGTTACCATCTTGGGCAGTCAGTCTGGAGGCAGGAGGCAATATTAGAAAAAAATCGTCAGTTAATCATTTGGTAACAATTTTTAGTAAAACTTTTGGTGAAACTCCAGAACTTGACCAGATTTTAACTTCAAATACTTGATGAGGGGCATTAATTGTTGGCAGTGTTGGTGGAGAATGTTAGTTATGACTAGACAGAAGTACTCTGGGGAGGAAATGGGAGGGTGAACTTGTTATGAACAATAATCCCATTAAAGAGATTTCATTCAGAACAATGGCATTCATTTAATTTATAAAATTGTATCATGTACAGATAACAAGGTCCATATTTCCTTTTATATTTCTAAGTTTAGACCTGGTACTTGGTAGATATTAAATTAATATCTATTTTATTAACAAATGAATGACTCCAGTTAAATAATTTTTAATTGTATTATTTTTTATTACAGAAAATAGTAACATAATTTAGTAAGGAATACACTTCCTCAAAAGGTCTTAGAGAAAATGTCCTGGGGAAAATTAGGACAAAATAGAATAGATATTACTATTGTAAAATATTGTAAAAAAAAAAATAGTAAGTGTTGGTGGAAAGCAATGTGTCTTGGAATAAACAAACGTGGAATTACAAATCAATTTTTAGAGAGAATAGGTATTTATTCAAGGAGAATTACCCTAAACTGAAGAAAGAGGAAGTTAATTTAGGGAGAGAGTCAAATATAAAATAAAAAAAAAATCAGTGAATAAAATCTGGAATAGACAGGAAAGTTTTGACAATGGGCCTTAATCCATTTTGGGGACTTCAAAAGGAAGTCAACTTCACCAATCCTCCTCAGAGGAAAAAGCATATAAAAGGAGTTTAAAATGTGGGGATTGTTTCTGCAAAGGCATTTCAACATGTTGGGATGAGATATTATGTAAAAGTACAAGATAGAAGCTCAACAAGATTTGTCTCAAACAGAAGAGCATTTAGAGTCCAAGGAAGACCCAACCATAGCATGGAGATTCCAGGAATTTAGACCGAAGGACTTGGACCAAAGAGCACCTGTTCATGTTGGGGTAAGGCACATGCCTAACCAAAACTATGGATTTCATAGAGTTTGGAAATTGACCAAGAGGGGTGCACATGGCAGCAGCAGTGTGGCAGCAAAAATAGTGTAACAGTATCATCAGTAGTATTTGTAGGAAGCACCCTCTGAGGCAGAAGAAATAATACCTGTCAGAGAACTGGTTACACTGAGAATCAAGCTTAAGACATTTGGATGCATTAATCACACTGGTAAAATGGGTGTCCATTTCTCCACCACCACCTCACCCCAGTCACTTGGGATATTCTTCTGGTAATCAAAAGAACTGGATAGGGTTGTGGTTTGTACGTCAGGAAGTTGTGGATTTCAGCATGACTCTGACAGATACTTGAACAAGTTTGCTCCCATCATTGTGTTTCTAAATCTTTCTGAAGATCTATATCTAGAATGATGGCCACGAAAATCTGTTGGCCAATGGATACATCTGGTTTAGAATTGCAAAGACTCAATCTGTCCATACACAGTTGTTGGAAACAAAGGTGTATTACTTTTATTCCGTGCCCTATTCAGTCACCTATAGAATTTTGTGTTTTGGAAATAATGCCTCTGTTTGTGTTTATGTAAAACTTACCTGTTGAAAACAATTTATAAGGAAAAAAATGGAGTTATAGAAATTTGTTCTACTAAAACAATCCTACTAAGGTGCTTATTAATTTAAAACCTCTAATGATAAGTATTTTCAAAGAGGCAAAATGAAAATACCACTGTGATATTAATTATTTAAAGACATATGCTAGAAAAGAGTCTAAAAAATTAGCTAGTTTTTCATCTAGCTTTGATGCAACTAAAGTATCCCCAAAAGCCCTCTCCAATAGCCCAGTTGCTTGGAGCACCATCCCATACACCAAAATGTTATGGGTTCCATTCCCAGTCAAGGCACATGCCCAGGTTGCAGGTTTGATCCCTTGTCGGGGAATGTATGTGAGGCAACTGATCGATGTATCCCTCTCTCACATTGATGTTTCTCTCTTTTCTTCTCTCCCTCTTCCTCTCTCTCTGAAATTAAAAAAAAAATCCTATGATAAAGATTAAAAATATTTTTAGTATCCTCAACAGATGCTGATTTACCATATGTTCCAAACTTCCAGAGAGTGCTTCCAAAGCTTCCACAGGTCCACATGTACAATGCACAGTAACTCTTTTCCTTCCTATCTTTGCAGAATTCTAAATATTTTACTCCATGCATTGCCCTTCTGTTTCATAAAGTTTATAACTATAAATCTATATTAAGAGTTCATAAGGCACTACCATTCACTTATTAATTTACTGACTTCTACAAATCATTTGTTATTGTTCTCATCTATATATAAATGGCTAATACCCAAAGTGTCCCCTCAGGAATTAGACCAGGAAATAGGGCATTCAATCACATGCTATGACCACCAGGGCCCAGTGCTTAACATGGCAGGTGACCAGTGGTAGTGGGGTGCTAAAGGAGGGAAGGAAGGAGGAAGAGAGGAGGTTGGGAGGTGGGGATGGGTAGGTGGGGAACCTGATCGGCCCTGACCACCAGCCAGGTCTAGGGACTCTTCCCATGCACAGTTTTGTGCACAGGACCTCTAATTTTATATATAAAACTTTTTTATATAGTTTAATGATTTTCCCATAATCCCATAGGTAGTAAGGGGCAGAGCCAGAATTGAAGTTGAGATTGTCATTTTGGAAATCTGGTGGTCTATACTATAATAAACTTGTTCTTTTTCTCTGTGGAAAGAGATCTCAATTTACAGCATGACTTCACTAATCCTGGGATCCTCAGCTATATCAAATGAAAAGGTAGAGGTAAGAAATCAGCCTGCCAAAAACACATGTATCCATTACCCATTATTTAAGAAATAAATGCACAAAACCAAAATTGAAATCGCAAAACTAAAGTGGCAAAACTCCTCAATCTCCTACAACAGAGATAATTTTGAAACATCATCAAGCCAAAACCAGTTTAGCTCAGTGAATAGTGTTGGCCTGTAGAATCAAGGGTCCCAGGTTCGATTCTGGTCATGGGCATATGCCTTGGTTGCAGACACATCTCCAGTAGGGGTGTGCAGGAGGCAGCTGATTGATGTCTCTCTCTCTCATCAATGTTTCTAACTCTCTATCCCTCTCCCTTCCTCTCTTTAAAAACTCAATAAGATATATTTTTTTAAAAAAAGAAACATCCTTGATTTTCTCTTTATTTATTACATACTTTCTGCTTCTATTTTCTACTTACATATAAGTTCAAGCTCTTCCAAGCTTATTATGTTTCCTGTGCTAATAGAATAATGGTAGATATTTAACTTCTTATCTATTAGATCTAATTTCTTGGCAATATATCATTTTCTTGACTTATGTTCTAAGTTCCTGTGGGGTTTTTTGTGTTTTTTTTTTAATGCTTTATGATTGTAGAGTCCTAAAACATATATGGTTCAAATAAAATCTGAGCTGGTCAGTTTCTACATGTATGGTTCATTTCCAGGATAGTGTCAGGTTCAATCCTTTTGGTCGTCCAATTGTTCATGGGACACATACTATTTATACCACGACTACCATTTGGTTAAAAGACATTTATTATTTTTATTATAAAATTTCAACTAAAAGATGCTATTGCTAATTTTAAAGAAGACATAAAATAAATGCTGGATGCAAACTAATATACAAGTGTACACAGAGAAAACACTAGGCCGAATGACAGAGAAATGCAAAAATTATCCATCAGAAGGCAACAGAAGCACAGACTGAGTGGTAGGATGTGGGTTGTGGGGGGTTAATTGGTTGGGAAGAAACGACGGCAATATATGTAGCAATCGCTCAGCTCTCAGCCTTGCGGAGCAATTTAAAAGGAAATGTTGTATGGCAGTTCCACTGACTTCATTCTGCTTGAATTATCATAGCAGGAGTCAGAGCAAGGGCTTCCAACCCAATCAGAGACGCAGCAGCTGTTACAAATATCTAAAGCAAGTCCAAGAGAAGACAGTCTTGCTGGAGCTCATGCTATGTAATACTCCGCAAGAACAAACCCCTTTTCTCTTCAGCATCTGTACCTCCACACGATTAGTACGAATGGAGCATTCCAGTTTTCTTCAACAGATTTAGATGTTCTTAATAAGATGCATTTTCAATTTAATAGTAAATTTCCAGTCTATTTCACTACAATATGAAGCTTATAATTGAAACCAGCTTCTGAAAGTCTAACATTCCTCCTACCGTACTTACCAGTTAATTATAATAATGCAAATTGAAAACGAAAGATATTCTAATCAGTTGATTTTTATGAGTAATGAGTTAGTCACAAATTCCCAGAAATCCCCTATACACACCAATTATGTAAATGCAACCTAAGTATAAAAAAGTACATATAATAGTACACCTATGTTGTTTGAAAATATTTGCTTTATAATTACAGTAATGACCTAGGAGTGAGATACTGCCTCAGGGTTAATGGCTGGCAAGGAAAGTACATCTGGCATTAACCCCAAATAAATTCCCTGTGCTTCCATAATTATTTCAAAAACTTTACTAACATATATAGACTAGAAAGAAAACCTTCCATGACCTCTGGGTCAGTGCTTATTCCTCTCTTGAATATTTCAAAATTTCTTAATTATCTGAAAGAGTTGTCAAAGACAAACTATGAATTTTTGTGAATAAAATATTTCTAAATATGAGAGATACAGAAGGCATACGATATTGTCGATGTTCTTCCAAACAATGAATAGAACAATAGTCAAGGCAAAAAGGTGAAGCTGACAAATATCCAACTGAGAAGCAAACTGAAACATTGTTCTGAGGAAATCGCTCAGAAAAAAAGCATTATAAATATAAGACAATATAAAAGATGAAAGATGAGTCAAGACAAATATATGATAGAAGAATTAGATGGTATAATAAAAGTCTAAGAGAATGTAGAAAGGGGAAGAACAGAAAAGTGGCATTTGAGTAGAAAATGGCTGAGAATTTTTTAGTAGTGATTATTGAAAGTAAAACAAAAAAAGATTTAAAGGAGAAAACTGAGTCCTGAGAGGGTAGATATAAACAAATCCACACTCAAACACTTGTTGTGAAGTTGTAGAACACCACAGACGAAGAAAGAGTATCTTAGAGGTTACTGAAGTAATGTCATGTTGGCTAGCAGCGATAATAAATGCCAGAAGACAATTTAAAAATATCCTTAATATTTTGAAGTATTAAAGATCAACCTGAACCCTAAGACCAGATAAAGCATAAAAATATATTTATTTTCAGACATAGAAGAAAGGATATTTTACTAAGCACATATTCTCTTGGAAAGAACAAGTAAAGAATGATGAAGCAATAAGCAAGAGTAAAAATTAAGGAAAATAAATAGGATAAATGAAGTAAAATTAAATAAAGAAACAGATTAACATATTTCTAAATAAAATGTTGCCAAATATAAAAAGAAAGAATAATGCTAATGTGAATATATATATATATATATATATATATATATATATATATATATAGATGTAAGAATATATATATTGATGTAAGAATATATATATTGATGTAAGAATATGAGATCTGCCCTCTAAACTTTATTGTTAACTATAGGCACAATGTTGCACAGCACATTTCTAAAACATTCATCTTATACAGTTGAAAATGTATACTCGTTGGATAGCAAGATCCTATTATCCTCCACTCACATTTCCTGGAGACCACTACTCTGTTTTATGATTTGGGCTGTTTTATATACCTCATATAAGTGGAACCATGCAGACATTTGTTCTATAGTGACTCACTTATTTCACTTAGCATAATGAATGTCTTTCAGGTTTATCCATGTTGTCACACATATCAGGATTTCTTCATTTTTTAGTTTGAATGATATTCCATTATATGTATACTAGAGGCCTGGTGCATGGATTTGTGTATGGGTTGGTCAGGCTGGCCTGTTCCTATCAGGGCTGATAGGGCTGGGCCAGCTGTGAGGAGAGGAGGTGAGCAGTTGGCAGGCTGGCCCTGCCCCTGATTGAGGTGGGGGGTGGTGGTGATTGAGAGTAGAAGGGGGAGGGCTGCAGGCAGTTGGCTGGCTGGCCCTGTCCCGCGGGTCAAACTCCCAATCAAACTCCTGGTTGAGGGGTCAATTTTTATATTAGCCTTATATTATATAGGATACTACATTTTCTTTATTCATTCCACTGCAGTAAAATTTTGGATTGATTTTATTCTTGGCTATTGTGAATTGTGCTACTATGAACATGTGGTTACAAGTATCTTTTCAAGACTCTACTTTCAATGATTTGAGGTATATACCAAAAGTGGGATTGCTGGATCATAAGTAGTCTTATTATTTATTTATTTGTTTGTTTATTTATTTATTTATTTATTTATCTTGAAGAACCTCTGTACATTTCCCATAGCAGTTGCATCATTTTACATTCCTGTCAACAGTAAACAATCTATTCAAATATGCTGTCCATTTATAAAATTGAGTTAATGATTTTTTTGCTGTTAAATTGTGAATTCTTTATATATTTTGGATTTAATTCCTTATAAGATATATGGTTTGCAAATATTTCTTTTCCATTTACTTAGCTTGCTGTTCACACTGATGATTATTTTCTTTGCTATGAAGATTCTTTCCAGTTTGATTTAAAAGTTTCAAAATAAAGTAGAAAAAAACTAGTGAAAATGAATGAATTATGGATTTTGGAGGTAATATGCTCTAGGGCTCTTATGTAGCTCATACATGATAGAGACGTAACTAATAAAAGAATAAAAATGAAAGGTAAATCTTTCAAACCAGTAAAGGGGAAAATGGGTAATTAAAATATGATCATTCATTTCAATAATGTTGGAAAATGATAAATGAAAGAGAAAGAAAAAATTATAATAATCAGTAAACATAAAGTGACAGACAGAAGTGAAATATACTCATAATCACAATGGGTTAATGTACTATGTGATAAGAAGAGATGCTTATGGAAAATACATGTGCAGTCATAGAGGTTATCATAGGCGAATGACGAAGTTGTCTCATGTTACACGAAATGTGCAATGGTTACTAGTGGTCAGAATGTTTAGGGACATCATTGCTGGCTCAGGCTTAGGAATAATTTTGTGATATTTGGGATTTCCTAAAGTGAGGAATCCCTTTTAAAGGAAATTCTTTAAGCCCAGGCTGGATTCAAGGGTAGATGGGGGCTTTATATGTTGATCTTAGAATTCTTTTTAATGCTAAGCCAAGGTTTTTTAGGTGAAGAAAACAAACAAAAATAAACATTTAAACATGGAATATCTTTCCCAGTTTGAAGTACCATCCAGAAAATATTTTGAATATTTGTTTTACTTACTTTGGAATACTAAGGCTTTCATACAGTGACTGACACTTATCACAACCTCAATAAATAGTTCTTGAGTTGAAATGAAGACTGGCAGATTTAAAATAACCATAGGAAAATAATAAAAAAGTATAAAGGATAAATATATAGTGTATGAAAGTGGAAATAGGAACAAAGTTATTAAACTTTACAAAACCTTATACAATGACAAACATAAAGTGCATATGGAAAGTCATAAGTATTTTGTAAAACATATTTTTAAAAAAGAGTAAATTTACCTGATGCATTTGGGTATAACCAGTTGTGATAGATCATGATTCTAAAACTGTAAGTATTATGCTTAGACAAATATTAACTTTTTTCAAAGAAGGAATTATTAAAATTGATATTTTTCATCTCAAGGAAGTTGGATAAGAAGTACATATTTTAAAGACAACCTATACTGTGATTAATAAATTGATTGAGAGTTTTTATCCAGAGAGCAGACTGAGACTTTGGTTTTACTTTTCCATCTGGAAGAGGTCAAACAACTTTCATTAAGAGATGGAATATCAGCCCTAGCTGGATTGGCTCAGTGGATAGAGCGTTGGCCTGCAGACTGAAGAGTCCCGGGTTTGATTCTGTTCAAAGGCGCATGCCTGGGTGGCAGGCTCACCAGAGGCCCAATCAATGACTCTGTCATCACTGATGTTTCTATCTCTCTCTCCCTATCCCTTCTTCTCTGAAATCAACAAAAAATATTTATGTATTTTTTAAAGAAGGGGGATATCAGAACTGTTTATTGGAATAAATATTTTACAGTGTGGGATTGGGGTATGTGATAAGGGGTTTCTCTATACATCTTGCAAAATCATTTCTTAATCTTTATAAATTATTTTTGTTTTACTAAAATAAATTAGCATCATATTTACCGAGGATGACTTTGTTTCACCTAGCCCACATCAACAAAGGAGATAAATTTTGAGTTCTCATCATATTGAATTAATTGGCCTTTTTAAAAATTTATAAGAGACCTACTTTCACAACCACACACTCCTCCCTCCTTAGTAGACATAGAAAACAGGATGGTTCCATATGTCAATTTCTGTGAAAGTACAATGATTGTTATTATTTACCTAGTTCATAGAATACTTGAAAGATATAAATTACCTCAGTTTCAAGGTACTAAAATTCTGCTAAGAACATGAAGGCACTGGCGAATTCTTCAGATCTGGGTTGTCACTTCTAACAAGTTTTTAATTTACCTGTTAAATTTTTATTTATAAACTGCTCTTTTCCCAGGCAGTAATTAAGGCAATTTCTTGGACAATAGTGTTTCACAAATGTACCCGATAAATAATTAGAGAGCTTGCAAAAATTCAAATTTGTGGACACATCCTGGGAGATGATGATGTGGCAATTTGAGGAGACCCAGGAATCTGTGTTAAGTCTCCCCAAGTGACTCTTAAAATCAGACCAGGTTTAGAAACACTGATTCACAACCTGTCACTTCTTCAGCACTTGCTCTGTATGCCATATGGTATAGCACCCTTAAAACACGTAACACTCCCTAAGGAATGAGCTCATACCCTGTGACCCTGGCTCAGAAGTAAAAAGAGAGATCAATGGCAGGATTTGTTTGGCTTGATTCAGCCAGAATTTATGCAATAATGGTATTGAAAACATCTGCTTTTTAAAACAAATATGGATATAATAAAATAAGTGGTAAATTGCAGAGGAAGAACCATGTAGGAACGTAAGAAAGGACATGTAAGGAATCACTCTTGTAGAACCAACTCTTGCAATTCAGGTTAGCCGGCTCAAGAAGACCACCACAGTCCTGGGCCCTTTGACATAGACCTTTGTTGAGAAACCAGGTAGCATTTGCCTTGTTCATACATCACTTTTGGATTAACATCTTTGCTTTTCAATAATGCAAACCAGTCTCAACATTGTGTCAGGCATATAGTATGATCTTAATAAATGCTTCTTGAACAAAAGGAGGGAGTGAGGAAATAAGCAGATATTTTAAGTAAAAAGAAAACACACACACATATATATACTAATAGTTTGCATTAAACATTTTTTCACTTTATTTTTATTGTTGGCACTATTATAGATGTCCCCATTTCCCCCACCCTGCCTTCCCTCTGACCACTATCTCACTGTTATCTGTGTCTACGGATACATTAAAAAAAATTTTTTTCCCTATTGATTTTAATTAAGTTCTTGCTGAGTTTCAAACTAAACAAGATTTTCTTTAAGGAGAAAAAAAATTAAATCCTTCCCACAGGTTTTCTTTTTATATTCTTAATGGATAAAATCAGAATACTAAAGATTATAATGTACACCCTCAAATGATGGCTTATAAAATCAGCCTGCATGAAAAGAAAACTCTGAGATAAAAATAATGGATTGTGTTTTAGATGTGAAGAGTAGAGACCAGAGTTCTTTAAAGCAACAACAAAAAATATATAACTTTTCTTAGGACAGAATTGTTTTTATATTAGAAAAGTATTTGAGCTGAAACTGGTTTGGCTCAGTGGATAGAGCGTCAGCCTACAGACTGAAAGGTCCCAGGTTGGATTCAGGTCAAGGGCATGTACCTTGGATGCGGGCACATCCCCAGTAGGAGGTGTGCAGGAGGCAGCTGATCAATGTTTCTCTCTCATCGATGTTACTAACTCTCTATCCCTCTCCCTTCCTTTCTATAAAAATATCAATAAAATATACATTTTTTAAAAAGAAAAGTATTTGAGCTTGTGTCCTTCTTCGGAGATCAATTGATGTCTTCAATAAACCTTAGTATCTTTGAACATACAGGTCCTTTTCAGAAGGGTCTCTTATTTAACTTGGCGGGGTGGGGGGTGGTGGTTAATAATATTACAGAAAAAATTCTTATTTTCATATGGTTCTTTGAAAATTACAGATGTTAGAATATGAATACATTACATATTATCCTTCAAAATAGAAAACAGGATGACCAAATAGAAACATTTATAACCTAGAACTTAGAAAACAACTAATGTAAAAATGGTATTTTTGTTGCTTTCATCAGAAGTAATTAATTTTAGAATGGGCTATTTTCAATGACATCTTTCAGCCAAATATCAAAATCCCTTCAACTGTTTAGTAGAAACTCAACAGAATATATTATTTTGTCTTTATATACAAAATTAATGCTTTAACTTAGGAATTTCCATATGCACGTTTGGTCATTTTTCATTAATAATCCTATATTATAAAACCCTAATATTCAAATGGACCCAATGGCAGAATGACCAGTCTCTATGACTAGCACTGACCACCAGGGGAGCAGAAGCTCAATGCAGGAGCTGCCCCCTGGTGGTCAGTGCACTCCCACAGGGGGAATGCTGATGAGCCAGAAACTAAGCTAATGGATGGCAAGCACAGTGGCAAGTAGCAGGAGCCTCTCCTGCTTCCCTGGCTGTGCTAAGGACCTTTTGGGGGTCCCAAACTATGAGAAGTCACAGGCCGGGCTGAGGGACGCCCCACACCTGCAGTGCACAAATGTCGTGCACCCGAATTCTAGTATCATAATGATACTGATAAATTACTATTGTGTTTAACCAAAGCACTGTATTAAATGAGGGACAGTTAGATAAGATAATTACAAATAGATGATAAAAACTGGAATACCAGGCCAATAAAGAAAATACACTATTAAAAAAATTATAGAGAATAAGCAAAACATGACCATAGCTGTCCAATCCTTAGAATTAGGTTATATATCTTGAAGCTGGAAAGGAATCAAGGTCCATGGGATTTAAAAAACTGAAGGGACTTAGAAACAATTGAAAGCAAAATTAAAGCAAAATAGGCCCTAGCCAGTCTGGCTCAGTAGATAGAGCATTGTCCTGTGGTCTGAAGGGTCCCAGGTTCCATGCTGGTCAAGGGCACATGCCTGGGTTGCAGGCTTGATCCCCAATAGGGGATGAGGTAGCTGATCAATGATTCTCTCTCATCATTGATGTTACTATCTCTCTCTCCCTCTCCCTTCCTCTCTAAAATCAATAGAAATATTTAAAAGATAAAAACCAAGTTTTAAAAAATAGTGTTTCTTTTCTTTTCTTTTTTATTTCTTTTTTCTCTTTTTTCTTTTTTCTTTTTCTTTTTTTTTCTTTTTTTTTTTCCTAAGTGTAAATTAATGTAGCTCAATTGTTCGGGATGTGGTATAATTTAGAAATTAAAGGGTGAAGGAAATAGCCCCACCAGCATGGCTCAGTGGTTGAGCATCATCAACCTGTGAACCAGGAAGTCACGGTTTGATGTCTGGGTTGCAGGCTCAATCCCCAGTGTGGAGCATGCAGGAGTCGATGATTCTCTCTCATTATTGGTGTTTCTATCTCTTTCTTCCTTTCTGAAATCAATAAAATAAATATTTAAAAGGTGAAGAAAATAGCTAAGGAACATATATACATACCCCATGTACATGGACAATAATTTAGTAAAGATCAGTGAAGAGATTGGCAAGGGTGGGTAGAGATGAGCAAAGGGGAGTCGGTGGGGGGGAGTGGAGGAGGATCCCTGCAAAACATAAACATTTTAAAAAATTAAAAATATGAGTGAGCATTGACTATCAGGACCCTGCTACTGACACTTTGGATGGATCCAAGGATTGGCCCATATGATTCTCTTCATCTTTTCTTGCTCATTTAATCTGTTTTCAAGAAGCAAAAATGAATTCAAGCCTTGCTCAATATCACTAAACTGTTAGCACCTGGCATTCATTCATTCTGACCAAACATCACAGGGAAATAGTGAGCAGTTTAGAATCCATGAAACTTTTGAGATTGCTGTGGAAATATTTAACCCAGGTAAAGTTTTTTTTTCTTTTTCTTTTTAATGGGTTAAGTTGCTGGTGGTGGATCTGCTTAGGCTAGCATCGAAAATAAATGAAGCTACACACAGAAGTTATGTTCTAAGAGAGTACATTCGTTTCCTTAGGCCCCAAGCTAATATCTCCCACTGAAAGAGAAATATAGGGACTTGTCTGGCCACTTGGGTGCCTCCTCTCTCTTGTCTGGAGGCATGCTTTCCTCTGATAATAGACACTCGTAAATACAAGGCCCCGAAACAGTGGGACGGGGAATGCTGTGACTCCATACCCTTTGAGAGGCTTTGAAACTCAATGTGCTATCCTTTATGTTGGAGAATGGCTGGAGATCAAGGGCAATCAATCCTGGTGCTATCAAATTTATAGATATTGTGGCTGGAGGGACTGGAAAAATTTATCCTTCTGGAATATTTCATGTCTGCTCTCTCTTCATTTCTAGGTTTATATCCTATTGGAATAATGGAGAAAATTTTTGTAGATGAATATCAGCTACTGAGTCTATTGGCAGCTATTTGATAATAAATATCCCAAACAAAACAGACAAAAGTAAAAATTTCTCCATTTGATCTATTGATATTTTATTTTATCATGACCTTTGTTATTTTACCACCTGGAGTAAGTAATATGTACTTTGCCTCTGTCTTATTATAAAATCACACCACAGAGAATCTAGGTCATGTTTGTTGTTATTCATACACACAGTAAAAAATGCCAAGCACTTTCCATTTGACATTTTGTAACTCACCATCCTTCTTGCCACTATTCTGTCTCCTTCAGGTTGACCCAAATGTGAGAAATAAAAATCCTTATCTTGTTATAATTGATTCTTCCTTTTTATCTCATTTTTAAATGACCATGGACATTCTTTTCACAATGAAGAGAAATAACACACACCATTTTAGGCTGACACAGTCTCTTAGGCCTTTTGTTCGCTGAAGTTCCCGCTTCCTCTTGTCAGTTACATCCTCCTCCCCAGGAAAACGCCTCTCCTCTGCATGAGCATTCTCTCACTCAGTCTTCATTCTCCTTTTCCTCTCTCTGCCTCTCCTCCCTCCTTTTTATTCCTGATTCCTTCCCTCCACCAATTTTTCTTTTAAAAATATCTTTTTTATAATCTAAAGTGGGATTCTCTTTATTCTTACAATTTAAAGAAATGGAAATTAGAACATTTCCAACTTCTCTTAAAACATATATTACAATAGAACACTCACCCTAATCTAAAGAAGTTTATCACATGAAATAAGAGTTTTTAGTGACATATCTGTGATAATTCTTAATAATAATAATAATAATAATAATAATAAATGCATAATAGTAAATCCCAAAATGGTATCCTTCAAAAAACAATGATGCATCTAAGTACACTACTATAATCAGATGATGTTACACTGACTGATGAGTTAATTGATTTTTGGTAATATGTAAGGTTACTCATAATTATAAGAAATAATAAAATATATCAAACCTAGTAGAAGACACATAACCAGTCAAACAACACATAAAATAGAGAAGTTACAATATTAAATTATATATTTTTATTCCAATAATATTTTTAGAGGCAAATCAAATTTTTCATAAAACTCAGAAGGGTGGGGGAAGAGATTAACCAAAGAATTTGCACACACACACATGCATAACCCATGGACATAGACAATAGTATGGTGAAGGCCTGAGGAGGATAGAAAGCCTGAGGAGGGGGCAGGAGAAGGGTTAAGGGGATCAATGGAGGGAGAGAGAAAAAAGGACATTTGTAATACTTTCAAAAAGAAAGATAAATTAGTGCGCACACCAGCAGGCAGCCGAGCACCGCACTGCTCCAGCTCATCCCAGCCCTGCTGCATCTGCACCTGCCGCTGCCGCTCAGTAGCACTGCTGTGAATTAGAAGAGGCTTGTGACACTACAGCTGCACTTGCCAGCCATGAGCTGGGCATCCAGTGCCCGAGCTTCAGCTGACCAGCGCTCTGGCTGTGACATGCACTGACCACCAAGGGTCAGTTCCTGTATTGAGCGTCTGGCCCCTGGTGGTCAGTGCATATCACAGCAACTACTAGAGGGATCATCGGGTCGCTTATGCTTTTATATATATAGATTGCAATTTGTGTAAATGGATATGTCAGTTATGGGCTGATCCTTGCATTCTCACTAAGTTCAGCAAATGTCCCAAATAAGCTACTGTGAAAAATGGTGTGATGAGGTTAGCAGCACTCTGTATAGATTTAGGTGACTTGGTGCATAAGAAGAAAAACTAGCACATATCCAGTGTTTTCTGTCATTTAGGAATGGCTAATTTTCAGGACAAATTTCTCTAGCCTTGACCAAATGGGAAAGGGAAATAAAGTTGGAATTCAATTCCAGAAAACTATTGCAATCCCTGACATTTTAATGCAATTTAGAGGCAAAATGTATAACTTATAAAATCTCAAGTCCTTAATTTTTCAAGTGGACAAGATGACATTTACAATCACTCAAAGGAGCTTGGATAAGTTTAATAAAGTGACATATCTAAAACGTTATCTAGGAAAAATAATTTTAGTGTCCCTGCAGATAATATCTCAGCTTGACTGGAGAAAAAAAAAGAGAGATACCGAAGATATCATTGTATTATGATATAGCAATGAACTACCACCTGCAGGAAATTGGCTTCATGAAAGGCAAAGACAAAGAGCACATCAGGATTACATGAAATCGATCAGAGGCAGACAGGAAGAACACAAGCCAGATGAAGTGGAGTCTTTCATGACAGACAGGAGAATATATCAAAGCCATCCTTGCTAATTTCAAAAGCCCACTCCCTTCTCCAGAGGTGAGAACATTACTTCAGACAGCATGCTGGCTCCAATGGACTTCTGTGAAGATGCTATAACCCCATTGGCGGATTTCTTAATAAATGTTTTAGCAAACAAAAGGGCCAGCGAGGCTGAACACAATTTGTTTAGCTCACCAGTGGAAGACAATTGAGTGCCAAGTTTTCCGCATTTATTTCTCCATCAGGAACTTGCTATTTATATCAGCTGGACCCTCACTGATGTATTGTAAGGTTGGACTGATATTAATGTAAATGCTACTTTTCAAAGAAAATGCTACATATTTTTTCCTTGAATTTACAAAGAGACGTCTTTGCAAAATAAGGCAAAATAAAACAAGGCAGTTAAAAATAGAAGCCATCTATGCTCAAATGGCAAAATGCAAGGTAGGAGAAAGAAGGATGGCCAAAATGATTGGGGTGCTGAATCATCATAAAAATAGCTTCATGGAGGTAAACATTTCTTCTAGAAGAGCAGATTCTGCAAGAACATCTGTGTAAGTTCTGGAATCCTGTGGGTAAGCTCAGTAAAGCATCATGTGATCCAAGCACCCTGAGTCGTAACTTATTAGTGGAACCACACTTATTAGTGGGAAAAGCATCATGCAAAACCTCATGGTGCTCAGTGTACATGGGACAAGGGACAAAGCCATGGGAATCAGGCATATATAAGCAATTGTAGTAATGGGATAGAACTGCATAAAATTGGAACCCTAATAGACATAAGGATTACTTCTCAGCTTTAAGTGGTTGTATCCTGTGATGCTGATAGAAAAGCAGAAACTGTCTACTGATGTGATGGTAAATTATCACATAAGAATTATAAAATTTCCACCTTGAATGAGTATCAGAGAGAAAATAGACTAACAAAATACATCACTTTGATTTTTATTGGTGCTTCTTATTTGAATTATTTCCAGTAACAAGGATACTTTGAATTGCCAGAAGAGTCAATGGAAAATTTGGGATAGTTGAATATTATATTAATTCATTCACTTAACTATAAAAGTTGGGCTTAAACATTTTGAGTTTTCAGTAATCACATTTGTGAAACTGGGTGAACAAAAAATAGAAAATGCATACTCATGAAGATAGAATTAATGTAGTTTCTATAGAATATTCAAAATATGAGTTTCTCAGTGTGTTTTTTTTCCTATAGTGGATTGATTGGAATGACGTTTTTCAGAAAGAGTGTCCATAACAGCAATAACACATAATTACTTCATTTTGTTATTGCCAGGATGTTTAGCTTATATATTTTTCTAAAGTCTCTTTCTATTGTCTTAGTTTAGAAAACACTTGATCCAGGTGTTTAAAGACTATTATCTTTAAAATAATATTCTTTATTCTTTTCATCTATGTTCCAAGTGGCCCCTGAGCTAGGCTATGATAGGCACTTCCACTTTAAGTAGTAACAGACTTTTCAAAATACATAAGGGAAAAGAGCTAATGCATAAATGTTCTCATTGTTATCTTTTGTCCCACATCTATTTCCTTAAACACTCAGTGCCTGCTATCATTTGTCTTAGTAATATTGATACACACTGAATGGTCAAGCACCAAAATATAACTGAAAAATGAGTATGGTTTTCAATATTTAGATATTTTTGGATTTCCTTGCTTGTGGTAGTGACTTAACTTTGCTGACATAAAATAGCATCATATTTTCTTTTGGAAAAATTAACTCCTGTTTAATAAAATTAAATTTACCATAGTCATAAAACATGATTTCTTAGGCCAAACATGCCAAACTCGTGGCCAGCCGGCCGCATGTGGCCCACAACAAATATTTCTGCAGCCCAGCCAATATAACAGTATGTAATAAATTTTGCAATAAAAAAATTGTAACTTAATTTTTACAATATTCTGTTATACATAATTACTTATAATGAGCTACAACAATCAGTAAAGACTGATTACCACAATCATTTGCATTCATTTCCCTTACCCCCTTACATGTAGGCACACTATTTCTCTCCACTAATACTAGCAGCCAATACTTTGGCAGCTGATTGCCAACTCATTATTCTTGTGCTGATTTGTTTGGTGTGTGTATTTTGCTTCCATAGAACAAGAAAAATGTGTTTATTTGCTTTATGCTTATTAATTTGTGCAGTTATTCAGTGTCTGGTAAGTTAATGTTCAGTAAAAATATTAATTTTTATTAAAATATTTATTAAAATTGTTGATGATTACTCATTTATTTCAGCACTTTGCATTCAGCTTGTCTCTATCAGAAAAAACCTATGTTTCTATGAAAATTGAGGCTTTTTTTGTGTGTGGCACACATCAACTTAATCGTTGTTTAGTAGGACTGTGTTTGTCTTTGAGTTTGACATGCTTGTCTTAGGCTTATGATATGGTTTTCAAGCGTCCTGTTACCTCGGTGAATGTAAAAGCCTTGAATTTGATCTAATATTGAGTTGAAGTTATATAACAGAGGGAGTAAATAGCACAATAAAATGAAAATCTTGGTCATCTACTTTGAATTGAATTTTTTTTTTGTATTTGCTTAGTTATCTGAGTGCCAGGGATTTCATTTTTTATTAGGAAAGGGGATAGCATAGCTTCATAATTAAGAAAGCATGATGAACTGGGAATCATAACAAAGAAAGCATGATGGAATAGCATAGTTGGATAACAAAGAAGGTATGACGATCAACTACCCACATAGTTGATCAAACATTGTTCTGGGTGTTTCTATGACAGTGTTTTTGGATGAGGTTAACATTTAAATTGATAGACTGAGAAAAGCATATTCTCCTCCATAACGTGGGTGGGCCTCATCTATCAGTTTAAGGCCTGAGTAAAACAAAAAGTCTGGCCTTCCCATTAGTGACAGATAATTATTCTTCTCCAACAGCCTTTGAACTGAAACATCAGCTCTTTCTGGGTCTTCCTGTTGGCTTTCAGACTAAAACTACATTATCAATTTTTGGGGTGTCTCCAGATTGACAACTCATTCTGCAGATTTGTCAGCCTCCATGATCTCATGAGCTAATATTTATAATAAATACCTTTTATATGTAAAATATCTATGTAAATTATACACATAACTTATTAATATTAAATACAACTAATAGTATATAAATATGTATATATATATATATATATATATATATATATATATATATATATACTACAATAACAAGGAAAGGATATGCATATATACTTCCTTTCTTGTATTTTTCAGGGTCCTCTAGAGACACAGACCCAATAAGACAGTATTATTACCCTTGAACAATATGCATTTGAATTGAACAAATCTACTCATGTGTAAATTTTGTTCAATAAATATACAGGCAGGCTTCTGAATCCCTGGGTTACAGTTTCCAATTCAACCAACCATGAGTCAAAAACAGTATTTTTGATCAATAGTTGGAAATATGGTAATGAGGAAGGTTGACTGTATACATTGTTCTAAGCCATCTTATTTAATAAAGGGGGAATACGGTAATTGACCCTCACACTATCACCAAGTTGGTGGTGCCCACAGCCAATAATGAGGGAATATGCTAATTGACTGCCCCAGCCTGAAAGATGGACCAAGACCCGCCCCAGTGCCCACTGAAGCCTCACAGCCCACAGTTCCTCTCAAGGTGCACAAATCCATGCACTGGGCCCCTGGTAGCCTAATACAAACCAATATTTCTAGATCTTGTCAGTTTTGTTATTGCCAGTATATTTAGCTTATACATTTTCCTAACATCTCAATTTTCAAAACTTTGTTTAAAGTTATACATAATTGCAATGAGTATGCCATCTTTCTTTTTTTTCTTCCTCTTCTGCATTCAGCCTTCTGTTTGCCATCATATTTCTCCTGTCATTCTAAGCATCATTTCTCCAGTCTATGGCATTTTTTTCTTCCTTGTGTAAATAACAGCAAAATTGACTTTATTTGGTGAACCAGTAATCTTAACTTCATTATGTTCCTCAGCTAGAAGCAATCTAAATTGTGCTTTGAATTTTCTAAATAATGGGACAGTAAAATGGTTTTGTCTTTATGAACATTTTGCCATCAGTTAATTCTACTCAGTAATCTTTGCATCATACCTCCTTTATGAGTTTTGAAGAGAATTGGACAAATCATCAGCTATCTTCTTAAGATATAGAAACCTAAAAAGAGGAAAAAAAAACATCAACCTGTCAGCCTACCTTAAAACTAGGCAACACCACTGCAGTGTTATCCTCACCAAAAATAGATGTCATAGATTGGCAATGCAATGTACTATTTCAGGGGATTCAGGATAATGTAACAGTTATCCATTGACACTCTTGTTTTCACTGAGTATCTATCCTAATATCCTGCAGTAAGATGGGTACTGAATTAATCTCTTAGTTTATCTAATGGTAGAACATGAATGTTTACAAATACATATATTTCTTTTTGATAATGAATCTTCCAGTTGAATGAAAAATCATATTTCTTTGGAGTATTCCTACTGAGCATTTTCACCTTATAGAAATGGCTTTAGCCTGACATGTAAAAGACATTTAATGTGTGCTTACTGGAATATTAATAAAATATCGCATATTTACTTAGGGGGTATTTTAGTTAATTATTAAAGCTTTAGAAACATGAGGAGTATTCTTAATACCCCTCTTGTATATGCCATAGAAAGCATGGATATTCCAGGTGAAACAAGAATTTTGGGGGGTGAAGAAAAAACAAAACAAAACACAAGTTTAGACAATTTTAGAAATTAAGAGGACCATGAAAGAAGCACAGAGCTTCAGAGCAGCAGAAGGTATATTTCCATAGAATTGGGGAGCTGAAAAGCTGCAACAGGTACATCCACAGAATGAGGGAGCTGGGAACAGCAAAAATCCTATATTTATAAAATGAAAAGAAGAAAGACCCTCATCCAGAAGGAGAAGAAGAAAGTCCAAAGGAAATAGGAAAACAATAAGAAAGAAGGGGGAGAACCCCATGTGAAGTTCAACCTTTGAGCCCAGGAGTTACTATAGTAACCAGTCTAAGGGAATAGTGACCAATCAGAGGGAATATCAAGCACCAGGATCTGCAGCCTTTATAAGCATGGGGAAAGGAACCCAGTGGGACTCTTCTCCCTCCCTACATGGGAGTTTGTACTTGTTCTTCAACAAATCTCCATCTTTGCTATACCACTTTCTGTCCATGGATTCATTCTTTGATTGTGGCAAACAAAGAATTCGGGTTCCAGTCCAAAAATTTCATATCAATAGGTAGATAATAGATGGAGAGATGATAGAGATAAATCAAATTTTATATATATAAACAGATTTAACCACAAACAATTCTTAGGAAAGGCATACTATTACCTCATCAGTTTTCAATTGTATTAGAAAAAAGGACACTTTTATGTCCAATTGTACTGAGCAGAGCAGCTCATTTTTCTTTTAATAAAATGATATTGACATGTCAGTAGTTTCTGCAAACTTGAAAAATTATCAGACATGTTTGGCTTTCAAATAACAAGAAAGAACCACCTGTTATCTTTGACTTACAATTTACAAAGTCTTTACAAATAATGCTGCCTGATCAGTACTACAATAGCATAAGAGTATGGATGGGAAGTGTTTTGAGACGATAAGGGAAACACTACACCTTGATTGTTCTATAAAAATTGGAGCAATTCATCACTTGGCATCATTAGGCACTGACAACTTGGACTGTGTAAAGACTTTCAGAATTTTCAGTGGCTTCAGTACACATAAAGCACGGTCCAATAAAATAGTACATCTGTATTAAAGTATAGATATTGGTTGCTAAAAGGAATTAGCAATTTGATAACTAATCACATTTTTAAAACTTCTTATTGAATTTATTGGGGTGACAGTGGCCAGCAAAATTATACAGTTTTTAGGTATACAATTCTACAGCACATCATCTGTACACTGTATTGTGAGTTTACCACCCCGAGTCAAGTCTCCTTTTGTCACCATTTATCCCCCATATACCCTCTTCTCCCCCCCTAACCTCTCTTCTCTGGTAATCACCATTCTGTTTTTTAAGATCATTAAAGTACATTAAGGAAATTGAATTATAGTGAATGGAACACAATTTTTTTTTTTCTATTTACTGTATTTCTTAATGGAAGTGATACATGGCAAAGGCTTTGTAACACTGTCACTTAATAATTAAAATAATGTTTACTATTTTGTTTATTGGTTTCTCATTTCAGAGACTACAATTTTTGCTTCATGATTAGTAACAAATCTCACTCAGCAGCACCTTCTAATAGATCTCAGCATGGAAAATTCCTCACACAGATTCAATCTCTGTCTGAATCACACTAATCTTTTGATTGGGCTCACGGAAAGGCTTGGATCCCTGTAGAGTTCCTGATGCACCGACTATTCATAAGAACAATAACCAGGCACCAAGCAGTCAGAAATGTGGGGCATGCACCTGCTCTTTGCCCTTAGTCAGGTCTCAGGATGGGCCTTGTTGATTCTTCACTGGGATTAGGTCTACTTTATTGACAAACTGGGGCCTAAAGAGCTTTTGAGAGGTAGTTCAGAGAGCTTTAATAGTTTTACATGGCATAACTCTTTCTTAAAAAAAGACACTGTAGAAGTTATTTACTTTTTTAGCTAATAAAACATACGCATATGCGTAAAATAGTTACAGCACTTACCCAAAAATGCAAGGTGTTTGCATATTTTGTATTGGACAAATAATGAAACAAAGTTTCTGAGTGTCAATGTTTTGTGATGGTTTAGTAAACTTTTGAAGATATGTTAACACTTACTTTTCCCAAGGGAACTATTTAGACCCTATAAACAGTCACCTTGAAAAATAAATCATTAGCTTTACAGTATGCTCCTTTTTTAATTAAGCAACAAAGTTACTGGCTTTCCATGTCTGAAATATTTGTTCTCCTTAAACATCAACAAATCGATCATTCAAGACTCACATTGTGGAATCAGATTTGTTAGTCCATAGCCAGGTCCTTAGAACACTAGCTTCTTGTTGGCAAAATGATACTCATGAAAGAACGGAGCAAATCATTTACTTTATGAAAGCTTTATTACTCATTCAGGCTTTTCAGTAAGAATAATTTAATACAGGGATAAGAAAATAGTCATAAAGATGACTATTGTTCTGATTAACATTTGGAATTCTGATTTGGGGGGTTTCCACCACAGCAACAAGTAATTTTCAGAAAGTAGCTGGTGTCATACAATTTAATACAATTCTGACACTGTCTGCCTAGAGATAGCTTTACATTCCACAGGTCAAAGGTTCAGTTCTATAAGACCAGTAGAGGGTGTCACCTGTGCTACTCACTAACCGACTAGCTCCATATTGGATGTTCCAACAACCCACTCCTTGGGTTCAATTAATCTGCTAGAGTGACACACAGAACTTAGAGAAACATTTTACTTGCTAGACTGTCATTTTATTATAAAAGGATGTAACTCAGGAATAGCCAGATGTCAAGCTATAGGGAAAGGGCATGTAGCTTATGCTCTCTGAGAGTACCACTATCCAACATCATCACTTAACCTGGAAACTGCAAATCCCAAGCCCCATTCTTCTTGAATTGTATGGAGAATTCATTACATAGGCATGGTTGATTAAATTATTGGCCTTTAGTAATTGAATTCAATCTCTAGGCCTTTTCCCTTCCAGGATGTCCAGGGTAAGAGTGAAAATTTCAAACACCTTATCTCACAATGGGTTGCCTGGCAATCAGCCCCAACCTTAGGTGTTTTCTTAAAGTCGCTTCATTAACATAACAAAGGCACATTTGTTGCTCTCATTGACTAGAGCCCAAGGCCATTCAAGGAGTTTTAGGAGGTCTGTGCCAGAAAGGGACAAAACCCAATATATATTTCTTATTATAAATTACAATATTACAGGATGCAGAAAGCATTGCCTATCAATTTAGAGGACTTGGAATTGTTCCAGATTCATGCCTAACTCCTTCCAAAATTTTTTCCAAGTAATATTCATTTTGGTTAATAAGTTCATTTTTAAATACATTTAATTTCTCCTGGAAGGGTAAATGGAAGACTGAATTTCATTAATCATAGAGCAGACAGCTATTTCATAGCCACCTTGTTTCTTCTAAGGATATTTTAAAAAATAGATTCAGTCTTATTCATATAATTCAAATTCAGACACTGATTTTGTTTATGAAACCATAATTTTTTTTAAAAGTGTTCAGTCTATTTCTTATAATGCAAAAAGTTTCCCAATCATATGATAGGTGCACCCTAATATTTCTTTTCAATGTTTTATTTTAAAAATAATTTCAAAATGTTGTTATTGAAAGGGCAAAGCTAGAACCCTGACTCCTTGTGGGACAGGGTGGAGCTAGCCTCCATTTTGTGGCCGAACCCTAACCCTCACCCAACTAATCAGGGTCACATCACCCCTGTATAAAACCCATTGAGATGTTACATTGGCTCTCTTGTCCGCCATGTGGTCGGCATAAGTGGGACTGAGCCCATGCTAGCATGGAAAAGACTCTCTTGCTAATTGCATCGGATTTGGTTCCCTGGTGGTCCTTGGGGTCAGGATGTCTGGGCACACATTATCAAGATACTTTATAGAGGAAAATGTGATTCTCATTACTTGAATGGCAATTTTAAATGAGAAAACTAAAATGCCAGTTAAAACATTATTTTAAAGATTATTTTTTAAACAGTAAAGTGAAAATAGTAACCTTAAACAGTAAACAATTACTAAAATAGACTTGCATCGGCAGGGTTCTGGGTGATTCTAGAGACTTTCAAATCTTAATTTTAATATCTGCAAAGCCATAAGGAATAGAAAACAAAGCCTAAATCTTACCTATGTTACACAGAAAGGACATTAGAGTGATTTGCTTGCATCAATTTGGTCAGGATTGGGGCTAGGAAAGCAAAGCACCTCTAACTCATCAAAATTTGTTGTGTGACATTAGTTAATTAAATTACATGGGTTTGAAGTGTACAACTCTATGATACATCACCTATATTTTGCATTGTGTTTACCACCCAAAATCAAATATCCTTTTGTCACCATATATTTGATCCCATTTAACCGTTACTATCCCTACCCCACGGTGGACAAAAAGAGCCACATGCTAACCTGACAAGTTCAGGGGAGGCCTGCATGGCAGTCTTGCAAACTCAGAGACCTAAAATAACCACAAAAGATGGTTTGAAAATTAAATATTTAACTACGAACAGGTTATAGTGGGTAGTCATGTCCTAGGCTGATATTTTCCCTGACAAAGATCAACTTACATCTTCTTTACTGAGCCCATTTACCTTTTTGCCTCTAAGATAACATATCTGTGAAATGTCTGGTTAACTTATAACTTCCCTTTTTCTGGAGCCCCTGGGGCACAACCAAAGGTGGTGTGCACTAGGACAGATATCACAAATTCCTTCATTATCCTGTTAATTGTTCCTGTACCCACCTAAGCAGGTGTCCATCATTTTACTTTTTATCTAATCCCAGGGGTTTCCCACTTCACTTTATCCCACCTCCTTAATCTATCACCAGTGAATTTCTTTTTTTAAAAAATATATTTTATTGATTTTTTACAGAGAGAAAGAGAGAGGGATAGAGAGTTAGAAACATCCATGAGAGAGAATCATCGATCAGCTGCCTCTTGCACACCCCCTACTGGGGATGTGCCCACAACCAAGTTTATATGCCCTTGACCGGAATCGAACCTGGGACCTTTCAGTCCGAAAGCCAACACTCTCTCCACTGAGCCAAACCGATTTCGGCACCAGTGAATTTCTTTTTTTTAAAAATATATTTTATTGATTTTTTACAGAGAGAAAGAGAGAGGGATAGAGAGTTAGAAACATCCATGAGAGAGAATCATCGATCAGCTGCCTCTTGCACACCCCCTACTGGGGATGTGCCCACAACCAAGTTTATATGCCCTTGACCGGAATCGAACCTGGGACCTTTCAGTCCGAAAGCCAACACTCTCTCCACTGAGCCAAACCGATTTCGGCACCAGTGAATTTCATGTAACCCACCTATGACCCTCCCTTGATTGCAATAAATGTAGATGTGTGGCACCATTCTCCTGAGCGTTATCTTAATTCTTTAAGTTTCTGCTTCCTGACATAGGTCTACAGTTTGGCTCAAATAAACTCACAAAAATTCTTTACAAGTTTCAATGTGTTTGTGTGTGTGTGTGTGTGTGTGTGTGTGTGTGTGTGTTTTACTTTAACAAATTTGATATGCTATGCACGCCTAGATACAAGCTCATAATATTTGAAAAAATCCTAAAGCTTCCAGAGTATCAAAATGAGGTTGACAAAAGGTTTTCATTGATGTGCATAATTGTGAGGTGACAATAAAACAAAATATTAAACTTTTAAAGAAAAAGTCCCCGCCTAAAATTCTATTTCCACTGTGTGGATTCTTTTAAATCATTTGTAGCCATCATAGCTGTTACATATAACATGGGAACCCACGGTAATTTAAGCCCAAGACAGATCAGCCAGGCATGTCAGAGTTCAGCCTACCCATCACTCTCAGACTTGAATAAAGGCAAAAATCTGCATTCTTCAGCAGCTCCCTAAGGAACTGGGTGATTGAACCCAGAAATGCAGGTGAGTTCTATTTCCTGGAGGCAAAGATCCACAATGGGAAAAGGATCCAGGAGGAAGACCCTAAAGATAAAACTGTCCCTCTTCTTTCTTCCAGCAATCTGTTTTAAGTCACAATTTTATGCACATTCATAGCTTTTGCTGATAGTTATGATCATGTGGACTTGCTGTCCATTCTACCTTGCCTGATTCCTACTTCCTGGGATTGCAAGTGCACTTCAGTCTTGCCTCAGGGTCTGTTTTCTGGGAATCCTGGTGTAAGACACAAACTTATTAATCACGTGTGTCATGACATAATTTTATGTAAGAAAACATCCAGAGATATATGTTTTGCAGAGAATGCTCTTGAGAAAGAACTATGCCAAAACACCACCAGCAGCAACAAAAATATTTTAAAGACTCTAAATTCAAGAAACAATAGAAATAACTCTGAAGTACAAGAAAAAGAAATGCCAGTGAGTCAACTGTACTATATACATAGAATGCATTTGATATCAATTATAACAGAAAGTCAGAAGAGGCCATGAAAATGTCTTCAAGAAAAAAAATATGTTTAGTCATACAAATACTATAATAATTAATCTGGAAGACTTTAACATGAAGAAGAAAGGGTGCATAAACTCTGAGATTAACATTAATCTACAATATTCTAACATTATGAATCATAAGGATGACAGAATTTTGATTAATGAGTAGGGAGGAGTTTAAAAGAATACATTAGAAACTAATGTTTAAACATTCAAGTAGGGCAATCTTAGGGTCATGGAGTTAGAGTTATTTTACTTTATGTGACAATACTACTTGAGGTGGTGTATATGATAATGTATTTCATGCTGTTTACTAGCTATTATTTTAGAAAGAACCAAGAAAAAAAGCATAAAATAGTTAATGATAGTAATGGAAAATAAATCAAATATGAAGAACACTGAGAATGTTAAAAAGATTCTATGACTAGCTGAAAAAAATTTGAGGAAAAGCTAGAGAAGAGAGAAGCTCAGACATGCTAATTTCCTTATGATTAATACACATCAGTGACTTTAAGCCTAGACTCCCAACTTAATTAACTAAAACTAAATTAATGAATCAGCAAATGAAAGCAAAGCATACTATTTACATACTTAGAGACATCACTTAGAAGAATTCAAAATAATATAAAAATCAAGAGTTGAATTGGAAAAAGAAATTGATCAGTAGTATAATTATAGTAAGTTTATCATTTATGAAAGTAGAGAACTAATATATATCTTAAAATGTATTAATCAATACAGATATATGAAATTTTTCATACATTTATGATGATAATCAGAATAATAAAATTAAAATTGTTTAAAATTATTTAAAAATATTATACCCAAAGTGTGGGGCTGGAGTAAGCAGGAGGGAAATTGAAGCTTTTCATCCTATGTTATTTTGTAATGTTTGAAATTTTGTTTTTTTTTTTTTTTTTTTTGTATTTACTCTACCCTAATAAGCTTCCTAATTAAAATGATTTTTCATTTAATGAAATAAGAAAAAATCTTAACTTTTTTGCTTATTCAGAGAATGAATTAGGGCAAAGGATTCAAAGACAGAGATAAGATATGAAGTCATTTTAATAGTTACAGTTAGAGATGCAAAGGCTGAAATAAAGAAGTGGCAATTTATTATCAAATAATTATAAATTTAATTGATTTTAAAATTATATATTTAATACTCTGAAGTTGGGAATATAAGTGAAATACTCAAGAATACTTTTCACTAGAAAGTCTCTAGTGCCATCATCCCAGATAAGTAAAGGATTCAAAATGAAGAGCATATATTGATGTATTGATACTAGTTAAGAGAAGGGGGAGGATAAAAATAGTTCAGTTTCATCTCAATAAGTTTTTCCACTTAGAGTATAAAGTGCCTATGATTATTTAGGTGAAAACACAATAGCAATTATGAGCCTGGAGCTCAGACCTTAGTTTAAAAATATATGTTCAATAATCACAGAATATTAGTGGAAATTAAAAAAAACACTAATTAGTGGAAATTAAAAAATGTGGTGTAGTCAGGAGACTCAAGTACAGAAGCCTAAGGAACACCTGCTTTGGATATTGAAATAAGAAGAGAATAATAAGAAGGGCAAATAAACTTTGAAGTTATAGTCATAGAAGAAAATAGGTAGTCAGAAATGGCTGGTTCCAAAGTTAGAGGAAGAAAAATATTTTAAATAGGAAAGAGTAAAGTTACAGTAGGTTAACTAAAAAAAAAAAGTGAGAATTATTCACTGATTTTGGCTTTTAATTAATGAATTAATCAAGAGGAGTGTCATGGAATGACCAGGCATTCATGAGTATAAGACAAATATGACAAATATATGTTGAAAAAGTAAATGGCAGGATACTCAGATCAAGAGCTTAATTTTAAAAATCAGAAATTAATAGAAATAATAGAATCGCTTACATATTTATACACTAAGGGATAAGGAGCTAATATGAACTGAATATTGGGGGTGCCAAAAGAAGAGAAAGAGCAAAATACTGAAAACCTATTTGAAGAAATAATGACAGAAAACTTCCCCCACCTGATGAAAGAAATAGCTTATAAGTCCAGGAAGTGCACAGAACTCCAAACAAAAGGAATCCAAAGAGGACCATGCCAAGACACATCATAATTAAAATGCCAAGAAAAAAAGACAAAAAGAGAATATTAAAAGCAGCAAGAGAAAAACAGTTTACCTACAAGAGAGCACCCATATGATTGTCAGCTGATTTCTCAACAGAAACTATGCAGGCCAGAAGGGAGTGGCAATAAATATTCAAAATGTTGAATAGCAAGAACCTACAATCAAGATTTCTCTACCCAGCAAAGCTATCATTCAGAATTGAAGGTCAGATAAAGATCTTCACAGATAAGAAAAAGTTAAAGGACTTCATCACCACCAAACCTGTATTATATGAAATTCTGAAGGGTATTCTTTAAGAGGAGGAAGAAAAAAAAAGGCAAAGGTAAAAATTATGAATAGCAAATACATGTCTATCAACAAGTGAATCTAAAAAATCAAGTGACTAAAAAATCTAATGAACAAAATAATCTTAACAATAAAGATATATTAATTTTTTAAAAACACACAAAAAACATGGAAACAGGAAGTTGGTGAGACACTTTCCCCCTCCCCACATGGGAGTCCATTTTGTAGGACTCTTTCCCCCTCCCTACATGGGGGTCCATTCTGTGGACAAAAAGTCCCACATGGGAGTCTGTACTTGTTCTCCAATAAATCTTTGCTATACTACCCTCTGTCCATGGATTCATTCTTTGACTCCAGAGGACAAAAAGTCTGTGTTCCAATCCAAAATTTTGATTTCAATATGTCTCTTGGCCATGTGTATGTTCTTTTTGGAGAAGTGTCTATGAGGTCCTTTGCGCATTTTTTAATTGGATTGTTTATCTTCTTGGTGTTGAGTTGTGTAAGTTCTTTATATATTTCTGAAAGTAACCCCTTGTTAGTTACTAGTAGCCCTGCACGCAAATCCGTGCTTCACTAGCTCATCAGTAGCTCCCTGCTGCCCTCCAGTAGCTCCTCTGCTCCTCCTCCTCCCCCCATAACTTTCTGCCCTGTCCCCTCCCATAGCTCTTTGCAGCTTGCTTGTAGCTTGCTGACCTGGTTTGGTTTCTGGGGTCTCTGTGTTGTTTCATTGTTCTATATGCCTGGCCTTATGCCAGTACCATGCTGTTTTCATTACAATGGCCTTGTAGTTCTTGATATAGAAGAAGTATGAAGCAAACAAAAAATCACCTGAATATGACAAAGGACTTTTCATTATTACATTATCATAGACATTAAATTTTTTAGAAATGCACATTAGTTGCTACAGATTGAATATTTTTGTTCCCCAGTATCCATATGTTAAAAGCCTAATGTCCCAGGCGATGGTATCACCTCTTTGGAAGGTGATTAGCTCATCAGGTGGAGCCTTCAGGATGGACATTTTATGGGAGGACACAGCAAGAAATCCGAAAACTAGAATCTGAAAGAAAGCCTTCTCAAGAAACTGACTATACTGACACCCTAAATTTGGACTTCCAGCCTTTCTCCAAATCAATAATATATTTATGTTGCTTATAAGCTACCTACAGTATAGTATTTATTTATAACAGCCTAAGTGGATGAATATATTATTAATCTTCAGCATTTTAATATTAATTGAAAAGAAAAATATAAAATTTAGAGGAAACATCTGTGTCTACCCTTTAAAATTGGTGTGAAAAGAACAAATATTTCAAAAATAGTTGGAGAATGAACATTGTTCCTAGGATTATTAATTTATAGAAAAATTCTATAGACTAGTATTTCCTAAATGTTCCCCTGGGGACTGGGGGTGGGCCATATTTTAAGTATATATGAGTAATTTTAATTACATTTCTAATTCTATCTGAAATTAGTGGAGTCTGGTTCAAGTTACATTGACTATATTGTGATTGCATTGCATCTTTTCAATACAGCTGAAATATGTTTTGACACTTTTATTTAGGTATTCTAGAAAGATTGAAAAATTATTCAAAAAACTGCACGGAAGATTTATAAACTCAAATGAAAACCTGTGTGCATACTTCTTCAGCATTTTACATTTTACTTCCTTGCATTTAATATTTCCCAGTGACTCTTAAAGCCATTTTTTCATTCATGTATATGCTGATCCTTAAAATGTATGTAACATTTTTATAATCATCCTTTGCATTAATAAGTCAGAGGAACAGAATACTGAAATTAAAAGTTATATCACAAGTGACAACATGTATTGCTATAAAAGTTTAGAGCTTTTTTTATTCAAGCTTATAATTATCTTACTTTTACCACTTAAATGACTATAAAATGGAGTGGAAGATTAAAAATTATCTGATACATTTATATTGCTTAAACAACAAACAATTCATATCATTCAGAAGAAAATTATACCTGTCTTCTTAATAGCACACTGGGTCTATGAATTATTCAAATCATGGGCTTGATGCTGTCATCGAATGGCTGCAGCCTACACTGCAGGTTTTCAGGTACAGCCATAGGGAGTAGGGTTCATATTCAGTGACAATACTATTATTAACAAAGTAGCATTCACCACTTATCTTCTTCCACTCCTTCTATTTTGATCCATAAATTCATCATACCTTCTTTTATTTGTTAAATTGTGAGCATTTTAGTCCCAAAAACATTTTTTTCAAATGTTATCACTGATTGAAAACAAGTAGTTATAATGAAAGTGGATTTGCAATCTTCAGTCTAGCATTTATGGCTCTGAATGCTATAATTATGAAACCATCCATGTGTGTGCTTACTTAGCGTGTTATGACAAAAGATTGCATTCCAAGTCAAGATTATTCCCTTCTATAATGGTTTAAAATATGACTTTTATCCTTTTCCTCTTCACAATATTCTAAATTAGAGTTTGGGGAAAAAAGAAACCTATAGGGACTTTCAAAAAAAAAAAAAAATCCATTCACTGAAAGTAGTTTTTTAAAATTTCCATTGCTACTGATACATTGCTCCAGAACTTTTCCCCACTTATAAAAATGGCCAAAACCGGTTTGGCTCAGTGGATAGAGTGTCAGCCTTTGGACTGAAAGGTCCCAGGTTAGATTCGGTAGATGGCATGTGCCTTGGTTGCAGGCACATCCCCGGTGGGGGGTGTGCAGGAGGCAGCTGGTCGATGTTTCTCTCTCATGGATGTTTCTAGCTCTCTATCCGTCTCTCTTCCTCTCTGTAAACATTCAATAAAATATATGCCGAAACTGGTTTGGCTCAGTGGTAGAGCGTCGGTCTGAGAACTGAAAGGTCCCAGGTTCGATTCCGGTCAAGGGCATGTACATTGGTTGCAGGCACATCCCCGGTGTGGGGTGTGCAGGAGGCAGCTGGTCGATGTTTCTCTCTCATCGACGTTTCTAGCTCTCTATCTCTCTCCCTTCCTCTCTGTAAAATATCAATAAAATATGTTTTTAAAAAATGTTTATTGTAGGGCTAATAGAAGGCATGGTAATGAGATAAGGGTCAACACTCCCAACATATATTCATCAAGGACCTACATAATGAATGTTACTACAAAGGAAAAAGTTGTGTTATTGGGCCTTTTACCCATCAAACACTTTAAAATATAACAATTTTGTTATTCAATTTTACTTCTTTAAGCTAGTATCAGGCATTGCTAAATGGAAAGTGTTGGACTACCTGAGGTTGTTATTTCACTCATGTGCTATGGGGGAGAGTGGTTGGGTAACTTCTTTCTCACTGAAGTTTCACAAGCAATGATCATTTTGTGAAAGAAAGGAGCTACATGCTAACCTGACAAGCTCAGGGAAGGCCTAGATGGCAGTCTTGCAAACTCAGAAACCTAAAGTAACCACAAAGGATGGTTTGAAAGTTAAATATCTTACTTCAAACAGGTTATAGTGGGCAGTCATTTTCTAGGCCGATATTTTCCCAGACAAAGATCAACTTTGATATTTACTGAGCCCATTTGCCTTTTTACCTCTAAGATAACATATCTATGAAATGTCAGGGTAACTTGTAACTTCCCTTTTTCTGGACCCCCTGGGGCACAATCAACTGTGGTGGGCTCCAGGACAGATGCCTTCCTTCATTATCATGTTAATTGTTCCTGCACTCACCTAAGTTTGAATCCATCATTTTACTTTTTATCCAGTCCCAGGGGTTTCCCACCCCTATACTTTCTTCTGCCTCCCTACTCAGTCCCCAATTAATTTCATGTAACCCGCCTATGTCCCTCCTTTGATTGCAATGTATAAATAGAGAAAGGTAACCTGCCATTCTTCGGAGCATTATCTCAATCCATTGAGGTTCTACTTCCAGGCATATGTCCACAGTTTGGCTAAAATAAACTCACAAAAATTCTTTACAGGTTTCAATGTGTGTGTTTTTTTTCCGTTAACAATTTACATTGTATTTTTATTCACAAGTAGATTTAAAGGGGAATTCAAAAACAAAGTTAATCATAAAACCATCTGATATAGTATGGATTAACCCTCGGGAAGATTTTTAAATTTCCATGTGCTCAAGTGCTGGAAATCATGTTTTGTGTTTTGTTTGTTTGTTTGTTTGTTTCTTTTGTGTGTTTTTTTTTTTTTTGGTGACCCCCTTTTTAAAAAAAAATTCTATAAAATACTCTGGGATAGAATGAGAAGCCAACAGTTTGAAAGAGCGAAAAATAATGAAATTACATATTTTAATGAATAACCTCTCTGTTCTAGAATTTTGTGGCTCGATTAAGAATTTTCTGTTTTAAAATTCATAATTTTCTATAATATCTTACCTTAATAATTTTTAAATTTTGTTTTAAAAGATGTATGTATAATTCCACCTGTCTATGTGTGTTTGTCAGTGTTGCTCTCTATCCTGTTGCACTATTACTTCTTTTAATTGATTCCAAACTCCTATTAATAAAGAACCCTGCTGTAGAATTAAAAGAACTTCAAAATTGAAGATAGAAAAGTTGGGTAAGAATCTCATTGCCACAACTGGAAAACCTACCTTTCCTTCCTTCCACCATGAATGCTCGCTCCAGGTCCTCCCAAACATTCTTCATCTCCTCTCTTCTCCCCGTTTTTCCCAAAAGATCGTCATGCTTGTGAAACAGGAATTTTAGGAGTAAAATAGGGCAGGTTTAGGAAATTTTAGAAATTAAGAGGACCATGTAGGAAGCACAAGGCTGCAGAGCTGCAGAGGCATATTTCCATAGAATAGGAGAAGCTGAAAAGCTGCAACAAGTACATTTCCATAGAATGAGGGAGCTGGGAACAGCAAGGTCTATATTTACAAAATAAAGAGAAGGAAGCCCTTCAATCCAGAAGGAGAAGAAAATAATAAGGAAGGATTGGGGGTGAAGGTTCTACCTTTGAACCCAGGAGTAACTATAGTAACAGTCTAAGGGAATAATGACCAATCAGAGGGGATATCAAGACACCAGGATCTGCAGCCTTTATAAGCCATAAGGAACAGGAACTCAGTGGGACCTTTGCTCCCTCCCTACTTGGGGCTCCATTTTATGAGACACTCTCTCTCCTCACGTGGGAGTTTGCACTTGTTCTTTAATAAATTTCTACCTTTGCTCTACCCCCTTCTGTTCGTTGATTCAATTCTGGTGGACAAAAAAAATCCAGGTTCCAGTCCCAGGGAACAGTGTGTTCCAGCCCAAAAATTCTGTTTCACTTGCAAATCCAGCATCCTACATATCCCGGGTGGGATGTGCCATCTGGTGTCATTAAGATCAAGAAAGTCCTATTCATCTGGGAGTGCAATCAGACATTTTATGTTGCTGCAGCTGTCACCCCAGGGCTGTGGCTTCCTTGCCACTGTGGCTGCAGGGGCAAACCATGGCTTTGGAGGGACTGGCATCCACGGCAGAGGACAGCATCTTGCACACTCAGCCCCCACCTTGCCCTGGACAGCTGGTTCCAACACTTGACAGGTAGATACAGATCACAATGAAGTCTAGGCAGTCCACATTATTTCTCAGTTTGAGGGGCTATGGGTCTTTAAGTTTTGGAAATTTCACCAAAAACTATTTGATCTTTTTGTTCCCAATGTAGCTCAGCCATTGATGAGTCACAAAGTTCCGAAGGTTCTTTGTGTGTTCACCAGATCTATGTCAAAACTTCAGCCCTTCCTCTTCCTCTTCCTCTTCCTCTTCCCCTAGTCCCCTCATACACACATACTGTGACCCAGAGACTCCAAAGTCTGCTTGTGCTTGGGGAGACTGCTATCTAGGGATTTGGAAGACTCATAATCCCTTGATTCCAGGGCTTTCTCAAATGTACAGAATCAAGGGGAGGGAGAGCAGGCATGGAAGTGGTGCTCAGGGAAAATGTACTGAAAATGTCCAGCTCCGGGGCACCACAATCTGGGTCCGAAGGTGAGAGTGGTGGCTTCCACAATGAATGTCTTCTTACCAGGTGATCCATTGTTTGGAACTTTAGAAGATATGCTGGATCTTTGCCAAAACAAATTGTTAAGAATTGTAACTTTCACAGAGTTTTTTCACTTATTTTTAAGCCTCTACTCCATGACCTCACTTTAAAAAATAAGATGCAAGTGCTGGATAGCCCCACATCTCAGAATCCCTGGGGAGTAATGGTACTTGTACAATGGCTCTCAAGCCCCAGCTCGTTCTTGCATAATTCAAAAAATGCAAGTCCTCTCCTTTTTATACAATTATACTGTATTACTTTAGACTCTACAGGGATGACCTAAACATTTCGCTGCTTGAAGAAGCAGGGGAATGAGGCCAAGTTCCCATGGCACAGACACTGCATGTTAGATCCGTAAACTGACCCAATGGCAGAATTATAGATTACTGATCTGAAGCAATCAGAAATACATATCTGAGCATGAGTGTCTGTTTATGTGTAGTGCTGTTATATTTTGTGACTATCAGTTGTTTTAAGTGTTTTTTTTAAATGTATAGTTGATTGAGGCATGTAACCTGAATAGTATTAAAAATATCAAATTGATTTATCTATTAGGCAAATATGCAATTTCATTGGTTAGGTATACTCTGAAGTAGGCAATCTTTCCCTACTGGAGTCTACTTAAATAAAAGTCAACTCATGTGATAGGTAGGACAGTTGATATTTCTGAAAACAGTCGAATGAATGAATAAAAGGTGATAATTTGTTTTATATGTCTAATTTCTGGCTATGTGATCAAAGGAGCAAGATAATTTTCCTTACAATCACGGATTAAGCAATTTGAAACACATTTAAATTCTGTACACTAAAACTGGGCACTGAAAGAAAAAAGAAATAAAATAAATAAAAAGCATTTTGGAATTCCAAATTTTTTTTTTTTAAATTCTCAAGCCACACTGGGGTTCTCTGGAAATGATGGCTACTTGGCTGCACAGCACCTTTTACCCACCCCGGCCTTTTCTTGGTCTAGAGATTGGCTTAATTAGACAGAACAAATTATGTTAACATGTAGTACTCTTCAAACAAAAACTCTAAATGTACTTCCAGAGAATTTGAACTTCATAACTTATTCAAAATGTTCTGTCTTATGCCACAGGAGGAAAACAAGTTTAAGTATGGATGTAAACAATACTTTTATTTAAAACCAGAACCTTTTTATTTTTACTTTTTGCACTTATTATTTGTACTTCTCATATGAAACTCAAAAAATAACAGCTCTGCTAGTCAACCTTCCATATGGTGAGCCGAAAATCTCTTAGTGATTTTCTTTGGAAGACAGAGAATATACTTTATTCTTTCAGTTTTCTATCTAGCAGAGAGTACAACAAGCTAGCATTCAGATTATTTTAATTTAATAATTAAGGTATGCATGGTTGGATAAAGGAAGATTTGCTAACTGGAGATTGGTGTTCATATGGATTCACAAATACTAATCAACCTTTTTTCAAGTAATGGAAACCCAGTGGCAATAGCTTAAACAAGACAAACGAGTAAATAAAATTTAACAGATGTAATTTTTAAAAATCATAAGGCTCCCGGTGTGTCTCCTAGATCTTAAGTACAGAAAGATAGCCCAGGTATTTAACAGAAATGGGAAAATATCAGCAGAAGAATCATCTCTCAGTCTCCCCCATCTCTCTCATTTGCTTTATTTTCCTGTCTTTCCATAAAACAAATCCCTCTGTTTCTCATTTCCTATGACAAACAGAGGAAAATCCCTCTACTGTTTTCAATATAGTTCCTTTAAGAAGCCAGTTAGAATAAACTGGAACACTTCAGCTCAAGTTTAAAACTCTCAAGAGCAAAGAATGGAGTGGCCTACATTATCTATTTGTCAAGGCATTCATCATATTCTAATTGAAATGATCATTTTGAAAACTTCTGAAAAATCTTATTTTGTTATTTTCAAATTTGATCATTTGTTTTTTAAAAGTATTTTAATCCTTGCTCATATTTTTCAAGTTTTAAAATTCCTTTAAATTTACTAAATTTTTAATTTATTTTTATGTTTGATAATGTCAATATCTGTGGCATTTAGGAGTCTGAGTCTGCCACCCCCCCCCCATTTATTCTCTCTTGTGGGGAATAGTTGGTTTGCATGTTTTATTATTTTTGATAATGAATTATTCATTTTTCTAAAAAAGAAATTTTCCTTCCACTTGACATCAATGTCAAGATCTGAAGTTAGTTGAGACAATTTTGGCAGCTCAGGTACAAAATTTAAGAACTTAAAAGAACTATGAGGCTGAGTACCCCCTTAAAAGAGAGGTACTTCTCCCAAGAAGGCCAACAAATAACCAACAGATATAAGAAAAAAGGCTCAACTTCACTAGCTATTTGGACATGCAAATCAAAACTACCATCTCATACCTGCTGAAATGGATAGTATAAATAAGACAAGCAATATGTATTGGAGAGGTGGTAGAGAAAAAGGGACCTTCATTTACTGATGTGGGAATACAAACTGGTACAGCCACTATGAAAAACAGTATGGAAATTCCTCAGAAAATTAAGAATAGAGTTACCATATGATTCAGCAATCCCTTTTCTAGATATCTGAAGTATCCATCTCATATGAAAACTGCTGTTTAAAATTTTAACCCTGCTATTTGGCTTCTGTAAATGCTTGCTTGCTTAAATAATAGGGAAAATAAGACTATTTCTCTGGGGCATTAGACCTGCCCCAGAGAAAATTATCAGTGGTGGCACCAGGCCAGGCCTTTAGTTGAGGTCTCAAGGCCCCAACACATAGGGGCTCTTTAAGAACTTGCAAAGAGGACCAGAAACACCCCATATTTGGGAGACAAAGAAGGTAAAAGCATATAAATAGGGAAAATTCCTCCATGTTGGGGCCCAGAATTAGAGAGACATTTTCCTCTGGACCAGCGTGTAATAAAATGTAACTCCATCTCTCTAAGTATTACTTGGTTCTTCTCCGGTTTTCTGTAACATATCTGAAAGGTTGTAAGGTCCCGACGGAGAGGTTTGTAAGATCCCAGCTGAGAGGTAGGTGGCGCAGAAGCAAGACACGGAATCTAGGCGATTAAGAAGGGGGCTTTAATCTGCACTCCTGGGCGAAGCTCCCTGGTCCGAGGGTGGGCCAGGGAAGTTCGCGCCCAAAAGCAGCATAGGTATTTCTTTTATAAGGCTGTTTAGGGAGGGGAGGGTGGAGGGCATGAGAGGTGTGGAATTCCTGCCTCGGGCCAGGGGTCTAGGAAGGCCCTAGGAAGACTCCAGCTAGCCAGTTATCTTTGTCACCATCCATCCTGCAGATGCTTGCATCTGCTCTGGGCTACACCCCCTGCCTCAACCTAACAATATCTACACCAAAATTTGAAAACACTTATTTTTCAAAGATTATGCACTCCTATGTTTATTGAAACATTATTCATGGTGGCCAAAACATGAAAACAACTGAAGTGCCCCTCAATAGGTGATTGGATAAAGAAGATGTGGCCCATAGATACAATGGGATACTACTCAGCTGTAATAAAAAATGAAATACTGCCATTTGGGACAACGTGGATGGGTCTTGAGAATGTAATGAAGCATTTATATTATATAAAAAAACTATTGTTTGAAATTTTAACCCTGCTATTTTAGCTTCTGTAAATGCTTGCTTGCTTAAATAATAAGGGACATAAGACTACTCCCAATCGAGAGAGGCCATAAACTATGTCCCAGACAGAGGTGTCAGTGGTGACACCAGGCCAGGCCTTGAGATATGGTCTCATGCCCCTTTCCAGCACACAGGCCTTCTTTCTCAGAAGGCCCAGAAGTCTCATTCCAAAATTTTGGAGACAAAATGCTAGAAAAAGTATAAACAGGAAATGTTTTCTCCATGTTGGGCGGGGGGGGGGGGGGGGGATAGAATTTGAAAGACACATTTTTCTCTAGGCCTGTGCAGAATTTAATAAAATGTAACTCATTTTCTCTAATCGTTGTTTGGTTTTTCTCTGGTCTTCAGCAACAGTAATACTGAGTGTTAGGCCAAAGTCAAGAACAACTTGGTTTCACTCACTTGTGGGCTATAAAACTGAAAGCAACAAATGAACAAACAAGGCAAAAAAGAACTCATAGACACAGACAACAGTACAGTGGTTACCAGAGGGAATGTAATGTTTACCAAAAAACCCATTGAAACCTGTAAGAATTTTGTGAGTTTATTTGAGCCAAACTGTCAACATATGCCGGAAAGCAGAACCTCAATGAATTGAGATAATGGTCCCAAGAATGGCTGATTACATTTCTATTTATACATTGCAATCAAAGAAGGAACATAGGTGGGTTACATGAAATTCATTGGTAATGGATTAAGGAGGTGGGAGAAAGCAAAGCAGTGGGGGAACCCTGGGATTGGATAAAAAGTAAAATGATGGACACATACTTAGGTGGGTACAGGAACAATTAACATGATAATGAATGAGCTTGTCAGGTCAGTATATGGCCCTTTTCATCCTCAATTTTTATCCATCTTTATGTATATCTATGCATTTTACTTGTTTAGGATATTTTTCTTCTAATATTACCATGATCATTTATTCTCCCATTTTTCTTGTTCTTTTCATTTAATGTATCTTAATATATTTTGGATTTTCTTATTTTACTCTAAATATATCTTCATATTTTGGCCATATTCCATCTCAATTTCATTTTGAAATGTTTTAGCAATTATTTATTCTACTCTATTTTTGAGATTAATTTGGCATTAAACTCATTTTATTAGTGATTTTAACAATTTTGCTAATTTCCCCCCAAATTGGAGACCACGCATATGGGTAATGTACACCTTATTTACTTTTCTAACCTCATTTCCTCCACTGTCCTTCACATCTCACTGACTAGGTTCCCTATCTCATATGCCTTTGGGAAGCTAGATAGATGATCTCCTTCAACTCACTAGTTTTTTGGCACTCTTATTATTGAGGACTATAGAAAAAAATAAATAAAAATAAGCCAAAAGATTTGTATAACCCCTGTCTATTGGTAAATCTGGATAAAAGTATCTAGGAGCAGGCCACAGTGGGCATAAGTAAATGGTGCATTGTTCAAGATCTCTTCCTTATGTTCAAGTATCTCACATTTTAGGAAAATCCTCCTTAACATGAACTGTAAATATTTTGCACACTATCAGCCCATTTAACTCTAAAGGAGAAATGTCCATGAAGATACTCATTCAGTTATTCACTATACATATTGAATATTTAGTCCAATATACTTTTCAAGGCACATACTTTAAAATAACTAATAATATAATCACTGAAAATATGGAGATAAGTATTGTGATTTGTCATTTGTTTTCTTGTAGAGCACAATTATCCTAAAGAGAGTCAAAGCAATTCTGAAATATGACATCTTATTCTTCTTGGAAGCATCTGGGAGAGTTTTTAAAATACATTTTTTGACTAGTAATTGGTTCAGAATAACTAAAACATGGTTGTTGAAATTAAGAACTGGTTCATTGAAAAGATAAACATAATTGGCAAATCTTTAGCTATAGCCACTAAGAAAAAAAAGAGAACTCAAATAAATAAAGTTATAAATAAAAGAGGTGACACTACAGCTGCTATCTCAGAAATACAAGGGATCTACTATATAAAGGAGAGTACTATGAATAATTATACATCAACAAATTGGACAAACTAGGAGATAAAATATTAGAAATGAATAATCTTCTAAGACTGAACCTTGAAGACATAGAAAATTGTAATAGAGGCATTACCTATAAAGAAACTGAATCAGTAATCAATATCCTCTCAATAAACAAAAGTCCAGGACCAGAGAGCTTCACGGGTGAATGCTACCAAACGCTCAAAGAAAATTTAATACATATTATTCTCAAACATTTTCAAAAAAAAATTTCCAAAATAATCTTATAATTTCAGAATAACATTGATATCAAAACCAGAAAAGAACACCTCAAAAAAAGAGAAAATAATAGACCAATATACCTGATGCACATAGGTGCAAAAATTCTCAACAAATTATTAGCAAACTGAGTTCAACAGCATAATAAAAGGATTGTGCACCATGATCAACTGGAATTCATTCCAGGGATGTAGAATGGTTCAACATACATTAATCAACATAATATATTACATTAAGAAAATATATAAAAATTCTATGATCATCTCAATAGATACATGCAAAGCATTTGACAAATTTCAACATTTATTTAGGATAAAAACTCTTAACAAAAGAAACCTACCTCAACATAATAAAGACCATATTTGACATCATACTCAACAGCGAAAAACTAAAAGCTTTTTCTCTATGATCAGAAATAAGTTAAGAATACCCACTTTCGCCGAAACTGGTTTGGCTCCGTGGTAGAGCATCAGTCTGCGGACTGAAAGGTCCTGGGTTCGATTCCGGTCAGGGGCATGTACATTGGTTGCGGGCACATCCCCGGTGGGGGGTGTGCAGGAGGCAGCTGGTCAATGTTTCTCTCTCATTAACGTTTCTGGCTCTCTATCTCTTCCCTTCCTCTCTGTAAAATATCAATAAAATATATATATATTTTAAAAAGAATACCCACTTTCATCAATTTTATCCAACATAATTTTGAATTTCTGAGCCATTGCAATTAGCCAGGAAAAAGAAATAAAAATTGGAAAGAAAATCGTAAAGCTGTCATTATTTGTGGAAAACATAAGTTTATATATACAAAACTTGAAAGACTCAATAAAAAAAAATCTGTTAGAACTAATAAACAAATTCAGTAATGTTGCAAGATACAAAATCAATATACAAAAATATGTTATGTTTCTGTATACTAAGAAAAACTATCCTATCAGACAGAAAAATTTTAAAAAACCATCCCATTTGGAATTGAATCAAAACTAATAAAATACCTAAAAATAAATTTAATCAATGATGTTAGAGACCTGTATAATGAAATCTTTAAGACTCTGATGAAAGAAACTGAAGATACAAATAAATAAATAAATAAAAATTTATGCTCATGCATGGAATGGAAGAATTAATATTGTTAAAATGTTTATATTATACAAATCAATCTGCATATTCAATGTAACCCTATCAGAATTCCAATGACATTTTTCAGAGAAATAGAACAATAAATAAATTTGTATGAAACCACAAAAGACCCTCAAATTTGAGAAAGAAAAACAGAGATGAGGCATCAAACTTTATTTCAAACTATATTATAAAGCTATAGTATTTAAAACAATAGGGTATTGGCAAAAAGAAAAATAGATTAATGGAGCAGAATATAAAGCCAAAAATAAACTCACAAATTTATGGTCAGTTATTTTTTTTACAAAAGTAGGCAAGAATATATAATAAAAAAAGGACAGTCTCTGCAATAAATATTTTGGGAAAATCAAACAACCGCATGCAAAAGAATGAAACTAGACTAATATTTTGTATCACTCACAAAAATTATGTCAAAATGAATTAAAGACTTGAATCTATATGCATAAAAGCCTAAATGACCTTTACAACAAAACAACCAGAATGACTGGAACAAACTAGTCGCTATAGTGCCCTCTAACCACCAGGGGGTAGATGCTCAATTCAGGAGCTGCCCCCAGCCTGCAGGTCCAGATTGACAAAGGGGCCTGCCAGTCAACCTACTGTCCCTCCCTGCAACCTGCAGGCCCTGATTGCTTGATTGTGGCCAGGTCCTGGGGCTGGGTTGGGGAATGGGAGAAGGTGGCAGCGGACACGGCCCCTTTCTCAGGGGGGCCAAGGGCTGGCTCCCTCCTTGGGGCTGGCAGCCAACATCCCAGGTCCTTCCCTCATCATTCCCCCGCAGCAGGCAGGCCTAACTTGGTTTGCCGACTGCTCACCCTGGTGATGATCTGGCCCTTCCCCTGAGCCAGCAGGCCCAGATCGCCTGATTGGGACCAGGCCCCAGGTTGGGACAGGGGACGGGTGTGTAGGGAGAGGTGGTGGTGGTGGTGGCAGATGCAGGCAGCAAGGGAAGAAGAAGGAGGGTAGGTGGGGGACTGCATGGTGGGGAACGCAGATGGTGAGAGAAGCAGAAGGTGGGGAATATAATTGGCCCTGGTCCCCAGCCAGGCCTAGGGACCCCACCCATTCATGAATTTCTTGTGTAAGTTATAAAACTCCAAGAAGAAAATACAGGTGATAAGCTCATTGACATTGGACATGACAGTGATATTTTTGGATCTGATTCCAAAAGCAAAGGTATAAAGGCAAAGGTAAATCAGTGTGACCACATCAAAAAATAAAATAAAAACATCTGTACAGCAAAGGAAATCATCAACAAAATGAGAAGACATTCTACTGAACTGAAGAAATATTTGCAAGTAATATGTCTAATAAATGATTAATGTGCAAAATATATAAATAATTATATATTAAAACACATTAATAAATGGGCAGAGGATCTTAATGGGCACTTTTGCAAAGAACAGACAGAGATGAGCAACAGGCACATGAAAAGATGCTCAGCATCACTAATCATCAGCGCAATGCAAATCAATACCACAATGAGATAGCACCTCACACTTATGAGGATCATTGTTCTGAAAAAGACAAGAGATGATACGTGCTGTTGATGTGGATTGAGTGAAGTGAACACTTGTGCAGTGTTGGTGGAAATGTAAACTGGTGCAGCCACTGTGAAAAAACAGTATAGAGCTTCCTCAAAAATTTTAAAATAGAACTACCTTACGATCCAACAATTTTACTTCTGGGTATTTATTCAAAGGAATCTAAAATACTATCTTGGGAAAAAATACTATATTCAATGCAGCATTATTTCTAACAGCCGGGATATGGAAACCACCTGTGTCCATTGATAGATGAATGGATCTAGAAAGTGTGATGCAATGAAATACTACTCAGCCAGAAAAAGAAGGAAAATCTTGCCATCACAACGACATGGACAGGCTTTGAGAATATTATACTAAGTGAAATAAGTTAGGCAGAGAAAACAAATACCATATAATTTTTCTTACATGTGGAATCTAAAAAGTAAAATGAAATCCATAGATATGGAAAACAGAGGGAAAGAGGGTTGGGAGGTGGATAAAATGGGTAAAAAGATAAGAAGTAAAAACTTCTAGTTATAAAATAAATGTCACAAGGATACAATGTGTAGTGTGGTGATGATAGCCACTAATATTGTATTGCATATTTGAAAGTCACTGAGTAAATCTCATCATAATTGTTTTTGTTTTTTAACTTGGTGATGGATGGTAATTAGACTTAGTGTGATGATCATTTTGGAATATACAGAGTGGGACAAAAGTAAGTTTATAGTTGTGAGTAGTTGGAACACAGAGTTTATTATTGTATTACTAGTGGCCCAGTGCACGATTTTCATGCAGAGGGAAGAAAGTGGGGGGTAGGGGAGCGGTCCCTCAGACTAGCCTGTGCCCTCTTGCAGTCTGGGAGCCCTCAGAGGATGTCCCTCCACCACCACTGCACCTGCCAACCTTGAGCCAGCTTCTGGCTGAATGGAGCTCCCGCTGAGGGAGCTCACTGACCACCAGGGGGACAGCTCCTGTGTTGAGCTTCTGCCCCCTGGTGGTCAGTGCACGTCATAGTTACTGGTCATTCCACTGTTGGGTCAATGTGCATGTTACCCTTTTATTATATAGATTTATTAATTACTGCATTATTTTCCATGCAAATAATGGTAAACCTACTTTTTCTCCATCCTGTTCAAATATAGAATCATTATATTGTTCACCTGAAATGAATATAATGTTACCTGTCATTTATACCTCAATAAGAAAAGAATGCTATGATATTAAAAGTAATAAAAAGAAATATATTTTTTGAAACTTTTGCATAGAGGTTATGTTGCCAAAACAAAATTCTTGAGACCAAGGTGTATGTATTATTAACAAAAATGTCTTCACTACCTTGAAATATTTCATGGAGAACATGACTTATTATAGAAGATATTTATTATAGTCTAGCTTTTAATAGATTTACTCTTTTTATGTTTTACAGTGCTCCTTGTTACATAGGCTTCTTTACTAATAAAAAATTTCATGCATTTATATAAAGAATCTAAATTGGTAAATACTGATGGAAATTCATTGGATCTTCATTAGATCTACAATAATTATGTTATGCTGTTATTGGTATGCATTAAATACGAATGCATTTCAAATTATGTACTGAATGAGGCTGACTTGTTTATTTTAGACCACTAATGAACTGTCATTTGATCATTTACAGCCAAAAATTTGCTAGAAATAAAACTGATAGGTATACTTCAGGAATATACAGATGGATTGAGGGCTGTCAGGCTAAATGTGTATACGATTTACACAGTCCTGGAAGATTTAGCCTAGCTTAGAGAGGTAAAATTTAATACATGTCCTTATTTCTCACACTGACAGGCCTACTGTGCTATTTTTATGTTTGAACATATGAGTCTGAGAACAAACAGGAAAAGCTTAAAGCTATCCAACAAAAGGCTAGTACAATATTTCAAAAATTATATGAAAAAAAACTATTGTTTTACACAAGAGAACTTACAAGGTACATATCAGCTGAAGTTATTTATTCAATCAAGCAAGCAATTAACTATACAGAGAGTAATAAAATTAAAATTCCCAGATTTTTGTAGTCTGATATCACGGAGGTTTGTCTGTTCTGTGTGTGTTTGTTTAATAGGTTGAATATAAAGTTTGGAAAAACATATTCATCCCTGTTCTCAGCAGACGTATTCCATCTGCCTCTGCCTTTCGCCTCTTTCTCCCGTTTGAGTGAAGGAGCTGTCCCTGTTCCAGTGCCATTGCTGGAGTTGGAAAAGGCCTATTATCCCCTCCTGCAGCTGGAAGCAACTGGCCACATTAATTAATATTCCTCTCCTCCTGTACTTCATATATTTTCCTCTTTCATTGTTTTCCACATTATACAACATATCCAAATTCCTCTCATTTTACACAGCTACTGACTCAGCCTATTACCCACCAAACCTAAGACTTTCTCACTTAACCATTCACCCTTCCTCACTCCAACCCTGTCTACCAATCCTCCACTGACCTCTAACATTTGACATTCATCTCTGATCTCCAGTCCTTCCTTTTTGGCCTTTTAGTGGCATGTGATGAAGTAAAGCACTCCCACGCTTTTGAATCTCATTCTGCTCTTCCCTCTGCTTTGTACATTTTTGTCTTTACATTTGCTCTGTAACACCTGAAGAACATTTAGAAAAAGGGAACAGCCCAGCCACTTGCAGCTGCCCACAGATATGTATGCCATGGCATACATCTGTGCCTTTGCATATACTAATCCTCCCCTCTAGAAACCACCTGCGCCTTCTTTATACAATAACTTTTATTTCCTTTTTCAGAATTAAGTTCTAGTATTTAAGCTTTCTGGATTTTGGTAGGATGATTTAAAGGTCCTTATGCTGTGTTCTCAGAAAACCCATGACTTCCTTTTCCCCAAAAAATACAATTAGGTGCTCATATATTATACCCCTTTGTTATATTGCGAGTTTCTGGAAGACAGGAGCCAAGCCTTGTAAAATGTATCTTCTAGGACAGTGCATGGCACGGAGTGGGCTCTGAAGTAAGTGAACTGATAATCGGACTTTTCTATTTCCTTGTTATTCCTTCTCTTGTCACATATTTCTTAACATCAATATTAAAAAAAAACCAGGGGGGAAAAAGACAGTTTCTAGTTAAGCTTCTCTGCAAATTTTTATTAAATAAATTGATTAAATCATGCCGTGCATCTCACATTACAATAGACGTACACATTTAACATGTCTAATTTCAAAACCAATCAACATACTTTTCCTTTCTATAACCTTGAATTACCTTTTATAGTCTTATTTGCGCAAATGTTCTTGCTTAACATCAATTTGATTTGTACATAAAACCATTGTACCCATGATGAATTCGCTTTATTTGTTTGTTAGCGCTGGAGATGTTCTTAGTAACAGAAGCTAAGGAGGAAGAGAAACTCTGTGAGGAGCTATTTCTGTGTTCCATGTGTCCATCTCCATTAAACCTCCATAGATATGTGTGTGTGTGTGTGTGTGTGTGTGTGTGTGTGTGTCCCTTGAGGAATTGATCATAGCAACTCAACTCCAGAATTCAGTTGAGAAAAACCTAAACTCAGCAATTCTTTAATTAAAATACCAGTATTTCATAGAGTCATGTGAAAATTACCCCAGTTTTACTTCACAATGCTATTATTTTCACCCATATCTTATTGCCTATGCAAAGGTCTTCCTAGAGTGACAGAAGTCTCTAAAATACCAAAGCACAAAAATATATTTAGGTAATAAAATGATATTAGAGTAGACTGCATCGGCTCCAGTCTATTTTGACTGTCTTTAACTATAAACATGTCATAGATATCCTCTAATTGCAAATACTGGGGTGTCTTTAATAAAACACAAGAGTCTAGAGTCTTATAGTTCATGGATGAAGAAGCAAAGCAATTTACAGATTCATTGGCTTGAACCCTATACCTTTCTGCAGCAGATGAAAAGGAATAGTTATAGGAAATTCATAAGAATTTTGGTTTCAGTATGATGACATCGAATTTCATAAATATCATTTTGACTGTTTTCCTGATAGTAATTGTATACAAAGAAAATTGTTTTCATGAAGTAGTTTTTGTACACTATGGCTGCTAAGAAAGTACTTCTGCTTATCATATTTGGCCCAAACTACCTAATCTGCAGGAAATCCATCGGACACTATTCTACTCATTCATATTACGTACTCTGAAATTTTGAAAAAAGCTTTTCACAGATCTTTCCCTGGTTGGACTTAGTTCCTGCTTTTTGTTGTTTCACAAGCTTTCGAATGTTACTTTTTAAAAAAATCTATTTTTGCTTCCAAGATTTTCTCTGTCTACACCTTCTCCCATTCTTGTTCATCTGTCAAACATTAGGTTTGTAAGTAAAATTAGTAATAAGAAACCATGATTCAAAACCTTGAGAGACTCTAGAAGCACATTCTTACATTTCAGTTGTTGACATAAATGGAGATTTTCATTTTATTTTGGTTACAAAATCTCTTCTTTCTTTTTTTTTACCTTTAATATAATTTTCACATTTTTATATTATCCATCTTCTCTCTTATCAAAAGATCACCAGCTTCCTGTTTCTCTCTCAAGAATGTCCTCACCGCATCACCAGCATTTCCCTCCTTATTGAATATCCAAACCCAAACGTGTTTACTGTTTGCTCTTCCTGGAATCTTAACACTTTGTGTAGTTAGGGCTTTTATTGGTTACACACAATTGTAGATCTGTTTGATTGCTTTATTAAGGATTTTTAACAGCTTAAGTGAAGTACTTGAACAAGATGTTTCATCAAACAATACCATGTGGCAACATGCACTGTTGTTTGTCTGTGCATTGTAATTTGGCTCTTGTTTTTGGCATGTATAGTTCACCCTGCTTTTATGTTTTCGACTCATATGCCCACATCTGCTTTCCTCCCATCATAAGTATCTTAAAGAAGTGACTCATCTTACCTCAGCCTGCATTTAAGACCTATTGTCATCAACACGCCAGTACCTACATTAGACCCTGAAGTCACTGGTTCTATCAATAAACTTAAATGACATTTAAAAATGAGAAACTTCATTCCTAAAGGTATCTCACTGGTGCTTGTGAGCAAACATCCGGCTATGTCATTTAAATGCAATGTGAACTTATGGGCAGGGATAACAGTGCGGTGGCGGTGGCAGTGGGCAGAGGGGAGGTGGAGGTGGAAAGGGTATAAGGAAATCAATGATGATGGAAAAATGAACTGAAATAAAATGCAACGTATTAAGATTTCTCTTGATTCATTATCTAGTGAGATTATACTTAATACTCATGAGACTATAGTTTCAGCTATTAGAAGGTATGTTTTTAAAACATTGCAGTTATAAAAACTCAAGAGCACACGCACCAGGAGATGGAGAAAAATAATAAGCAGAAGCACTTAGCTTGTTGTGGCTGCCTAGGCCTGACTGTCCCTGAGAGTTCCTGTTTCCATGTCTGAAAGCAGGAAAACACCCAGGAGAGATTGAGCTTGAGCTGAGGCCTTCTCAGGTGAGGCCCTTGAGCAACTGGTGACAGCTTATCTGCAGCAGTACCTTCGGTGTTTCCGCAGAGCTACTTCTAATGAGACCAGGAGATGGCTGTGCTGGGAATTTAGACCAGCATGGGGAGGATGCTTTCTCAGAGGCTGTTCCAATGTTGTTTTCAGGCAGGGTTTTAGCCCACGTGATGATGAGCACTTTAGGTGATTAGAACTCTGCAGCTGTTATAAGAACGTGCCCAGGGTGATGGGGTATGGGAAAGATCACGCAGCCATGAGACCTATGCATCTGAGGATGCAGGTTAGCAGTGACAATGATGAGACATCAGGCAGTAGCCCAGGGTTTTTTCTTCCTAGGTAGAATCAATGCTGCACCCAAGTATTGTTTAGAAAAACCTGGGGCACTAAGAACACGCTCGTTGTGCATCTGGATAGCAAGTGCTTCTGTGGCTGATTCTATGAGCACATGCAGAATAAAAAAAATTAGAAATGAATGCATACTTTGACTTTAAATTCACCCAGAAAGGAAAGCAAACTAGCCAAAAAAGAGATGCTGATTAGAGGAGGAAACACGGATCACTGCATCATACTGAATGGCAGTATAATATAGTCTTTTCACTTTTTAAAAATGTAAAAGTGTAGGTGAGAAAGTAATTTGTCAGTAAACATCTTTAGAATGAAAGTGGTTTGTAGCTGAGACTGCCAATAAAACTTTTCTAAATGGAGATGTTTTATTTTTCACAAAATGATTGATTTCTGGGTTTACTTTTACAGTAATTAATCTGACCGGGTTTATCAGTTTAGGCAAGTCTCCCTGCTCTCAAAATTTAAGTATCTTGGATAATTTTTAAAGTCTTTTTAATCTAAAGTAAGATCTAAGGCTAAACAAACTAAAAAAAATTGCAGATTTTTCAATAAATGCTATTATGTCTGGTTTCATTTCCCTTGACAAATGTCTTTTTTGCTAATCTGATTATAAGCAAATTCTATGAGTGAAACTTCTACATAACTCAATTATCTAATTGTAACAATACCTGTTATTTACATAGAAATTTTCACTTTTTGAAAAACAAGCATTCCCATGCATTATCTCACTGCTAGTTCTTTTCTATAAAGGAGTGAAACTACGACCTTATTTAAAATAATACGTGTATATTGGGCTTCTTTTTGTTCCAAGATCTTAGATCAGAGATGCACAGGCTGGCACTGAGTAATTGCTGAATGAGTGAATGACAGATTTTATGTTTGGGGTAAAATTGTAAAAGTTATATGATATTTACAAAGTTTTTATTTGATATTTAAGGATTTTGACATGTGGAGCTTTCTGTCAGTGAACTCATAATAGCTTAGTTAGCAAGTTGGCATGGCTCAGCTCCAAAGGGCGATGGCATATGTTTGATCCAGATGAGTGAGCTTTCAAAAAGGCATGTGTTTCCTTTCTTTTTCATGTTTATATCATGGCACAAAGAAGATACACATTACATGTATTATTTAAATAATAGGTAAAATTGTAATATTCCACAAAGAGATTAATGACCCAAATCATCATTACAATTTTTTGTAACTTTGGGAGTAGTTAATTTCCTATGGTGGGAAAACTGATGAATAAAATGAATAATTCAAGAATGACACATATCTAGCAATATTATAGGTAAACATTTTTTTTCCAGAGGAAACATACGTTTGGCCAAGATGGAATCCTTTGGCATTGATCAAATGCAGTTTTAGTAGAGACAGTGTTTCTACTATCCAAGACTCAGAGCATAAAGCATTGAGATGATAACTGGTCACCTGTGAGATCTTTGCAGTCAACATGTTTATAAGAAATGTGCTGTAGCCAAAACCAGTTTGGCTCAGTGGTAGAGCGTCGGTCTGCGGACTGAAGGGTCCCAGGTTCGATTCTGGTCAAGGGCATGTACCTTGGTTGAGGGCAGATCCCCGGTGGGGGGTATGCAGGAGGCAGCTGGTCGATGTTTCTCTCTCATCGACGTTTCTGGCTCTCTATTTCTCTCCCTTCCTGTCTGTAAAATATCAATAAAAATATATTAAAAAAAGAGAAATGTGCTCTACTTCTGAATAGTGATCTACACTTTATAAATCACTTTCATTCACATGATGTCCCTTGAACCTCAAAGCGGTCAGGTGAGAGATACGGTGGTTATGTTGTGATTCCTGTTATATAGACCAATGAGAAAAGGTGACTTTGGAACTTCTGGACCCACACTCATTGCTTTGGCTTTCATATGGGCTTATGTGCTGCTGTTTTGCTTTGTTATTTTTGGTTGAGTGCGTTCTTGCAAAGAATCATAGACTTATTGATAGATGCAACAATTTAGAATATTGCAAGAGCATTTATACTGGAAGAAAAAAGCCAATATCAAAATGTCACATGCTATATGATTCTATTTATCCTCAAAATACAAAATTATGAAAATAGAGAACTTCTTACTAGTAGTGGTTGCCAGAGGTTGGGGAAAGAAAGGGAGGGTATGACTATAAAAGTATAGCATATGGAAAACTTTTTATGTAATGGAATGTTTTCCTACTGTCTTGATTGTGGTGATGGTTATTTAAATCTATACATGTGATAAAATGTCTTAGAATTATATGCCAAACTATTAAAAATGAGTACATGAAACAGCATGGGTCTGAGTAAGAATTATTAGGCATATTAATTATATTGTGCCAATATCAATTTCCTGATTTTGATAATGCACTATTGCTGGGCAGGAACTCACCAGTGGGAGAAGAATGTGGACAGGTTCATCTGATCGCTTCTGTGCTATTTTTGCCATTTTTTGTAAGTCTAAAATTATATTTAAAGTTTAAAAATCAGAGAATTCTCCACTACTTTATGGACTCCAAGCCCAAGAGAAAAAAAAGCCAATAAAGTCTTGGATTAAAGCTTCAACTCTTCATATGGAAAAAAATAATATAAAGAGAAAGATCTTGGGACCAATGTGAAAAGGAAGATAAATTAAACAGTAAAGTGAAATTTAAGTAGCACTTTAAATATTTTCATTCATTCATTCATTCATTCATTCATTCATTCATTTAAAAAGAAGAGGCAGAAGAACATGAGGATGGAGATCTGGCTGCCTGGGTTTGAATATTGGCTCTGCCGTCTAATAGCTATGTGAGCTTTGACAAAGTTTTGATCTTTCTGTACTGCTGTATTCTTGTCTATAGGGAGAATAATAGAACCAAGCTGTTAATTTTATTATAACTATATGTATTAGTATATATTAGAAGAGTATAAGGTATTAAACATCATCTAAGCACCAACTATTACCACTATTATGTGTTCTTTTATTGAAAGTTTTTATTCAAGGTAATTTACTACAACACAGAGGCGATAAAAAGATGGTTTAGTCAACGTTCCGTGTCCTTGAGGATCTTACAGTTTAGCAGGAGACCGGAATGAAAATCAACAGCACAAGTGAAAAGCATGAAATCTATCTCCATATACATAACAGACAATCAAATCTGATATCCAAGAAAGGAAACCTAGCTCTCATCATGTTGGGGAAATTAGAGAGGATTTGTTTGAAGAGGGGAAGTTGAACGGGGCTTCTAGAGCTGATTCCAAACGTTGCCGGGAAAAGCATCTCAGGCAGTAGGAAGCACTAGGCCAACAAAAAGAGGAAGGAGAGTGCAGACTCCAGAAACAGACTCCAATTGGACTTGTGTACAGACTAGAAAAGAGCGAGACATTAGCAACTCCAACAAGCACATTCAAAGAAATAATGGCAACACTGAGCACCAGAATAAAGATGTGGGAAGATTACCCTTTCCCCGAGAGTGACTTCCAAATCTATAATAACATCACATCTGAGTTCTCCTTCTCAGCACAGCACTGATCCAGCTTCAGCACAGCCATGCCTGACCTCGGCCCTGGCAGAATGTCCATGTGAGGAGACTAAAGCTTGGAAATACACTGAGATACTTCTCTTTCTTAATGGCATCTTTGCTCTTCCTGGTGAATGTGTGAGGGAGAAAGCTAATACCGCTTTTTCTTGCCTGGATTTGTTCCACTTGCTCACCTTGAAAAAAAATTTGTCTAAATTATTGTAACTGGCAATTGTCTTGCTCAGATGATTGGCAGGGAAAACAGAGCAGTGTTTGCAGGCCCTGGAAAGCAACCTTTGATTAGAACTGTTAACACCTATTGTTGTGGCATTGATTCAACCTCATTTAGCTTTGAAGGGGTGGGTGGTTGTGTAATCTTAGCAGAATCCTGGCTTTGCATTTTGGACTGCAAACAGGGCAATTTCTAGAGGATGCCTTAGAGACAAGATTTGTTTTCTAAGACTGTTTTTGAAATGTCCCTCTGGAGAAAAAAACAAAAAGCAAAAACGGTTCATTAGAAGGAGAATAAAAGTTTAAGCCCTTGGAGAATTAAGAGGCCATAAAGGGAATGCTTTCATATTTTCAAATGAAAATCAGTGTTCACCTGTGACCAGCTTTGATAAACATGAGGATTTTATGCTGGTACCCAATTTGTATATTGCACTGTAGGCAAAGGAATATTTTTATTATCTATATTCAAAGTACTGACTGAATGCCAGGGATACACTATATCAAATGCAGAATTAGATGAAGTCCCTACCCAGGACACCTATAATTTAAATGCTATTTCCCTAAGCAATGTCCCAAGAAGGAAATAACGTCTTACATTTGCTGCCCAGGATTCTGTCCCATCTCCTTTCATTTCCTGTTTATATATGCTCCTTGACACCACCCAAAACTTTTCATATAAAACTGGAAACTGGAGAAAGTGATTTGTTTAAGCCCCATCATCAGTTTCCTTTATTTTGTATTTTTTAAAAGTTGTTTTTGTTGTCGTTATTGTTGTTGTTGTTGTTGTTTTACAAAGTATTTTCTAGGCATATGACCCAACTGAATAACTATGTAAGGTTCTTTCACTAATCCATAGGGAAAAAACATATCAGGTAGTAAAAATCCATCATTTTTCTCTCTATTACCACCCTTTATTACAAGTTCAACTTTTTAAAAGTATATAGTTTTATTGATTTTATAGAGGAAGGAAGAGGGAAAGAGAGATAGAAACACTAATGGTGAGAGAGAATCATTGATTGGCTGCCTCCTGCATGCCCCCCCACCCCACCTCCCCCACTGGGGATTAAGCCTGCAACCCAGGCATGTGCTCTTGACCATCCGGATTCAAACCTGGGACCCTTTAGTTTGGAGGCTGACACTCTATCCACTGAGTCAAACTGGCTAGCGCTACATGTTCAACTTTTAATTTCCTGTTTCTTTACATTAATGGCTTAGAAATATTATTGTTTATTCCACTTTGAAGACTGTGGTAAACCCTTTAATGGTGAATTAGAAAACATAACAGTACTACATAAGATGGTCTGAAATGCCTACCGTATTTGCCGGTGTATAAGACGACTTTTTGGCCCTGAAAAATATGCCTCCAAGTGGGGGGTAGTCTTATACGGCGAGTATATAACAAACTCTGTATTTTTAGTGGAAATTTTAGGGGGTCGTCTTATACGCCGGCAAATACGGTATTTCTGAAAATTCTTCATCCTTCTACTCCAAACCATGTAATGGTTTGTTCTTTTGAAGTTTTCCCAAACTAGACGCAGGAAGAATAGTATAACTTAAATTTATATACTATTGTAGCAAAGGACAGTCTTAGGAGCTATTTTATGTTTTATTGATGGATAGATATATTATTATCTATCACATACATACACACATATAGTGCTAACATTTAAAAAATATATTCAAGTTAGACATTTGTATTTCCTAGTATTACCCAATACTAGAGGCTTGATGCATGAACTTGTGCATGGGTGGGTGATCGGGGCATCTCACCCATTCCCATCTGGGCCAATCGGGGCTGGTTGCCCTAGGGGGTGGAGGATAGGGCCCACAGGAGGTCCTGATGGGGCAATTGGGGCCAGATGGCAGGCGGCAGAGGGAGAGGCCACAGAGGTTGGCCAGCCATGGGAGGTTGGCTGTGGGAGTGCACTGGTGGTCAGTATATGTTATAGCAATTGGTCAAATGGTCGTTCCAGTCATGCAGTCATAATAGTCTTAACAATCACTTAGGCTTTTATATATATAGATTGCTTTCTCTTGTCATGAGCCACTGATAGAATCTGAGGACACAGAGCAACACACTCCTCTAACCCGATACTGAACTGTGTGTAAGCGATCAAAGGTTAAGGGAAAGCCTGGCTGCCTTTGATCTCCTCCATGAGATGACAAGCTGGTATCTTTTGTCCACTTCCAAAGGCTCTCAAGCCTCAAAGAAATTCATATGGACTCAATGGGGGGAAAAGTTGAAGGAGGCAAAATTTTAAACTACTTTTTGAAAAACCAAACAGAAAAAAATATATGATTATATAGTTCAATGATAAAAGCTATACATTAGGTGTCTTACTGCCACAAAAGTGTGTGACAATAATTTGAAAATTAAAATAACCAGGGAGAACAAAGTAAACTTCTTTTAAGCCAAAGTGAATGAGAAGTTAACACATGCCCAAAAAGTACTTTTCATTATTTGTATACCTATTTTACTCCCTTTTCCTTAAATGAATAATGAAGAAATCTGATTTTGCCATCTATACTAATAATCGGGAAATATGCAAATTGCTCAGGGCTCCATCACAGTAATGACTGAACTGCAAGCTTCATGGAGCAACCAGGCTGTCAGGGAGGGACAGTAAGGGGCAACGAGGCTAGCTAGCAGGGGTAAATTAGGAGCAGCCAGGCAGGCAGGCAGGTTAGCAGTTAGGAGCAAGTGGTCCCAGATTGTGAGAGGGATGTCCAAATTGGAGAGGATGCAGGCTAGGCTGAGGGGGACCCCCTCCACGTGCACAAATTTCATGCACTGTCCCCTTCTCTCTATATATAAAACCCTAATATGCAAATAGACGGAACAGTGGAACAAGTAAACAACTGGTTGCCATGATGTGCACTGACCACCAGGGGGCGTGTGCAGGACATGGTGGATGTAGGCAGCAGTGGCAGAGTGCAGAACATGGAAGGCATTGGCCAAGGTGGGATTGTGGAGCAGGTAAGTAGGGACACCAGAGCAAGGTGGGGCACAGGTCGCTGTCTTTGGGGCAAGCCTCTGGTGGTTTTTCTTTGCTCCTGCAAGCCATGGTCCCATCAGGTGTTCATCCCTGCTCCCGCAGCTGGCACCAGAGCCATTGCTCACACCACTGACAATGCCGGCCCCAATCACTTCGCGGGTACACATGGGGCTGGCAAGTGGGGCTGGCGTCGTCAGTGCATGGGGGCAGTGACAGCGGGAGCTGGGCTGTGGGCAGACAGGGGACTGGGGCTATGGTGGGAAAGGCACTGGGCCCCTGGTTTATTTTATAGTATGTCACCACATTTCCCCCAAGTTGACTTTTAGCTCTTCTTACTTATTTTTCCCAAGTTAAGTTTGTTCTAAAAGGGACAGTGTATATTTATCTTCAGTTATTTCCTGCTCCTTTTCATCAAACCTTGATGATGACCCGCCTTGGTATGTGAAGCCACCAGTGCAATTTCGGTTTTCTTGCTCTTAATTCTAACATTTCTTTCCTTGCCCTTCATGCCTAACTGTAGGTCTCTGATACTGCTCTTCAGACATATCAATCAAATCTCCTCAAAAAATTACAAACATCTTCTGTCAAATTCTTACCTGTATCCCCTGCAGATTTTACGTTGCCTCTTAGCTGTGACTATTAAATCTATATCATCACATTTTCTGAAACATATTATGTGCTTTGTGCACTCTCAAATGTCCTCCTTAAGGTGTCTCTTTGAAAGTCCTTGCCTCCCTTCTTTTTTTATTTCCAGGATATATTTTTAATTAGAAAAAAAAACACACACCTACATTTGACAGGATAAATGAAAGAAGCTTGAATTGATTCCAGGGGGGCAGTGCTGAGGCACAGGAGCAGGTGATCTCCACAGCTTCCCACCCTCCTGCTTCTCTCTTCACATTTCTCTTACCTGATGGAAATAGCCCCAAAGTGGCACAGAAAGATGGAGCACCATTCCACACTGTATGTGTGTGTGTACATATATGTGTTATTCACAAACAAAACATAAATTCTAAAATTTATACAGAAAAATAATATGTAGACACTGTATTCCTAAAATTTGGGTTTTAAAAACACCTAATTTTGTATGTTTGCTTATTTTTTTAATCTAATGAAATAAATCATTACAGACACAGAGAACGTGTCCAAGTTTCCTTGTCTTGCCTCACCTCCAAATAACAGATCTCCTGAAATTCCTCTATATAATTTTCATTGCATGTATCCATATCAATATATAGCCAATAGATAGATGACATTTTCTAAATCTTTTTTACGACCAGGCATTGTAAGAAAAGTTACAACTCAACAAATCGGGAGAAGATATTTACAATGTACTTAAACAACAACAACAAAATTAATATCTCAAATAAAAAGGAATAACACAACAGCCTTAGAGCAAGAGAGCTCGTAGACCATGGCAGGCGCTGGAAGTCCTCAGTGCTCCCTGAGCAGGCTGTGGAAGGGGGGCTGTTTGGAACCTCGACAAAGGGAGATCTAGATTGACAAGTATCAGCGCTGGCACTTCACCATTCATGCCATCACCCTGCATTATCATTCCTGTTGTGAAGAAGAACACTCAATTCTGATCAACAAAACTTTAAAGATTTCAAATTTAAAGGCAATTACTCTGTAAGGATCTTCTAGAATATACCAGTCTGGGGTCTCTTGAGATTTGCAAGGGACTCAGAGTTACTTAATTCCTGATGTTATTTGACTATTACTTGTCTAACAATTAGGTATGTCCATTTTGTTTGCAGTAAAATGGATATGAGGACATGATACCTGTCCATAAGAAAGACATAAAAATATACTTGAAATTCTGTAGGTGCTTTAAGAGAAGAAGGCTGCATATATTTATTATTATATTCCTTATGTATAACTGGAAATTAATGATAATGGCATCAAATGTATTTATAATAATTATGAAATTAAAACCTTGTGTACAGAGGTAAGAAAATACTATATTGTATGGCAAAATTTTTTTTAGATGTATACACATATCTCTAAAAAGAAAAAAAAAGACTGCTTTATGCTCTCTCTCTCTCTCTCTCTCTCTCTCTCTCTCTCTCTCTCACATCCCCAGGGAAATCTCTAAGTGAATAATGACATGTAAGAGAACATTGAGATATATCTCCCCTCAAAGCAAATGGATACATATTTTTTTAAAAATTAAAAAGGAAAGAAAGGCTAGTCAGTTGCAAAAATTTTTCCTGTGGTTGTAAGTTACTTATAGTTTTCTGTTTACTATTACTTCATATTCATTTCAGTACTCAATCAATGACTAATTCTTAGCTAGTAAGTAAAATCTGAATAAAGTGTTTGGTACATAATGAGTTCTCAGAAATGGTGGCTATCATTTCACCATGGGGAAAATACTCAAAATTAAGTTTACAACAAATTACTAGTAGTACACACTTCCTTTTCCTATAGTTTACCTTGATGTAATATAATGTCATTTCCTATCCCTTAATTGCCCTTATGTTCCACGATAAATTGAATTTAACAGCATGAAAAATCTTAAATGTCATAGGAATCTCAGTGAGTATGTAGAATAATGTCTACTGATATAAATTATATTTAGACAATAAAGTCACCTGTTTACAGAGTGGAATTAACCTAGTGATTCTGTCGCAAATATTCAGAGAGACAGGACTTATTAGTTGTGTGTGTGTGTGTGTGTGTGTGTGTGTGTGCGTGTTAAATATTGCATGCACTACCATTTTTATTTATTCAAATCCAAATTTGCCTCAATGTACGGAAGGCAACATGCTACCTCCAGTTCAGCACAGCTTCCTGCAATATAGGGATATGAGTCACACATAGGAGGACTTGGCATTCCCCTTGCATTGCAAATCCTTTCTTTTATCTTGATAGCAGGTGTTAATGTAAATTCACTGCACACTTTTGGAAAAGGGGAAATAGCGAAGGGTTTGGACTGTTTGCAAATTGCTTATTATTGTACCTCTTTAAACCACTCTCTTTGACTGCATGAGGCTTTGATAGCTCATCCAGTTGCGCTAGCAAGAGCATAATGCTGCAGGCATGAGGCGATTGGGGGCAGTGTGTTATTGACAGGATCTTCTGAATGATGATTTATTATGAACATCAATGGGAACAACACTTGTTCTTTCTGAAAAGCCTGTTTGTTCCTTTTGCCTCGCCGGGGAGGAGCACACTGCCCAGGACTGAGACACTGTTTGCACTGTTTATGCTCCTCTCCAACTGCAGCATTTCTACACAGGTGAGAGATTTTTTCTGGTCTCTGTTTTGATGACTTACCAATCATTTGGAATTGTGACATACCCAGAAACCTCTAAAAGCAATACCATTTGGCAAGAAATAGATAAAATAAACAAGAAAGAATCTCCATGATAAAAAACAGTTTGTTTTGGTCTCAGTTGGTTTTCCAAAAGAAATAGAAGATCCTAATAACAGAGGCATTCACACAAATTTTATCCTAGAAAACAAAGAATATTATGTTTCATGTGAATTACAGGCTGGTTAAAACGCAAAACTTATTATCACATACTAAATAGCACTGGACACTCCACCTCCCTAGACTAAGGCCTGGGTTATACATCATGTTTATTTGCAAACATTTATTTTTCTCATCTTAAATCAGTTAGGTAAGTGTTTCCCCCAAAAAATAATGTTTCTCTTCAGATGCACATCCTGGCTCTCATTTTTAAGTAAATTGAGGTATTATTCATTGGAATTGTAAATAATAAAACAAAATACATTATTTAAAATTAAAAAGTATAATTGCTTTAAACCAGTACAAGAGACATTCCTAATGCAGACTTTAAACAATGCTTTAAAAAGCCATAATTTAGTCTGTAAGTTAGACTTTATATGGTTTATGATAGATAGATTTTATAGACTTTTATTTGTATACATGTGTATGTATGTATATACTGTACATATGTATACAAATGTACACATAAATAGACACACTACTAGCTTTTTCTTTTACTTTATATTTTCACCAAAATAGAAAATTCTAAATCACATTATAGTTCAACAGAAATATTAGCAATAAATCAATGTCTTCTTCAAAGAATGCTGATTATTCGGGTCTAATATTGACCAAGAATCATAGAACAATTTCTCATTTAAACCACTTATAGAATTTTGTCAGATGCTATTTTAAAATATATATCACATTTAAAAGAACCTGGACATTATTGAATGAAAGTAGTGAAATAATCTCCAAACCACTAGTTGGTTGAACTCAAGTCTGTAAAGTATGTCTTTCTTATTTCTACAACATTTAGATGTGTTTTTTAATGTATTCTATACAACCAAATGATTGTACAGTCAAGCTTCAGATTATGTGTCACTGAGACATGCATCTTTGGCAAGTCACCTGTGATAATTTTTTTAAAGGCAGTTTCTAATATCATCAACCTTCTTGTGAGAAACTTTCTGTCAATAGCTAGTGTAATTCAATAGGGAAAATAGCAGTCTTGTGCTAATTACCCAACTATTAGAGCAAACATATGTATCTTGATAATTCATATGATGTCCAGTTTTTATCAACATTGAATGAAGATTTAGTGCAAATTGCTGACTAGAAAACTCTGCACTGTGAATCAAGCTATGTATGTACTGTTATTGAGGAACAACCTCTGCTATTTTCAAAGTGATACCCTTCCTTTCCACAGATGCAGTTTATGTTCCATTGGTAGATTTCCCACTCTTCATTATGACATACAAATAATCTTAACCACACAAAATAACTTTTATCCTCATTCATAGGTTAAAACTTATGAAGAATTCACAAGCACTGTCCCAGATGTGCACTATCCATTGGGCAAAGCATGATTCATAAATGCAAATCACTGCTTTCTCCCAAATGTAACATCAAATATCTTTTTATAGGTTGTAGTACTGTGGTTTTCTTTATTTTTTCCCCTTGGTGGTCAGGAACTTTAGTGTTTTTTAAGGCCACATTCCTTCATATTGAAGAAAGAATGTTCATCCTACTTCTTCCAAATGGCATTGCATGTTTTGTACCAAAATGTCACAGCAGGTGCAGAGCATACCCTTTCTGACCAATTGTCATGCCAAAGTGATGCCCACTCACAGTACCATCAAATCTGGGAGGTGTTCAGAAAGAGCAAAGTAAAACAAGTTGGTAGAAACAACCAACCAAACATTAAGCAGTGAGCAGCTAAGTGGAATCATTCATTAAAAAAATCTGTTCTCAGATTGTGTGCAAAACAAGATGTAGTTTAAAGAATACTGCACTTTTGTTTTCCAGTATAATTCAACAAGGCACAATGAATGTTTTAAGGTGCAACTATATAAAAGATCTAAATACATTTTGCTGTTTTAACCTTTCGGATGTTCCTTTGACACAATTTCATTCTTTATGCTTTCCTCTATTTTAGCTTCAGGAGGATGTAACAGAAAATAAACCATCAAACCACAAAATATGCAAACACTCCAGAAGTACAGTTTCTGCAAAGCCTGATCTAGCCATCATCTTTCTTAAATTGAATTTTAAAGTTTAAAACGAACTCGGTACTGAGACTTTGAAGGAAAGGAGATGTAACCTCAGGGAGCTTTGAGACTCCCCTTCTATTGTGTTCTACTAACCCACTTTTGTTAGGCATTTACTGTTATTTATTTTCAGGCTCTGGGAGTTCTGGCTTTTGATCAAAATAAGTTTATAATGACAAATAAAAACAAATGTGTTCAGAGGTGTGTGTGTGTGTGTGTGTGTGTGTGTGTGTGTGTGTGTGTGTGTGTTTTCTCTATTTTCCCAAAGTTTACCATGGGAAAAGTCCAAAGAATCTTCCTCAGAGAGTGAGTTTGGAATCTTTAGTCTCACCTGTCTTCCACGAAAGCAACAAAATACATCTCTATCAAAAGCCATTGCTGCCAAAATAAATTCACTCCAGGCAGTAGGTTTTTAAGTAGATAATAAACTGGATAAATCAGATGCCAGAGTCTCTACGTTAAGAAACCCAGATGGCAACACAGATCAAAACACTGAATGGCTAGAAGGCATGGCAAAAATACAAGCAGAGGACTCCGCCTGCTTTTCTTGCAATATCATCAAGACATAAGGGGGAAAAAAGGAATTATTACAGTGGGTGCTATCTACCTTTCCCCCCTCTTGATTACACTATTGTTTTCACAGAAACTAAGATCAGAGAGGTGCAAAATACTATACTTCAAACTGAAGTGTGAATACAGTAGCACATCAGTGATTAAAATCTAAATGAAAATCTATCTGGTAATTATAATCCTCAATCTCCACTTTAACCCAGTATTCAGATTTGTTTAGACATTTCCTTTCACTTTCCTTGTCTCCAATATTTTGGAGAAATGTTACTGAACAGTTAAAATCTCTCGCCATCGTACAGCAGAAGAGAATAATGCAGCAGATTACAAAATTCAAAAACCAAAATAAAAATACTACAGACTCAGAAGAACACATCCACATAAATATCCACTAAGCTGTTGCCTTCCTTCAGCATTATAAATAAATCATGTTGCTCTTATGGATTGAAAACAAAAATGCAATTCCACTTATTGAATATTCCAATGGTCAGCTAATATTTGCACCACAATCCCCTTACTAGCCAACAGGAAGCCAAATAACAGATTAATCTCACACAAAAACAATGGCTCTATTATCTTTGTTGTCTCTTGGATTGTGAAGCAGATCCCAGCAGATGTTTCCATTTCTGCACAGCACAGACTTCGGTATAAACCATAGCATCAAATGCTCTCTGTTTGCGATGGTGTTTTTCTTTTGACTCTTTGATTGGAATGATATTATTATTATACTCACTTAGTATGTACTGAGCACCCCACATGAGTGCATTGCACAGCTGCATAATGCAAAAAGAAAGCCACAATGCTATACAGAGATTTGATTTTTTTTAAAAATCACAAAACTCCCTTTACTCACATGAAATAGGTTATTTCCTAAGAAATGCTTTATTTGTTTAGTCCTGCATGGTTACCTATTTGACAAAATTAGATCAATTTTTAATGACTCCATTAAATTGCAATGTCTCCATTCAGAAAATGGACCAAATAAAATCCATTCTTTAGGTAGTTAAAAAGCATGAAAATAAAACTTGGCAGAATGCTCAGTCATTTCTGTATGATTACAGACAGAAACAAGAAAGTCATGTAGTTAAAATCCAGATGTTAGGATTTTTAAGAAAATGTTTTTCTTCCGAGGGTAGCATATTATATATTTATATATAAAATCACAGCAAAAGGCAAATATTGCACTGAATGTTTTCAGAGAACCATGTGCCATATAAGCAGCGAAGGCACATTGTACATCTGAATTGACAGCAGGCCTTGGGAACAACCTAGGAACTACAAATTCAAGGACTTCTTATATGCAGGGACTATACGTAAGGCTGTTTATCAGAAACTGGAGCACTCAGATAACTAGCATCTCAGCCATCATTAGTGCAATCAGCCAAACCAGCAACACTTGACTTTCAGGTACATTCTTAGTCTTTGTAGAAGTTACTTATTCTCATGTTTGAAAATTTAAGACACGGTGTCTTGTATGTGCCTAAGAAGTGTGTCTTGTGGAAACTGGCCTTAGACAACTTACACGAGTGGTGGGAAGGTAAACTTGACCAACATTTTCAGTCTGGAATTTTAAAACATTTTAAATTCATATTATTTAACCCACAGACCCAACCTCTTTTGTTCAGTATAGACTTTATTCAGTTATCTGAACGATTTTTCTAAACGCTGTGTTTGGCACTGAGCAAATGGCTAGGGATTCAGGGGGTAAAGATAAACATAATAATGTGAAAACACATTGTTTTCACTTTCATAGGCTTTATAGTCTAGTAAGAGAGGCAGAACTTAAATGAAAAATACAGACACACAGAATTAGAAGCACTGATAGAACAATGGAGGAAACACATAAAATATAAGAGCATAACATTAAGTCCAGGAAGTCAAGCTACCGTATTTTTCGGACCATAAGACGCACTTTTTCTTCACCAAATAGTGGGAGGAAAAGTGCCTGCGTCTTATGGTCCGAGTTGCAGAGCGGCAATATTATTCTGTTATACTTTATTAAATATTTTATTACACTATTTGGTTCAGAATATTTTTTTCCTATTTTTCTCCTCTAAAAACCAGGTGCGTCTTATGGTGCGAAAAATACGGTAATCTAAGAAAACCCCTCCCCTTCCCCAAGGCAGGGTCTCCCCAGGCTCCATCTACAACTTCTTCTGGTTGATGTGTCTCACTCCTTTCACTACAACTCTTCTTGAATCTCAATAAGATAAGGGGAAGGGAAGGGAGGACTGTGTGAAGAAGGTGAAGGGATTGAGAAGCACAGATTGGAAGTTACGAAACAGTGATGGGAATGTAGAGCACAGCATAGTGAATATAGCCAATAACATTACAATAAACGTGCATGTGTCACGTGGGTACTGGAAATGTGAGGGGGATCACTTTGTAAAGCATGTGGTTGTCTAACCATTATGTTTACACCTGAAACAAAATTAAAATAGTATTGAATTTAAACTATAATTGAAAAAAAAAGTTAATGTAAAAACTTAAAAAATAAAAAGATCAAGTTGATTGTATATTCTCTTTTCTTCCAAACACATCAGCCCTTTTTATTTTCTTTCCTAGTTATCTCACGTGTGCTTCATGATGTGTTGCTTCAAAGGTCTTTGACCAATACCCTAATTTCCTGTCCCTCTGTCCTTCGGCCGCTCTCCTCTGGCAAACTCCACACAGAATTCCTTGCCTGCTGCTCAGCTCTGAATAAAGCTGGAGGAAAACCCATGTAGATTGGAACTATTGTGCATGTATGATCACAGAACTCTAACGGACCCTGAAAAGAATCTAATTGCCCTACTTCATTTTAAACCTTCCCCTCTCATTTCAAATCTTCCTCTACCTTTCTACCATTACTCATTAAATACATTTCCTTCAAAAGAAAAAAGTGAAACCATTATATTCAAACTTTATCTTTCCAAACCTGCACAATGGCACCTATCTGTATTTCTCACTACCTGTTGCTATAAAAGATAGTTTCTTCTTCCTATTTAAGGCTAATTCTCCTGCTGTTTTCTCAAGAGTGAAGGAGGGTATTGAACCTTTCGCCTCTTGATATTTCACTTCTTCCTCTCAAAGCCATTTCCTCCACCCACATTAAAAAACAAATTCCAACTTGACTACACATTTCCTTTAGTTATATCTCTCTTATCCACTCAGAGGTAAAGAGGTAATCTTTTGAAGCATTGTTTAGAATTGATGCTCTCCAATTCCATGCTTCTTATGTTTCAGATAATAGTCTCTTCGCTTGGCTTCCATGGCACTGTACATATTTTATTTTTCTTTCAACTCTCTGGTTGTGCATTTTCTGTCTTCTGTGGAATTTTTTTTTCTGCCTAGCCATTTAACATTAGGGTTTCACAATACTCAATAGGGTCTTCCTCTCTTCTCTTATGACTCTATGCTTTGTCACAAGACAAACCCACTTATTATCTCATATATCCATATATTCTTAGATTTATATCACTCCTATGACTTCTCCTTGCTTTTTATATAAAAGGCACTTCATATTCCTAATAAAAATGTGGAACCTAACTCATGATCTTCTCGTCTTACTTCAAAATGTCTTGGGGCACCTTAATGATTTCTTTTGCCCAGAATGTCACTCCTGCCCATTGACTTGGCAAAATACAAAACCTAGGAATCATTTTAACTCCTCCTTTTGCTTCCTAAATCCATTCCATCACCAAGCTCTGTCTGTTTAAGCTTTAAATTATCTATTATATCTGTCTACTTTTCTTCATCCCATCACTACCAACCTAATCTAAGGCACCATTTCCATTTCAGCTCCCTCAGTAGGTGTTCAGCTGTTCAAGCTTCAACTCTTCACAATCAGTTATCCATACTCAAGCAGTGTTGTATTTCTGAAATGTAATGTCCTTATTAAAAATCTTTCAAAACATTTTCTGAGCTTTTTAACATGAACAAAATGCCTTGTTATAACCTGAATGGTTCTACATGTGAGCGACCTCTGACTACCTGCCTGGCTCCATCTTGCATCATGTTCCCATGCTCCTCTCTATGTCCTAGCCACCTGGCCTGTGTGAGTCCCAGGTATGAGATGTTTTTATCTGGCCATGAGCTGCTCCATACGTGCTGTTCTGTCACACTATCATTTGGGTGATCCTTTTGAGAGTAAAATGATCCTCTATTGAAAATTATACAGGGACATTAGGCACTAACAAAAGTGACTATATCATTTCCAATGGAGGCATTAACATGATAATGATTAAGATACTCTAGTGAGTATAAAATAGATTTAGCACTACCACCTCAATGCCACATACCTATATGATACTCCTGCATCATTCTGTATTTGGAATTATCACATTCACCATGATTCCTCACAAGCCTCCAGCTCCCATGATGTCTTCATTATAGATTCTGGTGAAGCTAAGCTCAAGCATTTACTTCTTTTATTATACTGTATTTTATACAAATCACTTTTCTATTATTCTACTTTATATTACAGTTAGATATTGTAATGTTTTTATTTTAATTATGTGCGAGGTAGATTAGATCATCTATGAATTTAATTTCAGAAAAGCTAAAGAAGCTTTACAAAACATTCATTATGTAAAAGAAGCATTTTGACTCATAAGATGAAACAAGTCAGAGGATATGAGTGTGGGAAAAGGTGAGATAAGAGAGAAACAGATAAGTTGTATAAAAATGAGGAAACTCCTCCCCACGTGAGACCAAACTGGGGGAGGGGAAAAGATTGATTACTAAGCCAACTGTGGAGTTTTGATTCTTTCATGGTGTGATGGTCAGTTTTATAGCTCAATTTGACTAGGCTATAGTTTTCAGTTATTTAATTGAAATATTATGTAGGTGTTTTGTGAAAAAATATTTTGTAGATTAACATGTACAATTTATTGACTTTTAGTGAAAGAGATTGTACTGGGTAATCTGGGTGGGCCTGATTTAATCACAGTAGAAAGATGTTAAAAGCAGAGCTGAAGCTTCCTGAAGAAAAAAAAAATGCCCTTCTTTTGAGCAGCTCCTGTCTTAGAACTTCCTTCCTGAAGTCATGTCAAATTTTGGACAGTAAATCTCATTATTTAGAGTTACAGATTCCATTTTTCTGGTGGAACCTTGTCTAATAGAACAGGACATTTTTAACTACAATAATATTATTTCCATTACTAAAAATAATTAGAAGAATATTTGATATCTGAGAGTAACCAGTAAATTTTAATGCCTGCCCAAATCCTCATCTTGTGGGGGAGGGGAGAGTGAACAGTTATTCCTTCTGAATAAAATAAAAAAGGATGAGAAAAAAAAAGACAATTGCATTCTGATCACAGACTGCGATCAGATGTGTTCACCATACAGGTTTCATTCCTCCTGTCTTTTGGCTTAATCCTGATCCTCTTTCATTTCTTGGCTTGCAAGAAACAGCTGTGCACTTTCAGAAATCAGGAAGAAGAAAAACCACACCATTTTGTATGGCCAGAAAGCAGTAAATCATGAGAAGGCACCAAGGCAAATTTGGAGCCTGAGAGGAAGGTAGGAGGAAGCCAGATTACACAGTACTTTGTTGGCAACAGGAGGATTTTACATTTTATCCTAAGTGCTAATGGAAGTTATTGAAGCATTTTGAGAGAAGGAGCGATATAATCTAACTTAAGTTTTACAATCACTCCGGCTGCTATGTGGAGTGCAAAGGGGATTTGAAAGGACCAATAGGAGAGGGAGACTGACAGGAGGTGAGACACTCTAGAGAAGACAGTCTTTTAGGAGCATATCCTTAAAAAATAGTCATGAACAGAACATCTTACTAGTATTTACAAGGTTGCCCTTCTTAAAAGTGTATATAGTAGGTATTGGCAGGGCCTTCAAAGCAAAGGTCCATTTTTAAAAACTATTTCTTCCTTAGATCATTAGATTTCCCCAAAAATTACCTATTAGTGGGACTGGAAATCTTCAGTTTGCTCCTATAGATCCAGCTCCCTTTTTTCTCTGGGCCATGCAGAGATCATACCCATAAGGTCTGCATCACCTCAGAGGGTTCCTCTGCCCCTTACTTTCCAGTGATTGGGCAAATAGGGAGGGGCAACAGTGATATCGGGGAGAAGTGGTGGGGAGGAAAGTAAGAGAGGCATTTCAACCCCCAGATTCTGTTTTGGTATCTCCCTAAGGTGGCTCTTTATTGAAGACCAGAGTAACAGCACAGCAACATAGAGAGAAGAGATCCCATCCTTGGGCCACCCACTCTAAAGGGCCCTGTTTCACCCATTGTCTATATGTGCTGCTCCCTAAAGAGCAAGGCATCTGCAGGCCAATGGATATGCCCACCCAGAGCCAACAGGACATGCCCACCCAGACTATGCTCTTGGTACACAGATCCCCATCATTCTTTGATAAAAACGGTTCTGAATCCACTTACAGGGCCTGCATTGTTGGACACAGTTCTTTGGGGGATGAGGATCAAGGTAGAAATGGAACTGTCAATACAGCTGGAGTGACCATATATGTGCATATAAATAATCTTTCAGTGTGAAAAGAGCCAGGAGTGTGAAGAGAAAGGGTGACTGTGGGCTAGGGATGGCAGATATTCCTCCCCCTGCTGTAGTGTATACATATTTTTGTCAGGAGGCCTTCTTCATGAAATTGACTCAGCGCTTACCAACCCAACCCTTATGGTTCTTCCTGAACCCCACCCACATCTTCCTAAGTGACCCTTGCATTAAATGCTTCTCAAATAACCAGCATAGCGTGGTCAGGGTAGTAATATTTCCTTCTAGGAGGCTGCTGGGCACAAAATATAGAGGCCAAAAGTTAAAAGCACACCAACATGCAGCATGATAATAGAGCAGAAATTTGAATTTAGGTGCAAACTCTGTCTGAAATATCAATGTGTTATATACAATGTCCTAACTAGTTGTTTGAGAAGAAGAACCCAGTTCTAGAACATGTGGCTCTCTTTAGCTATGGTAAGGTTGCACTATTTAGCCTGATAAAAGAAAGAGGCCTCCATTTTCTCTCTAAGCACACTTCCAGGCCATGCTCTTTTTGCTTTTACTTTATGGGATTTATTATATGATTTGGTGTTTCTGCCCTAAGGGATGAGGCAGAGCTGCTGGTAACCCCCCAGGCTACTGTAAATAACAGTGTCTCCCTGCCTTCTTTCAGCTCCTTGCACATAACCTCCTGCCTTCAGAGAAGAATCTGTACCCATGATGACTGGGAAAAGGAACTCCACTTTCCTCCAAACTAGGACTTGGGAAGTCAGGAGACAATACCAGGGTTTGTTTTTTATTTATTTTTACCAAAATGTATGTGTATACACACATAAATAAATGTGTCAGAATATATGATAAACATGCATAAGAATGGTTCTTGGGTAGCTCTAATAGATATTACTCTTATTTTCTGTAGTATACTTTTTTTTGCATTTTCTTTATTTAAAAGTTATTAAATATATAATGCAGTATTTTAAAAAATACAAATGATTTTGCAACTCTTTAGTGAGTGTCCTAGAAATAAAATACAGAGATAAGTAACCCTAAAAGGAGACAGACCAAGAAACCAGAACATCCTCCAAAAGAGACAACTTGCTCCTATTATTTTGACAGTGGAAAATGGAAAAATGTTATTAGAGTTTTAGCAACTCCAATAAGGTCATGTGCCTACAATAACCATTTCAAGATCATACATTTAAGAAAAACATAGAAACTTGTTAAAGTATAATCAGGGTAATGGGGGTCAAGAGAGATCTCTAAGTATTTGTCATTGACTCATACATTACATTATATAAGTAGTTACTCAATGCCCATGATACCTGATATTGTTGGTGGTGCAGCAATGTCACAGCAATGAATAGATAAGTCAAGATTTCTGCTCTCTTAAAATTTATATAATGGGGGAGGGGAGATAAACAAGTAATGAGGGAAATGTCTAAGATTAGTTCTTTTAGTGGTATGTACTGTTAAGGCAAAATATTAAAATATAAAAGAATGTGAGAAGCTGTTATCAATTTTATGGTCAGTAAATTCTTTTTATGGAAGTGCAATATGGCTGAGCTCTGATTGACAAGAAAGGTATTTCTACTAGAAGGAACCATAAATTCAACGTTCCTAAAGGAAAATAAATTTGTCTTTTTCCCAGGGACCAAAAAGCCCAAAAGAATGGGAAAGTCAGATGAGATGGAGTCTCAGACTAACACATATATAACTTAGGAGTCCTCAGTACAGAATGTAGAAATCTCACGTCTCCAGCAATACATCAAAGATTTGACCAGGGACAATTGCCAAAGTAATACAGAAGCTAGAGGTACCACCATGGTGATGGAGGAAACTTGACTTGGGGAGGTGAACACACAATACAATATACAGATAATGTATTGTATACCTGAAATCTATACAATGTTATTAACCGATGCCACCCCAATAACTTAAACCACACTAAGAAACAAGAGAGCACCTTTTATACATAATCTTCTTCAGGAGGAAGAGGATTGATTTTTACCCCAGTGATCCACAAAGGTGGCAGAGCAAGAAAAGAGTTTGTACAGTATGTACTTATGTCCACAGTATGAAGATGGTACAGAGTTTAGTTACTTCATCTTGGTTGCACAAGTTGTTTTATGGATGTAATTGTTATCTACCAGCGTGGTTAATGGTTTGGATAAAAATATGACAGATGACAGATTTTGCAAGGGCACCAAGCGGGTTACATGCCATAAAGTGAGGCAGACTGACTTATGGGTGTTACAGCCTCAGGAGTGGACTTATTTCCAGCAATATGTTCAACTGCCATGTGCAAGTATGTGAAATGGATCGATTAACTATTTCATAAAGATTTTCCTTTTTACTCAGGGTTATGAATATTGCTACTCCTTTACAGATTTCCCCCAGGAGCTACATTTGGATTCAAGAAGGGTTATTTGAAGAGATGCGTAACTTCTTTACACTTACAGCTTCAGATAAAATGATAGAGGGGTGGTACAGCTTATCATTTTCTCACCATTTTGCCTTAATACTCTTTTATTTCCACTTTGTTACTGTAGGCAAGGCTTGATCAATGGCTATAATAAAGGATATGACTAGTTCAGGAAAATAAGGCAAGCTAATAGGAATAAGACTGATCATTTTTCATTTTCATAAGTCTTGAAATACATTTATGATGCTACTCCAGTGGTCCCATGGGCATGAACAGTTTCTTTGCAATTGGTTCTAGGTTAATGGACTGTCCTCCTTGCTGAGAAAATATTTATAAAGATAGAGATTTTCACGCATTGATAAATCATCTTTTTGATAGGCATATCTAACATGGGTAATTTTTTACTTAAAGGAAGAAAAATGTTTAAAGGACTAATTATATCCTACAGCATCGCTTGATGACATAGTATCAAGAGTCTATTTTTAATGGCAAGCAATTTGTTGAAAAATATTTCCACTTGTAAGTGCCAGTTTAAAATTCGATCAAATTACTACTATAAGATTATTCAAGATTAAAAAGGAGGAGTAGTACTAGGATTTTTGCAAAAGCAATCATAATTTACGTGAAGGTATGAAACAAACCACATAATTTTTTTTAAAAAAATATTAAGTGTATTTCAGGAACCATTAGCTGTTTTAGAGGCCTAGAAAACACATGATTAGGAATGACCATAAAAAGTTGCCTAAGTGACCACTTAAATGATTAGTCTCTCTCCCCTGGTCACTGAAGATTATGTGAAGGACTTCAAATAACTTGTTTATTCCTGGCTGAATTGGAATCTGGATACTTGAGGTCTCATCCCAGTTTTGCCACCAGTTAATTGTATGATGTTGAGTACATAGTTTAATCTCTCTTCCCATAGTTAACTCATGTGTAAAACAAGATCGTTGGAGCAGATGGCATTCAAGAGCCCCTTTTATTTTATGTTGTAGCACAACACTGCTATTTTCTCCTTAAGAACTCATATGTAAGTCTGAAGAGTGTAGCTGTTAGCTAAAAGTAAAAGCGTATTGTACTGACAAGGACAGCCATAGCAAAATATCATGGGTTGGGTGGCTTAAAAAATATACATTTCTTTCTCATGGTTCTGGAAGCTGGAAGTTTAAGATCTAGTTGACAGCAGAGTTGGTTTCTCCTGAGACCCTCTCCCTTGGGCTTGCCAATGACCACCTCACTATGCCTCTCACACTGCCTGTGTGCATAAATTCCTCCTCTGTCTTCCTCTTCTTATGAAAACACCAATCATATTGGATTCCAGCTCCATCTTTATGATCCCATTTACTTTAATTAGCACTGTAAAGGCCCTATTATCCAAATAGAGTGAGCAGTTAGGACTTCAATATATAAATTTTTGGGGAGGATGCAATTTTACAAGTCTATAGAGATATTTTAATAATAATGAAAAATATAAGTACTAAGTGAAAATAGTTTTAAGATTGTGTAAAAACAAATCTGCGACACCAAACAAAGTTTTGTACTTTCAAATTTATATCTATTTACACACATATGTATGTGTGTGTATATATTTTTATTTATTATTGGGATCAAATTAAAATTTACCTTACTAATTGTGCATTCTAATATTCTTCAGTATTGCTTTCTTAAAGGACTCTCTATATGGTCATTAATTTTATAAGTTCAAAAATTTTTTTAAATATATTTTATTGATTTTTCACAGATTGGAAAAGAGAGGGATAGAGAGTTAGAAACATCGATGAGAAAGAAACATCAATTAGCTGCCTCCTGCACACCCCACACTGGGAATGTGCCCGCAACCCAAGTACATGCCCTTGATCGGAATCAAACCTGGGACCTGTCGATACAGAGGCCTATGCTCTACCCATTGAGCCAAACCAGCTCCGGCATAAGTTCAAATTTTTTAATATAAAAAAATAAAAACAAAAAATCCATAATGGATCTTTCAGTCCAAAGATTAGCCTTTTATTTGCATACCAGACTCTGGTGCTGACAGACAACGTTCTAGGGGTAAGCCTCTCATGCAGCAGTGCTGTCGTGTGGGGCACTTCTGGAACTGCGTCTCCCTGGGCGATCTGGCAGGGTTTCTCTGTTCTGCTTTCACCACCATCTCTGAGTCTGGGTTCCCTTGAGCTTGGATGCTTTGTGAGAGGCAGTCGTTGTTGACTGTGCTCGCACCAGCCAGAGCACTTTCCACTGTTCCACGGGGACTGTGGCTTCAGGTCATGAGTGGGCACGGGGTGTCCTCCTGCACTTCACAGCAGTGAGTCACACACAGCTGTAAACTCTCTTTTAGTTCAAAGAGGCTCAAAAGAAAAGCCTCAGCAGTGCTCTCAAGCTGCCTGAGGAAAAAAAACCCAGTTTACAGACACTTCTGAGAGCTGCTTGGGGACACAGGGACATTTTATTGTCTGCTGGACACCGTTATGTTTCTGGTTGGTGTACAGTGATACTTGTGATAAAAGTCAAGTTGAATGCAGCACTTTGGCTTTTAAAGAATAGCATAGTATCATGGTTTCCACATGTATACAATGGCTAAGGAAGTCATGTTTCTCATCAGGATGAGAGTCCCAGCCAGCAAAGCGTTACTGGGAATACAACAGGAGACAGAAAGGATTGCTACTCCTAAAGTTGAGGCAAAAATCATAAAACCTATTTATATTAAGCTCTCTCTCTCTGGAAATTCTCTTAATTCTGGCCACCAAGGTTGGCTAATGAGTAATTACATTTCCAATTTCAAACCATTATCATCACTTACTCATTAACCATGACCCATATTATGTAAATTGCCCTTGAAATACATCCAAGGAAAAAATTTAGACATATATAACATTGTCCACGCTGTGATTTAATGTGCTAATTCACAGATTTGTATCTGAGTTGTGCCTAGTCAGCCGTGCATGAAAACCCTGTGGATCACAAGGCAGCGCCTAGGACCACAGAGTCTCAATTTGGGTTCAATACCGGATCACTAATATAGGACCAGTTGGCTTGATGGCTTGTAACCATGTGAGCTTACTCAGATGACTCAATCCCTTAGACTCCGTCTCCTGATCAGTAAAATCAAGATCGTAATTCCTCCTTACGGCCTAAGGTTGCTGTTGTGAGACTCCAATAAATGGGTACACACAAAGCTCTTAGCAGAGTGTCCAGTGCCATGTAAGGATGTAATAGATACTAGCCATCACTGTTTTGTTGTATAACGAGTTGTTACTGTGTTCCACTCGAGAAAGCTGGATATGTATTCAAGATGTGACGAAAAGGTAAACATATAATAATAAGGTTCCATATCATGTATAGGTGTAACAGAATGATGAAAACTATATATGAAAACTATATCAGCAAATAGAAACAGAAATTCTTGAAACAACAGGCTTTTTAGGTCATCTATAATAATAAACGCGTAATATGCTAATTAGACCAAAGGTCCTTCTGAATGACTTTCTGGATGAAGCTGGGGCTGTGAGGGAAGCCAGGGCCCCAGGTGCCTGAGGAAGCTGGTGCCAGCAGCCGGGGGAAGGAAGGCCTACTCTTGCACAAATTTCGTGCATTGCGCCTCTAGTGTCTATATAAATGCAAGTTCCCGAATTGACATTCACTTTCATATTAAAGTAATAAGTCACCAGTTGATTTTAGAAAAATAGTGCACTTGCTACCTTAATAAGAAACTTCAATTTATTATCATATGTTATGCTTCATTTTTTTGTTCAAAATCACTGAAACAAACTAAGATGGAATAGTAATTACAACCATATCAATGTTGAGAATTACCTTGAGTCACTTAAATGAGTTTAGGACATGCTCATGTTCATGCAGGTTGTGCCAAGGCATTCAAAATCAAGATAAAAATTCCAATTAGTAAAACGGTGTGCAGTAAAGAGAAATGTAGCTGAATCATGATTCTAACTGCAAAGCCTTTGTATCTATGGAAGGCTGCATAGTTGTAGCAGACACTGCTGATCACCCTCACCCACTCTCCCGGCTTCTCTCTTGCTGCAAGTACACTTTCCCTCTGCACACTGAAAAGGCTAGTAATTCATTTCAGCAGCCTCGTGCAGATAGGGCACAGGGATATTGATCTCAGGAGAACTCGCCCTCTGTTTGAAGGAAAGGACTTTTCCCCTGATCTTGAGCAAATGTTAAGGAGAAAGTGCTCCTTCCATCTTGCCTTCAGATACTATTCCCTCCGGAAGAGTAAACTGAAGAAAGAGCAGCTATCTTAGGATCATAGAGACAATCGAAGGGACTTCTCAAGGATGCCAAACCAAAAGCTTCTGAACTAACCAACTTTGGATATATTTATGCTCAGCATGTTTATGTGAGATAATGAGTCCACATTGTTTAAATACCTCTTTTGTTAAGCATTCTGATAGTTGTAATCAGTGTAAGAATACTTAAGAAATAGTTATATTGATAATAATTTTCATAACCATATACAATTATTATAAAAACAACTAGAGACCCAATGCACAAAATTCGTGCAAGGGGCTCAGCCCTCATAGCCCTGGCTACCTCTGCCCTAGCAGCTATGGAGGTGTGGTGGCTGCTCCCACCAGCTTTGTCTGGAAGGTCATCTGGATGGCCATTCCACTGTTCAGCCATCTGATCTAATTAGCATATCCTTCTTTTAGTATATAGGATAAGTTTAATTAAAATAATTAAAATCATATTGATTATTGAGAAATTCCTCCCTAGTTTAAATCAATTCTACAAACTGGCAGTAGGTAGAAACTGATTGGATAAGAAAGCTTACAATACATCAAATTTAATGTTATTATTTCATTTAATTGGGGAAGGGAGTGAAGAATGAAAGAGAGAGACAGACAGACAGAAAGAGAGAGAATCTATTGGAAAATACTTACCAAATCCTAATACAGGTTTACCTTGGGTGTCAATTAAAATGAATTTTACACTTTTTGAAAAAAATATTGTGCACTTATCCTCACTTATATGTATTAGGTAATCTTTGTATTAATATATAAATAAAATAAGCCGTTTTCATTTTGGAAAAAATAAATAAAAGCAAGAATATTTGATCTTATCAAACTGTGATGAAGTTGGGAGAAAGTAAAGAAAGGGGTATTCATATCCATGTATTGCAGAAGTGTAATTTTGTTAATTTTCTGGTGACTAATTTAATAATGTGAGTAAAAAATTAAAATATAGGCCTCTTTAGATAAAAATGCTCCTCCTTGATGACTGATGCTCATAGCTTTAAGTGGCAAAAATATAGACAGCAACTGTCTACTGTTAGGTCAATAATAGTTGGACAATGCTCAGACAATAGAATGTTCTCAGATACAAATGACACAGAGCTGCAATGTTCAGCCATTTTCACCTCATGGCACACATAAACTAATTACCTCAATTCTGTGGCACAACAAAAAATATATTTTTTGCAGATCTGACAAAAAATAGGTATGATTTTGATTCATTTACACTGGATAGCTTTTGTTATGGTTGGCTGTTTTTTTTTCTTTCCTTATTTGACAATTTAAGGGAAAAGAGGTCAATGCCCCTGACTAGTCTCTATTTCCTCTATCAGACCTGAAGGGAAGAGTAGAAGGTCAGTGGAGTGAACAAAAAGTAAATGAACATATGGAAATCTAGCATAACCAACATTAGGTACCCAGACATCTAGTCTTACTTTGCAGAATTCATAATACATGGGTAAGTATTCCTTCTAGCTGTTTCCATTGCTTAATTCCCTGTTTTAAATAAGGAGTCCATATGTAGGTTTCATAATCCCTATTTCCTAAAAGAACTCAGTCTCTACCACAGGCTTCAGTGAGCTGCTTCCAGTCAGTATCTCCAGGCTTCTAACTCGTGATATTTAAAATCAAGTCAAATTGTTGAGGGAAGGCATTGTTTTTTTTTTTTGTCAGTTGCCAATATTGACTTCACAGATAAAATTGTAGTCCATTTGCAATTTGACCATTTTATTTAGTTATATATCTTGATTTTGCCAAAATGTTATAAAGGGATATTTTTCCAATTTTCATTAAACTCATAATCACTTTTAATTTGGAATTATAGCAAATAATTTTAAAAACTTGACTTAGAATAGTTTAACATTTTTCCCCTTAAACTTTGGAATAAAGACTTAGAAATGTGTCAGTTTCTGCATCAAACATTTATTTGGTTCTATAAAGGATCAGAGGAAGATGTTGAGAAGAATAATTAGAAAATCTCTAATTTAGATTGTGTGACATGGGAGAAAAAAGTTGATTATAATATTCTTATCCACAAAATAAGCAATTAGACAATATTCTTTTTAGAAAAATCCGCAAAACTAGGAAGAAATTGAAGCATACGCAAATGATTTCCTTTTTGTCAAAATTATTGAAAAATCCATAAGAACTAACTTGCCCTGCTTCACTGTGTTCAATAGCTTTGAAATGTCTTATTTTCTTTACCAGTTGCAAGGGCTAATGGAAGCATATGCAATTGCAGTAACACTGTGAGGAGACACTGGTAGGAGATTTATTTAAATCTTGTGTGAAAGCTTGGTGCTCATTAAAATGGAGGATTAATAACACTCTCCATTAGGGCCAGATATAATGCAGGCAGATGAGCAGGTGTCTGAGCTCAGCTCTGCAAATCCTCCTTCATCTTGACCCGCATCCTCTCTGTGACTCAGGTCTTGGTCTAATTGAGGAAAGACTCCAAATCATACCAAATTGCTCAGTGAACTTTGCAACCTGGTTATATATCCAAGGGGAGCAGAAGAAGGGTGCCGTGAAACTCCAATTTCTCACCTGACATTAAAAAGAATGCAAGAAATAATAATATTGTGATCCATATGATGACAGAGGGAAAGACTTTTTCTTCTTTAATTGAGCTAAATAAGAAATGTTGGCCTCAGCTTACATCTACACTAGAAGCTATTTGATTCTTTTTATCTTAATGATGGGAAAGAAAATTTAATGAAATAAATACTATTAGTTTCCAAAAGGGACAGTCTTAGCTTTAGGAAGATTCTAGGAGAACATTAGATGTAACTTCAGCAAGAGGAAAAGGGGTATCAATTTAAATAATTTTTCTTAGCAAAAAAGAGTCCACAACTTTTGATTTCTATTTCAAGGTCTTCCTGAGAAAATGTTGTTTGTTTTTAGGAATATGTATGTAATATACTGATGCTTTCCTACCTTCTTATTTATTTACTAGAGGCCAGGTGCATGAAATTACTGCACAGGTAAGGTCCCTAGGCCTGGCCAGTGATCAGGACCAATCAGATTCCCTGCCTCCCCACTTACCCGCCTCCCCACCTCCCCACCTCCTTCTTCCCTTGCTTCCTCAGCAACCCCACAGCTGCCACTGGTTGCCCGCCATGGTCCATGCTGCCCCCTGGTGTTCTGTGCCATCATAGCAAGTGATCAAACTCCTGGCCTCCAGGTCAAGCTCTTGAGGGGACATTTTGCATATTAACTACATATATATATATATATATATATATATATATATATATATATTTTTTTTTTTTTCCTTGCAAAAAAAAATCCTGCATTATAATAAGGATTGAAAATTGAGAGCTGCATTTTAGAAATCTGGATCCACCTTTATTACCTGTATAAACATTGGTGATACCGGAAAGGCTGTTTCTATGTTTTACCAGTAGAACTATATTAATGGTCTTGTCAGTAAAAAAACAAAACAAAACAAAACAAACAAACTTGAAGTTAAATAAATCAGTTGTGCCTGTAATCACACACAAAGACTGTTATAATGAAGAAGTTAATTCTATATGAAATTAAACTGTGGAATTAGGAAATTAAGAGATTTAATGGCTTTTGTTACTAGAAAGATTTTAAGCATATTTAAGATGCCGTGTTTAAATCTTTTCTTTAGATGAAGTTTTAAAATCAATAGAAAGGAAATAAGTGAAAATGGATTTTCATCAATCAAGTATTTTAACTGTAAATTCTGCTCCATAAAATTTAAACTGGTATCTAAAGCATTCAAATTCTCTATAGTTCAATCCATCCCCCATTCTGTTTTAACTTTTCTTTTCCTCTGACAGCAAATATTAAAGGGAGTGGTACTAGAGAGGATTAAGCTAGATCAATCTAGGCAAGCTGTGGCAGTGGTAACCCTGAGTGACAGCTGAAGTCATTTTCGATGGCAATCTGCCCTCCCCTCCATATGCAACCTTTTCTCTCTGCCCCACTTTCTTTCTCCCTCCCACTCTATTATATTCCACTGCTCGGAGTTTCCTTTCATGCCAGTCTCTCTTTCTATTCCCTTTGCCTTTATCTTAGGTCTGATTGTGAGCCTTATAAAATATTGCTCATCCCTTTCTTTAGTTCTAAAATATTAAAGTATCATTGACTACTTTTTTTGCTTCATTAATTTCTTTCTTCTTCCTGCCATGCCTGAAATCCCCAGGATTATCTTTAAAATAACCCAACAGAAGTGTCATATCAAAACCACCAGATTATGTCCAATACCACTTTCTGCCTTAATTTAATCCTGAAATAACAAAAAGAAAGATACAATATTTTTTAGTAAAAATCAGCTCTCTGAAGGAGAGAATGTTGTTCTCTTTGGAAAGTTTTGTTCACATTATTTTCCTCAGACATTGAATTTGTTAGATGTGTTCTAATAAGGGAGTAATAGAAAATAATTTCCGAGTTTCAGGAAAGAGGTAATTTGCTTGGAAAGGAATATTTACTTATATTTTTATGGAAAAAGGTATTTGGTGATGCAAACATAAACATAAAACAATGAGACTTTCCCAAAAGAAAGACTGAACATGACTTTAATGAAAAGTCATTAAAATAGCACCTTCGGGGTAAGATCCAACCTTGATCTTCAGGTTGTAGGACAAAATGCTGGCATGAGGTCCGCCATCAGCCAGTGGTATGAACTTCAAGTTACATCCGCAGTTTTCTCATTGGTCAAAGAAGGTACACAGCTTAAATGACCTCCCTTGTCCTGAATATGAGGCCATGTATACTAAAACAGTGATATGGTTGGCAACACTTCCCAATTCTTCCAAGGGAGTTGGTTGTCCACACAGACTGAGGTCACAATGTTTCAATTTCATTACTTTCCTGAATTTTAATACAAAGATAAAGAAAAATAATGCCAGTGTTTGGCTCCATTCTTATAAGAAAGCACATAGGTATGTTAATCCCTCTCTTCACCTGGGTAGGTAGCTATTGTTTAGAGCATTTCACACTTGCCACATTGGAATCCTACATGCCTTAACAGAGGTCAATCAGGAAATGCTTTAATGGTGCCCCTCTGTTTTTATTGCCGGTCCTAATCACTTTGTTATTTGAACAAAATCTCTGATGTTATCAGTGTCATCTGTGTCTCCCAGCACATGGTGATGTAACTCAAGTCAATTTAATAGGTAATCGAAATATGCTGTGAATGTTATGGTTATATGGAAGCGGCAGAAATTTTCTTGCCAAAAGTTGGGCATAGCATTAAATGCTTTATCAATAGATCAAAATTCTGTGAGGTAGAGATCATCATTGTCCCTATTTTAACATTAAAAGCTCAGGTGTAGAGGCAGAGTTAGGACACGGGGCTCTCTGACTTCTAAGACTGCCATATTTCCCCTACAACACAATTCTTGATAATATAAAACACACATATTAATTTTATTTTCACGTTGCTAGTATTAATCATTTGACTGGTAAGGAAGTTACATTTTTAGCTGAGCCCAGAGCTTACACAAAATAAAATAAAATAAAAATTAATTTTACTTGGGAATCAGAATAGAACTAGAATTTTCCTTTCCTACCTATCTTTTAAATAACTAACACACGTATTAATATACAGGTTTTGAAGTAATTTTCAGTGAACAGGCGTTTGTTTTAGGCCCAGAGCCATTCAGATATCACATGCAAAGGATAATCAATTTGGCAATGCTTTTCATTTCAGACTCCTCACTTACTAATGTGCCAAGTCCTCTCAACTGATTAAAATATTAGCTCTGTGAAAACAGCAGTGATTAAATCCTTCCTGTATGTTTACAGTATATAGAGAGTGCCTGGTTTTCCAACTAAAATTGTGAGGCCCATTTAGTCTGCGGTGCTGAGCAGTCATAATTTTTAAGTCATTTATAAGTCATTTTATTTCGATTATATGCCATAGTCTATAATCATCTTGTCTCTATACTAGAAACCTTTGTGTTGGCAATAGGAAATATTTAATGAAAGGTATTTTGGGACCTACATTTCTGAATATTATGTGGAAGGCACCAAATGGCTTTCCCCAGTGGGTTGTCTTGTATTTAAGAACAGTTTGATTCCATCAGATGGAGACTAAAAATGCGCATGAACTTCTAATTTTAGTTTCATCGTGAGGACTTATTGTGACATTTTCAATGAGGTTAAAGGCACAAAAATTCCCTATTGTTGCACTTTTCAATTACTGGGAAGGCAGTTAGACTGTGCCCCACACCTTTCTAGTGCATGATCTGCCTCTAATCTCTTTTTATCCCCATATGTTATTTAACATGTAGGGCAAGTTTTGTGTGTGTTGTAAGCTGAAATACAGATGACATTAATATTTTTAAAGGCATAAAAGCATAGTTGGATTCAGGAAAGTGAATTAGTCATTATATATCTAAGTGGACCAGGCATCTGCCCTCAGCCCACCCTTGCAAACCAGAGTTCACGTTTCTAACCCATAGCACCAGGGCCCTGTGTTAAGAAGGATGTTCTTGAAGTCTCTCACTCTGCCAAATGCATGCCCTCCTTTCTGTTGTAATACCTACCAATATTACATCTTTAAAAATTAAGGTGTGCCGAAACCGGTTTGGCTCAGTGGTAGAGTGTCGGTCTGCGGACTGAAAGGTCCCGGGTTCGATTCCGGTCAAGGGCATGTACTTTGGTTGCGGGTACATCCCCGGTAGGGGGTGTGCAAGAGGCGGCTGGTCGATGTTTCTCTCTCATCAACGTTTCTAGCTCTCTATCTCTCTCCCTTCCTCTCTGTGAAATATCAATAAAAAATATTTTTTTAAAAAAATTAAGGTGTATTTTTTCCTCCTATACAATCTCTTGATTGAGCACAGTGTTGCAACTCATTGATTTTTGGCTTTTTGTTGATGTTCTTAGTCAATTTTAATGATGTACTATTGGTTGTGACAACACCATGAAACACATTTTCTTAGCTAGTACAACACAACTAATGCATCTAAATCAGTATACGTCTTCAACATCATTCCTATTAGGATATATAATAACTCTTGTCATGGATTCCACATGTCCCTGTCCCTAAGTGGAAGGATTTCTTATTTTCTTAAGAACCTTTCTGAGCTGGCTTATCAGCTAGAAGATAAAACAAATATAAGCATACAATGATCACACAATCTATATCCAGCAGAAGTTTCCTTTGTTCTCATCTTTTTACATTTTTCTCTGCATGCATAATTCTGTCCTTTCTTTCCTCCCACACTTAAGCAATCTCTGAGTCATATTTTGGATATTAGTTGAAGAAGGCTAAAATCACCTAGCTGAGGTATACGTTTCTTGTTACTACAGGAAAAGAACTTCCATTGCTTTAAAATCATGATACCTTTGATTATTTACTGTTTTTATTTTATTTTATTTTTATACTTTATTGAATTTTTTTACAAAGAGGAAGAGAGAGGGATAAAGAGTTAGAAACATCAATGAGAGAGAATCATCGATCAGCTGCCTCTTGCACACCCCCAATGGGGATGTGCCAGCAACCAAGGTACATGCCCTTGACCAGAATCGAACCTGAGACCCTCCGGTCCACAAGCAAACGCTCTATCCACTGAGCCAAACCGGTTTCGGCTATTTACTGTTTTTAGCAAAACCATTACAATATTAAATTCTTTACCACATAAGAAATAACAAGAATATGGATTGTTCTGAACATTTCCTTTATATGGTTCTCGATGGCCTGAAATGATGTGTGTGAAATTCTAAGAAAATCCTTGGTTGGTGTTTAACTTTTGAACTATGTAATTATACTCCTATTACCAGACCCTGAGGCCACTGGAAAAGTGAGCAGAGGCTGAGGGCCTAAGGAGTCCACAGCCAACGAGTAAATCAACCAGATAAACCTGATGACAAACAACCTGTCTCAAAGAGGAAATGGTGACTCCTTTCTTGGAGGCAGAGAGCACTCCGCTTACATTACCTATTGGGATCTGCTAAGAAAAGAGCTGCCCTCCCCTTACTCTCTTAGTTCATATGGAGCCGAGCATGTATCCCCTTTCCTTTATCATTGTATACTGATTACTATCTGTCTGACCATGTGATATGCACAACTTTCAGCTGGGGAATCTCCGTGCCATTCCACCTCTTACACATTTTGGAAACAAGAGGTTGTAAAAGACAACATAAAATTAGTTTATGTGTATATTTTCAGCACAATCAAAAGTTAAAAATCTGCATATAGTGATCCCCTTGTATGGTATATAAACTATGCTGCACACCTGAAACAAATATCATATCATGTGCCAACTATAATTTAAAAATAAATTTAATTTTTTTAATAATCCAGAAAAATATTCACAAACATTTGAAATGTAAACTCCATAACAGCCCTTGGCCATCACTAGAGCATGTAGAGAATAATATCAAACAGTATGCATTCTTGAAATTAACTATACATGTTTAATAACATAACATGATCATCAGCATAAATATTATAATTTATTTGTATAGATTCATGTGGGGCCTTAAGTGATAGAACTCAAATAGGCAGGGAATGTTGGAAGGATAAGCACTTCGACCTTAGAAAAGGTCACTATTACTAATGATGAGGATGAGATAAAAAATGCAGATATTGTGGAGAAAGGAAGAGTAGTTCAAAATAAATTACTTTATCAAGAAAAAGGGAAAATCAATTGAAGAGCACACACAAGGTCATAGTTCTTCATATGTTGTGTGCATGTCTTCTAAAAACAATATGGGGGTAGGAGGGACAGACAGCATTGACAAAAACAAACAAATAGACTGAGACTTGGTATGAGGAATTAAGTATGAATTTTAGCCTTTAATTAATGCCTTCTCCTGCTCTGGGCCACTGTGAGCCTGAAAGTGCAGTGTTAATCCCAAGGGGTACCATCAGTTACTCAGTCACAGAAAAATTGGATCATCTATTGCCACTTCAGTAGTGAGAACCAATCATGAGCACCTGCTTTCTCACCACTTGTAGCTGCTGTTTAACTATTAAATCTTGAATACTATTTTTACTTGAAATAACTTAATGGATGTCTAATTTCTATTGAGATATTGCCCTCACTATATGCCATCGTATTACTTAACTAGAGGCCTGGTGCACGAAATTTGTGCACTCAGAGAAGGGTCCCTCAGCCTGGCTTGTGCCCTCTCAGTCTGAAAGCCCTCGGGGGATGTCAGACTGACAGCTTAGGCCTGCTCCTCCTGGGAAACAACCTTAAGCCAGCAGTCAGACATTCTTAGCACTGCCACAGAAGCAGGAGAGGTTCCTGCCACTGCCACCACTGTGCTTACCAGCCATAAGCCCAGCTCTAGCTGAGGGACAGTCCCCCTATAGGAGTGCACTGACCACCAGAGGGAAGCTCCTGGGTTGAGCATCTGCCGCCTGGTGGTCAGTGAACATCATAACAACTGGTTGTTCTGCTGTTCCGTAGATTTGCATATTAGCCTTTTATTATACAGGATATTACAACACACACACACTCACACACACCAACCCCCCCCACACACCAACACACACACGCATGCGCACACACACACACCTACACACACACCTACACATTCACATATACACACAAATAAAAATGGGTGATTCCATTGAATGTAGATATAAAAGGTTATTTTTCCCTGTGATTGTATCTATGGCATTATTCACTCAAAGCAACATTTGATGAAACATCTGCTAACTAGTTTAATCAGTGGGATGGGAGTTGGATAAGGATCTGATGGCTATAAATGGTATTTTCTTTAGTATTTATTTCACCTGTTTTTCATAGGTAATATCTCTTGCCATCGTGAGTAAAAACCGACAAGTTAGCAGGTGATTAATCAAGTTTTAATCAGTGAAACAGCCTGGCAGGTCTAATTCCTGGTGAGAAGTCAATAATAAAGCCTCCAGTATCTCAGGCCATGGAGCTACTATATTCACCACTGTGGTCAAATTCCTATTTATTATAGTGTTTGAGGCAGGAAAATATTGCACTGTCAGATGCTTATTTTTTTTTAAAGAGAGAAAATAGCCGTGCAGTACAACTTAGGAATACTTATCTCTACTTTGTGTCAAAAAGCCATACTATTAAACTCCGTAATGGAAGTGCCACTTCTTTCAGCTTTCATCAGCAGTCCAAAATGTCAGGCAATGAGAATTTAATTGGACTAAAGTGACTATTTGACATGCAGAACTGAGCTATGTGATCAAGACTCCACAGGTAGTGAACACTTGGTGTCTGGTGGGCGGAAGGAAATGTACATTCTAATAAGGGGTCAAGGGACTTCAGGAGATCTACTATGTAATTATCTAGCCGCAGGTGAGATGGTGCATGTCAAGTAAGAGAATTGCCATTCCATCACTGAAGAACAGGGGCGTCATCCACAATAAAATAAATATAAACCAAAGAGCGGAAGCCAAAGTTATCTAAAATGGTGCTGTTTTGTGACAGGCTTTTAAAACATTACCTTTTAAAGTGGAGCACACAGTGCACACTTTTTGTAATATGAATGCTGCAGGACAGGATGCATGGCTGTCTCATTGGCCAATCTGGTCAGAGCAGGTTTTCTTCACATAGTTGTTGGTAAGGACAACAACTGCAATAAAAGTGATCACATGTAATAAAAAAACAACAATATGTTTTATGGAATTTCAGATATAAACTTTTCAATGTTTTTTTCTATGCTATAATAATAAATGCAGTTAGAGTTCACATTTTTATTCTGATTGTGTGAGTAAAGGAATGAGAACTTAAGATTAACTTGCATTTCCAATTAACTGAGCACTAGCCCACATGTCATATAGTCAAAAGTTAGCGTCTGACACTGGACTAGCTTGTGCTGGGAGTTCCTTTCATAGAATGTGTGGCTGCATTTTCTCACATCTGACTTGTATGCTATTATTTTTGAGGAAAGCTTTCCTTTGTAAACCTCAAAACTTCAATTTAATAGCCTAATAATCAACCGAATTAGTAATTATATTGTCTAAAATGTACAAACTAATTAGACTCTAGGTTTGTTGTTAAATTCAGTTTCTCAAAGTCAGAGTATATTTTTAATGTAATTAACATCAATAGTAGTTCGACTTGGAAGCTAGCTCACATAAGTCTAATTAAGGAAATAAATCGTTGCATAAAGAAACATGTTCTAGATATCCAGAGTATCACGTACCATAACCTCTAAATTAATCTGTGCCCCTATGCATAAGCCATTTAGGGATTTGAGTTGGAATACCAATGCATTGTTTCTCCTGCTGAGTTCTTCACTGGGAGCAGGTGTATACAGAATCCAGTATTGGGAAAATGTAAACTCTTCAAAATGAAAAAAAAAAACCTTCCAAACAGTTTTCCTCTACTAGCATGGGTGAAGAAGACTATGAGGTGAGAAAAGCTGAAGAGAGGATGGGGCGGGGGTAGATTTCAGAAAAAAGGTGGTTAGGGTGGGAGGCAGGAGGATAAGAAGTGAATGAATTTCAAATTGGAACTGGTCCAGTGGTGTTCCTGGCCTATGACAGGTGTGGGAAGAAGTTGATTCTAGAAGAAATTGGAGGAACTTGCAGGTGGAACTGGTTCTGTGGATGATGAACTCCAAGGGCACCAGTTGAGAGGGGAAGCAATAAAGTATATTTACACAGGTACAATATGTGTTTTCTTGAACTGTGATCACAAAGAAAGGAAGAAGATAAGAAAGCTGTAGAGGTGTGGCCGCACACAAACACACACAACATCCTGAGGAGTCTGTCAGGAAGAATGTAGATTGCTGTAGTAATGACACATCAGAGCCTCAGTATCTGTATGCTAAGCACATGTGTGAACAAAGACTAAGCCTCAGTGATAAGGGAGAGTCAGAGGAAGGGTAGTCCCAAGGTGAAATTCAACAATACGCAAGCACTTGTCTGGGCACCACTGACCAGGGAGCACTAAACCCTATTTTCTAAAACTTCACTGTATTTTTAGAATGGATTTGTAAACTATTGTTTTTATCTGTAAACTATATGCTGCTATAGTATGAGAAAAATAAACTTACTATTTTTAAATATTTTTATTGATTTCAGAGAGAAAGGGACAGGGAGAGAGACACAGAAACATCAATGATTAGAGAGAATCATTGGCCGGCTGCCTTCTGTACACCTCTCACTGGGACTGAGTCCAAAACCCAGTCATGCACCCTGACCAGGAATTGAATGATGGCCTCCTTCTAGTTGATAGGTCAACCCTCAACCATTAAGCCACACTGGGCTGGCAATAGTATCTCAAAGGACTCATACTTAGAACAAAGATCATTGGAAAGTGTGTGTGTGTGGGGGGGTATTTACTTTAAAAGCTGTTGAGATCTCAGGACCCAAGGAAACACACTGGAGAAGCCAACAACAAAGAGAGGAAGAAGATGAGAAAGTCGTAGAGCTGTGGCCGCTACGAAAAAATTATAACATTGTTTGATGTAGTTCTCAATGTATTTAGAGCTAATATTTAAAACAATCCTATGTAATAAAGAGTTAATATGCAAATTGACCATCACTCCAACACTCAAAATGGCCACCCCCATGTGGACATAAGATGGCCACCACAAGATGGCCAGCAGGGGAGGGTAGTTAGGGGTGACCAGGCTGGAAGAGGAGGGAAGTTGGGGGAAACCAGGCCTGCAGGGGAGGACAGTTGGGGGAGACCATCCCTGCAGGAGAGGGTATTTGGGGGGACCCAAGCCTGAAGGGGAGGGAAGTTAGGGGCAATAGAGTCTGCAAGGGATCAGTTGGGCTTTGATCAGGCTGGCAGGGGAGTGGTTAGGGGATAATCAGGCTGGAAGGCAGAAGTGGTTAGGGGCAATCAGGCAGGCAGGCAGGTGAGCGATTGGGAGCCAGCAGTCCTGGATTATGAGAGGAGTCCCAGATTGGAGTGGATGCAGTCTGGGCTGAGGGACACACACCCCTGTGCATGAATTTTGTGCATTGGGCCTCTAGTTATATTATAATGGGGAAAGTTAAAAAAGGGGGGGACCAAAGAAAGGTAAGTGTTCTAGTCATCACTCAAACTGGTAAAATTATGGCACAACTAAATGGTGATAAACTATGCATATATAATGCAATGCTTAGAACAAACATTAAATAGCTCCACAAAGAAATAAACTAAATAAAACTATAAATTGCAGCTAATTCCATAGGGAAATGCAATGGCATGCTCTGCCATTATATCTTTATCATGACTGCCCCATCCTCCCATCCTCATTCCAGAGAGTAATCGTGTGGTACATTGCCTTCCTTCACGTGATACTTGCCCCATGGACTGGGCACTTCTCATGAGGAGTTGCAATGTTGATGAAATATTACTGTAAACAGGAGAGCTGGCTTTCATGGGCATTGTTCTGATTTTTACAAATAGTTACTATTATTGTTACTTGAACTACTTAAGTATTGTATTGACAAAAACAGAATCTGTGTCAACCTTGCTCTAAGAGGAGCTGAGACAAAAGGGATTGTTATGTCCAGCTGGTCACTACTGCCTCAAACGTATAAAGCAAGGGCCTTCTGGTTTGAGTAAGTGCTTTTCTCACCCCATTTTAACATTTTTCTGAGGTGTAATTGATATGAAATCACACATTGAATGATTTAATTTATATAACAATCTCACAGTGACAAAATCCACACATGAAATACACAGCCTTACTTGTCATTTGTCACATGTGATGAAATGGCTTAGAATTACACACACATATTGTGCCAATGTGAATTTTTGATTTTGAAATTGCACTTTAGTTATATGAGATGTCACCATAGGGAACACAGGTTGAAGGGCAAATCAGACCTCTCTGTACTATTTTTGCAGCTTTCTGTGAATCTATAGTTATTTCCAAACAAAAGGACAAAAATAGCATTGACAGACACAAATGCCTATGTAGTGCGTGACTCCAGCTATGTAATGTTCTACAAAAGGCAAATCTATAAAGACAGAACAGATCAATGATTCTTCACCAGGGCTAGCAGAGGTAGAACAGTAGAAGAGATGGACTGGACATGGGTCTGAGGAAACTTTGGCGCGGGGGTTGGGGGTGGAGGGTGGTGTGGGGGGGGGCAATGAAAATGTTCTACAATTGAATTGAGGTGATGGCCACACAACTCCACAAAGTTACTAAAACTCATTGAATTATACAATTTCAATGGGTGTTTTTGTTACATGTAAATTATTCTCCACTAAAACTGTCAAAAATGCACTATCTTAGTGATCATGGGAAATAAGTTCATGTTTAACTTTTCTTAACTCTTCTGTTAGCTCTGGGATGCATTTACATTTGAATGCTAGAGTGTCCTTATACTAGTAGGGGCAGTGAGAAGATCGCAACAGATTATCTCTGATTTAGCCTCTATCCGTCTTTTCTAGCACTAGTGTATACGTGTGTGTGTGTGTGTGTGTGTGTGTGTGTGTGTGTGTAAGGGAGATGGCAAGGGAGGAAGCCTTGGGTAATGCACTGAAGGGAATCTGTTATCCCTATAGCTGCATTGGTTAAGAGTTATTATCAGTTCCTATTGGGAGAGGAGAAGACACTGATACCAGCATCTACTATATGCCTTTACAATTTGTCTGTGGATCTATATTTCATACATATAGGAGGCTATAAAACAATTGTCATTGCAGAGTATGTGCTCATTCATTGTCAGCAAATCATGTTTTCATCTTTCCAAAGCCCTAAGGAAAAAGATTCACGTTCACACAAACAAGCAAAAGCCTTCTAACCTTTATAATCATGGTTGACTCCCTCTGACTATTTAATATCAATATTCCAGTGCCCAACATGAGAAAATATGTCTCGTGCCCTATTTGGAAGTCAGGAACTCTGTAGATTTTTAATTATAATATATTATTTATAAAATGCCAAGTTAAAATAATTTCTTATAATTTTTATCTTCTTGTATTCCACAAAATCATATCTTAACGGGTAAGAATATGAGTCTTCAAAGAATGTGTGAGCTGGGATAAACATTTGAAACATAAAATTAGATTTAAAAGGTAATTTAAAAGGTGGTTTAAATAATAGAGCAAGAAAACAATGAAGCAAATGAAAAGTCAACCACTGACTATGGTCTAATTGCTTGGGTCCTTTTCAAATCCTTATGCTCAAATCTCAACACCTTGAAGGTGATAATATTAAGAGGTGGGGCCTTTGGAAGGTATTAAAGTCATGAGGGTGCAGTCCTCATGAATGGAATTAGTGCCCTCATGAAAGAGACCTCAGAGAGATCTCTAGTCTCTTCCATCAGGTGAGGACAGAGCAACGAGGTACCAGCTATGACTCAGGGAGTGAGCACTCACTTGAACATGACTGTGCTGATACCTTCATCCTGGACGTCCAGCCTTCAGAACTGAGACATCCATTCCTGTTGGTTGTAAGGTTCCTGGTCTATGCTACTTGGTCACTGCTGTCTGAACAGATTAAGGTACTGCTATTTTAGCTGAAACCGGTTTGGCTCAGTGGATAGAGAGTTGGTCTGCGGACTGAAGGGTCCCAGGTTTGATTCCTGTCAAGGGCATATACATTGGTTGCTGGCACATCTCCGGTGGGGTGTGTGCAGGAGGCACCTGGTCGATGATTCTCTCTCATCGATGTTTCTAGCTATCTATCCCTCTCCTTTCCTCTCTGTGAAAAATCAATAAAAATATTTTTTAAATGATACTGCTATCTTCTATAGACCTTGTGTATAGATTTAAAAGGGGGATGTCTTTTTTGTCTGCTTGGACTATTATAACAAAATATCATAGACTATGTAGCTTAACAACAGAAATTTATTTTGTCATAGTTCTGGAGGCCAAAAGTCCAAGATAAAGTTACTAGCCAATTTGATTTCTGGTGAGAAATCTTTTTGTGGTTTGCAGATGGTTCTCTTCTTGCTGTGTCTTCATCCTCACATGGGAGAGGAGAGGAGAGAGAGAGAGAGAGAGAGAGAGAGAGAGAGAGAGAGAGAGAGATGTGATAGGGACACATCAATTGCTTGCCTGCCTTCTTGCACATGCCCCAACCCAGGATTGGGGATGGAGCTTGCAACTAAGGTACATGCCCTTAACTGGAATAAAACCTGAGACCCTTCAGTCCACCAGGTGACACTATAAACTGAGCCATGAGCTAGGGCTCTTCCTCTTCTTGTAAGGGTACCCTATGACCTCATTCAACCTTAATCGCCTCTTCACAGGCCCTATCTCCAATACAGTCACATTTGGTTTATAGTTTCAGCATATGAATTTTAGAGGGACACAATCCAATCCATAACAGGGGTGAGATAAAGATAGAGATAGCATATGTTAAATCTCTGCTATGGGTCAATACCTGAGCTGAGCACATTCTTTTAGCAGTCTCAACAAAGCTTCAGAGTAGTTTTATGTTGTCCTACTTTATGTATTAAGAAACAATGATAACGATATCAAATATGTTTATCGAGGTTGCACAGCCACTGTTAGAAGATTTGTATCCAGGCGTTTCTGGACTAAACGCTCGATTTCTTACTTTATTTCTTTTTGGGAAATCATAGGTAAGTTAGTTGTATATTCGAGTAATGGTTATTTTATTTCACATAATTTCCTCCTTTTTTAATACCTGAGATATTTTATTTCATGAAATGTTTCTATTAATGTGTTTCACACCTCCTCAGCTAACCTTCAAGTTCAACCATGGCCAAAGCAAACAATTCCCATTTGTGCTGACAGCCTCTTACCGTTAGCTCCTGCACCTCTCTGCTTTTCTTCTTTGGGGCTTTATCTAGCTGGCATCATGGAAATTTGCCAAATTCAAGGGCAGGACAGCCTAGATGAACCAGGGAGTTAATACCTTCAGGTACCACCATCAAATATAGAATCATAAGAATCAAAGGAGGATAAAAGTATGTTTACAGTTGTTTGCATGGAAGATAATAAAGGACAGATAACAATATAGCAATAAACTTTGTGTTTCACGAACTCACAACTTTAAACCTACTTTTGCTCCACCCTGTATTGTCAGTGAGAAACAATTCTGAGAACAATTCTACAAGATTGTTCAAGGGGTCCCCAGAAGGGCTGAGCCCCCGTGTCCCACAGCAGTTAGGCACTGATTATTCCTCCTCTCCACCTCCAACTCATGCTTCCTAGAATCACCTCCCTGCTTTCAAATCCTTATCTCAGCTTCCGCTTTCAGGAGCCCAGACATAGTCCATCATCAGCCCACCTCTGATCAGGACAATTCTGTATTCATTCTTTTAACCTAACAATCTACTCTTGGAAAAATACATCAATTTATTAATGACAATTAGTTTTTAAAAAGGCATTACATTGCAGTGTAGATTTCAAAACAATTAAAAATACATTATTTTAATCAGCAATAATATCTAAAGAAAAAACATTTTCTTCTTCATCTTCATCATCATCATTAAAATATTAATGCACAATGTTTCTGCAACCTTTGTGTTTTTGAATGTCATTTCCAAGTTAATTTATGGCAAATGAATTTATGGTAATCTGAATGATTATCATTCTATTTACATACATAAAGGGTATTATTAGTTTTCCATTGTTGTCATATGCATTCTCTCATTTGCACCTCATAGCTATCAGTTAAATAGGATAGATGTTATCATGATTTTATACATCAGGAGATAAAAGCTTTGGAGGAGCTAAGTCAAGCTCAGCTACTCTACTATGTTTTTTTATATAAACAGAAAGATAAGGATTTATAATCCATGAACCCAATCTTGCACTTAGAGTTATGTTGACTTGTTTATTATAATTAACTTTTTTATAAAATTACATATGTACTTTTGGACTAATTGCTTACTTCCTGGTTACTATAACTTTAATTCATGTTACAGCTTCTTATGGCCCAGAATACTAAAACAAACTCAGTTTCTTCAATGTGGATCTCTTGCTTTCTTTAACATCAACATTGTTTTTTATTGTTGTTTTTTTTAAATATATTTTTTATTGATTTCAGAGAGAAGGGAGAGATAGAAACATAAGTGATGAGAAAGAATCATTGATCGGCTGCCTTCTGCATGACCCTACTGGAGAAAGAGCCCACAACCCAGGCATGTGCCTTTGGCCAGAATCAAACCTGGGACCCTTCAGTTCTGAGATGGCCAATGTCATATCTACTCAATTTATTTTGATATCCGATAGGAAATGAGTCAATATATGGTGGCATTATTTGTATCTATTGACTCTAGTCACTCATTCATCTAACTTGAACATCTCTAAGCACTGCATAGATTGAGACCAGGGATCTTGCCTACTCCTTTGCTTCAGACCTCCAAATGTTTCTGTACATGGCAGCTTCCATGTAAGGAAGCTGCTACTTTCATCAGACAACCATTGCTTCCCAGTACCACCAACACCTCCATCAGTCCTGCATTGGTACCAACCTCTGCACAGCCCGCCTGCTCCTTAACACATGGAAGTAGTACTTGCTATCCATGCCAGGGCTTGGCCTCTCCCAGTGAGGACAGTCATACTTGATGGTCTTTGAAAGATTAGTGTAGTCCCCAATTATTTTGGCAAAACTTGATTTTCCATCAGTCTTTCCATCGAAGTTTGTCTCCCTTACTCTCATTTCTCTACGTCACTCACAACACTTCTGACACCAGATGTTTGAGCCCCCCCCCCACACACACACACACCCCAAACATTTCTGAGACACCAACTGGGTGTCCTACAATTTGATTTAATTTTGACATTGTCTACCTAGAGATCCCGTGGATTAAGGGCTCAGCCAGGAGACTGTCTCCCCTCCTCCTTCCACTTGAGATGCCAACAGCAAGCAGCAGGTCCCTTGGGCAGCCACAACTCACTGCCTCATAGTGCGGGATGTTATGCTGAACTGAGGCAGCATGTTGCATGCAGTATATTGAGTCCAATTTGGCTACAAATGTGGAGGTCCCATGACCTCTTCTTTGAGTTTGATTGATTTGTTCAAGCAGCTCACAGAACTCAGGAAAACACTTACTGTTGTTTACCAGCTGATTAAAGGATATGGTCAAGGATACAGGTGAACAGCCAGATGAAGGGATGCATAGAGCTGGGTCTGGGAGGGTCCCAAGCACAAGCGCTTCTGTCCCCTCCTGATATGTGGATGTGTTCACCAACCTAGAAGATTTCCAAACTCCTTACTTTAGGGATGTTTTATAACTTAGGAATGATCCATCATTCACTTCATTTCCAGTCCTTCTCCTGTCTTAAGATGATGGTGGGGACAAGGGGTGGGGTGTTCAGAGGCTGAATATCCCAAGCTTCTAATCATGGCTTAGTCTATTCGATGACAAGCCTTTATCTAAGAGCCAGCCATGGGCCTACTCAGAATAAGCTCATTAGAATAAAAGACACTCCTGTCACCCACAATATTACAGGTTTTCAAAAACTGTGGGCCAGAATCATATATATTTCCTATCATCTCTCATGGACATACTTGTGTTCTTAATAAATGGTACTGGGTCATGTTAATAAATCAGCAAACATTTTAAAGAAGAGGATTTATGAACCATATGAGGTCAGTGTGCCACCATAGGATTGGGACACAAGACCTTCCTGCAACAAACTTCTTTTCCTAACTCTGCTATGGTAGTCTGATAAAGGGAACGAGAGATGACAGTCCTTTTCCAAGAATCCATGTTTTTTATTAATTACGCTGAATAGTGCAAACACATGAGTTAGATGATATCCTTAGGTCTGATCCACTTCAACTGATAAAAATCCTTTAATGCCATTTAATGTGTACTTTGTTTTTAATACATTTTATTGATTTAAACTATAAATAGCTGTGATTATATAATTTAGAAAGAAATTGCTTCAGAATATAGCAAAAATACTTCATTTCATTAGGTAAATCATTATAGTGCTATCAGTCTGCTTGACAGTGTCAATGACATTGAAACTGCGGTTAATCCATGAACCAGAATAAGCTCAAATTTATGGTAGCACAGTACTTTTTTCAAGAAAGACTTTAGTTTGAATAGTGTTATGTCTTCAAGTGGAAGAATTATTTTTTGTAAACTTCCAAGTTCAGAACAATGTCTCTGTTTTACCTTTAAAAACTCTTAAGACTATTATTTCTTTCTTCATCAATTTGATTACTAAGCTTTGTATCACATGTATCTAATAAAAGAAGTTCCTTATGCATTTCTTTTCAAAAGGAACAAAGGCTTAAGACTTACCAGCATCAAAGTTTAATTCCTCCCTAATGTTACTTAGGCAGTCGTGTTTCACTGAGGAATTCACTGAGGTGAAGATCTGATAAAACAATAATGAGGTTAAAACCAGACATTCAGACACCATAAAGCTTTAAGAAATGGTTAAGTGCTAAAAATGAAGTACATCCATACTTTGTACAAAAAGAATGAAATAAAATGATGGCCTGAATTGTTAAATAATGAAAATATAATGTCAATAAATATCTTTCACTGTGCGCTAGTATTTTACACAGAGCAAAGTTCTTGTGGAGGCAGGCATGACTAGAATGTTTGTCATTCAAATGTCTTCAGTTTATTAAATGCATTATAAACTGGAAGCTTTGCTAAAAGTTGTCATCTTTTTATCATATCTGGCATTTATTAGCATATCTGATACTTCATTGGGAATTATAACTTCCTCTGCTTGATTTTTATTCCGTTGTTTTATGTCGGTTAATGTCATTTTGTTTTTTGTTACTCTGGTACAAGTGCCATTCAAATTCAAAAGATACTGAGATAGTCAGTTCTTAAATTACTAAGAGTATTGCTTAATTCTTATGGGAACTACAAAAGGGAAATATTGACTAATTTAATCTAAATTCCTATAAAAATACATCAGAGAAGCTATATCAACGATTTATTAGACTATCAGTATAAAACTTTTTCTTAAACAAGTAAAACTCAAATATTTCTAGGTACATTTACCTATCAAGAACTACTAAGCAAAAGAGAGACAAACTCAGAAATAGAGAGCAGGCAGACAGCTCTTGTGTGTATGTATGTGTGGGAAGGGTTGGGTGTTAGGGGTGTGGGATAAGGAATTGAGCAAAAAGGAAAAAAAGAGAGAGAACTCATGGACATGGACAATGGTGTGGTGATTGTAGGGAGGTAGGGTGGAAGAGGGCATAGAGGGGATAAATAGAGATGAGAATTAAATTAAATTAAAAAAATAAAATTCTCTATTAATTCTATTAATGACACTAAATTAACAATTAAAATATTTCTTCTCAGGTGAACAAATATCTCCATGCTTTGGTTTTTAAATATTATGTTTTTTTTCTAATTACATTGTATGTATCATTGTAGAAAATGGCAAATTTTCAAAAAAAAAAAGAAGAAAGAAATAAAAAGCCCCTATAATCCCACCATTGTTGCTATGGCCAGGTGGCTCAGTTGGTTGGAACATTGTAAAATATACCAAAAGTTGGAAGGTAATTCCTGGTCAGGACACATAACTAGGTTTCAGATTTCATTTCTCTATTAGAGCATGTATGGGAGGCAAACAATCTATTTCTCTCTCTCTCTCTCTCTCTCTCTCTCTCTCTCTCTCTCTAACTCTCTCTTTATCACTTCTTTCTTTAAAATCAATAAGGACATATAATTGGGTAAGGATTAAAAAATACATGGTTAACATTTTTTATACTTGTTTGAATACACATTTATACACACAAATACACACACATAGTTGAAATTGTGTATACCATGTCACTTATCAACATTTTGTAAACACTGTGTAAGTAGTTTATACTATTCATTGCATTAAACTCATCGTGTTAATATGCTATAACTTATTCAAATATTCTGTAACTAAAATTACTTTTCCCTTTTGTTTTTTATACGATGCTCGGATAATCATCTTTGTACTTCAAGTTTGGTCCACATATTGAATATTTCAGAAGGGAAAATGTAATAGAATTCTCAGGACAAATAATATAAAATTACAACCCACACAATCCATATTTCCAAATATTTTGGTAATATTTTCTTTACTGGGACTCTGAAATCATGTATATACTGAATTATGCCAAATGTTACATTACAGCATGTTAAACCCAAGTTATTTGGGGTTTTGAATTTCTCCATTATCCTTGCATGTTACAATGGAACTATTCCAAGTATGAGGAGGATAATTTACTACCATTAAAAACTGTGATAAGAGGAAACAACAAGATGGCGGCAGAGGTAAAAGCCTAACTGCAGCCGCACTCAACAATTTCAAAAAATACAACTAAAATATAGAGTGGACACTATCCAGAACTACAGGAAAGTTGACTGACTGGAAATTCTACAGCTAGAAGGAAAGAGAAAACCAGAAGGAAAACCAGAGGAGCTGTAAAAGCCTAAAGTACGGAGGCACGGTGCGCGAGCACGGGGAGAGGACAGAGCCGGAGAGGAGGGGCGGCTGAGTGCCTGGCTGGCGTTCCCTAGAGGGAAGGAGATAAAAGCTCCGGACCGTGCTGAACCCCAACTCCGACTGCACTGAACCCCAGTTCGCTGAGCTGCTGAATTGCCCCAGCGGGAAGGACTCAAAAGCTCAGGACTGTGCTGAGCCCCAGTTCTGACTGCACTGAACCCCAGTCCTGGGCAAGACCCTCGGGCCCCAGCCTCATACAGAGGAAATCTGGGCTGTAAGACAGAAGCTTAGGGGAACGGCGAAAAGCAGAGCCCCTGAGTCGTGCACATTGCGCGCACAGAGGACAGACTGTTGTTTGGGCCGCGAGATTGCCCTAGCGGGAAGGAGACATAAGCTCCGGACTGTTCTTAACCCCACTTCCAACTGCTCTGAACCCCAGTTGTGGGCTTGTTGGGGGAGAGACTAGACTGTCTGGTAGCGGGCGAAGCTCTAGGGCGCCTTTCTCTCAGAGGTGCTTGCAGCGAGTACCAAAGGACACTGAGGTACCTGAGACTCAGGAACCTCCGAGGGCGGGGCTAACCGGAAGCCAAGGCTGTAGGCTCCACCCAGAAACTCTGCCCCATCCAAGCTGAACTCAGAGAGGCTTTTGCAGGTTTCCAAGTCTAGTGGAATAAGGTTGTCTCCTGGCATAGACACAGCTGATCCTCCCAACCTACCAACTCAGGGAAGCAGCGAAAATGCCAAAACGAGGAATCAGATCACAAACGAAAGAAATGGAGGACAAAAAGCGACTGGATATAGAGTTCAAAGCCACACTTATAAGGTTGTTCAACAATCTCTTAAAAAAGGCCGATAAAATAAATGAGACCTATGAGGATATGATAAGGGATCAACAAGAAATAATGAAGGGTCAACTAGAAATAAAGAATACAATCTCTGAAATAAATAATATTATACAGAGTCCTAAAAACAGATTGGAAGATTGCAAGAATCAAGTCCAAGATTTGCAACACAAAGAGCCAGAGGACACTCCTCCACAGAAGCAAGAAGACAAGAGAATCCAGAAAGTTGAAGATAATGTAAGAAACCTCTGGGACAACTTCAAGCGAACCAACATCAGAATTATTGGCATCCCAGAAGATGACAGAGAGCAAGATACCGAAAACATATTGAAAGAAATAGTGACAGAAAACTTCCCCCACCTGGGGAAAGAAATAGACTTACACGTACAGGAAGCACACAGAACCCCAAATAAAAGGAATCCAAAAAGAACCACACCAAGACACATCATAATTAAAATTCCAAGAGCTAAAGACAAAGAGAGAATATTAAAAGCAGCAAGACAAAAGCAGGTAGTTACCTATAAAGGGGCACCAATACGACTGTCAGCTGATTTCTCAACAGAAACCATGCAGGCCAGACGGGAATGGCAAGAAATATTCAAGGTGATGAATAACAAGAACCTACAGCCAAAAATACTCTACCCAGCAAAGCTATCACTCAGAATCGAAGGCCAGATAAAGAGCTTCACAAATAAATTTAAGCTAAAGGAATTCATCACTGCCAAGCCAGAATTATATGAGTTGCTGAAAGGGGTTCTTTAGGAAGAGGAAGAAAATAAAGATAAAATTTATGAACAAACACGTAACTATCAACAAGTGACTCTAAAAACCAAGGGAAGTAAAAATCATGATGAACAATATTAACTGGTGAATATAATAGAATCAGAGGTATGGAAGGGGAGTGGACTGATGATTCTTGGGGAAATGGGGAGTGGAGCGGGGTGGGAAGAGACTGAACATAAACTGCACCTATGGATGAGGACAATGGGGGATGGGGAAAGGGCAGAGAATTGAATGGAAACTTGGTGTAGGGGAGCAATGCGGCGGGGGGGGGGGGGGATGAGGAACATTTGTAATAATATAAACAATAAAGATTTATTAAAAAAAAAAAAACTGTGATAAGCCAAAATCGGTTTGGCTAGGTGGATACAGCATTGGCCTGAGGACTGAGGGGTCCTGGGTTCAATTAAGGTCCAGGGCATGTATCTTGGTTATGGGCACATCCCCAGTGAGGGGTGTGCAAGAGGAGACTGTTTGATGTTTCTCTCTCATCAATGTTTCTAACTCTCTATCCCTCTCCCTTCCTCTCTGTGAAAAATCAATAAAATATATTAAAAAACAACAAAAACTGTGATAAGCCCTAGCTGGTTTAGCTCAGTGGATAGAGCATAGGCCTGCGGACTCAAGGGTCCCAGATTTGATTCCAGTCAAGGGCATGAGACGTGGTTGCGGGCACATCCCCAGTAGGAAGTGTGCAGGAGGCAGCTGATAGATGTTTCTCTCTCATCCATGTTTCTAACCTTTATCCCTCTCCCTTCCTCTCTGTAAAAATCAATAAAATACATTTAAAAAAAAAACTGTGGTAAAAGTCTGTTTATTCCATTTATCCAGGCATAAATAATGATACATTTGATACTTTTACTAGGTGTACCTGTTAATAATGCGGATTTTGTAATAAAAGAAAACATGATAATTTCAAGAGGAACATCAGAAGTACTTTATTAAAAGTTATGTCCATCACTAGCTATATATTTCTGAATCTCTCAGGTAATTTATGGATACCATCCAATAGAACTTTTCTTGTGTTGAGGCAAACCATTCAGAGACCCAATTTTCCACTTGTTCATACGTTTTGAAATGCTGCTCAGAAAGTGCGTGTGCCATCAATTGAAGCAACTGATAATCTGAGGAGCAAGGTCTGGTGAATATGACGGGTGGGTTAAAATTTCCCAGACAAGATCTTTTAACATGTCTTTAACTGGTTTTGAAGTGTGTGATGGTGCGCTATCATGAACCAAAATTACTTTCCTGTGTCTTCTGACCCATTCTGGTCCTTTTACGATCAAATCATGGTTTAAATTGATAATTTGTTCTCAGTAGCAATCAGTTTCATCTGGTTTTAGAAGCTCATAATACACCACACCCTCCTGATCCCACCAAATGCAGAGCATTATCTTCTTTCCAAAGCAATTTGGCCTTACAGTCGATGTTGATGGTTGACCTGGATCAACCCATAATTTTGTGCATTTGAGATTCTCAAAATAAATCCACTTTTCATCATCAGTCACAATTTGATGCAAAAAAGACTTTCTTTCATGCTGTTGAAGCAACATTTTACTGATGACTTTTCAGTTTTTCCATTTGTCTTCATTCAGTGGATGGGCACCCATTTCCCTTCCTTTAAAATCTTTCCGATTGCTTATAAATGATCAGAAACTGTGTGCTAAACAACGCTTAATCTTTCTGCAAGTTTTTTTTTTTTTTTTTTTTTTTTTTTAGTTTAACACACATTTTCATTCAATAATGCTTGTAATTTTTGGTCTTCAAATTTTTTTGGTTGACCTGGACATTCTTTGTCTTTCACATAGAAATCATCACTTTTAAAGCTTTTAAACCAGTGTTTACAAGTATCTTGAGATGGAGCATGTTTACCATAAGTTTCCCAGAGTATATGATAACTTTCAGCAGTACTTTTCTTCTAAATAAAGTAATGAATTAAAACTTCCTGCAAATGCTCCTTTTTTTGGCACAAAATTCAGTATTTTTAAGCGTAAAAATATCTATGATGTTAACACCTTCAGAAAATTTGACATATGAAGTTTTGAAGCTTGTTGTCAATACAACAAAATAGCATACATATCAAATCTCATATATATCAACATATGTGTAACCCCATCTATCAAAATAAATCTGCATTATTAAATCAGTACACCTAGATATATTGGGCAGGAAAACAGCGCTCTACTATAAATCTGTTCAGGTCGGCCTGTGTGGCTCAGTTGTTAGGCACTGACCTATGAACCAGGAGGTCGAATTTCAGTTACCCAGTCAGGACACATGCTCAGGTTGCATGCATAATCCCCAGTGTGGGGCATGCAGGAGGCAGCTGATCAGTGATTCTCTCTCTTCATTGATGTTTCTATCTTTCTCTGAAAAACAATAAAGATATTTTTAAAATACTGTTCAGGTATATACTTTCAACTCAAAAGATAACTAGTCTCTCTAACATTTTAAAATCAACTCAAAATATTTCTGTTTACTAAACACAGCAGGAGAGCACCCTGAAAATGCACAATATTGGAGACAACATTCAATCTTAAAGAGATTGAACTCTAACATAAAATCTTAGAGAGTCGTCATATCCTGATTGTTTGACAATCGGGTTGAATAAATTTAGGGTCATATGTCAATTTGAATTAAGGAATTCTATATAAAGCCAATACCATTGCTGGAAACAATGAACTATAACATCTTCAGCTAAATTTTGCTGCCTCACAAGTATCCTGTCAAATGATCCACAAATAGACAAGGGACTAGAAAGCATACCAAGATACTCTTACCATCTGTTGGTAGATTTTCAAACAGAGGTTGGTGCCAATAAGGCAGTTAATGTAACACCAAGGTCAACATCTAAAATGTTATGCTACTGTATTTTCAAAAACCATTATATGGTTTCAGACCCAAACATCCTTTCTGTGCTAAAATAAAATAAAATAAAAATTAATTTTATTTTGCCTATTATATTCAGTATCATGTATGGAAAGAGATACAGTCTTTTCTACTAGGTAATGTATCTCAGTCTCTTACTATTGTCTCCCATAGAGCATGCTTGCATCTTCTCTTTAACCTCCTACTTCTTTCATTCTGTCCTGCCCTGGGGTTATGGCTATAGGACAGAATACACTAAAATGTTGAGATCCTTTATTCAATACTGCAACTTTACGGTATACTTGAACCCAAATTCTAAATCAGCTCTATAACAAACTCTATTGATATTAAAGTAGGTAGGACAGGTCTGATTAAGTACACATCCATTTTTTATAATTGAGTAATTGAGGTATAATTGACATATATTATATTAGTTTCATATGTACATCATGATGTTTCAATATCTGTATATTTTGTGAAATGATCACCCTAATAAGTCTAGCTAGTCTTTGTAACCATACAATTGTTTTTCTTATGATGAAAGCTTTTGTCTACTTTCTTGACAATTTTCAAATGTTCAGTATAGTACTATTAACTACTAGAGGCCTGGTGCATTAAATCTGTGCAGAGGAGGGTGTCCCTCAGCCCGGCCTGCACCCTCTCCAATCCAGGACCCCCAAGAGGATGTCCAGCTCCCATGGGATCGGGCCTAAACTGGCAGTTGGATATCCCTCTCCCAATCTGGGACCATTCACCTGCCTTCCTGCTTGATCACCTCTAACCACTCTGCCTGCTTGCCTTACAGCCCCTAACCACTCTGTCTGCCTACCTGATCACCCCTAATTGCCTCTGCCTGCCTGCCTGCCTGATTGCCCTTAACTTCCTCTGCCTGCCTGCCTGATCACCCCTAACCACTTCTGCCTCAGCCCCCACCACCGTGGCTTTGTCCATAGGATGTCTGGAAGACATCTGGCCTATCCAATCTAATCAGCATATTACCCTTTTATTAGTATAGATAGTCACTGCACTGTATATTATATTCTAGTGACTTACTTACATTATGACTGGAAGTTGTACTTTTTGGCCCCTTCACCCCTTAACTTAATTCGGATCTTTATTCACATCTCACCTTTTCAGTGAGATAGATGTGGCTACTCCATCTAAAACCACAGCCAGCTCCGACAGCCCCTGTTTTCTTTCTCTGTGTCATGCTTTCCTTCAGCATTTACCACAATCTAACATACTATGCATTTTCCTTGTATATCTTTTTAAAAAAATATTTTTATTGATTTCAAAGAGCAAGGAAGGAGAGAGAGAGAGAGAGAGAGAGAGAGAGAGAGAGAGAGAGAGAGATCAATGATGAGAGAGAATCATTGATTGGCTGCCTCTTGTACATCACCTATTGGGGAGGTGGGGCTGGGGATCAAGCCTGCAACCCAGGCATGTGCCCTTGGCCCGAATCTAACCTGGGGCCCTTTGGTCTGTAGGCCAACACTCTATTCAGTAAGCCAAAATGGCTAAAACTTCAAATCCCTTCATCGCTCCTCAATGCCTTCAGGTTAAAATTCAAGCTCCTTGTGTATCTTATTGATTATTCATCCTTCCCTGAAGTGTAAGATCTATGAAGACAGATATTTTTTCCTTTGCTTTTTTCCCCCACTGCTGTATTCTCAGGCCCTAGGACAGTGCATGGCACATTTTACATGCTCAGTAAATACGTGCTCTGTGAATGATTACAACTTAGAAATTCTGTATTGACATTGCTATGTGCTGAGTGGTGTTCACATGCCTTAAAGAAGATTATTTTTAAGATTTAACCTTGTAACATATTTCCTTTTTTCACTGCAAGGCTACTACGGTATAATACATGGTGCATATCCTGAAATATCTAGCAGAGAAGAAAAGATACTTAAAATTGTAATGCATGTTTTTGCACAATGACAAGGCCACTATTATTTTTAGAATATATTCTTGTAGTTCAGTGGTTGGTAAACTCATTACTCAACAGAGCCAGATATCAACAGTACAACGATTGAAATTTCTTTTGAGAGACACATTTTTTAAATTTAAACTTCTTCTAATGCCACTTCTTCAAAATAGACTCGCACAGACTGTGGTATTTTGTGGAAGAGCCACACTCAAGGGGCCAAAGAGTCGCATGTGGCTCAAGAGCTGGTTTGCAGACCACGGTTCCAGTTGAACACTGACTGTAGGCTCTGATTTTTATTTCTTCCCACTGAATCAAAAGGGGAGAGAAGGAGAGTGTGTTGGGAATAATGCCATCTTCGTTCTTCCCCTTTTTCTGAGAATCTGCAAGGGCCCATGGCTAACATCCTGAGGATTTCCTAGAATGCATTAACCATTGTTGCTACATATGTTTTAACTTGCTCAAAGTTCGGTATGTTCACTTGTGGACATTTTGTACAACAGGTTAAAAGTTCAGTGACTGACGAGCCGCAAAAGCCATGTGTCCAGGGTGAGTGGGACTTCACCACACCACTCTTCCCTATCTGTGGCTTTGCTCTCCCAACCCAGTGGTGACCAAGCCCCGTCAATTCTGACTCTGAATCATGCTCCACTGCATCCCTTCCCACTGCCCCTCACCACTTCTCTCTTCTGTCACCTGCATCACGTCTCATCTGAACTTTTGTGACTGCTCTTCCAGGCCCCGGGATGGTTTGACTTCTGATCCTTTTTAGATTCCACCCGCTGAAAAATGAATTAAAAACTCAAACCTCTGAAAAACCTAAAGACCTCTTACCACAATACTAAAACCCCATCATTGCTCCCCAGTGCCTTCAGGCTACAATTCAAACTCCAACGCCAAGTTCCTCATAACCAGGCATCTGCCAAAGTCTGCAGACTCAAGTTCTATGACTCATGAGGTTTTACCATCCAGACGTTCTTAACTGTTGAAGGACCCTTGAAAGTGCCATGCTGAACGTGGTGTGCAGCGTGTCACCTCTTCAGCCAGTTCCTTCTCTACTCATTTCTTCTCATTACTCAATACTCATTACCTGCCAGGTCACATCCATCAGGAAGCTTGCCTGATTAGTTTTTTTTTCCTTTTTCCTCCTCAGCCCTCTTTCCTCCATTCTGGCTAGAATAGAAGTTCTCTATGTATCCTGCACTTATATTTTTAACATAGGATTTTTCACACACTGTGTTGTAACTACATGGGTCTCCATACTTCATTTCCTTTATAAGTTGCAAAACCTTCAGGACTTAATGAACTATGCCTTCTCACAGTCCATCTGCACCTAAGCTTCCAATGTTGGTCCCAATTTGGCTGGGCCTCTTTGCTCAAGATGACCATTGTATGTCTTAGTATGATCATTATCTTGGATTGAGTAGGTTAGCATGTTTCCAGATTTTTTTTAATCAGGAAGAAAGTTAATCCTTTTCAAGTAAAAACTCAAAGGCTTTTCTCATTTATTTTATTATGAACTAGAGATCCAGTGCAGAAAATTTGTGCACTGGGAGGGAGAGGGGGTCGGTCCCCTCAGCCTTGCCTGTACTCTCTCACAGTCTGGGATCCCTCACTTCTTACTGCCCATCTGCTCACTGCTCCTTATTACTTAGCTCACTGCTCTTTAGTGCTACCAAGGAGGCAGGAGAGGCTCCTGCCACCCTTGCTGCATTTGCCAGCTATGAGCCCAGCTTCTGGCTGAGCAGCGCTCCCACTGACCACCAGGGTGCAGCTCCTGCTTTGAGCGTCACAGTGACCTGTTGTTCAGCTGTTCGGTCTTTTTGCACATTAGGCTTTTATTATATAGGATTGTGTCTTGGTTGATTGTAAACAGAGAAAAAACAAACAAACAATTGGTCTATTAAATGTCTGAGAATGTATCTAGAATTTTATGTAACTTTATAGAGAAGCAAATTGACTCCATATATTATCTCAGTGTAAAACTTATGGTGCCATAACTACACCATGTAACTAGGACCCTCATAGTTATTTATCTGATTACCCAGTTGGCTTGGATTCTTTTGTCTTTATAGGGACTGCAGTGGTTCAGATACCATTTGCCCCCAATCAACCACAGGAAAATACTTATTTTCTGCCTGTGGCAAGTGCTCTCATGCACCGGACCCCTGAGTCTGATTTTTCTTCTTCTTGCTACACAATGTGAAATACTTGGTTGGAGCTGCTGTTGGATTGTTTTTCCCTCCCTAATGCTATGATTTACCCTCAGGAATCACTGCCTTCTTTTGTAGTAGGTGCTCATCACCAAAAAATTCAATGGGTTTCATTGACTTTTCTGGCAAGCACTCTGACCAGGACCCTTTGAGATGATCCAGCCAGCAATCTCCTTTTTATTGATGTTTGTTTTCTGAGAGTTATGAGAAGGGAGGGTCTTCAACTGTCCTTAAAGAGCTGATGTATATTAGGTTGGAAATGTTAAGTATTAAATGTATGGACATGATAAGCTACAAGAGTTCAAAGGCTACCGTTTTATAAAGATAAGTTTGTGAAAGGTAACCAAAGTTAAGCTTGCTGAGAATGATGTAAAGAATGATGTAAAGCTTAAATTATATATAAATTTTACATGAAGAAGTTGCAGTCATAATAGAAAAGATAGCATATTTAATAAATATTGATGGAAGGAGATCAAGAGATATACATCAATTTGTATTTTTAGCCACAGTTCTGGGCCTTCTGGGCATAACACAAAACAAAACAAAACAGTTAAACAGCACCAAGGGGTTGAGAACATGCTTTGGAATAGGAGGGCCTGGGCTCAAACCCTAACTCTTCTACTTCCTAGACTTAGGAAGTTACTATTCTCTCTGTGGATCAATTTGTTCATCTCTAATATGAGAATAACAATAGTGTGAATTAACTATTATTAACCATTATTAGTGAACTATTATTAATTTTATTATTATTTTATTACTACTATTAATCTTTCTCTGATATACACCTAAAGTGTTTAGATACTCAGAAGCATATTGCCCTCTGAACAACAGTAAAGTAGAGACTACCATATACATCTCACAAATGGGAGCATTCCTTTAAGAATCTGAAGAGCTGTGGTGGCTCCAGGGTCTGTTATTTATAGAACTCATTTGGAGCGGTCCAAATCTGTCCTACTTCATATTCTCCTAATTACATATGTTGTTAAGAAAAAAAACCAACCCATGTTTCTTTGGTGTCATTTAATAAAATTAAACCAATCAATCAATAAATCTCATCTTCAGTTGTGAATTACTTTGCCAGCCAGCAGATTGCCATTGGGAGGTGAGTCCTGGGACTGGGATACATTCAGGGTCCCTTTGGGTTACATCACCCCATACCTGAAGCTGTTTAACCCATAAAGCCAGGACATAGAGAGATACTTTTATGAGCCATACTTTTGATCAGAGAAAGAGAATAAAGGCTTTTCCTTTGTGAGTATGATTTGAGCGTTTTTGAATTAGTATCATATGAACACTGATAAAGCAATAATACAAGGGCTCATAAGCTCATCTTATTTGGTCCCTTGTTTAGGTTGCAACTCTGAGCTATTTAGTTGCTATGGTGACAATAACGATAAAGGCTGATTGGAAGAAGATAGCATCTTATTTGGGATTTTTTTTTTGAAAGGGGAGAACACATTCTGTATTGCCCTATTAGCAAAGATATTGGGTTACATCCATTTTGATTAGCAAGTCTCTGTCTTTTCTTTTTCAGTACAGTACTTTATGACCAAACTCTTTAAGACCTGACGTGGGATTTAGCAAGTTTAAGAGAACCTAATCTCCATCTAATGGTATTTTTCTGAAAGTAGTTGCTCAGTGTATGAATTATTATTAGAAAAGGAATACTAAATGTAATATCAAAGTGCCAACTTCAGAAGTTGTACAAAGCAATGTACACTATAGCTTTCCATTGATAGAATTATTTAATTAGAGTATATTAACAGAAAACTATAAGAACTCCAGCAATAAGTAAATTATGAGGGCTTATTTCTTTTTAATTTTCTGATCCCAGCTGGAACAAGGTGTGATTGGAGAATGGTTTAATTGTTCATGGACATCTGTCTTTGGACTCAATTGAAAAATAATATCCTGAGTATAATATGACCTACAGAATTTTTGACATTTTTATATCTTTCACAATCAAGTCTTTGTCAAAAAGTCAGGTAGTGCAACTCCTAAAAACTTATGGATGCATTTAGAGTAGAAAGGAATAAAAACCTGGTAATATATCAATCTGCACAGCTGGAAAGCAGATGTTCAATTGAATGATCTCAGTACTTAGAGAAAGCTATTAAACATGTTACTTAAATGAGAAATTCTTATAATTTATTGTCCTCATGTTTGACTCACTTCTCTTTGAGTCTTTAAATTAACTCTGGAATTATTATTATTCCTAATATTATTGTTGTTGTTGAAGCCAATTACCATGGAAGTTTGACTCCATGCAATACAGTACATGAGTGCTAAGAAATGCCCAAGGCTGCTGTCAATCAAAGTAACAGGTGAGTTACAAGTTGTTTACTGTACTGGGAAATTAAGTGATGAATGTGTGCCAACCAGTAAAATGTGACATTTAATATTAGATACACCAGCTTTAAAAAGGTTGTTCATTCATTTATCAGTGTGCCAAAACATAGCTTTAAAGGACCGACAATAGTTGGCTCTTTAAAGCTGCAGCAACTACAGTCCGCAGCAAGTGGGAGGGGAGAACATGCTTCCACGAAGCCCATTTACATCTTTTTTTTTTTAATCATTACTGACCAATCACATAAGCTTCCACTACTTCCTTTGATTCCACCAAATTACTTGGTTGAATCATCACTGGCTCATTATATTATTATTTAGTAAACCTAAAGGGGTTGTTATTATCCTTTAAATGTTAAAGATTACATCTTGATAGCGTTATTTGGCTACTTTAGGTTCACATTGCATGACTTCTTAGTGTGTGATTTACTAACAGGGTTTCTTTAAGGGTCATATCAGAGGGCAGAACTGCCCAGAAGTACGAGAAACACGTAATGAGATGCCCAAAGGGGCTGGCAAGGAAAATTCCAATTCTGAAAGAACCACTTAGGCATAAGTACTGTGTCCCCCTCCAGAGGGGAAAAAAAATCCCTTTTCTCATTGTCTCTTATTAAAAACAAAAATTAAATGCTTGTGAATTGGTGCTCCATGAGTCTAGCTATGTTATCTCCCAGAACACATAATTAGATAATTACATTTTGGACAAAAGAGTACTATAGTAATTCACAGCACAAATTCTAGCTGGGGAATAGAAATTGATACATGAAATATGTATCAATATAAATATAAATACATGCATATGTGCTCTATGCAGGCTGGAGCTATTATGGGCCATTAAAAACACTGGAGCAAATAGCTCCTGGGGATTAAGCTCTAAGAGCTCTCTTTATAATTAGAAGGCAGCTAATCCCTGCTCACCTCTTTGAGTGCTTAGCTTCCCCAATGTAACATTAAACTATTATTTCTTATTTGTGGTAACTGCTTGAGCATGCAAATATTGGCAAAAAAATGCCAACATCTAAGGATTTCTAGGATACTTCCAGCCCGAATAAACGCAGAGGTACAACATAGAGCTTGTTACATAACTTTTCCAAAGGTTAACAATAGGTCAAAATCACAAGCTCATTTATACCAGCTACCCTGCCATTTCCTATGATCTTCATGCCTCACTTCACTCCTTGCTCAAAATTATTTTCTCCCCCAAAGCTGCATTAATAATTTCAGAGAATTGCTTTCTAATTTTTCCCAACCTCTACCTATAAATTCCCCACCTAGAGCCTGCAGCCTGCGGAGCTTCTGCACCAGATTTGTCTGCTAACATGTGATGGCCTGGCATACCCCCCCACAAGGATTCCATCTTCTGCTTCCTTTGACCAAGACCATCAATGATGATAAGTGTCATAATTCTTTTGAAGATGGAGCTGAGGCATTCTTGAGTTTTTCTTTTCAAATATTTTATATATACACATGCATACTATTGGTATAAAGCATAAGTGATGAATACCACTAGTATTAAATAATGAGACCTCTGTTTTCCTATTAGATTTCAAAAGGGTGCTTCTAAATATATATATGAATCTACTCAAAAAGAAAACTAAATTTATTTGTGTACTTTTCTATTCAAGAAGAAGGTAAGTGAATATAAATGTAATAAAATTAATTGTATTTCCTGTGAGTCTAACTGTAATAGAATTGTTTTTTATTGCCCTTAAACACATGGTTCTTTTTTATGGTATAGGTTATAGTAGGACTACAAATTCAATGAGAAGCCCTTTCTCCTCTTATAACCTGTCTCCTTCCTTAATCTTATCCCTTGTTTTCTATGGAAGGTGCTTCTTATTTTTCAGTTAGTATTTTTATCTTAATCTAAAACAATACTCAAAGAGAAAAGCCTTTTAATCATTTCAAATCTATAAATAGATTGCAAATACATATGTTCATGCATATGCATATATATATATATATATATGTATATATATATATCCATATTCATATGTATGACACTACTTCAATAAATGGTCCTTCTGAATTTGCCTTAGAAAGCCACTTCAACAGTTATGGGATTATGTGCTGATTCAATACCCTACAGAGTCAGGCAAAGGAACCTCTTGCCATCTTGTGCTTTAGGCAACTCATGTATCACAAGCCCACAGAAAATAAACGTACCTCTGACTATAGAGGTCCCTCTCACTAGCATCCAGCAGTCAGCATGGGCACACAGGGCATCTTGGAACCCCACATGCCCTCTTGTGCGACTAACATCTTTGGAGCTCCAAGGATACCTTGTTCCCCCTCTTTGTCTCTATTTCTTCCAAATGGAAGGTAATCGTATTTGAATAGATTAAAGAGTTAAGGCTTACATCCCTGCCCAATTTAGAGATGGACAATTTTCAAAGGGCAGGTAATTCAGCTGCAGATGTGCTTTGGTAAGGAAAATTCAAATTAATTAACTTGTCAAACCCTCCCTGAGATAGTAGAAATGCAAGAGATTCTTGCATGACAAAATTGGTTTCCCAGTAGTGCTGAGTATCCATTTTCTTGCTTCTGTTCACATTCCAATTCATGGTTCCAGAACACTGAAAACTTAGCTCATGAGGCACATGGAAGTTGAATGACCTTTTGCAATGTTAGACAATTCTTTTTATTCTTGAATTTGTATGTATGTTGGTATCAATTTTATAAGCATGAAGTAAGATACCAATTTATGAAAATGCCACCTGGGGAGATACACTAGAACTATAAGTGGTTTCATTTGTATAAACACATTATATAAAAGTTAATTAATTTTACAAAAATGTATTAAATATAAAAAAATAAAAAAAATTTACATTTGTTTATGTAATTTGTTATTTAATAATTATAAATTATATTTTATGCAGATAAGTTGTTTTGTGATTACTGTGAGCCTTTTATTTTATCATTATTATTATTTTAATTAAATTTATTGGAGTGACATTGGTCACAAAACCATACAGGTTTCAAGTGCACAACTTAATAAAGCATCATCTGCACATTGCATTGTGTGCCCAAGCAAAGTCTCCTTCCATCCCCATTTGCCCTCCTTCACCTAACCCACTCCCCAATTTTCCCTCTGGCTATCACCACACTGTTGTCTGTGTCTATGTGTTTCATGTATATATATATATATATATATATATATATATATATATATATATATAGCTGATCCTCACGCAGCCATTGTGACACTTGCCTGGTTTTGCTGCTTTTTCTGGGCCTGGAGCTGAAATACAACTTATAGGAGATTCATCTCATCTATTCCTAGCTCTGCTTTACATTGTATTTACATTATATTCAAGAAAATAAGAATTCACTCCTATTTTTATCTTTGTCCCATCTATTCTGTGCAATTTTAAGGTAGTATATTTTTGTTTTGTTTAACTAGAATAAAATGTTTTGTTTTGTTAGAACAAACTGTTTGCCAAGTTCTTTAGGATTAGAAGATAACTGAGGCTCTTTTAGTACATGTTAATAGGCACATACATTTATTCCAAATTAATTATTCCTATACGGTCACTGTTAAAATGCCCATGTATGCCTTTTATCCATGTAGACCAGCCTCCTTTTTAGCATCTATGTTACTTGACTAATCTTGTTTTTTGGTGCCATGTTCTTGGGAAATAATTTTGATGTTCCACTGTTAAGTAGGTATGGTACCCCTACAGTGTTTCCCAAAGTATGGTACACGTACCCCCAGGGGTACGGGAAGCGTTTGGTGGGGGTACGAGTTGCACGGGAGTTTGGTGGGGATATGCACTGCACCATGCTTAGCTGTGCCTCATTCTACGTTCTCATGAGTCAAGTCAAGATAGTCTTGTGAGGCGTGAGATGGTCCAGTGTGCAAATAAATGTTATTTATAATATAACTTTTACTTATATTTTATTATGAATAATTTTATTTTTCGTTTATTATTATTTTGTGTATGTACAAAAAATAAAAATAAATATATTTTGATTGTTATTAAAATACATCCATTTTTTTGTTTTTATGAGGGGTACTCAGCGTTACGAAAATTATAGAAGGGGTACACGTATGTCAAAAGTTTGGGAAACATTGCTTTACAAGGAGATTTATGGAAGTGTATTATGCCCAACTGGGATGATTTTAAAGATGTTTATAAATAACTTAGACATTAATGAAGCTTGGAACATTGTATGTGCTTTTAAGTTTTTGACCAGTTGGAAACATTGTCATTAACATTTGTTTCCTTGCTCTAAGGCCTAATAGTCTCAACATGTTCAATATAAAGCTGACATAGAAGGTGTGGAGAGTATCCACGCGGGAGAGCAGAGGGAAAGCTTTACAAGATGAAAGTTAATGCTGAGCAAGCCATCCTAAGGAAAACGAAAATAATATACTGCTCTGATACTTTTTCCTACTAGCTACTCAACTGTTTGCTAAATGAGTTTGCAAATCGCCTTAGGCACCATTTAAATACCGTTTTGGAAATATTATTTAACTTTATTGCCAAAATTAAAAATATTTTTTTCGCAATCCCCAATGTTTATAAGAGGAAACAAAAAGACATGCACAGCAACTGTAATTGGAAAAGTTAATTAACCTATATTTTCTCCACTTCAGAGGTGAAGTGCAGGCCCAGTAAAGTCCGCTGGGTTGGAGTAAATGTGTGAGCACGGCTGTGCTGAAGCTTCACAAAACTGCATGGAGATACCAGGATCAAGCAATGAGCATTTGTGGTCACTGACGTCTAACAGCTAAAATAACAAGGAATGTTTTGAAGAGTTGCTGCCACGCCTAAGGATAAAATGCATCAAGCAAGTACTCTTTATTACAATTGAAGAAATATATTCATGTCTTGGCAAACCCTATACGAGAGTCAATACAGCTTAAAAAGCTATGTATAGACAAAAGTGTGAAGAGAAACTTCCACCCATATTTTCTTACTGAATACTTAATACCATGTTCACCCTCGAAAAGGACAAATACTGCTAATGAAAAATGAATGCAAAGGCCGAATGGTGACCAGGAAGTCTTGAAGAAGTGGTGTCTCTGAATAAGATGTTTTCCTTCTAAAATCAAGCATCCCAAGCATGCCAGTTGTATTTGATATCAGCATCATCATGTTTCATTTTTGAATAAACTGGCTTTGAAGTTACAATGCTCAGCATATATTTTCCAAAGAGAAAAACTAAAACCCTTCAACTAATAAGATTTTAATTTAAAGGCAAAATCCTACCATTCAAATTGAATGTTGAATAACCTATAGGTAAAAATGTTCAAGCACTTATTTATGTTTAGTAGTTCTCTATACAAGTGCACACATTGCTTATGTCGTGGAGAAATATCACAGGAAGGATCCCACAGGTCTCTTGATTTCAGCTTTCTTATACAGAAATTTAGACTTCTATTTTTCTCTTGGTTAAAACTAATTTTCCTCAGAATCTAAATCATATATATTTTCCCAGCTAAAATACTGACTCACTTTATAATTTTCCCCCTTATAATTTATATTTCAGCAGCGTGAGCAATTGGTGTGGAAACTGTTCCGTGCAGCTTCCTGCTGGGACAAGGTTCACGCTGAGACTGCTGAGTAGTGCACCAACCACTTACTTCATCCAGGACACCTTGCTAGAAAAATTATAACCACAAATCAATGAAGAACTGCAAAAGCTACTCATGTTTTCTCCAAAGCAGGACAATTTATCTCTGGTATGCAAGGGAGCTTTTTTAAAAGATAGAATTATTACAGTAATATGTTAGAGTGTTAGAGAATAAAAATACAAATAACATTTTAAGCCCTCTTGAAAAATAGTATATTTATGTAAAATTTCAAATGTTTTGCCATAAATATGAAAAAATTGGGTAATATATTGTAGAGTGTATGTAATCATTTAATAATTTAAAATATTTTTTAAATTGTTTTTTAGAGAGGGAGGAAGAGAAAGGGAGAGAGAAACAGTGATGTGAGAGGGAATCATTGGCTGCTTCCTGCATGTTCCCAACCAGGAAACAAGCCTGAAACCCAAACATGTGCTCTAACTAGGAATGGAATTGGCAACATTTTGGTGCATGGGACAAGCCCAACCAATTAAGCAATACCAGCCAGGATTGGTTTAATTTTTTTAAAATATATTTTATTGATATTTTACAGAGAGGAAGGGAGAGAGATAGAGAGCCAGAAACGTCGATGAGAGAGAAACATCGACCAGCTGCCTCTTGCACACCCCCCACTGGGGATGTGCCTGCAACCAATGCACATGCCCTTGGCCAGAATCGAACCTGGGACCTTTCAGTCCGCAGACCGACACTCTACCACTGAGCCAAACCAACCTCGGCTGTTTAATATTTTTTAAAGTGAGTATGTACAATAATAAAAAGAGGTACTCAAGCATTTTCTATGGAATAATTTATATATATATATATATATATATATATATATATATATATATTATTTTTAAAGAGAGAATAAGGGAGAGGGATAGATAAAACTCAATGTGAGAGGGGAACATTATTGGCTGCCTCCTGCATACCTCCAATGGGACATAGAACCAAAACCCAGGTGTGTGCCTTGACTATGAATAGAACCAGCAACCTTTTGGGGCATGGGACACCCAACCAACTGAGCCACACCAGCCAGGCCAAAGCTATATTTTTATAATAGGAAATTTTGAAAATCACACCTTATTCAAATGTTCAAAGTTAGCATAACTAATAGTAGGGAAACTTGAAATTATGCAGCTCATAAAGTAATGCAATATAATGTATACACAATGATGTTTAATCTGAATTTAATTAAGCCTTTAGAGTTAACTTCTAGTTAACAAGATATATCTGCAATGAAGAAATAAAACACAATGAGGAAATAATCAGGCCAAGATCAAACATAGGACATTTTACAAAACCACTGGCTTAGAGTCTTCAAAAGACGATATTATGAAAAATAAATAAAAAGATAGTTGGAAAGAAAAAATAAAGAGACTTAAGAGACATGGTAATCAAATGCAATATATGAACTCTTCATGTAGGCCAAGTGGAATATTTGTATATAATTTGGATAATAGATAACATTAAGGAATTATTGTTAAATTTTAAAAATATGATAATAGCATTTTGGTAACATAGAAAATGTCCTTACTCATACAAGATGCATTCTGAAATACACAGGAATTCTGTAGCATACATATGTGCAGCGTGTGTGTGTGATTATGCATATGCATTTTCTAAAATGTTAACTATTGATGAACCTAGATGGAGAATCTATAGGTATTTTGTTGTGCCAATTATTCAATTTTACTTTGTTTAAAGATTTATAAATTATATTTAGAAACAAGTATTTTACATTTACATATATGTGCAGTTCACCTTTTACCAATGTAGATGTTAGGGATGCATCCTGCCCATCCCCACCCCATGGTCAATAGTCCTCTGTATAAAAATGAAATACTTTTTAAAAAGTAGAAAGCCACCTCTTTGCTGTGTTTACAATACATCCTATTTAATATAGAGGGAATATGCTAATTTACCCTCATGCCATCGCAAAGATGGAAGTGCCCATAGCCAATAAGGAGGCAATATGCTAATTGACTTCCTCACCCTCAAAGATGGAGGTGCCCACAGCCGAAGGATGGTGGTGCCTAATCCCCTCAGTCCCACCTAGGCAGCCCGGCCCACCCTGCATGCCTGCCTCTGGAGTCCTCCAGTCCCCTCAGTCCCCCAGCTGCCCAGGGCCAGCCTGAGATGCAGGCAAGTCTCAGATGGTAGCTGCCCAGCTGATGCCAGAGGTGTGGGCAAGCCTCAGATGACAGCATCCCAGCTGTCCAGGGCTACCTGAGGTTTAGGTAACCAGGGCTGGCTCAAGGCTCGCTCTGCCAGCAGTGACAGCAGCAGAGATGTGAAGGGGTATTGCCTTCCCCTAATTTCTGTGTTTCCTCCCACCCCTGAGAGCTCCCAGTCTGTGAGAGATGGCAGGCAGGGCTGAGGGACCCCTCCTCTTGTGCATGAATTTTCATGCACTGGGCCTCTAGTTCATTATAAGAAAGTAGGAAGTTTACTGCTTCACCAAGAAAAACAACCTGTAACTGGCCAGTGTTGCTCAGTGTTTGGGTGTTGATCCATGAACCAAAAGGCCCGTGGTTTGATTCCTGGTCACTACACATGCTGGTTTGCAGGCTCAATAGCCAATGTGGGGGACATACTGGAGGCAGCAATCAATGATCCTCTCTTGTTTCTATGTCTCTATCCCTCTCCCTTCCTTTCTCTCTAAAATTGATAAAAATATTTAATTTTTTTAAAAAAAGAAAGTAAAACAACCTGTCTCACTGCACAAGCTCTGAGTGAGGAGGAGTAGCGAAAGGTCCTAGTGTATCTTGGAGTCATGTCAAACAACAGGCACATGAGCAAACCCTGAGGTACATGGGCCGTGCACGTGCACTTGGACAGTGAGTGAGCTGAGGTTTCTTTAGCTTCTACAGCATATACATTGGGTGACAACTGTGGCTGATTTACTGGCCAACTCCCTAATAAGCATGACTCCCTTCCTTCTTGATAGCAGAAGTTTCGTTCTTCATTGGACCTACCTCCATGTGTCTTTGAAGAGGATCATTTTCTCCCTAGACATACTGATTAAATTATGATTGATCAAAGCCAATCACTGATAATTCCTTTTATCAAAAACTGTTTTAGGCATGGGTATGGGAAGTAATTCTAACCAATCATTCAATAACATGTACCTTCTGAGAGACTCTTGGGAATGGCTTACCTTGTGGTTGAAAATATGTGCAGTGGATTTAACATTCCTATCTTTCTGCCTTTGATGTCACTATACCTGAAACAGCCCACCGGTAATCATAAAAGGAGCCAACCATGAGCACAGCCCGCATGCTAAGAGAGCAGAACAGAAAGATGGAAAGTCTGTGGTTTCTTGATGACATCATGAACTGTCCAATTAAACAAACCTGGAACTGCCCTACCTCCAGGCTCATATTATGTGAAATAATAAGTGTTTCTTATTTAAGCCAGCTGAGTCAAGATTCACTTTTTGCTGATGAAAGCATTCTAACAGATCCCACTCTAAGTGGAGAGGATGATGAACGTTTTGCAACTCAAAAGTATCTGTCTTAGAATTTGACGTGGTGGGATTATCAAGCAAGTAGAAAAGACGAAGTAGTTGAGACTAAGAACAAGACCCACACATTTCATCAAAAAAGAGTTTGGTGGGCTGGTTAGCCAGCAAGTGTGCATGTGGAGGTAGAGCAGAGAGAACACCTCTGGCCCATGTTTGAAGTCTGGCAAAGTTCAACCCATGGTTAGCACCAGGGTGTCAATGTAAAATAATAATACAATACTAGGAGTTAGGAAGCTCACACAGGTATGCTCCTGTGCAGGTAACTCTTAGAAGCACTAAGAGCAGGCAAAACCCTATCATCTGAGACATCAGTTGGCAAGAAGCAAGGCCTCAGGACAGTTCTATAGTCTACCAAAAGGGACACTGCTTTGAGACAGATGAAACTTCTGGGTTGGAACCGAGGCTTTGATACTCAGTCATCATGGATACAAAGGGATATGAGTTACAATTTGTGGGGAGAGGGACAGGTTGAAAATCTTAAATGGGGAATAGAAGGTAAAACAGAAAATCATGAGTGTAATATGTAAAAGATAGACTATAGCAAGTACCAAACACACTTTAAAGAAAGAGGGATTTAGGCTCAACACACCAGATGAGTTAGGAGACATGTTGCATTGGGAGATTAACTTTGTGGTGCCATACTGTGCTGGGAATAAGATATACAGTGCCCCAAAAATGAGGTCAGAGGGGCAGTAGGGCTTAGGTTGGTTGTATCTGAACACATCACATCGAAAGGTGGCTGCCTGGGGTGTGTGGAGACTGAATGAAAGACCCCAGCCTTGGACTTGTGAGTCTATCGCTTGGCAGCAAAGGAAGCTGCCTCTGTTGTTACAATAGGCAGAATCCTATGACCTTAAGCCTTTCAGGTCTATCTCCCAGTGGAGCCCAGAGACTCCGGCCGGTTGCTGCTCTAGGTGTCTCTACAGAATCTCAAGTGCCCACATTCTTTACTGGCAGCAACAGATATCATGTCTAGTTGACAACAAAGGGGATATCGGAAACAGTGCAGAAGCCCAACAAACAGCAGTGAGGCACTGAGTAGGTGATTCAACACGTAGCCTCAGAAACTGTGGGAAACATGGCACTGATGGTCCCTGGAGGTCGCATCCTGTCCATATTTATGTAAACTCAGAGCTCGGTCAAGAAGACCAGGAGCTGAGGTGGCAAGACCTGTGCTAGGTGGTCAGTGGAGGTGCTGGGGAAATGCAGCTGAAGGTCTTCCCTGGGCACTTCTCAACCTGCATTCCTAGCAGACTGCCTGGCACGCAGCAGGCACTCAATAAATAATAGTTGGGTGAATGTTTTAGTTAATTGAGGATGCTTAGTAGCCCATTATGATCTAAGGGTAATACTTCACAGTGAGAAGTGTATGTTCCACAGGCTGACCTAAACTTCCTTGGCCACGGTGTCTTCCACACTTTAAACTGGTTGTATTTCTTATTTTATAAAATTCAGTAAATGCTAATGTGCTAGCAAGGGCCTGTGAACAATGCGATGTGACTAAATAGAAACCGTGGCAGGCGGGTGAAAGAGGGTCCAGGTGCGCTCGCCTCGGTGCCACGGATGCTATGCTTTTCCAAATGGAACTGTCAGGGGATAAGGGAATGGGAACTATTTTTGACTCATCCTTGTTGTTGTTGTTTTTTTTAATCTGTGAGAAGTATAATTTCTCATCAATATTGTATGCTGTTCTCTTTTTATACTTTGCTTTCATAATGCTTCCTTTAAAGATGTTTTGTTCCTTTTCACTTTGTGCCATTGCTTATGCTGAATTTGTTGTTCTTTTTGCATTTACATTTCACAGAGAAATTATACTTACCAGCAGAAAATCCCAGAACTGCATCAGGATAAAAGAGGTGATTTATAAACACATAATAATCCTTTTTGATACTTTTTATCATTAGTCAAGCTGAGAGAACAAATTGGAATTTGAGCTTCTGGTGGGCTTTCTGAAGGGATCCTCAGATAAATGTAGCCAAAGATAAAAAATAATTCCAATTAAAAGATAATGGATATTATACACAATTATGGCTGTGGCCAAGCACTTTGAAATTAAATGTCTTTGTGCCAGAAACCACAGTGCTAAGTAAAATAACCATCCAGAATTTATTTCTACTTTCTTTGCTCACAATCTACTCACATGCTCATTTCCTATTTTGTAGGAAGTAAAAATTCTATTTAAGGTCATAACCGGTTTTGGCTCAGTGGATAGAGTGTCAGCCTGCGAACTCAAGGGTCCCAGATTCGACTCTGGTCAAGGGCATGTACCTTGGTTATGGGCACATCTCTAGTGGGGGGTGTGCAGGAGGCAGCTGATTAATGTTTCTCTCTCATATATATATGAGATATATATGAGATCTCATATATATATATATATATATATATATATATATATATATATATATATATTTCTGTTTAAAGTTAAAAAATGCAAAACTTTCCAATACTGAAGTATACAATACTGGAGTAAAGTGTAGTATTTGAACTAGTATAGTGTTAAGATAATTTAAACTCTTCAGAATATAGCATCTGATTGTGCTTATGTTAATTTAATTTTGCTATCTTAGAGGTCCAAACCATATGCTTCTGCATAGTACATAATATCTGACCTGATGCTGACTCCTCTGTGAATTTTCCATGTACAGTTTTCCTGAGCTAAACATCTCATCTATGAGAAATTATGAGAAAATAAACAATAGAAGGAATGATAGGATTATGATTTGAAATTATATGACACTCACCAATCATAGACCTAACTATACCCCAGTCATATACGTGTGTGGCAAAATTAGAACAGAATAAGTAAAGTAAGTGTTCCATTAATTCTGGCAAAATCACCAGAATCTAATGATATGAATATGTCAGGAACAGATCTTAAAATCATAATTCTAAAACTGTCTTTTACCATACCCAGTTGCTCAGTGGTTAGAGCATTGGCCCTGGAACTGAAGGGTCCCAGGGTCAATTCAGGGTGCATGCAGGAGGCAGCCAATTGATGTGTCTCTCTCACATTGATGTTTCTCTTTGTGCCTTTAGACCCTCCCCCCTTCTCTTCCACTTTTTCTAAGAATCAGTGGAAAAACACCCTCAGGTGAGGACTGACAAAACAAACTATCTTTCTTCCTTGCCAGCATATTAGCCATCAGACGTTACACATCCTACAGGGGGACTCCTCTGATGTCCTGGCAAGTGTGCTACTGTAGTGGACAGTATTGTCACCGGAGAAAAACCATCACAGGGAGATGTATGCAGATGAAATACAGAGTTGGGGCTTATCCTGAATTATCCCTTCTTGCCTGGTCCAATTTAAAAATCCCACAATCTTCTTAATCTTCAAGGCAATTTCATCCTTTGTCCCATGGATCTTCTTTATGTGCCACATAACAATGTACCCCTGCAGCGCCGGGGCTGGTACCTGCAGTTTATCAAAAGTTGGCACAAGAAAAACAAATGAGATCACTGGACTCATCTCGTTTTGCTCTCCGTTAGGATTCTGATGGGTCAGGGAATTAGGAACGGCTGCATCTCTCCAGGAACTGGTTGTGTGGAGATATGCCTATTAATTTAATTTCTTTGTTTTTGTCCAGTCCCTGATTTCAAAACACATGGAATGGGAGGGAGGACTTGAAATTAGAACCGGCTATCAAGACACTCCCCAAATTGCGCTTGGGGGGCATTTTGGGAAAGGGTACGATAGGGCCCCTAATGTTTATTGCTCCCACTGCAAAGAATACAATTAAGGCCCCTTAATGTTTATTGCTCCGGCTCTGAAAGAATGCCATTAAGTCAGACACATCACCTGATGGCGTCCTCATCAAGCCACACTGCATGAGCACAGATGGGGCATTATGGAACACAAAGAGCGGCCTGCTCCCCCAGCTGCATTCGGAGAACAGTGTCAGGAACCTTTTGTTTGTTCGGTTGGTTGGTTTTTGTTTTATTTTGTTTATTTTTAATTAAATTTACTGGGAATCTCTTAAAAATAAATCTAATAACTTGATAACATGACAGCCCACCTCCCCCTCCACCACCATCCTGTAAACTCTGTGGCAACCTGAGCAGAACTACATCAATGTGGTCAAAAAAAAAGAAAGAAAAAAGAAAAAGAAAGGAAGGAAGGAAGGGAAAAAAAATACCATCACTGTATGCTCGGCTGTATTACTGTATCTAATGAGAATAAATTAAAACCCAGCTGAGACATGACCCTGAACCTTTTGCTTCCTCTTAAATGTCAACTTGACTTTCCTTAGCGCTGTGATCAACTGCATGCTAAGTGGAAGTTGACACTGGCTCAACTTTCTGCGAATGCAGGTAAAATGAAATGGGAACTGCCTGAAACTCGGTGCTGATGTAACAGGGTTCTGCACCATTACCTGTAATCTGTGTCTTCAGCTTTGTGTGGCTCCAATTTCATTTCTTTAATAGCAAGGCTTTTGATAAGAATCTTACCTTCTCTCCCCCTCCCCCTGCCAAATTCCTTTGTGGTGTCATTACTAACTTCTTACACAATGCAACTTCATTCCTCTAAGAAAGTCCCATCAGTGGTCTTTAGTAGCAAGTTAATGGACTGTTAAATCTCAAATTTTCCAGAATGATATTGTTACCAGAAGTAGTCTTCCTCCTATTTCCAGTGTGGTCAATAAGAGGCTTGTTTCAAAGGCACTTAAAGCTTCACACACTAAGGGGACTGTGCCCAAATCAGACAAAAGGAGAGATACTTTCTATTCCTTTAGGATCGTGGTTGGCAAACTGCGGCTCTCCAGCCACGTGCGGCTTTTTGGCCCCTTGAGTGTGGCTCTTCCACAAAATACCATGGCCTGGGCGAGTCTATTTTGAAGAAGTGGTGTTAGAAGAAGTTTAAGTTTAAAAAATTTGGCTCTCCAAAGAAATTTCAATCGTTGTACTGTTGATAACTGGTTCTGTTGACTAATGAGTTTGCTGACCACTGTCCTAAGGCTTAGGATATCAACACCCTTTTAGGAGAGTGTTTGCCACGGGTCCTATTTGTTATTCCTACACAAATCAATAAAGGCTGTGAAAAATACAGGACGCTTTGCCAGCTATGTGCTTACAAATATTAGATGAAAGGGTTCCCAGACAGCAGATCATTCATAAGCTGGTTTCAAACCTTCGTTGTCATATGCTCCATGACTTGTTTCATTATCTGCCACTGCTGCTTTATGTTGGCTATTTCTTTCTGAATCCCTCATAAACAAAATCGGAATGATATATAGCCCAAGTGAATTCATTTACCAAAAGAATAGAGTGCAAGATTATATATAAACCAAAATCCAGGTGCCTTGCTACAGTATTTTTGTAAAGTAAAATAGCCTGCTGGATTTTTTCATAATTTCTAATTGGATGAGTGCTGTAGATAGTTAGAAACCTAGATAATGCACATATCATATTTAATGATTTTTTAAATGGTAGGTAACTATTAAAATCATGAGAATTAGAATAGATGACAAAGAATAAGTGATACCGTAAAGTACTTTCCAGGTATATAGTTCTTGGATCTGATACTTTTCATGAATACTACTTTAGGCCAAAATAATTGATTACCCATTTTCATTGAATTTTTAATATGTGACAGTTCTTAAGGAGTTTTAGTACAATTTATATGCAACATAATAATGTTTTTAATTGGATACTATAGATATAGCATCATTTATTATGAATGAAATAGATCCAGTCCAAAAGACTATATATATATATATATATTTTATTTTTTTTTTACTGAGAAATTTAAAATATAGTAGGGGAAATTTTATAAGTATACAAAAGACTAAAGTACAAAATATAAAGTTAAAAAAATTGAGAAACTTTTTCTATGTGTTGTTAATAAATGAAACATTAGTTAGGATCTTGCTAATAGTCAGAAAATAGGCAGAAAAGTATAATAGTACAAAAATAAAAAAAATAATTTCTTCTGCACAGGAAAGTTCAAATCAGGTGAAGATCATGCATATGGAAATTCAGAGATACAATGTCTTTCCATATAATGGACCTGCCACTGATTCAGTTTTCTCATTGTCTGTCTTCACAAGGAGAAAGGAAAGGTGCAAGGTACATAACTGTATAGAGGAGAGGAAATAATTTCCTCTACCCTTCCTAGGTTTTTGGTTGGTCTAATAATTAAATGGATATAACACAAATTAACAGGATTAAAACACTAATTTCATATATATATGAGAGCACCATAAAAACACGAGACTCAAAGGTAGTCAGGCAATTGAGGCTTATATATGGCTACCTGAGCTAAGAGAAAGGATAGGGGCCTGGGATTTCAAAGGGGAGGCAGACTATTCACAGGAAAGGGAGAAGAACAAATGTTTGGTGAAGAAATGTTTGCCCTGCCAGGCAGATCCATCTTGCAGGTGAAAAAGATTTTCTCTGGTAATAGATCTCTTCCTGGCACAGGCAGGTGCCTTCCTAAATTCTTTCGGGCAATTAAAGAAAGGTAAAACTCCTTTCCTGAATCTTCTGGGGCTTGATTACCTTTATCTCTATATGCCAAAGTGGCACCTTTGGGGTGGTATGCTCTTCCCCCCTTCAACTGATTCTTAAAAGCCTTGGACCAGAAATAGCAAAGATGATGCTTCCACTAATATTCCTTTGGTCAGAACTCAATAGCAAGGATGCACCTACATGTAAAAGGAGGTAGGGAGTACATCCTAGTTGTGACCTGAAAAGAGATGAAAATAAATTTTGGTGAAGAGCTAGCTAGTGCTTCTATTTTCCAATTGAAAACCTCTATTGGATCAATTTTTACCGCCCTTGTTTTTTTTTTTGTTTGTTTGTTTGTTTGTCTGTTTGTTTTCAAAGTGCTTTTATGGCATAGTGATAACAATTTAGAATTAAAATTCTCTTGGTGAATGATATCATTAGCTAATCAAAATCTGAAATTTATGGTGAAGATAGTCCTGAATTTATTTTTTCTTTATTAATTAAGGTATTATATGTGTCCTTATCCTTCCATGGCCCTCCCCCCCAACTCGAATCCTCACCCCCTAGTGTTTGTGTCCATTTGTTATGCTTATATGCATGCATACAAGTTCTTTGGTTGATCTCTCCACCTTACCCCCACCCTCCCCTACCTTCCCTGTGAGGTTTGAGGGTCTAGTGCTTCTCTGTCTCTGGATCTGTTTTTGTTCATCAGTTTATATCGTTCACTATATTCCACAAATTAGTGAGATCATGTGATATTTATCTTTCTCTGATTGGCTTATTTTGCTTAGCATAAAGCTCTCCAGTTCCATTCATGCCTTTGCAAATGGTGAGAAATCTTTCTTTTTGCCGCAACATGGTATTCCATTGTGTAGATCTTTGAAGTAGTAATGTAAGAGTTTTTTTAAAAGTGGGAAGACAAGACAAACTCACAAGGAGTATATCTGAATTTGAATTAGGCTGTTGTAATAGTACAGTTAAAGTAAGGTACATATTATATTAGAAATACTTGGGAAGTGAGTATTGAGTAACAGAGTAGAAAGTGGGGAATGCACAATGTCTGGCTGGGAATGGTAGAGAGTAAAATAGTGAGTCAGTACTAATTAGTTAGAAGGAACTAATATGATTGAGAGGGACTCAGACTAGAGAGGAGGGGACATGAAATTAAGATGGGTATAATAAACTAGGAGAATAGTAAAAAAGAGAGAGAGAGAGTCGAATGCCATCAAAGCCAAAGATCGGTGGTTTAAAGATGGGAAATATAAAAAGAGAAATCCACAGAAAAGCAAAAGTAAGCAAAATATTTAAAAAGAAGTAATTTTTATTGATGCAGTTGTGAGAAGGAGTTCTGCCAGGGGGTGACTGGATGGAAATAGAGATCACTGGAAGAGTGACTGTAAGAACTTGGGAGGGCAACATGCTAAGAGGCATCAGTATAAACTGATGGAAGTTCTAATGGTGATGGAAAGACTAAAAGGTTGAGAAGGAATATAAACTAAGAACATAGTTGTGAGACATGAAAGTACATTAGGGTCAATGCTTTGCCACATTACTGAAAACAGAGTTTAGAAATAGAATTTAGAATCTTTAATAACAGATTTTAGGACTCATGCTATACCTGAATTTGAAATTAGACTATTATAACCGTACTAATAAAGTTAAGGTATATATTGTATTGTCATATTTCTTTTTACTGAAGTTGTAAAGTAATTTAAAATATACTTTGGGAGTAATATTTTGTTAGATACTAGATATCATGTCATAACTCATTTCTCTGAGAGCTCAAAAAAATGAAATCTTATTAGTTTGATGGTATTACGTTTAGATGTATTACGTTTAGATATATTACGTTTAGAAGCAAAGATAACAAACAGCGAAGAACAAAATGTAAATTTATCAACAGTGTTTTTGTCTTTAAATCTACTTGCAAAGCATAAACTGAGTATTCTCTTCTGAGTGTAAAAAACTGTTCATTGAATGTAAACACTTACTGCCAAATTATTGTTATTGTTAGCTGTCTTTATGATTAGAGATGAGTGAGAAACATAATAAATTATTTACATAATTAACCTTTGTTTTGATTAACTTCATGTATATATTTATAGTCTTTAGTGATAGCACATGGAAGATTCAGGGGAGCTTTCCTGGGTTAGCGCACACTCTGATCAGGTTTGAACACTGACTGGCAAGTGTTGGATGGTCTGGGTCTACCGTAATCTATAGGTACAATTTGTATAATGAGTATATTTTAATCAGTAACTATGTAGGTATACATAGGAGTAAAAATTAGAGCTCAATCCCATATAATATAAGGAGAACTGAGGAACATTTTAATAAATATATTCTGGTATCTGAATGTAAGAAAATCATTAATTACAGAGAAAGAAAAGGGGGGAGAGAGAGAACAAAGAATGGTATTACATTTATAAGAAACAGAATTCGTCTCATTTTAGAAAACATTGCACATACAATTATATGTGAAAACCTCACTAAGTTGGTTGGATAGTCATTTGATTTTCTAAAAGAAGTTCAATTTTAGAGTGTACAATAACTATTTTATGGCATTTTATAGTCTATAAGAAATGTTAACTATAAATAACTTATAAATCATACACCACTAAGAGTTGAGTTGGCACTCACTAATACTTATTGAATGAATGATAGTTACAATAGATTTTATTTCAAGGAGGATAAATAAAGTAGTAAGAAAACTATGAAATCCATCTTACACATTATTAATAGTCATGTCCTTACTTACCCTTCAGAAAACATGTCGCTAACCTTTCTATGGGAAATCACAAATTAAATTTTAGTATTTTTATAATAAAAATTGCTGTGGAGAAAACAAACAGGAATTCCGGGAAATATCACATCAGTTACTTAACAATAAAAGAAACTACCTTACTCAATTGACGTGCAAAAACACCGGCTCAAGAATCCGAAAGCTGCCCATGGAATTCCACAGAGAGGCATTGAAAAGTTGAATGCACTTTTTTTTGGTCCATGAAATTGGGGAAAGACTGACTGAAAAACTCTGCTTAACAAAACAGCAGAGTTGAGTAGAAAGAAGAAAGCAATGTCACAAACAGACAGGCAGTCCCAGGGCAATGCTTTGGTGCAAGGAGGTCAATAGAAGCTGCACTGGACAATGGACTTCAATAACACGTTCGTGATGATTCTTGGGAGACTATACAGGAATTCATTTTCTTTCTCATAAAAGAATATAATTTGATACATTGTGTTCCTTTTTTATTGTCTCTGCTTACTTTTCTATGTCCAGAAGTAAGTTTATTCCCCCCCTCCCTTTTCTACATATTAAATGCAAATTGCTGGAAATGCCATCGCTGTCCCATTTCCTCAATGCTGCATGCGGGGCCATTTTTCTCATCACTTATTCATTTCTGAGGTCCTCAGGAGGCAAAGTAAAGCAGACTTTCATATATCAGTTGCAAGATTTTGCTGCATTCAAACATTTACTAATGCTACATTTGGAAATGTGTATTTGTTAGCGGCTGGTAGTCCTTGGCGGTCTTATTACAAGTGTCATTAAAGCATCATAATATTTGGAGGAATAGCTCTGCTTCAAGATATTCAGGTTCATTAATGAACATTATCCATCTGACACATTTGGTAAATACCAGAGCTTCAGAGAACAGCTCATCGGGGATAAACTCGGCCCTCTAGGCTCACTTGGAGAAGCTCATGAAGTCACTACTGTTCACCCTCATTAAGCTGGAGATGCAGACAGAAAAAAGCAACAACACTGAAAACTGCCAATATTTGTATTTTAGAATTTAGAAGGTTTAATGATAT